>CM057337.1:831235950-831835950 GCA_030015575.1 Agapanthus africanus | reverse complement strand
CTCAACCGGCTAGCTGCATAGCGACACCGTCTTGA
The DNA here is from genome assembly GCA_030015575.1 of Agapanthus africanus. Taxonomy (NCBI): domain Eukaryota; kingdom Viridiplantae; phylum Streptophyta; class Magnoliopsida; order Asparagales; family Amaryllidaceae; genus Agapanthus; species Agapanthus africanus. The sequence goes on along the minus strand of CM057337.1, from coordinate 831,835,915 downwards.
TTGCGGTTAACTTAAATTCTTCCAATCAAATGGCGCCGTTGCCGGGGAGACGGTAGCGTATTTTCTCTCTTGTTATTCGGGTTAAAATTCTTTTTGTATATATATCAAAAAAAAAAATCTTTTTGTTTTTTTTTTGATCATTTTTGTGGGCAAGAGTGCAGATTTTTGCAGATTTGCAAACTGCGATTGTGGGGAGCAAAGTGTACGTTCAAAGTTAAGGTGATTATGAAGTACAGTGCCAAAGATCCGGGTAGTTTGACCCGCGCAAGTGAACTTTTCAAGCTTACCGGATTTGATTCAACGGGGGTTTCCTAACCCAAAACTTAACGGTACGTACTTTACTAACACCTTCTTCTTAAATCCGACGCATCCAATATACTATTCTTTGCAGGATTCTTTGCAAGTTCGCTAGCAAACGCTAAAAATTGACTAACCCGTATTTGTTGCAGCGCCGCGCTTAAACTAAAAAACGATTGTTTGATTCTTTATAGAATTTTTTGAATTGCGTATTGCATACATTAATACGGACTTAAGGGCAAGCGAACCCCACAATATACGGTAAAGGATTTCATCACCTTTTCCGTGGCCCACAAATCACGAACTTGAGCATAACGTTTACCCGCACAAAATTTAAAAGAAACTAGACTTTAAGCCTTAAGGACTTCGCGCTCACTAGGAGAAGTTAACTGTATTTAGAACCTTGCTTAACGGTATATTGTTTACGGGGTGTCTAGGAAAGTGTTAACGGCGAAACCGCCAAAAGAGAAAGGGTTATTTAATTAAGGAACTTCGCGAAAGCGTTGAAAAACCTCCCCTTATCTCTGCACTTACCTGGCCTCGTGATCAGTGTATCTTGAGCCTGTTTCTCGACACAGTTTTACTTCGACAATCAAGTTCTGGAGCAGGTCTAGTTGACCTAGGTGAACCCTAGAACGATTAGGTGTGTGGTATTTTTGTGTCGTGATTGTTTTTGTCAATATTCTTTTTTGTGTATATTTCATTCTTTTGTTAATATTCAAAAAAAAATCACATTCTTTTTCCCCTCCTTTTCTCTACCTTTCTTTCTCTCTCTTCATATCATGGGTATCCCATCTCGAAAAACTCTTGCCGAACTTTGGTACCCACAACCAGACATTACTTCTTACGGTTCTTGCTTTGGCCGAACATCGAACGACCCCTCCATGCCCAAAGTTTCACTGAAAGATCGCATAGCAGCGTCTAGGACAAACACTTGCACTCCTCATTCCATTTCGTATCAACCTTTTCAACCTCCCGCACCCGCTTATGTTGATACCCCTTTTGCAAATCGTCCTTTGTCCATCGCTGAACGTATTGAACAATCCCGTAGCCGATCTTTCACTCCTTTCACCACTTCAAATTCTTGGGATCAACAATTCCATTCACCTTCCTATCCAAATGTTGATCCTGCTCCTGTCCAACCATTCAATTCCTACCAATCCTACCCTACTTTTGCACCTTCCCTAGACATTGCATCAGACCCGCCAGTTGGGAGTTTTCAGTATCCAAACAACTTTGAATCTTTTACTGAACCCCCTTCACAACCCTTGTCTAGTCTGGAACAGTCGTTGGAAGACTTTAGGGTAGCGTCAAGCCAACAGATGATGGAGTTGAATGCGTCCATGGCCGCTCTCATACAACCTAGTGACCCGGTAGCTAGTTTTCAACTAGCTCCAAATTTTCCAATGTATGAAGAAGCGGTAGGACAGGCTGTGAATTTGAGTGGAGAGAGTGAGATGTACCCCCTTCCAAATCAAACCTACCCATCCCAAATTGAATCCCACAACTCCTGTTTTGAAAGTCTATCAAGTATCCCACATGATTTATCAATTGAAGATAGAATGATTAATGAGTTGTGCGACTTTGTAGTGTTTGATTTACCCAATTGTGAAGGGTCCCCTTTGAGTGAAACCATACCCAATCCTTTTGACCTCTACACCTCCACTCTAGAACCTGAATTGATTAAAATCCATGCTTTTGATGAGGTGTCAGAGAATTTTGATTTTCACTTAATTGAGGATATTGACGCTGGGAATATTTTGGATGATGAACCTGTAGATTTGACTGAGTTTCTCTCTCCAATTCATCATCCCGAGTCATTAAATGTTTTTCCCGAACCCCATATGCGTCTGGACTTTGATGAAATATGCATGGATGAGCTTAACTTTGAGGAAAATTTTGAGGATATTTTTGAGGATGAAACAGTTCTAGATGATGAGTCGGATTTTCCAATTCATCCTGTTCCTTTCACTGACTGTGTACACCCTCCAGAACCCTTAACCGATACTCTTCCTCAACCACTTTCCTCCATCCTTTCCATCGTTCCGACCTTGCAAGAACCCGTCTCACTTTCATTTACTATGTCTGGTTTACCAAGTTCGGCGTACCCATGGTTTCTTACGAATCTTGAGGGATTTGACCCAATCTCTCGCCGGGTTAATAGATTAGCACAATCGCTGTTTACACATCGCTCCTCACAAATTGTGCTAATCTATTCACTCCATTTGCACCCTCAAGTTCGTACTCCACTTCTTTTTCCCTTCCGCCATTCTTCTTCTGATATACCGAGACCGTATCCCGCTTCTATCTCCATACGGTCTCGCGTATTCTCCATCTCTTTTCTCTACGCCTTCTTTCACCAGCCACTGCTTTATCACGATAAGATCTTTGAATGGTTGGTGCTCACCTTTGGCCTGTGTAAGGCCTTGTATAGATAGATATTGTTCTTTCTCCCCTAATCCTGAACGTCAACGCTTAACAGTGGAAACACTGTTTTACTTAAGTTTGGGGGGGAATCCTTTTTTGTATATATATATATATATTTTTTATTTTTTTTTTGTTTTCCCTTTTTATTTTGTATATAATTTGTTTTTAGGAAGCGCCGGAAAATTTGACCCTCTTGGTATAGCCTGACAGTGAGGGCACTGTCAAGTTTAAGTTTGGGGGTGTGAGCGGTAAGCTTTCTTCCTTCGCATTCATTTGTATATTTTGCATTTGCATACCTTAATTAAAAACCCACAAAAATCAAAAAATTTCCAAAAATATAAAAACTTTGTCGTCAAGTTAGCTATTAGGGTAACTTAGATTTTTATTCTGAAAGTTTAGTTGATATATTAGAAATAACTAAATTCTAGACTTAGGAATTGAAAATCCTTAAAATAACCCTCATTCTGTCTAACTTTGATAAGTATACGTCCTTACAATTTTTGAGTTCAGTTCTTGAGTCAAGTCAAGATGAAGGGAAAGTATTGAAGCTTTACTGGAGGATAAGTCTGAAAAATAGTTTATTTTCTCGAGTTCAAATTTAGAAAGTATATACCCTACAAACTGCACTTACACGCACCTTGAAACTTGGGATAGTAGAGGATACCTAGAAATACTCTTGCTTGAAAGCCTAGTATGAAAGAAAAAACGGTATTTAAAGCTAAACACCAAAAGAGCACATTGAAAAATATATCCGGTCTTGAAAAAGAAAAAGAAAAAGAAAAAGAAAAAAAAATAGAATAAAGTCAAGACCTGGAAACTGCTATTTACGCTTTAAAGTTCACGCATTCAGTAATCGGTCGTTAGTGCCTCAAGAAGCATTAATAGTCGCATGAAAGGTGTGTGAGCAAATCCGCCCATCCTTAATGAAAAGAAGTAGTATTAGGTATTAGGGCAAGGGTATTATAGCTTGAATTGAATTCTTGAGTGTAGGGGTGCAAATATACACACACGTAGGGGTATACAATCGATGTTTGGATAAAAGATAGAAATAAAGAATAAGACTTGTGTTTCCTGTAAAGTTGATAAAAATTCCTGATTTAAGGCCGCACTTTAGAAGGAAAACTCAGGAGAACCAAGGTTAAATAGACAGGAGGTGTGAAAAATAAAGGTTGGATATTTCTAACTTAGGATGATAGAGTTTCTAACATAAAAACTAAACCGTAGGAGTAGAATCAATGTTAACTTATAACACTGGCTTGACAGGATTTTGTAGGTAGTATCCGCTGAAAACCCTCAGGAGACAACACTCCTCCTACTAGGGACACCTAGAGGTTTAACGGCTTGTTGCACGCGCTCAGTGCAATCGCGTTCCCTGCGAAAGTACGGTTATCATTATATTTTTGTGAATAATTGGTTTTGCTCGGGACGAGCAAAAGTTAAGTTTGGGGGTATTTGTTCATCACAGAATACTGCATTTTATACCGCCCATTCTTACGCTCGGTTGTTTATAGGTAGGTGCTTTTAATCCGTGTTTGTTACATATTTGCAGGATACAGGTTCTCGGTTCTAAAAATGGTGAAAACACGACAAAATCCGGGTTCCTGCCAACCACTGAGAAAACACGGTCTCCGCTCGTCATCCGTATGTTGCCAGATACCAGTTTAGGAAGAAAAAATGTCAAATCAATGTCACCTTCATGCAAAAGGCTCAATGGCAACAACAAGTTCCAAGAAATCTACGCGGAGCTCGAGGCAATCATGACAAAAGCATCCACAAAAGTCCACCTTTCCTCAACAGAAATTCTGGAAGAAATGTGAAAGTATTTTCAGAAAATATATGTACCAGACAACAGGGGACAGCAGACCAGGGAAGCACAGAAAAACGGAGCACCCAATTCCTCTATACGGCCGCGGATCCGCGGCCAATAGGGGGTATTGGCCGCGGATCCGCGACCATGTAGGCTCCTTGCTGGGTCAAATTTTGTGGGCAGTTTGGTACTTTCATCTTATGCCAGAATGTTGCCCTAGGTTTCCATTTCCCTGCCTATAAATACTCCAGATCTGAGCCCAACCAAGGGTCATTCTTTTGTTCCTCTTTTTGTTAGGATTTAGTCTTTTTCTTCTTCTTCTTCATCTTGTCTCCATGAAAATTGTAGTGAGAGCTTTTTGAGTGGAAGATCAATGAAGATGAAGGCTTTTGTATCATTCTCTTTTGTTTAATTTTCCCTTGAGATTCTTGCTTTCTCTTGATCATTCAACCTCTTCATTGAGCTTGAATGGTTAAGGGTTAGTTATTGATCTCAAAGGTCGTATTTTCTTATGGAACAAGCGCTTCATTTCACATGCGTTCTCTACCCTTCTCTTGATCTTGCAACCTCTTAATTGAGCTTGCAAGTTTAAGGGTTGGCTATTGATCCCATGCTTGTCTTGAGTTCTATGTTCTTGTAATTTCTTTCTTGCTTATTTATTACTTGCTTTTTTTATTCTTTCTTGCTTTTTTCATTCTTGTCTTTTATTACTTGCAATTTTATTCATGCACTTAATTACTTGTAATCTTTTCTTTTCTTTGTTCTTTTCTTTCTCTCTTTTTTGTTCATATTGTGAATGGTTGTAATTATTGTTGTTAAGATGAAATACGGTATTGTAAGTTAATATCTTCTTTCTCATTTCCTTTTCCCGTTATTTTCCATTGAACTCCGTCCAAACCATACGCAAGCGCTCCGTTAGGCACCCTACCCTAACAAGGTAACGGTGATTCCTAACCGCGACCGGTTGCGTTCGGTTTGGCCGGAGGCGAAAGCAAGAGACAAGAACGGAAGGACAAGGGTGAATAAGCCGTATTCCACGAATACCGCGCTTAAATCCCCTAATCCACGTTGTTGCCGATTGCTTAGCTTCAATTGGTCAAGACTCGGCTCAAAGGTTTTGAGTACGAATTTCTTTAGCTTACAATTTCGTATCTTTTTCTTAACAACTTTATACTTGCAAATATTACACATAGGATAGTCTCGAACAAACATACACAAATTCTTTATTGACTCGTCCAAAACAAGAAAGGACATACAACCATCTCCCTGTGGATCGACCCGTGCTCAACCGGCTAGCTGCATAGCGACACCGTCTTGATTGCGGTTAACTTAAATTCTTCCAATCAATAGGCGTCGTCATCTATCGTTGATCTAGGCTGTGACTCGTTAAGCATGGTATTTTTTCAGGAAGCGGCCGTTTATTGGCCTGAAGGGTCTTTCGCCATGCATATCCATGAGTAGATAGGCTCCACCTTGGTAGACCTTGTCTATGATATACGGGCCTTCATAGTTCGGCTCGAATTTCCCCCGTTTGGCACGATTGGGGATCACAGGTCTTTTGACCACTAGTACGAGTTCGCCTTGGCGGAATGTCCTCGGCCTAGTCAATTTCTCATATGAGCGTGTCATCCTCGCTTTATAAGCCTCCAGATTTTGTTACGCCATGAGCCGGGTTTCATCAAGGGCGTCGAGCTCCTCAAGCCGAAGGTGAGCATTTTCCTCGCCTGTTAGCTCGTAGTGAACTGCCACTCGTAGAGAGGGTAACTCTATCTCGAGGGGGAGTACCGCTTCCGTACTGAATACCAACGCGTACGGCGTCGTGTTCGTGGCCGTTTTGAACGTAGTTCGATACGCCCAGAGAGCTTCATGCAGTCTCTCGTGCCAGTTCTTCTTGTTTCGAGACACCATCTTTTTCACGATCTTTGTCAAGGTCTTGTTAAAAGTCTCAGCTAGACCGTTGGCTCGGGGATTATAGACCGAAGAGTATCTCCAGTCTATGTTATGCTGTTGTGCGAAGCGGCTGATTTTGTGGCTTCTGTAGGCTGGCCCATTATCGGAGATAATCCGTCACGAAGTGCCGAACCGGTAAATGACGTGTGTCTTAAAGAAATGGAGGATATTCTCCGTCTTCACTTCTCTTAACGGTACTGCTTCTGCCCACTTGGAGAATTAATCAGTTGTCGCCAGTATGAACTGATGTCCTCTGGACGATGCTGGTTCGATGGGGCCGATTATGTCAGTTCCCCACATTTCGAACGGCCAGCTAGCCACCGTCGGATGTAGCAGATTTGGATGCTGATGGATGAAGTCCCCGTGAATTTGGCATGAGTGGCATTGCTTCGCGTATTCGAGGCAGTCTTAGATCATTGTGGGCCAATAGTAGCCCATCCTTTTGATCTTCAGCTTCATCTTCGGCCCGGCTTGGTGAGAACCACAGAGTCCGTCGTAAGTTTCTTGGACGACTCTCCTTGCCTCTTCAGGTCCCAGGCATCTTAACCACAGAGAATCAAATGATCTCTTATACAGAGTATCATTGACGAAAGCAAAGGATAGAGCTCGTTTCATGAGCTGATGTCTTGACGACGCATCCTCAGGTGTTCGACGGGATTTGAAGTAATCTATAAAGACTTCTCTCCAATCCATAGCCTTTTCCTGGTCTTTTATTTATAGGATCGCTTGCTCGATCGCTCCCTTTTCTTCGGAAGATTCCGGAGATATTTCTGCCGGTGCAAGAACCCGACGGCTTTGCACAACGATCCTCACGTCATCAAGGTTCTCGTCGGCCAGTTCTTTAGCAAGCTTGGCTAATGCATCCGCCTTGCTATTTTCCGCACGCGGTATGCTTCCTAAGGTGTAGGAAGGAATTTGAGTCAGCAGTTGCTATACTCTCTCGCCGTACTTCACCAACTCTGGCTTGCACGTTTGATAGTCACCGTTTACTTGACTAACGACCGGTTGGGAATCTCCGTATATCAGGAGGTTTTCAATTCCCATGTCGATAGCGATCTCGAGACCTGCTATCAAAGCTTCATACTCGGCTTCATTATTCGTCCTCGGCTCCGTTAAAGGGAAGGCAAAGCGCATTATCCCTCCTTGTGGAGTTACGAAGATGAGGCCTACCCCTGATTTGATTATGGGGGTGCTTTGTTTGCGTTTCTTCATGGAAGATGCTCCATCTAAGTAGAGTTCCCATTGGGTATTATTCTCTCTTCTCTCCCCGTCGATTATGTCAAACGCGTGTTCGTCCGTCAATTCGCAGCTCAAGGGAGAGTCGGCAGGTATCGGATGCTCAACGAGGAAGTCGACGATAGCATGGCCTTTCACTGCCTTAAGAGGCCGATAAGTTGTCGAGAACTCCATCAAGAGCAGGGCCCATTTAGCGAGCCGCCCTATTAATATGGCCTTCGACATCAAGTATTTGAGAGGATCCACTTTTGATATGAGATGGACCTCATGTGCCAACGCATAGTGTCTGAGCTTCGTTATTGCGAAGATCAACGCCAGGCAGTGTTTTTCAATGGGAGAGTAATTGCTTTCTGCCCCCAGGAGAACTCGACTCAAATAGTAGAGGGCTCTCTCCTTTCCTTGGTCGTTCTCTTGTGCCCATAGCGCGCCTAAAGAACCTTCGAGGGCTGTTGTGTACAAGATGAGAGGCTTTCCCTTGACTGGAGCGGTTAGTACCAGTGGGTTCTGCAGGTATTGCTTGATTTCATCTAGTGCGCTTTGGCATTTGCGATCACAGACGAAAGGAGTCCCTTTCTTCATTAGGTGACTGTAAGGACGGCACTTGCTGAAGAGATTGGCTATGAATCGCCGGATATGCGCGAGCTTTCCTTGGAGAGACCACAGTTGCTTGAGAGTCCTGGGCGGAGGCATTTCCATGATCGCCTTGATCTTCGATGGGTCTATCTCAATGCCTCGGTGTCGGACGACGAATCCTAGGAACTTGCTCGAGGAAACTCCGAATGCGCATTTGAGAGGGTTCATCTTCAAGTTGTATTTCCGAAGGCGCTGAAACACGATCTTCAGATGCTCTAAATGTTCCTCGTATGATTTGCTTTTAACTACGAGGTCATCGATATAGCATTCGACGATTTCATGTATGAGGTCATCGAAGATCTTCGTCATTGCCCTCTGATAGGTGGCACCGGCGTTCTTTAGACCGAAAGGCATCACCTTGTAACAGAATATGCCCAAAGGGGTCCGTAAAGCGGTGTGCTTCTGGTCTTCGGGATGCATTTTTATTTGATTATATCCTAATGAGCCGTCCATGAAAGAGAAGACTTCGTGGGTGGACGTATTATCTATCATCAGCTCGGTGACCGGTACTGGAAAGTCATCCTTCGGGCAAGCTTTGTTGAGATCCCGGAAGTCCACGCAGATGCGCACCGTCCCATTCTTCTTCATCACTGGGATGATGTTAGAGATCCAGTCAGGATACTGAACCTCTTGGATGAAGCCGGAGTCGATTAGCTTCTTGACTTTGGCGTTGATGCTCATCTCAAGCTCGAGCCGCATTCTTCTCGGTGCTTGTTTGATCGGTTTGGCATCTGGAGAAATTGCCAATTTGTGGACAGCAATCTCTGGATCAAGTCCCGGCATCTCCGAATAGTTCCATGCAAAGCAATCTTTATACTGCATGAGGACGTCTTTAAGTGTAGCCACCTTTTCTTCAGACAACAGTTCACTGACGAACGTCGGCCGTGGGTCGTTTGCCGTTCCCAAGTCGATTTTTTTCTGAGGTCATCTGCAGTAGTATGTATCCCATCTTCCAGCTCTTTTGGTGCCGGTAGAAACTCGGAGATCACCTCGCCATCATCGTTTTCGAAGCACCAGGGGAGGTCACCCATATTCTCAGGCTCTTCTTTTGACAGCGTTATCGTGTGACAGGTACGAGATCGTTTCCAAAAACGATGTTGATCTGGTTCCACTCTCGCTATACGCGTCGCTTTTGGTTCATGCTTCTGTGGCGGGATTACCCTCCAACTGCTGGATAGAGCGAACCTGCCTTGTTGATATTGGTCTTCGACCCAATTCTTGAAAGTGAAGCAGTCTTCGAGAGGATGTCCTACTGCTAAGTGATAGGAGCAATAGTCTGGGTGGGAGATCTCGTTCGCTTGCTTAGGGTGTTTGGACTCCGGGAGTGTCATCATCTGATGCTTTACGATGAGATCGAATATCTTCTTTGTCTTATCTTGGGGAAAAGAATATCTCCGATCCATCTTCTTTATAAGGGACGGATCCCGGCTGCTCGACTCTTGTTCGCGTGGCTTCTTAGACCTGCTTGGCTGCCGTCGAACGTTTTTTCCGTTCTTTGGTTTATTTTTGACTCTACGCCGAGTCTTTTGTATGACGGGCTGGGGACGATGAGCATTGACATTCTCCGAGGCTTGCTGAAGGAGGCGCTGCGTTCTGGATTTTTCATAAATGGCCATTTCGCGGTTATGGTCGTCCCGGACCTTTTGAACCGCTTCTCTTATTAGCTTGTCCATCCGCTCTTCAAACGACAGACTCGGCATTTTGATGGCAGGACCTTGTTTTGGTTCAGGGTCAGCGTCTTTTAACAGAACATCTCCTTCTTCATCGAAGTCATGTATGACGTAACTGCCATGGACTCGCTCCCGTTTCTTGGATCGAATATATCCAAGCCCGATTATTTCTATTCTCCCGTTAGGCAATTTCCGTTGAGTCCCGGGGACGTCCCAGATCCTGTTGTAGAACCGAGCTTGTCGAGCAGTCTGTTTGAAAGGTACGCCTTGGCGCTTCAACAGCCTTCTTAATCCTTCTGTGTAATATTTGGGCAGTCGGATGGGCTGAAACCTATCAAGTGTTGAGTCAGCACCATGCCAAATTTCTTTCTCCACTTTGGTTTCCGTGGATCGATAAAAGAGGATCGCCTTTTCATCTTTCGCTTGGGAGGGACGTAGAATGTCTGCAGTTCCTGCACATTATAAGTTTTAAGTGCATCGAGCTCTTTGTGATGCTCTTGTGGAATCATGGCGATTTGCAAACTCTGATCATTGCCAGCAAAGGCTTGTATTGATGGCCGAGCAGAGAATACGGCATTGACCTCATCCTCCAAGTCGCTGCCGAAGATCAGAATACGGGTGGACGGTCCCGGCTTGTTGCATTGGGGTAGTCCCAAATAAACTATCTCTTCTTCCTCCTCGGTATCACTCCCGAAGACCGAGATAGTAGTGATAGCTTTGTCCTTTGGTTTGTGACATCTTTCCATGTCTTCAAAATCTGGTAAGAAATATTTTGCATCTTCGTACTTTCGGACTTCATTCACGGAGAATGGATTTAACTCCCCTGTCACAGTATACTCGAGACCATCTTTAAAATACTTCATACACTGATGTTGCGTAGAAGGGATGATGTTATACTTGTGTAACCAAGGCCTACCGAGCAAAGCGTTGTAGCAAGTCTTGGCGTCAATGACATGAAATTTAATGTCCGTGACTAGTAGCCTAAAACGCAGCGTTAGTATCACAGACCCGAGCATCCTTGATGATTGAGAATCAAACCCGGAGATAATGATTTTATCACGAGCGAGGTGTTGAACGCTCATGCAGATTTCCTTCAATACTTTTACATTGAGGAGATTGACGGAGGACCCATTGTCGACCAGGATCTTACCGATCTTAATATCATGGCAGTATCCGGAGACATAAAGGGGGCGGTTATGTTCGCACATCCCGAGGAGGAGATCTTCATTGCCGAAGGTAATATCGGCAGTGTGCACTTCTTCCAATTCGTCTTTCATCTTTTCTTCTGCGAGGAAAGCTTGGAATTGCTCGGGCTCTTGTAGTACCTTGATTAAAGAATCTCTTGCCTCTTTGGATAGCATAAGGGCGTCGAGAATGCTTAGCTGTGAGGGTAGCTTCCTCAAGTGTGCCAGAACGTTGTAATCCACCTTGTTTTTCTTGCGCGGGTCCTTGGCTGCAAGCTCTTTGACGACTTGATCATCGAGGGCGATATCTTCAGGGACTTTTTCTTTCCCTTTATCTTTTCTATTCGATCCATTGTTAGCAGGTCCAAGATTCTTTTCTGGCAGCGTACGATTGCGCAGTTGAATGTTCTCACAGGTCTTCATTTCTTCCGTCTCGGAGGTGGGTTCTTTGAAGAGAGGGCCAAGGGCTATTTCTTCATCAGAATCGCTCCCGAATGTGAAAACTTGCGATCCTCCAGCGTCAACCATACGACAGTTGCCGGTAGTTTTCATATACTCATCGGTCGTATTTCTTTGCTTCCGACGAGTTTTGCGTTTCATCCGCTTGAAATGTTGTCGGTGAGCAATATATCCCTGCCACCAGTTTTTAAAGGCGTTGCACTCTTCAGTCGGGTGCGCAACCCTTTGATGATATAAGCAGTAGCCAGGATGTATATCCGCTTCATCAGGGACGTTTTCTTTGGAGAGAGGCAGCTTCATTCCCATTGATATGGATTTGGCGAACCTTTTCTTCGTCTTGAACCTGCTTTTGCTGGCCATGGGCATGTCTTGATCTGGTCGGAGTGCTTCAACCCTTTCATCCAGTCATCGACGTTTGGCCTTTTCGAATATGGCCATCTCGCGCTTTCGATCAGCTTTGCTTTTCAAAAGAGCTTCGTTTAAGAATGCATCAGTTACTTCGTCTGATGGTCCTAGAAGTTCAGGCTCAGGATTTTCCCCCGGTTTCTCTGCATCCAGGTCTTCTTCACCGTTTATTAACAAGTGAGAGATCACATGACAGCTTGCCATATAATCCTCAGACTCGTCCGACGAGTCTTCTCCATCGTCATCATCTCCGTTCTCAAGGACGTGGCTAAGAAATTCTTGGAGTGTGACTGGGGTCCGCGCCTTCTGGTTATATTCTTCCAGCGCGTCAATTTGTTTTTGCAGATCCGTGCGCTTGTCACCAAGCTTCACGGACTTTTTGGTCTTCTTCTTTTTCTTCGAAGACTTTGACGGCTGGATGTGAGCGCTTTGATTATCACCGCCAATCTTTGGAGTTGGACGCGGCTTCAGCATTCCCCCGATGATTTCGGATTCCAGTGGATTTTTCCATCTGATCGCCAGGCATGTTTGGAGATCCTTCAACATTCTTTTCGTCTTGGCTAAAAGAACGACCTCCCATGGAGCTTCTTCAATAAAAGACCATGATGCCCCCGGTGTGTCCGTCTTTTTAGGAGCATGTGGCTGGGGCGGGCTTACTTTCCAATTTTCGAACAGTGCGAACATGCCCTGTTGATATTGATCTTCGATCCAGGCTTTAAAGACGAAGCAATTTTCAATTGGATGGCTTACCGCTTGATGGTAGGGGCAATAATTAGGACTATTAACCTCACCAAGTTGCAACGGTCATTTTGGATTCGGCAGATTGATGAACCTGTTGTGCACCACCAGCTCAAACAATCTCTTCGTTTTGTCCCGAGGAAATGAATAAGGGCGCTTCATTTTCTCATTATAGAATTGTCGTCTCTCGTCTAGGCGATCAGTTAGTTTTGGGCCGCTGGGCTGCTGTTGAGTATTCGCGACGAGGGTCGCTTTCCCTTTGCCCTTCTCGTTCCGTGGCTCCGGCTTTGAAGGAAACGGTCTATGACCCATCTGGTCAATTTGGGTCAGTTTGTCAATCAAGGCCTGAAACGTGGTTAGCTTGAAGAACATCATGAATTGGGAAATAGTTGCTTGAGGGTCAAGAGTGCCCCACGAACATGCCCACTGCCGGCGCTTCCTCGATGCGCTGCTCACATTTTGACCATAAATTTTTGTTACGACCCAAAGTTTGGATGTGACCGTCACTTAAATTGTATAATATCTAAAGATACATATATATCCGAGTAAGCCGAAAACCAAGATCAAAATCCTTTTTGCGGAATTCTTTATATAAAAATTTAGCTTTTTTAGTAAAAATCACTGTTGTCTTGAAATTTAGATATAAAGACAAGTATAAAGTGTTAGCTTTAGTTGCATCCCTAGTTGGGATCAACAATATCAATAGTGGAGACAAATATCCAAGTGTATATGACATCAATAAGCATTTCAGATATAAGTAAAAGAAATAACAATTTATAGAACTAAACCATCTCATCTGTCAATTAATATACATATAACCATCTCTCATTCTAAGTCATAGTACATGGTCTAAAGGAGATTTTCTAAATACAAAATACAATACCAAAAGAGAAGGTCGCTGCATATGTAACCCACCTATCAAAAGATGCGATAAAAGCGGAAGAAGTGGATCTGCACTGCTACTAACCGTCCACTCTACCCCTGCAAGGAACTGTGGCACAACGGGGTGAGTTGCCAACTCAGTGAATATAACTAACATATAACGGTTAATAATGTAAATATGACGATCATAACTAACTGTAATGAGAGCAAGTATGATGTATGATAGTATATGGAAAGCATGAATCTGTACTACAAATCAGATAACCAAAACTGAAATCTCATCATTTATTCTCAATAAAATTCATCTTTCCGTGTCCATCATCGACACAAAACATCCGTTTCTCTCAGGCATCATTCCTCGAACGATCCTGTAATCAATAATATCGGTCGGTATCTTTTAGATATCCGCCGTATTTCACCACTATCTCCGGTATCGAGCAACCTCGCTAGGCTCCCCCGCCTCAAATGCGGCTATCCTGCCCCTCGGTCTCGACCGGGTCCACCATGTATCCAACTGTATATCTCCCCCACTCGGTCTGGATAACGTATAAATCCGCGACCGTATAACTCACTCACTCGGTCCGGAATAAAATCAAATCATAAAAACATCTCATGGTGGACATGTCACATCAATCATGAAATTCACTGGATTTATGCAATAGTATACAAAACTCAAAACCATAAATCCTCAATAACACAATTACCTCTTATATCAACTTAGAATACTCAAATACTAAACATGATGTCAATGATGCGATTTATTACTGTTATGGGTGTTTAAGGTATGATATGAATCATTTTTTAATAAGAAATTTGCTATGTGTAAAAGTGACATGGTAATATCGACGAGGTGTAGTGTAACATGTAAGATGTGCACGTGACATAACTCGTCGATACTTGTGCAGTGTTCTAGCAACTAAAGTAAAGTATATGTAGATATGAATGCATATTATCAATTTAGCATACCAAAGTTAAGCATTTATTTAAATAAACTACGGGCGTAACACGCTATCTCTACAAAATTCCCCGGTAGATGTTTAGTCTACTCACCGGAAATACGTCGTATCTACTCAGGAATTGCCAATCATTTTCCTTTCCTCGTGGCCTCCGAAATTCCCGTACTTGAATCTAACATCGAAAATTAACTTGTATAAGGAAACGGTTATTCCGACACGGTGAATATGCAAACACACGTTCCTACGTACTAGTTATATTGTATACGACTATTTCAAGCTATCATATACTTAACCTTACTGGATTTTTAACCCAAACCTACATCGCGACAGAAAACAGATCGCGATACGTTTTAACCGTGTCGTATTTTGGGTTTTTAGATATCTTTTCCGATATTAGCTTCCAGATTCTATATACAATTAAACTAACTTGTTTAAATAATACCAAAATAGCCAAAATCCTACACAGAAACCTACCCAACAAGCCAAAACTCCCTGGCTTCCTACAAATCCGGCGACGCCGGAATTTACCTATTGGTCGCTGGCCCAATTCCGAGCCCTCTGGTTCGTGCTCCTATGGTTTGTCCTAAGTTCAACATACATCATTAAGACCCTGTTTAGTTAAATAATTTCCTCTCTAAACTACAGCAGATTCAAACAGAGCCTAGTTTTTACTAAAATACGATATTATAGAACTTGTTCATTTTAAATTAAACAAATTACAGAATCTAAATTCCTACTGTGGTTAAGAATTTTACCTACAATAATTTGTTGGAATAACACCCTCCAAGATGCACAAGTTCCTTTTCCTAGCTTGATGGTGAGATCCTTGCCTAGTTCTTCTTCTTCACTTCTCTTGTTCTTCTATGTTTTTCTTTGTTTTTATTTTCCTTTCTTTAAATTTTTTTAGGTTTTTAGAATGCTTCAGATCTGAACACAAGCTATTTATGTGAGAAAAAGGAAGGAAAAGGGAAAGGAGGAGGTGTCACCAAGCAAGATGTGGGGTTTTCATGCAAGGAGGAGGTGTGGTGTGTAGGTTATGCATAAGAGTAGGAGGTGTTCATGCTTTATCAACTCTAAATTGAATTATCTTAATAAAATTCTGAGTTAATTTGTTTTCTAACCATTTTCCACTTACACCCTTAATATATTCCAATTTGCACAAAATCCTAAACTTTACCTAGAAACCCTTCACAACTTAAGTTATTATATAACACTCTTTTTTATTAAAATGAAGCTAAAATTCCCATAAAAACCCTTATAATTTGTTTATGTTACCTATTAAAATTTTACTTTAATTTGTTTTACCTACTATTTATAAAAATTTCTTATTTGGTTCTAATAACTTTTTGATTTATCATTTTTTTATTTAATTAATTAATTTTATTTATTTCTAAATTTTTAAAATGTTACAATTTCGCCATCGTATTGCGTATTGCACCCACGTTTCACCTGGCCTCACCCTGGCATTGATCAATGCCGTTATTGGGGTACGTTCATTAGTACTCGCAAAGCGCTGGGTGAATAGTAGCTCCATCTCTGCAAAAGTCTTGACGGAGTCGTTTAGGAGTTCAGAGTACCATTCGAACGTTGTCTCTGACAAGCTGCCGACGAACTGGCGAAATAGCAGTTTGTCATCACCTCCAGTGTTGCTGCACAAGGCTCTGAATTGAGCGACGTGCTGATGCGGATTTCCCGTCCCCTTATATACGTGGAATTTAGGGATCGTATATCCTGGAGGGTACCTTATTTGGTCATACCAGCCCGGATAGGGTCGTCCAGTCTTAACGATCTGCCCGGCCGCTTCATTCTCCTGGTGAGCTCGTATTTGCTGAGCGATATAATTATCCAGAGTGGCCTTGGAGATGGTCTCCTTCTTGGCTGCTGAAAGAGCCGGAGGAGGGTTTGATGTCTCCCCTCTGTCGTCTTCAACGATGATCGGGGGGTCTTCAGCTGGAGGTTCCAGCTGTAACATCATGCCAGCCATGTCTTGGAACAAAAGAGCCATTCGTTTTATATTGGCTGCCTGCTCTGCAGCCTCTTTTTCTTTCCTCTCAAGCATTCTTCGAAGGAACTCGGTATCAATTTCTTGTTCCCGACGCTGCTCCGAGGTTTCTGGATTTTCTTTTGGCCCAGTGAGTGCGGCCATTACAGTCAGCATCTCCTGAAGTTTCTGCTACTGTTGTTCCTGAGCCTTCGTTATCGATCGGGTAAGCGGTCGATGACCCATGGAAGCACGGCTTTCCTCTTTTCCGGAAGCCATATGAACGGTATGTGTTACCATGCCCCCAGACTTGGGGCGTTTAAGTTCAGCGTCCTTGCGGTTCACCGCAGTCACAGGGGCTTTCTCTGGCCTCCTTCTCTTGTGAGCATTTGAAGTCGAGGGGGCCGTTGCAGCGGGCACCTAGATGGCTGTCGCCTTTTGCGGCCTGACAGGATGGTTTTCTCCTTGTCGAGCTTTAAGCTTCTTTGATCGGCGAGAGTAGTCCTGGTCGATCACCGATTCCTGGACCTGTCGCCAGACTTTATAAATTTTGGAGAACAGCCGCTGAGGGGGCTGCTACGGCTTCTTTTCTATAGTAATCTCCATAGGTGGAGGAGATCTCTTCAGCACGGCAGTCGGAGAGTTCTTGCGAACCCTCCTAAGCGGTTCAAAGTTGTTCCCAGTTAGAACAGCGGCATTGATTTCTACCATGGGAGCTGGTGGAGTAAGTCCAGATGGAGAGTTGCCCCCAGCCTTCCTTACTCGGCGCCAGTGACGACGGCGAGCATGTCGCGCGGATGGTGTTGGTTCAGCTGTAGGGGTGACTTCCTCATGCCTCCTGTTCTGGCTGAGGGTTGTTGTCGGTGTCAACCTATTGAAAAATGACGTCCGTTGAGAAGCAGTGTCCAATCTGTCAAAGACAGACCTCTGGGCAGGGGAAGCAGCTTTGAAGACTTCGCCTGAAGTGGGAGCTGAAACAGTCAGTCTTGTGAAGACCGACCCTTTGGCAGGGGAAGCCGCTTTGACGACTTCAGGAGCAGAGATGGCTATCCTCTTCGGAATAGCACCTTCTGGTATTGCGGGCTTGTTGGCATTCCGGCCCAGTCTGTTGAAAACTGAAGCGCTTGGTTCGGACGACCCGTTGAGAGGGGCCGCAGTAGTAGTGAGCCAATCAAAGACCGACTTCTTAGGATCTTCCGATGGCGTCGGGGCATTGAAGTTCATGGGTGGGAGCATTGTCCCGAAGAACAGCCCCATGGTGGCTTGAGTTAATTGCTCCACCGGCATTTTGAACAGGGAGGCCGCTTAGGGCCCGTAGGTTACACCTCCAGATGAAGCGGAACGGGAGTTGCGGTTGCAGCTGGAGCAGTTAGAGGCCATTTGATGTTCTGTTTTCTGCACGGGAGCAAAACCAAATCTTAGTACCTCGAGCCCAAGTGCAACCATATCAAACCGCGATTCATTTGCGAACACGACACACGAAGTGTGGAGTGGAAAGAGGAAAAGGTCCCACCGGGCGTGCCAGAATATGTTCCCCGCCGAAAGACGCGACCGGGACATTGGGACGTCAGGGCCTGAAATTCGAGGGACAGATGCTAATTGGTGCTATCCGTCCACCTCTCTGAAGATGCCAAGTTGATTTATGACACCACGTATCGAAGGTTTAAACGGATGCGGCCGATGTAGCAGACTTCGTCAGATCCTCCCTCATTTGAGGGGGTTTTGATTGTGGGGACGCTCTTCCCTGCAGGCGCAAGCCCCTGCAGTTAATTACGCTACCGCATCGCGGTAACCACTTTCTCCTTCTCCAGATGGTCACTTCGTGTCGTAGGTGTTTGTTTTGTTTTTTGGTTGCCCGTGGATTGTATACGGAGACTAATTTATGTTGTCGCCCGTAGGACGTGGATTAGTCCAAATCCGTGTTTTCTTAGATTTTGGTTTGGGGGTTTGGTTTAAGGATACGTTAGTCTTATTTGAGACTAAGATCAACTTAAACGTTTGTTAAGAATACGTTGGTCTCATTTTAAACTAAGATCAACTTAACAAGATCATTTAGATCCAACAAAAGAGCATTTGGGCTCTATTGTTTAGTTTAGGGACGTTGCGGTCGATTACCAGTTTAAAGACATAGTGGTACATTGTTAGTTTAAGAACATCTCGGTCCATTGTTAGTTTAAGTACATCTCGGTCCATTGTTAATTTAAGGACATCTCGGTCCAAGGTTAAGGACATCATAGTCCATGGGCTTAAGGACCCCACAGTCCAGTTTAAAGACGTCATAGTCTATAAAGTTTAAGGACATCATAGTCCATGAGTTTAAAGACCCCACAGTCCATGGACCCGTCACCTCTTTGAAGACGTTGAAGGATTACAACGACAAATATCAAAGGAGTGAAGAGATGTACCCTTAAACCAAAGTTGATTGGGAGATCTGTAGTCCAATTTGGAACTAAAATCAATTAATTAGATCATGAGCACATTAGCTCAGTTAAATCTGAATTAAGGACTTATGGCCAACTTGGGCTAAGTCCAATTAGGTTGGAAATGTTAGATCTTTGTTTAGAATGTTGGACATTTGTCTGGGTTCAGCCCCATATTATTTAGCAATGCTAAACATGAGTCTGGGTTCTGACCATGTCTTTATCTTTTATTGAGTGCTAAGCACTTATATGCCGTATGGGATGATCAATCTTGAAGGACAAGGATATATTTGAGGCTCATTCAAAGGGAAGTCTTGCCTCTGGAAGACTTAGCCAATTTGGGATAGATTGGTTTTAAAATAGTGTTAAACACTAGAAGATATTTGGCGATCACGTGTTCCCACATGATGCGCTTTAAAAGGGTGTTAAACACTGGGGACAAAATGCTCAAAATAGTGTTAAACACTAAAAATAGGGTGGTCACGTGGGGTCACGTGAGCCGCTTGAGAATTGGGCCAAACCTCCTTTATTTTACCCTCAAATCTGCAAATAAGTGTTAAACACTTTTGGTCTTCAGGCCATCACGTGTTGGCACGTGATGGGTATCCATGTATTGATTATTAAAGTGTTTATTAAGGGGTCACGTAGGAACACGTGAGGGCGCCCAAAATTGATTCTGCCTTTGGCTTTGTTCCCTTTATTTTGAGGGTCACGTTGGAGCACGTGGGGCATTGCCTCCAAGTTTTTCTTTCTCATTTTGAGGGATCTGATTTAGGGGTCACGTGGGGGCACGTGGCCCAGTCTTGTTCTTTCTTTTTTGATCATTGAGGATGGGGGTCATGTGTTACCACGTGACTAAGTTCTTTACGTGCATGGAGAGCTTTAAGTCTCTTATTTTAAGAATTAGATTCTTTGCAGGGTTAAACCCTAATTCTGTTTTTAGAGGAATTAAATTCCTATGTATGTGGAAGAATTAAATTCTTATTTGGGAGAATTAAATTCTCATGTAGGGTTAAACTCTAGTTTTATTTTGAGGAATTAAATTCCTATGAATTTGGAAGAATTGAATTCTCATATAGGGTTAAACCTTAGTTTCATTTTGAGGAATTAAATTCCTATGTATTTGGGGGAATTAAATTCCTTAAACTTAAATTCTCCCTCTAAGTTTTAGATTTGCATGGCAGAATCTTCCCGATGAGAATTAAATTCTCAACCTGTGGGGAGATCTGCTTATGCAGACCTTCAAACAAAGGAAGAACTAAGTTCTTATTCAGAAGAGTTAAACTCTTAAATTGAGAATTAAATTCTCTTTTGTTTTATGAAGTTTAGATCTCTTTCCCCTTTCTCACCTAGGGTTTCTTTTCTCTTCTGAAGAAATTTTCTTTTCTCTCTTGAGAATTAAATTCTCCTCTCTTTTTTCTCTCTGTTGTTGTATTTTCTCCAAGAATCAGAAAATCGATCTCCTCTCTTCTCTTCTTGGCTCCTATTTATAGGAGAAAGAAAAAGAGTCAATTTGTTTAATGAATCTTTTATTGAAAGATCTTAATTGATTTTGCAACCAACATGATCTTTTAGATCACTCAGTGAATTTTATTTACCATTGGATTTTTAATCCAAAAGATATTCTGTTTGTTATTCTTGGTGAATTTCAGGGAAATCTTTCTTTGTATAGAATCTTTCCATAAATTGGTGATTTTTAATCACCATTGGATTTTTAATCCAACAGTGCTCCATTTTACAGAGCACAATCCTTTTTTGTTTGGAAAGATTTAAAGAGATAATTTCTAGTTAGGGTCCTTGATTCCTTCTTAATTAGAATTTAATTCTATTAGTTCAGAAGGCTTTTAAAAGTCTATCACGTGTTGGCACGTGATCCCATTATTTGATTATTAGATAGAATTTAATTCTATTGATTAAAGAGCTTAGGAGCCCATCACGTGTTGACACGTGACCAGAATTTAATTATGTTTTTAGGGAGCTGAGGAATCATCACGTATCAGCACGTGACCCTTGGTCACGTGTGAGCACGTGACGCCTCATTGAGATTTTTTTTTCTTGCTGTTTTGTTATATTTTTGTTTGACTGGAATTTTATAAAGTAGAGATCCCAGGAACTTATCACGTGTCAGCACATAACTCTTGGTCACGTGTGAGCACGTGATACCCTATTGGGGAATTTCCTGATATTTTATCAGGAAACAAGTGATCCATACCCTTGACTAGAGGATGCCGTACGATGGGTCATACCGTACGTGATATTGTGAGGCTTGATGCCGATTGATAGATTCACCGACTCGGATATGTGATAGAAACGTATACATTATAGCTTTTAGCTGACGATTTACTTTATGCTACGTTCATGTCATTCTCACTGCATTACATATACTTGTGCTAGTATACCTACACCATTATCGATGATGCGTATGTCACACTTACACAGATTGGCCGGCTCACACACTTCATCATCGATAATTGCTATGTCACTACACAGTAGAATTGCTGTATCATGATATGACTCCTTGCATGATTTATTTACTATGTTCACATCATTACGATATGTCGCATGATATACTGATATTGTCACATCACTGTTCCATGTTACATGATATACGGATATGCTTACATTCCTACCATATATCGCATACATCATGCTTTATGATTTTACGCATTTAGATATGTTGTTTTCATGAGATTTCTGGATTTGAGAACCGTGGTTATTTCAAAAGAAAGTATGTATTGTTTTAAAAACCCGGTTTCTCTTGATATGATATTTTAGTGCGTCCGCCATGCGTTTTCTCGGTTCTGAGACATGTGACAGTGATACCTGATTCGAGGATCTGGATGAGGCCGTTTGCGGGTACATGGTGGACCCGGTATGGTACCCCGGGGCAAGAAAGGGATGTCGCACAGTAGATGATGAGCCTGGCACAGGGAATACTACCTACCGGTGATTGGTTAGACCTGGCGGTTATCCGGAGGATACCGACCAGAGTCGAGAGATGGATATGAGCCGACCCATTCTGCCAAAGCCCGCGGGCCGATCCCGCAGACGGAGCCCGAGGGCCGATCCGGACTGACGGAGCCCGAGATTTGAGAATTTACGTGTCGATGCTGGACACCGGTTTCATGATGTTTCGAGTGTCGATGCTGGACACTCAGGTTCCATGATTTTGATGTGTCGCGAGGGACACATATTGATTTATATCCTCATACTTTCATGCATATACTTTTATGATATTTACATGCATGATGTTGTTGTGTCATCGGTTGACACGTGGACGAGATCCACATCCATACAGGCATTGATTATTTGGTTGGATGATATCCACATGCTGATAGGCGTTTATTTATGTTGTTGGCACACATACAGTTACGATCACCCTAGATATCATAGTATTACCTTTATGATATAGTTGACCTAGAAAATCGTTGTTTATTCGATTTCTACCTGTTGATGTTTTCTACTCACGAGTTGGCAACTCACCCCCGTTGTGCCACAGTTCTTGCAGGTTGACCGCATGGATCAGTAGCGGCATGGCTGTCGCATAGCTGCATTTGGGTGATTTGCTTGGTAAGTGAGACATTTGTATCGTACCCACTCTTGTATTTATATTTCCTGTTGTATCTAGTCAACTCCATCAATCAAATTAGTAATTGTATAAATAATGAGACTTAGCAGGATTTGTAGTTGCGAGATTTGAGAGATGGGTTATATGTTCGCTTTTGGGGTTAATGTCTTGCTTTATTCTTTATCTTTTGCGGTGATCTTCGCCGTTGGGCGTCGTATATTTATATATACTGTCTTGCGTGGTTGTGATCCGCCGATTAGCGAAGAGCTAGCTCCCGCTTGGGGATGCCTTTATCCTTATCTTGTATATGTGGTTTTGGATCAAAAAAATACAAAGGAGGTGCTGCCCAAATTTTTAAAAGACGAAACATGTTTTTCAACTAGTAAATCCACTTGCATTTTTATTTTCCATTGTTTACGTATTTAGGAAAACTTTGATTTCATCATACCTTATTTTCAAAACTTCACATCTTTTATTTTCTTAAAAAGGTTTAGATTTCTGGGTTTTCGGCTTACTTGAATTACGTTACGCCTTTAGACGTTGCGTGATTTAAGTGCCGGTCACGAGCTAATTTCGGGTCGTGACACTAAAGATGTGGGTTTGGCTATTCATCACGACCGTGGAATCCGTGTTTTATACTGGCTTAACTTAAAACACGGAATTCCTAATATATCCAATATTTCATATGTTATCTTCTGCTGCTGATATTCTGTGATGTGATCACTTTATATGCGTGAGACGAATGCTTTATTATTGTATATATGATATATAATAAACGTTGCTTATGTTTTTCACCCACGCTAGTCCCGTTCTGCTATGCCATTAGTTAAGTAACCTAACGGTGCATAACAGGACACTGTAGCGAATGCGGATGGCATAAGCGTACATTGTATTTTCGTTTCTTCTGTGATGCTTAGGAAGCTTAATTGATGGGACTTCATTAATGAGATTAATAAAAGAAAAGAAACCAAAATGATGTTGTAGAATCAAATTTTCAAAAAGGGTAGCTCTAGTTTTTGCTTTGCATAGCGGTGTTCCTTGTAGAATATCCAGCACCTTATTCGATAAGGAAAGAGCCGAGATCCCTTTACCGGGAGTGACCACTTTAGTGAAACTAGCAGATGCTACAACCCACTCGGTTTTGTTTTTGATTGCCTTTTTAGTTCTTGCTTTGCATAGCGGTATTCCTTATAGAATATCTAGCACCTCATTCGATGAGGAAAGAGCCGAGATCCCTTCACCGGGAGTGACCTCTTTAGCGGAACTAATAAAAGCCTCAAAAACACTCCTTTTCAAAATCACTCGATTCTGCAACGATATCAAGTTCATTACCCTCATGGTTTTCTTAAAAACCTGCGTAACCATCTGTCATTTCAGATAGATACTATTTTGTATTCGTGCTGCATTTGTTGACCTCCGTCAAGGCGTAGTGTGCGGTAGCTGATTAGTGTTTATCTGCCGCATGAGATGTGATTGGATTAGGGTAGTCGTATGGCCTTGTTGACCTCCGTCAAGGGTCATGCGGGTGGGTTTAATTCAATCAAGAAATGAACGGGTTGAACTTGACTAGCGGCCTATGGTTTGTTGACCTCCGTCAAGGTCATAAAAAGCTAGGGGTAAAAGTATTATCGGGAATTTCAAGTGTTGAAATTTGCAATGAGATTGCATACCTTTTATGAGATAGTTGGATCCCGATACCCACTGCGAGTAAGAGTTACTCCTGGAAGAGTTTTACACATCACAATTAGCCGATCAAGTTGGTGTCTAGAAAGGTGTTAATGGGGTTATGCCTCTGGGAAAACGAGGTTTATTTTAATTAAGTTCGTGCGAAAGCACGGGGAACCTCCATCAAAGTATCGGCACTGGCCTGGCTGAAAGATTGGCTAACTTGTAAGGTGTAATTAATCCCGGCTAGTCTTACCTTTTAGGGTTTGAAGGAAGATTTAATAAAAACAGTGGGAGCCGTCCTGATTAGATAAGATAATAACCAATCTAATCTTGCAAAGAGTGCACGCTAATGTGTTTTCCTTCTCTCTCTCTCCAGGCAGCAACCAATGTCACGCCTTAATCAAGATAATAATATGGATGTATTGCCCGAACCCGCTTGTTATACTGAGCAGGGGAAAGTTGGTTCCTCTCCAACTTATAAGTGTTATAAGTCCGAGCAGGAAATAGGAATATATCCGGATTCCCACGCCACTCAAACGAAGAATAAGCATGTTGATGCATCTTCTTCGGGTGTGTTAGTTACAGAGAACTGTTTCTCAGTACACTCTACGTCCCGGGTATTAGATACCGGATCGGGATCCCACATATGCAATTTGTTGCATGGGCTAAGGAAAGGTAGAGAACTGGGAAAAGGTGATCATTCTCTAAAAGTAGGGAATGGTGCAAGTGTTGCAGCCAAAACAGTTGGTGAATATCACCTTGTATTGCCAACTAGGAATACATTGATCCTGAACGACTGTTATTACGTACCCTCTATGATATGCAATTTAATATCAATTTCTTTATTAGATAAAGAAGGATATAAATTTGTAGTAGAGAATAATGTTATGAACATTTACCTAAATCAAGTGTTGATTGGGTTTGGTGCGTTATGTAATGGATTATACGTTCTGAATCAAAACACAGTTTTTAACGTACAGAACACACACAAGAGGAAAAGTTCATAAATGAACGAATCCTTCTTGTGGCATTGTAGACTAGGTCATATTAATGCGACACGACTAGCTAAGTTACATAAAGATGGATATTTGAATCTGTTCGAACTTTCATCTTATGAAACTTGCCAGTCATGTCTCAAAGGCAAGATGATCAAAACTCCGTTTACTGGACACGGAGAAAGAGCTACTGAACTCTTGGGACTGATACATAGTGATGTATGCGGTCCTATGTCTACACTTGCCAGGAATGGTTTTTCATACTTTATTATATTCACCGATGATCTCTCAAGGTTCGGACATGTGTTCTTGTTGAAACACAAGTCTAAAGCTTTTGAGAAATTCAAGGAATATAAGTGCGAAGTCGAAAACCGGACGGGCAAAAGTATTAAAATCCTACGATCTGATCGGGGAGGTGAATACTTGAGCGGGGAATTCCGAGACTATTTAAAAGAGAATGGGATTCTCTCTCAGCTTACTCCTCCGTATACACCACAGCACAACGGTGTATCGGAGCGGAGAAATCGCACCCGATTAGATATGGTGCGCTCTATGATGAGTAATGTTGAGTTACCTATTTCTTTTTGGGGTTATGCACTTGAGACAGCTGCATACCTATTGAATAGAGTTCCAACCAAATCTGTGCCTACCACTCCATATGAGATATGGAATGGGAAAAGACCATATCTTAATTTCATTAAGATGTTGGGTTGTCCGGCCTATGTCAAAAAGCAAAATCCGGACAAGCTCAAGGCAAGATCGGTTCTGTGCAAGTTTATAGGATATCCCAAACATTCGCGAGGGCATATCTTCTACCACCCTGAGGAACAAAAGGTATTTGTTGCTCAACATGCCACCCTTTTAGAAAAGGAATTTCTTATAAAAGAAATTAGTGGCAGTGAGGTAGAACTGGAAGAAGTTCCAGCAGCACAGATTACAACTGACGATTTAGTGGAACCAGAAGATCCAATAGTCTCCAACGAACCCCAGCCTCTCCGCAGATCTAGTAGGGTTTCTCATCCACCTGAGAGATACTATGGTTTTCTCATTGATGGTGGGAGCGATGATTGCATCATGGAAGATAATGACCCAACTAGCTTCGAGCAGGCCATCACGAGTGGAGACTCTGTGAAATGGATGGATGCAATGCGATCTGAAATGGAATCCATGTACACCAACAAAGTATGGACTTTGGAAGTTGCTCCCGAAGGGGTAAAACCCATTGGGAGCAAATGGATCTTTAAGAAGAAACTTAGTGTAGATGGAAAAGTTGAGACTTTCAAAGCTAGACTTGTTGCAAAAGTTTTTGTCAACGACCAGGTGTGGATTATGATGAAACATTTTCTCCAGTGGCTATGCTTAAGTCCATCCGGATCCTACTTGTCATCGCTGCATACCATGACTACGAAATCTGGCAAATGGATGTTAAGACGCCTTTCTAAATGGTGATTTAGAAGAGAGCGTGTACATGACTCAGCCGGAGGGCTTCGTAGACAGTAGGAGCAGCGGAAAGGTGTGCAAGCTGCTTAAATCAATCTACGGGTTAAAGCAGGCATCGCGGAGTTGGAACATCTGTTTTGATGAGATAGTCAAAGAGTTTGACTTCATCAAAAACGTAGATGAACCTTGTATATATAAGAAAGTTGCAGAGAGTAAGGTCGGCTTCCTCGTATTGTACGTGGATGACATACTCTTGATAGGAAATGATGTTCCTATGCTGCAATCGGTCAAGCTCTTTTTATCACAAAGATTCTCAATGAAAGATCTAGGTGATGCCTCCTACAACGTGGGGATTAAGATCTATAGAGATAGATCTAAACGGATATTAGGATTGTCCCAATCCAGGTACATTGACACCGTACTAAAGAGGTTTAGTATGGAAGATTCCAAGCGTGGGAATATACCCATGATCTCAGGACTCACTCTCTCCAAAGAGATGTCTCCCAAGACTGATTTGGAGAGAGCTCACATGCAAGGGATACCCTATGCTTCGGCTGTAGGCTCCATCATGTACGCGATGTTATGTACCAGACCCGATGTAGCGTACTCACTAAGTATAGTGAGTAGGTATCAAGCAGATCCAGGAGAGAATCACTGGACAGTTGTAAAGAACATTCTCAAGTACTTGAGAAGGACTAAAGAGATGTTCTTGGTGTACGGTAACGGTGAACTCTAAGTGGAGTCCTTTACCAACTCGAGCTTCCAAAGTGATAAGGACGACAGTAAGTCGGTCTCGGGTTTTGTCTTTACTCTCAACGGAGGGGAGGTGTGTTGGAAGAGTTCCAAGCAAGACACCGTTGCAGACTCGACGATGGAGGCTGAATACATCGCTGCCAACTGTTGGGGTCAAAATTTGCACCCCGGTTGACCAAGTCAAAATCAAAGTCAACCCCAAGCCAGGTGGGCCCAAGCCCAGATCAAGTGGGCCCATGCCCGGGTCGAGCGCGAACATGAAGCGGCCGGCCTCCCCCCATGCGAAGATAAAAAATTTGTAATAAATAATTTTGTTGTTTTCCTTTTATTTTATTTCATGAATAAATGTAAGAAAAATGGGCATAAAACCGAATTTTTGTAAAGCTCATGGCTTATGTGCAAAAAGAAATGGCACATGAGCCATGGGATAGGCAAAATGCCATTTTGAAAAGCCCAAGGGGCTATATGTAAAGTGTATAGCCTATAAAGGCAAAGATAATGAAAATATCTCAACAACTTTTTTCTCTCTCCCAAAAAAGACTCCAGATCTGAGATCTTTTCTCCTTCCTCAAGGTTCTAAAACCTTCTTCTTTCTTTTGAATTAAATCAAGAGTTTAACTCTCCCTTTCTCAAAAATAAATAGTTCTTCACCACAAAACCTACGAAGGGGAGCTCGGATCCCCAATCAGATCTCGAAAAGGGGGGCTTTTAAGTCTTACCCCCCTTTTCTCCAAGATCCTGCCGATCAAGAGGAGGAAGAAGGAGACCCATACCCAAAAATCTAACTTTGGACTGACCCAAGGCTCAAAAGAAGAGCAATAAATCCCCAGGAGTTTAACTCCTTTCTAGATCTGTTGGAGTTTGACTCCATAAATTAGTTTCTGTTAGGAGTTCAACTCTAAAAACTTCTTGGGAGTTCAACTCCCCAGCATAAGGGCTAGGCCTCTTCCCGCGGGTGTTTCCCGTGATCACGTGTGCGCCACGTGACCCCGGGACGCTAAGGCACCCGTCGGTCACGTGTGCGCCACGTGACCCCGGGCGTTAAGGCGCCCATCGGTCACGTGCGCGCCACGTGACCCCGGGGCGCTAAGGCACGTGCACGCCACGTGACCCCGGGGCGCTGAGGTGCCCATCGGTCACGTGCGCGCCACGTGACCCCGGGAGCTGAGGTGCCCATCGGTCACGTGCGCGCCACGTGACCCTGGGGCGCTGAGGCGTCCAATGGTCGCGTGTGCGCCACGTGACCCTGGGCGTTGAGGCGCCCAATGGTCGCGTGTGCGCCACGTGACCCCGGGCACCATGCGCCCACATGCTACGCACGCGTCTTTAAGACGCTTTTTCCCTTCTTTTATTGTGCAATCCCCACTAAATGTGTCTCCCCCGTTAGAAAAAATTTCTAACGGGACGCTGCCCCGCACCCCGTAAGGGGGCTGCTAGCCTCCTTGACCCCCAGCCCGCTATCCGGGTAGCGGGACCCCCATAAAAACTCTGCGAGGCCCCCCGATACATCCAAACCCCCCTTTAAAACACAACACGGCATATTGAGTTCGCATGACCAGTTTAACCCGTCAATCGGAGGTTCTCTCGCTCCAAAGGCGAGAGGTAATTAACGGCAGCTTAGTCCGCGGCTGCCGGAGATTCGGATCCCCACAATCAATAAACCCCAGCCTACCCTAGGCAGGGGGAATCTGTAATGCGCCTGACAAGCGCGTGTGCATTCCCATCTCAATGGGGTGACGAAAAACACCCTACACCAACGATGCTGCCAAAGAAGCTGTCTGGATGAAGAAGTTCATTGCTGAGCTTGGTGTGGTTCCATCCATTAAGCATCCAATACCTGTGTATTGTGATAACAATGGAGCGGTGGCTTTGGCCAAGGAACCCAGGTCCCATCAGAGATCCATACATATTCTGAGGCGGTATCACCTGATCCGGGAGATAGTTGATCGCCGGGAGATCGAGGTCAGGAGAGTTGACACGAAGGACAACGTAGCGGATCCACTCACGAAGACCCTCCCCCAGACGCAATTTGAGAGACTCTTTGGGATGTTGGGTATGAGATACTACAATACATGGCCTTAGTGCAAGTGGGAAATTGTTAGTGATATGTATGCCCTAGAGGCCATTGTTGTACATTGATGTATATTATAATGGATGCTTGGACATATATATGTAGGGTTCTTAGGCACAACCACAAGGTTTCACAAGGCATCAAACATGCTATATTTAAAAATTAGTGTGCCAAACAACCCTAACCTAGGATCTAACTAGAATTTTAGGAGCTAAACAAGAAAGAAAAACTAAGTGATAATGGAATACAACCTTTGTAGACCGGTCCTTCACTTCAATAGCTCCTTGTAGTGGTCCCTTCGCTGCGATCATGGAACTCTCGGACTCTTACATGGCTTCTCAAGGTGAAAAGAATGATCTTGCTTGAAGTCTTCGAGGCCGAAGATGATCTACGTCGAGGAGACACTAACTCAAGCTACTACTTCACTAATGAGAGATTAGTGAAGCTAGCACCCTATACTAAAGTGCTAATCTAGTAGAAGATGATGAAGTAGGAAGTGGGCTCACATTAGTTTTATTTTTCTCACAATATTTTCTCACTTTGGAAAAAGCTAGCAAGCTTTTTCTCAAGGATGAAGAAGATGAAGTAATGAACTAATTAGGTGAGAGAGTCAACCATGGGTGAGTTTGTATCATATACTAACTCATGTA
The DNA here is from genome assembly GCA_030015575.1 of Agapanthus africanus. Taxonomy (NCBI): domain Eukaryota; kingdom Viridiplantae; phylum Streptophyta; class Magnoliopsida; order Asparagales; family Amaryllidaceae; genus Agapanthus; species Agapanthus africanus. The sequence continues at coordinate 831,805,725 of CM057337.1, read as the reverse complement.
GAGACATAACCATGGCTAAATTATATTGGTTAGGTTAATAAATATCTCAAGTAAACCAAAATTAGTGGACTAAGTCAATGCATCCACAAGCTTCTACAAGCTTCATGCACTTGACTAATTTCCAAACTAATTTGGATTTACTTTAAATATCTAAAACCTACATTATAATTAGTATGGTGTAAGTCTCATACACCCATTTAGTGTGTGTCATCAACCATGACACAATATAAAACACAATTAATATATATCACATATATATTAAGTGTGCACATGTGAGAAAAAATAAATGCTTAAGTGAGCTAATATTAGTTAATGTAATCTAGTATATCACATATATAGTTATACATTAAATTATCAAATCAACACTTGATTTAATAATCCGGCTATATCACATACAACCGACTAATATAATATGTATCAACTTATCGAATCAACACTTGATTCGATAACCCGGCTATATCACATATAACCGACCGATACAAATATCGCGAGAATAGAATACGGTATCACATACTCGCATTATTCTCGGTCCTGCACGTATCACATATGTGCTCCTACTTCATTTTACCTGAGCCAGTAAAACCACTGTGTAGGACTCTAAAGACTCGTCAATACGCCGGCAGTAGGTGATGATCACATCAAGCACCCACAAGCCATCAGCGGTACTAGCTGGACGTAACGGCTATCCGGGTATTGAGCGATCAGAAGATCAATAAGCAAGCCCGCTCTAGCTCCTGTAAATCCTATCAGTAACACTACCGTACAGTCCGGTCTCCTCATATGATATGTCGCATATCAAGTCTAGGGGTGGTAAACGTCAGACCCCAATAACCGATAAGTCATGCCGATACGAGGCTCATAACGGGTCGAGAAACTACTGATAACACTTACCAGTAAATCTCTAAATCAGCCATGGCCAGGGACTTTCCTGTTATGGCCAATCGAGCACAGCGCAACATCAACCCCCAATACCGGAGAGACGAAACCCCTCCTATCGCTCATTGCCTGCATGTGACTCGGGACTGCACCCAAAAACCACCGTTTTGCACGTCCTCTTGAACGTGGTAAGGTGGAAATCAAAGCATAGTGGGAATCACACAAGACTCTATGACGATCTCGGGTCTACAGACTAACCTGTACCGGTGTCACCAGAGAACTGCTATCTGGTGTAAGGTATAATACCATCTAGGAGTTCTCAGCGAGTCCGTCCAGTGTACCCAGTCTCCACTGAGAACCCGTATACCATCTCTGATGTCAAACACCAATGGATATGGGATCATCCATCGCCCATCTACATGGATCGAGAAGTTATACGCTAGTCTACTCTGGTATATCGATGCCCCATCTCGATACACCCACGACTAGGGACATTAAAGGATGTACTTACCGACTACCTTTGTTCCACTAGTATGATCTCCATCATAATCCTGATAGTCAAGTACTCATCCTAAGGGCTTTACCAACATGTAACAGAGAGACAATCAGTGTACATGTTAAGATAAAGAGCAACCAGATAGCATACTATCATGTCGAGCAAGAAAGTCCTCCTTATATATGTCCAAGCATCCATTACAATTTACATCTCATGTACAGTAATGGCCTCTAGGGCATACATATAACTAACAATATATAGAGGACTTTCTTGCTCGATATGATAGTATGCTATCTGGTTACTCTTTATCTTAACATGTAGACTTGTATTGTGATACTGTCTTGCTCTCACGTGTTGATAAAGCCCTTAGGATATGTACTTGACTACCAGGACTATGATGGAGATCATACTAGTGGGGCCAGGGTAGTTCACAAGTACATCCTTTAATTGTTCCTAGTCGAGAAAATATCGAGACAGGGCATCGATATTCCAGAGTAAACTAGCGTATACGCTTCTTGACCTATATGATGGGCGATGGATGATCCCACATCCATTGGTGTTTGACATCAAAGATGGTATACGGGTGCTCAGTGGAGACTGGGTACACTGAACAGGACTCGCCGAGGACTCCTATGTGGTAGTATACCTATCTTCATATAGCAATCCTCTGGTGACACTGGTACAGGTTAGTCTGTAGACCCGAGATCGTCATAGAGTCTTGTGCGGCTCCCACTGTGCTTTGATTTCCTCCCTACCACGCTCAAAGGAGACGTGCAAACGGGTGGATTTTGGGTACAGTCCCGAGTCGTATGGAGGCAATAAGCGATAGGAGGGGTTTCGTCTCTCCCGGTATTGGGGGTTGATATTGCGCTATGCTCGATTGGCTATAACTGGAAGTCCCTGGCCAGGGATGCTGCCGAGATTTACTGATAAGTGTTATCAGTAATTTCTCGAACCGTTATAGGCCAGACATCGGCATGACTTATCACGTTACTGGGGTCTGACGATTTCCACCCCTAGACATGATATGCGATATATCAGACAAAGAGACCGGACTGTACGGTAGTGTTACTTATAGGCTTCATGGAGACTGTGGACAGGTTTGCTTGTTGATCTTCATATCGCTCAATACCCGGGTAGCCGTTACCTCCAGCTAGTACCGCTGACGGCTTGTAGGTGACTGATGTGATCATCACCTACTGCTGGTGTATTGACGAGTCTTTAGAGTCCCACACAGAAGTTCCCTGGTTCAAGCGAAACGAAGTAGGACACATATGTGATATGTGCGTAGGCCTGATTAAATACGTGTATGTGATACCGTATTGTAATCTGGCAGTCATCTGTTATCGGTTCGGTTATAAGTGATATAACCAGATTGTCGAATCAAGTGTTGATTTGATAATGTTATATATAGATAAATGATATTAGTCGGTCATATGTAATATAACCGGATTATTAAATCAAGTGTTGATTTAATAATGTGATATATATTATATGTGATATAATTATATCTTAACTAATATCATTAGCTCACTAATTATTCTTCATTATATATATATATATATAATAATGAAGCATGGCATTTATATTTCTATTTTGTGAAAATAGAAATGAGGTGTAAAGTGGAAGCATGGTTGCAAGCATGGGATTTACTCTTGTTTATTCATCTTGACTCACTATTCAAGCATGGTTGCAATTTTATATTGCATAATTCCATGCTTGAATGAGTGACGGGTCAAGACTTGGGATTCATTCTTACTCATTCTCAACACTTAGCCATTTTTGTTGAGTTTCTCCTATGGTTGCTCTCTAGCTTCTTCTTCCTCCTCTTGTCATAGCTCAAGCTTCAACCTTCACATGTGATGTGAATCATGAAGTTTGAACATAAACTTGTGAGCTTTTAACATCCCCTACTTCATCATCCTACACTTGACTAGCGATCAAGTGTGGCGTGTTTCATACGCTAAAGAGTTTAGTATAAAAGGTAGCTTGAGTTGGAGGGACTTCAAGTGGATCATCTTCGGCACGAAGGTCATCGGAGGAAGCTCGTTCAAAGTCTCAAAAGAAGCCTAGTGGAGTCGCGGGACTACTACACGGAGCAAGTGAAGAGAAGGACCGTCTAGAAAGGTTGTATTCTTGTTCTCGTGATGTAAAAGTAGTTTAAATTAGCTATTGTCTAAATCTCTAGTTAAAGATTCTTAGTTTAGGGTTGCTTAGCATGACAATTTTTGAAAATGACATGGACGATGCATCCCGAAACCTTGCTGTCGTGCTAGGGAACCTTACAAGAGTAATCCATCAAAAGCCCTAAAAAGCAAAGCTTTTACTAAGTTAAAAACTCCAAGATGTTCAAGAACTATGAACAAACTCTAAGAGTTCTTCATAGAAGATGAACAGATCTATAATCTAAAGATGAGCACGGCTCTGTTAATGGGTAAAACCCTAAAACATTTTTTAAGATCTACGACCTGAGAAGAGCAAAGCTCTGTTAATAAGTTCAATCCTTACCAAATTTGGGCAGAGTTTTGACTCTAAAAAAGAGTTTCTTAAAGCAGAGAACTTAGCTCTGAAAGAAAATTAAATTCTCAAGAACAAGAAAACAAGAAGATGAACAGCAGTCATCTCAAGGGCCAAAGGCCCTATTTATAGGCGTTTGAAGTCGTTCCGATTTCCAAGACGATCTAACGGTGGAAAAGGCTACCACCGATGCACTCACGTGTAAGCCACGTGAGCGCAACGGTGGGGGGGCATTTTTTTCCCCCAATCAGAGAGCAAAGCTCTATTCAAAATTTCAAAATTTTAAATTTGAACTGAGGCAGCGCCTCACGTGCAAAGCACGAGAGCGCTAGCGCCAAGAGCGCCAGCATTAAGAGTCAAAGACTCTGAGGCAGCGCCTCACGTGCAAAGCACGAGAGCGCTCGCTCCAAGAGCGCCACCGCTAAAAGTCAAAGACTCTGAGGCAGCGCCTCACGTGCAAAGCACGAGAGCGCCAGCACCAAGAGTCAAAAGACTCTGAGGCAGCGCCTCACGTGCAAAGCACGAGAATGCCAGCGCTAGAACTAAATGTTCTCCACCCTTGGATCAAAGATCCAACGAACATGATGAATCATCAAATTACAGAATTAAATTCTGTTGAGAAAATACTCCTCAAATCTTTCCAAACAAGAAAGATTGTGCCATGTAAATCAGAGCACCGTTGGATTAAAGATCCAATGGTGATTAAAAATCACCAAGATACAGAACAATCTCTGTATGTGAAAACATTTTCCCAATCTTGCTAATCATAGGAGGAAAATCTTCTGTAAAACAGAAGGCCTAGGATCAAAGATCCAACGGTGGGAAAAATCCCCAAATCAATCTGAGATCTCTCGATGAGAGATTTCCTTAACTGATTCAACAAATCAGACTCCCCTATATAAAGGACCCAAGACTTCAAGTCTTGGAGAGAGAAACATCCCAATAAGTTTCAAGTTCTCAGAAAAGAAAAGAGAGAAGAGCAAGCTCTAAGAAGAAAAACCTTCTTCAAGGTAAATAAAAAGAAGAGAGATCATAACATCTCCTCCATATTTGAGAGTTTAACTCTCACATCAGAAGAACTTAGTTCTTTTTCTAAATCATAGATTTATAAGACAAAGTCATTCACAAGAACAGAAGAGATCATAGCATCTCTTCATGAAAAGAAGAACTTAGTTCTTAGATCCATGAGAAAAAGTCTCTCATAAAGAAAAACAAAAGAGATCATGTTATCTCCTCATAAAAGAAGAACTTAGTTCTTAGATCCACGAGACAAAGTCTCTTATAAACGAGAACTTAATTCTCAGAGCACAGAATTGATCGGAACTGGCAAAGAAGCGCTTTAGCGTTCCAAATCGGGCGCTCAGCGCCAAGCGCTCCATGTGCTCCTCACGTGTGCGCTATTTCATAAGAACCGTCTTAGCGCTCCAAGTCTGGCGCTCAACGCCAAGCGCTCCAAGTCTGGCGCTCAGCGCCAAGCGCTCCACGTGCCCCTCACGTGTGCGCTATTTCATAAGAAGCGCTTTAGCGCTCCACATGCCCCTCACGTGTGCGCTATTTCATAAGAAGCGCTTTAGCGCTCCACGTGCTCCTCACGTGTGCGCTATTTCATAAATAGAAGCGCTTTAGCGCTTCAAGTCTGGCGCTCAGCGCCAAGCACTCCACGTGCTTCTCACGTGTGCGCTATTTTATAAGAAGCGCCTTAGCACTACAAGTCTGACGCTCAACGACAAGTGCTCCACGCGCTCCTCACGTGGGCGCTGAGGGAACATAAAGTGTTCTTTAAAACCCCAGCGCTATAAAAAGTGTTCAACACTCAATAAAAGACAAAAAGAAAAAAGGGTGTCAGAACCCAAATCAATGCTCGGCATTGTTGGATAAAAAGGGACTAAACCCACACAAATGTGCAACATTTTATTCAAAACTCAGTGGGCTGAGCCCAAGTTGGCCAAACTCATAATTAACCGAGCTCATGTGCTCTTTATTGGACTTAGTCCCAAACAAGATCATCAAATCTTTGATGAACATTCACTGGTTCAAGGGTACATCTCTCCACACCTCTGATGCATGTCGTTATAATTCTTCAACGTCTTCAGAGAGGTGGAGGTTCCCAATAACCAATAACTTTTGGTGCATCCCCAAACGGTTAAACCAAAACCCTACAGACTATGATGTCTTTAAACCTTACAGACTATGATGTCTTTAAACCCAGACTATGATGTCTTTAAACCTTAAAGACTATGATGTTTTTAAACCTTACAGACTATGATGTCTTTAAAATGGACTATGAGGTCCTTAAACTCATGGACTATGGTGTCCTTAAACCCATTGGACCGCAATGTCCCTAAACTAAATTCTATGGACTATGAGGTCCTTAAACTCATGGACTATGATGTTCTTAAACCCAATGGACCGTAATGTCCCTAAACTAAAACGATAGAGCCCAAATGCTCTGTCATCGGATCTAAATGATCCTGAACCCCCGTTGAGTAGATCTTAGTCTAAAATTAGACTAACGTATCCTTAACAAACATTTAAGTTGATCTTAATCTCAAATGAGATTAACGATCCTTAAATGAAACAAACCCAAATCTAAGAAAATACGGATTTGGACTAATCTCCGCCCTACGGGCGACAACATAAATTAGTCTCCGTATACAATCCACGGACAACCAAAAATAAAACAAACACACGCGACACGAAGTGAACATCTGGAGCAGGAGAAAGTGGTTATCGCTACGCGGTAACGTAATTAACTGCAGGGGCTTACGCCTGCAGGGAAAAGCGTCCCCACAATCAAAACTCCTCATAATGAGGGGGAATCTGACGAAGTCTGCTACAACGGCCGCATCCGTCTAAACCTTCGATACACGGTGTCATAAATCAACTTGGTATCTTCGGAGAGGTGGACGGATAAAGCAAATAGCATCTGCCTCCAGATTCAGGCAAGACAACCTACGCGGTTCCATCTCCCATTTTCGGCGGTAAACAATCTACTAGTGTGTGTGTGTGTATGTGTGTGTGTGTGTGTAACATTCGTCTCACGCATGATAGTAAGCAACATCATATAATCTCAGCCAACAATACATAATAGTGGATTATCTTGGAGCCCCGGGTTTCATTTGAGCCGCAAATGAGACCAGACGTTCCCGGTCGTGTGGATAGCCTGTGCAGTGAAAACCTGGACCCCTATGAGCACGGCAAGTTACCCACCAATCCCAGAAGTGAGGCAACCCCAATCAACAAAGTGAATGGGCCACCCAGCACTCCACAGAATCCGGTAACTTGAGTGCCCCTCCTTGGGTCAATCTATACCCCTACGAATGCGGCGAATAGCCCGCCAATTCTAGAATGAAGCCCCCTCCGTCCCAACGCCATGAGATGTGGGGTTGTTGCTTTCTAGAACCCGGCTATTCGTGCACTCCACCGCGGGGTAAGCCTAATACAAAAAAGAATAAATAATATGTACAATGGTGACATCGACCTCAACTCGGTCGTGCCCCAAACAAATAATATACAACCCGGCAAAGACGTCAGTCCACATGTCGGACGCTCGCCCCGCAATATCAAATGTACAAATGAATCTTAACTGTACTACTATCATTGCACCCCAAGCTATCCACCACGACAATCCAACCACAACCACAGCACAAACACAGAATATCAACGTGAAAGTCACGTTCGCAAACCCGTCTAATAGAACGTATAGAAATTAGACGGGTTATACCGCTCTAATGACATTCACGGTCGCAGATAGTAATTTATGCACTGAAACTTAACGCATTTAAAATTTCGATTAACAAAAACTTTCCGTATTGACCCCAAGTGCAATCCAGTACTCCAACAAATCTGGACCAGAAACTAAATATACCATAAATCACTTTTCCAAATATTAGAACACTACAGGAAATTTTTCGCATAGAAGTCCCAGCACTATTATGCAGCGGTTCCGCGGCGGTATTATGGTATTGGTGCTAAAATTTCTTGTAATTTCCTAAAATACCCTGCACGTATTTTTAAGACACTGAAAATAATTTTTTGAACACGTTAAAAAATCGGCAAAAACATGAAGTTTGAAAACGTGATTTCGGAAAGTTTTTTCGATCGATCTTTTAAGCATGTTAGAACTAGCTAGTTTAGGTTTTATGGGTTGGCTCTGATACCATGAAAGGTTATGCTAGCGCCCTGGCCATCAACCGTAGTCGTTTGCGGAACGAAATTTTTTAGAACGAATCAAATGTTGGCGCTAGAATAACCCTAAACCGGATCTAACCATAAACCTAACTAGCAACATAAGAAGTTCTATCTATTATGATAGAAATTATACCTAAAGAACCAAGTCCTTCGGGTCTTCAATCCCCTCCTCTAGCTCCTCGAAGGAAGTACGGATCGTGCTTGAACTTCGGCCGCCTCGTGTCAAAGATGATCCACCCCAGAGTTCCTATTTTGAGCTCCTACCTCCAAAGCAAGGTAATTAGGTTACTTAGCTTGCTAATCTAAGTAGCCAAGATTGTGCAGAGAGTGATGATGGACTGATATGTCTCACTAACCCTAGGTTTCTCAATTCATGAAACAATTAGGGTTAAGGCTAAAAGAAGAGAGCAAGGAGAAGATGAGAGTGTTCAAGTGAGAGAGTGAGAATAATATCAGGTCAAGTGAAGAATGGCTAATTTAACATGTGAACTAATAATGTAAACACAAAATATCTAGATATTTCAAAAATATCTAGATGCAACCTTGCATTAACAATTCACAACAAAAGAAAAAATCAAGCATACTCAAATAGTAAAGTATGAGTCATGCCATGAGTCACCAAGTAGCCGTGCTTCACTTAATGCAAATGAACACCTTATTTCTCCATCTCATTAAACCATTTAACCTAAATGGTTAATCTAAATAATGAGGTGTCTTCTTCTAGAAGCACCTTGCATAATTACAAGAATGCCCCTCATCTGTATATACATATTCGTATCCGTATTCCAAGAAAATACGAATACAAAGAGACGAAAATAATCCATCAATATAATACTAGGATCCGGCTTAAACCAAAGCCCATTAGTATTATCCGCCCGAACTTCACACGTGCACAAGTACACGTATGTGATCGAAGCCCTGCCGTAAAATCATACTGCCTCTACATCTTTTCGCCCGAAGCAGGGAAACCCTCTGTGTGGGACTCTAAACACTCGATAGTACGCTGGCAGTAGGTTTAACCACAAGCACGTCAGTGGCACTAGCTGTACATAACGGCTACCCAGATACCTATCGAACAAGAAGGCCGACGAGCAAACTCGTCTGAACTCTTACTGAGCCTATCCGTGACAATCTCCATACAGTCCAGTCTCTTCGTCTAAGAGTATCGCATACCGGGTCTAGGGGGTGGTAAACGTCAGACCCTAACAACCCGATAATTCGTGCTGATGTGGCTCAGGACCAATCCGGGAAACTACTGATCAACCTGTCAGTAAATCCCGACTGCCTTGGCCAAGGTCTTATGGTCCTGACCAATCGAACACTGTGCGATATCGACTCCCAATACCGGGAGAGACGAATCCCCAACAATCGCTCACCCCTCCATGTGGTTCGGAACTGTACCCAACCAAAACCTGTTTGCACGACTCAGTAGAGCCGTGGTAGAGTAGTGATCAAAGCACGGTAGGAATTTACACGAGACAAATGACAATCTCTGGTCCGAAGACTAACATGTACACATGTTACCTGAGAACTTCCATCTGACGATAGGTATAGTACCATCTGGAGGTTCTCCGCGAGTCCGTCCAGTATACTCACACCCAGTGAGCACCTGTATATGATCCTAGTTGCATCTGACCAATGGCTGTGGGACAAACCATCGCCCCTCGTCGAGGTCTAGAAACGTATACACTAGTCCACTCTGGAGTATCAATGCCCAGTCTCGATACTCACGCGACTAGGGACCATTTAAGAATGTGCTTATGGACTACCCTTCTCCCATAAGTATGATCGTCATTACAACGCAGGTAGTCAAGCAAGATCCTACGGGCTTTATCAACATGTAACCGCAATATGTAATAACATGTATAACATATGCTATGTTAAGATAAAGTCAAACCATAATAGTATACTACTATATCAAGTCGTTATCAATATGTGTAAGCTGGATAAAGTATCAATGAAAACAAATACACATATCCTGATGAAGACAACTGAAATAATATACTGTATAACTGAGCAAGAATGTCATGTACATACATATCCCTAGCATCCACATGTATACATATACAATAATAGCCTCTAGGGCATACATATCCAACAAAATTAACCCTTTCACTAAAACTATTCCTAAAATTAAGCCTTACCCTAAAATTAGTTTTAACACTAAGCCTAAAATTACTTAAATTTAACAAAATTTCAAAAAACCTAAATAAATTAATAAACCACTCCCCGGTGTCGGAGGCGGAGGCCGGAGGTGCTTGGAGAGGAGGAGGCTGAGAGGCGGCCGGGTAGATCTTCGATGAAGAAAAGCCTAGGAGACGGCCGGGGGAAATCGTCAGAGAGGAGGAGGCTAGGAAGCGGCCGGGGGAGATCGTCGATCGTTGACGAAGGGGTTTGGATGACCAAGGAGGCGGGCGGAGGGCTGATCGGAGGCCAGAGGAGATTTTTTGGATGTCCGATGAAGTTTTTTTAGATGGCTCGGAAGGGTAGAGAAGGAGGGAGGTCGGAGCTGACGGGGTAAAAATTTAAGGGCAAAATGAAAAATAAAGAGGGGAAAATAAAATTTAATAAGGGGAGAATGAAGGAAAGGTCATGGGAAAATTTTGTTGACTTCGGTCAACTATATTTCGACGGAATTTAGCCGTCGAAATAACTATTGACCGAAGTCAACAAAAATTCAAATTTTTTGGCCTTTTTCGACTAGAATATGTCGTCGAAATAAATCTTAAAAAAATTCCCGTCGAAATTACACCCATTTTCATGGAGTGATAATGAAACGTTTTGCATCATAAATATATCTCAACCAGAATACACTAAAAACACCTTTCTGTTCTAAAAGTTAAGATGCTCTTATAAAGTATCCTCATCTGTGACTCGTCCGTTTTAACATTCATTTTTAAGAATCTGGATAACAAATTGCAGTTTTATTTCTAGCTTACTCTTTCTATTTAGTATTTACTGATGATGGATCACTGGATCTCCTTCAGATGTTACCTTCCGTTGATCTGCAGCGAGCGCTGATGGATGGCTGAGATTGAGTTGGAGGGTTGCCTCCTGAAGCGTGTGGATCTCAATGGGTTTTATGTGGTTGAGGCCGAGCTACCTGCAAGGAAGTCCCGGGATGGTTGTACCACCGAGGACCCTCCGACGATCAAGTTAAACGGGGTATTTTGGCAGAGTAACGGCCTATTGGGGTAAAATTGGCTTACCTGAGTCGTCTGAGAGAGGGGTTTATATAGTGGCAGCCATGGGCAGGCGGGCGCAAGATTCACGCCGGCCGTTACGCCCCTGGTGTTACGCCCGCGTGACAGGCGGGATTCCCCATTAATGACGAGATATGCTCGTTAATGGGGGATCGTGATGGCGTGGAGCGCGGGATCATGGGCGGCGGATATCTCGCGTCTGGCGAGATTCGCGGAGACGTGGCGGAGGCTCCTGTGATCGGTGTTGTGGGTCGTTCGGTGAGACCGAGGAAGCTAAGCTCGGCGGGAGACTCGGGAACGAGCGAGAGGCCGAGGCATCTTGGATATGCGATAGCTCGGAGGCGGGCTGGAGGGCTGAGGGAACTCAGCATGTGGGAGGGCTCGGAGGCGAGCCGAGGGTCATTTGTAAGGTGAGCATAGAAGTGGTCTGGAAGGCCACCGAAGGTCGGGAATTTCCTCGGGTCGAAAGCCCGGGTATGCTTCCACTGTACCGTTCTTGATCCCTTCCCGTAAGCTCTGGGAAACGTCATCTGCCACGTGTCATGATCTGGGGAGTCACCAATATTAAGCCTCATCATTAGCCCCCCACTCTCGTCTCGACCCATTCATGGGTCGGGCTGAGAGTAGTCTGACCGGTCATCCGGGGTAAGCTCTTACTTGAAGATATCGTCGGTGCATATTCCCGGGCAATTAGTTGTATTTTCTCGATGATGTGAACGGATCAGGGGAGAGATCTCGCATTAAAGAGGAAGCGCTGATTCGCGCATGCGTTCGCCGAAGCGCCGGTCCACGTGTCTGGCGTTCATTGGCTGACGCAACGTGCTGCCGATGTCCTTTGCGCCCGATGGGATGCAACCAATGCGCGTGCGACGGGTGGAGCGCCGATGGTCGTCGAATGCGAAGTGTTGTTTTGGCGGGAGACGATCGGCGCCGTGGGATGTGTACGCCGGCTGCTATAAATAGAGATGGGATCCTCTTCAGGGTCCATTCCTCGTCATAATTTCCGCGTCCCTTTGGTGTCAGCTCGGCGTTCTTTTCTTTAGGTCGGGATCCCTGCGTTTTCTCTTTTGAGAACTTTATCCTTTTGATCAGGTTAGATGTCTTCAACCGAGGAGTCAATAGAAATAGTCCGGGAAGAGTCTGGGGAGTCCTCTGTAGCTTCCTCTTCTTCTTCCTCTTCTGCTTCTTCCTCTTCCTCGTATGAGTCGGAGTCCCCCCGGGAAGTTAGGGTTAGTCATGCTTCCCGGGGTCGTGCAACGGGGGCGGTACCCAGAGCGTAGGTTATGGGTGCTCTTGGCGTGTCATCCATGCTGAGGCATGCGGATGAGCTCGCCACCATCCGAACTCATTTCCACGTTCCTCCCGGCTACTCGCTTCATCTGGCCGAGGAGGGTGAGAGGGCAGACCGGGTACGGGGCAAGAAGATTGCCTTGTACCTGGAAGCCTTTTGGGCCGGGATGCGCCTGCCCTTCTCCCGCGAGTTGAGTGCGGCGTTGAATTGTTTTGAGTTAGCCCCGGGCCAGTTAGTGTCGAACTCTTGGAGGATTCTCCTTGGGTTCCTGGTCCGGTTGAAATTACGTCATATCCCTTTCAGCTGGAGCCTTCTCATTTCTTCTCTCTGCTACAAAAACCACCCTGGTACTCGCAGGGGCGAGCCGAGCTGGGTATACATCTCTTTTAGAAAACACCGGGGAGGTGCTGCCAGGTCGGAGGTCGTCGTAGTACCTTCCATTCACGAATGGAAGAAGAAGTTTTTGTTTGTTGGGCCGCCCGAGGGTGAGGATTGGCCTGTGCCCATCAAGTGGCACAGGGCCAACTGCCCGTGGGTGAGGTGGTCAAATGATCCCGACACGGTGGCGGTGTCGGAGTAGGAGCCCCTCCCCCGGGCTAATGTGTTGCTGTCTGAGCAGGCCCTTAGTTGGGTTGGGCTCAACCCCACTCACTTTGCGGGTAAGTCAGGAGTTTTTAGGCGACCTGTTTAGACTTATGCATTCTTTCACTTTTTCCGGTATTGCTGACTCCTTTGTATTTTCGTCTTATGCAGAACCCATGGACCTAGGCAAATTTCGGGCAGCCCTGGTTGAACAAAAGAAGGGGAAGAAGGCCGGAGATGCCGGCCCTTCTCGCCCGTCGTCGGCTCCGGCTCCACCGGCGGCCGCTCCATTCAGGCGCGGAAGCGCGCCCCGAGCCCCAGAGTCTAGCCATGCGTCGAGCCGTAAACGCGTTCAGGAGCAGGAGCCCCGGGCTATGGAGGTGGGAGGGGAGACCGATTCTCCTGCGTCTCTCCTCAAGAGGTACCAGAGGACGGTGCCCCGTTCCCCGGCTTCCCTGATCGTCATGGACAAAGGGGAGCTTCGCTTTGAGGTGCCATCAGGGCTTTCTGTCGTCGATGGCCTGCTCTTGGAGATGGAGAGGTCGGCCGGGGGCAGAATCCTTCGGGGGACCCTCCGGGCCTAGATGGCGGCCATAGCCCAGGAGGCCGTGCAGGTCAGTGTTCGCACCTCACTCGAGTCTTTATTCGGTATTTTTGTTCGCAAGGTTGGGTGCCCCCCTTTTCTTTTTAACCCCTCCTTTGCTTTCTTCATGTCCTCCAGCACGTCGCCATCGTCGTCAACATGGAGGACGAGGAAATTGCCCCGACGATGCAGGCCGCGGGCGAGTTCTCCTCATGGGAGGAGAGCTCAAGGCTGGAGCTGCAAGCGGCGATGAAGAGGGTCGCTACCCTCGAATACCGGGTGGCGGCCGGGGATCGGGAGATCGCCAAGTGCCGAGAGGCCGCCGAGGCTAAGTTGGAAGATTCCAAGGTGCTTGTCGCTACCCTGAAGAAGACAGCGAACACCCTCCGGAGGGTGAACGAGGCGGCGAAGGAGGGAACGAGGCATGCCGAGCTCCGAGCGTCGAAGGCGGTGGAGAGCTACAAGAAGTCGGACCAGTACTACACCGACCTCGCTGGAGCAGCTGCCATCGTTTGGCACGACGCCCTCGACGCCGTCAAGTCCCTGATGCCGGAGTTCCCTGACGGCGAGCTCCGGGGTGAGTACCCCCTCGGGGATGAGGCACAGGGGAATGCCCCCGGAAGCGCTGCAAGGGGAGAGGCCCCTGGTGGGAGCGTTGGGGAGAAGTCGGTCGCCCCGGCCACCGGCGCCGAGGCTCCTGCGGTGGGCTCCGACCTTCAAGATGCCACCCCGGTTGTCGCGGTGGAAGCGCGGCTCATCAAGGTTCTTCCCGGCCCCGAGGCCTGAACCTCCTCGCCTCCTTATTTTCTTTTGCGCTGAAATTTTGTAAGCCTCCAGACGTTTTTGTAAAACTGGGGAGCCCATAATACCTCTATAAAGACTTCCGGCTTTGTGAATAAAATCTTTTTACAATGTTCTTTGCATGCACATTTTCCCTTTGTTTGTGGTAAAAAAAAATTATTTGCGCGGTACTGCTTTCATGACGCGTTAGGTCGAAGATCGGTTCTTCGTCTAGCGATCGCACGTCGAGTTGAATTCAACCATTTGCCAAGTGTGTAAAGACCGGTGAAAGGTCGGTATCTCCATGGCCCCGAAGTCGATGTGGAGATCGCTTAGTAAAGACGTGTAGGAAGTTGAGCAGAGAAGCTGCTCGATGGTCTCTTGATGAGGGCTTTGATCCTTGGCGTCGTTGGGCAAGAAGTTGCCTACTAAGGATGGACCGAGCAGGGTAGCTACTCGGTGGCCTCTTAATGAGGGCTTTGATCCTTGGCGTCGTGGGGTAAGAAATTACCAGCCAAGGATGGGCCGAGCAGGGTAGCTGCTCGGTGGCCTCTTGATGAGGGCTTTGATTCTTGGCGTCGTGGGGTAAGAGATTACCAGCCAAGGATGGACCAAGCAGGGTAGCTGCTCGGTGGCCTCTTGATGAGGGCTTTGATCCTTAGCTCGGGAGGGCATGGAGTGGCCTGCTAAGGATGGACTGAGCAGGGTAGCTGCTCGGTGGCCTCTTGATGAGGGCTTTGATCCTTGGCGTTATGGGGTAAGAAATTACCAGCCAAGGATGGACCGAGCAGGGTAGCTGCTCGGTGGCCTCTTGATGAGGGCTTTGATCCTTGGCGTCGTGGGGTAAGAAATTACCAGCCAAGGATGGATCGAGAAGGGTAGCTGCTCTGTGGCCTCTTGATGAGGGCTTTGATCATTGGCGTCGTAGGGTAAGAAATTACAAGCCAAGGATGGACCGAGCAGGGTAGTTGCTCGGTGGCCTCTTGATGAGGGCTTCGATCCTTGGCGTCGTGGGGTAAGAAATTACCAGCCAAGGATGAATCGAGCAAGGTTGCTGCTCGGTGGCCTCTTGATGAGGGCTTTGATCCTTAGCGCGGGAGGGCATGGAGTGGCCTGCTAAGGATGGACCGAGCATGGTAGCTGCTTGGTGGCCTCTTAATGAGGGCTTTGATCCTTGGCATCATGGGGTAAGAAATTACCAGCCAAGGATGGACCGAGCAAAGTTGCTGCTCGGTGGCCTCTTGATGAGGTCTTTGATCCTTGGCGTCGTGGGGTAAGAAATTACCAGCCAAGGATGGACCGAGCAGGGTAGCTGCTCGGTGGCCTCTTGATGAGGACTTTGATCCTTGGCGTCGTGGGGTAAGAAATTACCAGCCAAGGATGGACCGAGCAAGGTTGCTGCTCGGTGGCCTCTTGATGAGGGCTTTGATCCTTGGCGTCGTGGGGTAAGAAATTACCAGCCAAGGATGGACCGAGCAGGGTAGCTGCTTGGTGGCCTCTTAATGCGGGCTTTGATCCTTGGCGTCGTGGGATAAGAAATTACCAGCCAAGGATGGACCGAGCAGGGTAGCTGCTCGGTGGCCTCTTGATGAAGGCTTTGATCCTTGGCTTCGTGGGGTAAGAAATTACCAGCCAAGGATGGACCGAGCAGGGTAGCTGCTCGGTGGCCTCTTGATGAGGGCTTCGATCCTTGGCGTCGTGGGGTAAGAAATTACCAGCCAAGGATGGACCGAGCAGGGTTGCTGCTCGGTAGCCTCTTGATGAGAGCTTTGATCCTTAGCGCAGGAGGGCATGGAGTGGCCTGCTAAGGATGGACCGAGCATGGTAGCTGCTCGGTAGCCTCTTGATGAGGGCTTTGATCCTTGGCGTCGTAGGGTAAGAAATTACCAGCCAAGGATGGACCGAGCAGGGTTGCTGCTCGGTGGCCTCTTGATGAGGGCTTTGATCCTTGGCGTCGTGGGGTAAGAAATTACCAGCCAAGGATGGACCGAGCAGGGTTTCTGCTCGGTTTTGCGGGGTTCTGGCCGACCTTCCCTGGTGTGTGAACATCGGGAAGAGTGACCGTCGCGGGCGACACGTGTCATGAACGCATGGGGGGAGGCAAAGCGTAAGAGCCGCGTCGCTCCGATTTCGGTTCGCCAAAAAAGGCGGAATATCCACCGCGTGGCGGTACGGCATTGGAAGAAACGAGCGAATATTGGACTCTTGGGGGCACTGTGGGGCTATAAAACAGAGAGGACGTGTTGATCATTCCTTTCTCCATCCCTAAAGCGTAAGAATGGATGAATTCCCTTTCTCCATCCCCGAGATCATTTCTTTCGAGGACGTATACTTGTACGACCAGCTGTGCTCCGAGGAGACGCTGCAGGCGATGATCCGGCGCGTTGAGGATCATGTCGGCCGCCTGCTTCGCCGGCGATCGCCCCTACTCCAGCTGCTGATGTACTCAATCTGGAGGGCATCGCCGGGGCTGCATAACCACTTGTCCGAACAACTGAAGCACGAGGCGGTTGGCCTTAGGTCCGACGAGATGAGTTCCATACGCAGAAAGCAGTCATAAAAGAGAATGTCTGCCGAGCTTCTCGAGTCGACCAATATCCTCTGCACTTCGTAGCGGTGGACCCGAGCTGTGATCACCAGCGGGTCGTTGTGAGGTAGGGATATACTGTGGAAGTCCTCGTCGGAAAAAACGATCGGCTCGGCTGCTTTAGCCTTCTTCCTCCGGTGGCCGCCAGTCCCCTCGATCGGTGAGGGACGCTGAGTCTCGTCGGTCTTCGTCGTACCCCCCGCTGATATGGTCATGATTTGGCCGATTGTCAATTCGCCGGGAGAAGGACGGTGCTCTTGCATACGGTCGGCTTGCCGCTTGTCTCACAAGTGTGTTGCCAGGTGTCCCGAGCGGATTAGCTTCTCGATGTAGTCTCGGAGCTGCTTGCAGTTCTCAGTAGAGTGGTCCTGCGACCTGTGGAAACCGCAGTAGGGGCCCCAGGTGCGCTTTGTCGCCCTATTCGAGACTGGGGGAGTTTGAAGAACCTCTCGCCCTTAGCCTCCTCCAACAGTACCGTCTGGGAGACGTTGAGCGGGGTGTACTCCTGAAACTTCGGGGAGTAGGGCTTTGGCCGCTCAATCTTCTTTTTCTCCTCCTGGGCCCTTTTCTTCTGATCAGCTTGTTCTGTCCGGAGCAGGTTGGCGTTCACCTCGGACTCAAGCTGGATCTTACGTTCGGTCCAGGCCTTTACCTCGGCCATGGTCTTAGGTTGCGCTAATGTAAAGGAGCGTAGCCACTCCTTGTGCCTAAGACCCGACCTAAGGGTCGTAATGACAGTCTCGTCCCGGTGTTCTGGGACCTCAAGGAGGGCGTTGTAGAAGCGAGTGACGTATCCTTTGAAGGATTCTTTATCCCCACTCTTTATGGTGAAGAGATGGTCAACGGTCCGCTTCTGCCATCTGTTCCCGACGAAGTGGGCGAGGAATTGGATGGCCAGCTCATCGAAGGTAGAGATTGAGCGTGGCGTGAGTCCTCGAAACCAGTCTCGTCCGGAGCAGATGAGAGTGGCGGGGAAAGCGCGGCATTGAGCGGCGTCGGAACAGTCCTGGAAACTCATCCCGACTGTGAACGCGTCCAAATGGTCCTTCAGGTCGGACTTCCCGTCGAAGAGTGAGACTTTCGGGGGCTTGTTCCGGGAGGAGACGTGGACGGCGAGTAGCTCTTAGGTGAAGGGCTTCGTGAGCGAGTCGGCGACATATTTAGCCCCGTCGCTTGAAGGACGATTTTCCCGATGCATGCCTTCGATCTTCTTTTCGAGGGCGTCGAGTCGGCCGTGGTATCCCGATGATTCGGCATATTCTGATTTTTGGCCTCTGTTGCCGAAGACCTGCGTCTGGCCACGGCCCCGGTTCCGTTCGATGAGGTTCCTTAGGTCCCCTGGCGAGGTCGTCTTCGAGCTACCGTGGTGAGTCCCGTCCGTGCGACCCCGTCGAGGGAGAGGGTGCCGGTCATGCCTGGGCGCAGGCGAGCTGACCGACACCTCCTCGGGTGGGGCAGGGGCGTGATGGGCCTCGGGGCAAGGCGCTCTGGTGAAAGACCTCGGTGTTAAGCTGTGCAGCGCCCAGCGGGTCATTGAATACGTTGGCCCGGGGGATCTGCGGCCCGGGGGACAGCGAGGTGGTGACCGGTCGTGCCGACGCGGGCAAAGTCTTCTCTCCCTCTGTAGGGGTCCTGGTCACAGGGTGGGGGAAAGGCGACCTGGGGAGCTTACCCGGCCGTTTGGACACGGACGAGTGCATCCACGACGGACACGAGCCGATCTATCCGAGCGGATAGGGCGTGAATGGCGTTCGGGGGAGGAGGGAATTCTCCCTCGTCTCCACTGCGGAGAGGGAGACGGCTGGTGCTTGGATCGTTGCGGTGACCGCTCGCCATAAAGTCGAGATCGGAAGATGAACTTTTGTTGAGTGGAACTAAGATTTCTCACAGACGGCGCCAACTGATGGATCTCTGGATCTCCTTCAGATGTTACATTCCGTTGATCTGCAGCAAGCGCTGATGGATGACTGAGATTGAGTTGGAGGGTTGCCTCCTGAAGCGTGTGGATCTCAAATAGTTTTATGTGGTTGAGGCCGAGCTATCTGCAAGGAAGTCCCGGGATGGTTGTGCCACCGAGGACCCTCCGACAATCAAGTTAGACGGGGTATTTTGGCAGAGTAACGGCCTATTGGGGTAAAATTGACTTACATGAGTCGTCTGAGAGAGAGGTTTATATAGTGGCGGCCATGGGCAGACGGGCGTGAGATTCACGCCGGCTGTTACGCCCGCGTGATAGACGGGATTCCCCATTAATGATGAGATATGCTCATTAATGGGGGATCGTGATGGCGTGGAACACGGGATCGTGATGGCGGCGGATATCTCGCATCTGACGAGATTCGTGGAGACGCTTGTGATCGGTGCTGTGGGTCGGTCGGTGAGACTGAGGAAGCTAAGCTCGGCGGGAGGCTCGGAAACGAGCGGGAGGCCGAGGCATCTTGGATATACAATAGCTCGGAAGCGAGCTGGAGGGCTGAGGAAACTCAGCACGTGGAAGGGCTCGGAGGCCAGCCGAGGGTCGTTTGTAAGGTGAGCATAGGAGCAGTCGGGAAGGCCACCGAAGATCGGGAATTTTCTCGGGTCGAAGGCCCGGGGTATGCTTCCACTGTACCGTTCTTGATCCCTTCCCATAAGCTCTGAGACACATCATCTGCCACGTGTCATAATCTGGGGAGTCACCAGTATCGAGCCTCATCAATATCTGATATCAGCTGTTTGTCCTTTCCACTACGATATAAACCTGGTGTAAGTATGTAACTGCAGGTCCACTGTCATATAATGCCAGGAAACGATTTGTTTATGCTTTTGGTTGATATACAGCTATAGGAACGTAGGGTTCTAATTTAAGCCGTGGCTAATTTATATCCATCCAGGTGATAACTCCATACCAAAAAAACGCAAGCTGGATCTAGGAGCACGACTGCAGGGACCCAATCGAATCTCATGGCAGATGAGAAGTATCTCTTACTAATAGTCCGATAACATCTCCATCAGACTTTAGATTCCGTATGGAATCTGGACCTAATTAGTGGTTTTTGTTGCATTCTATATATCATTATCTCGACTACGTGTGCACGCGTGTGCATCTCATCAGTGCTTACCTTATATTTGTACCATACTCAGGATCATCGCATAGCATGGAAGGAAGCTAGAAATAAGCTACTTCAGTGTAGACTTCACGTGATAAATTTGCATGCCAATTGCTAATGATGTCTAGCGTTTAACAATCTATAGAGATGTGGTCCCGTTGAACTGATTTGTAAATATGTAGATCACAACCTGAGTATGTCTGTCCTCCAAAATCGGTGGCATAATATCGACTTTCTGATATGGAGTCCAGGAAAATGCCATTTCAGTATCTGATCTATTTCTAGTAATTCCAAGGCATGCTGATGTCTGAAAGCTACTCTCGTTTAATGCATATTTCGATATGTTTGAATTCTTCTTTTTTTTTTCCTTTTTTTTTTTTGCAGGGGAGGGGGGGGGGGGGGTGGGGGGGGGGGCATATGGGATTATCCTGTGTTTGTAAGAACATCAGCCATGAGTGCTACTGCATGCTTATGATACTTATTCCAACTTTACGAAATTTTAATGACCGGATAACGGTTCAGAAGCACTTCTTTGTAAGAACTAAAAAGCATGCAAGTAAGCAACTAAGATAAGATGAATGGTTTCTGCAAGGGAAAAAAAAAAGAGAGACTCAGAGACCGGCAGGTGTAGGAAAGGGTGTAGGCCTGGTATAATACTTGTGAATAATGGAAATCTTTGTACAAAATGGGCTCCCTGTTTGATGTTGGTAAAATCTCCAATATGTTCTTCATATCCAGATCCATGTTTAAGTCATATCTGGCATCAGTTTCTGCAGAATCAGTACATACTGATCTACCAACTTCTAACTGAAAAATATACATCAAGGATGGTTATCTTGGCATAAAAAATCAAAATTAAATAATATTACAAATAGCATGCGACAAATTAATTGAAAAAACATGGACTCATACAAGGACACCAAACTCAATGGCACTTCCCAAGAATTTATTTAAACAACAGTAATGGGCGGTTGATGGCTTAAGTAACCCTCCTACCTTTGTGTAATTCACACCTCTTCCTGCCAGGAACAGGGGGTTTTGCACATGCTGAACCATCTCCCAAACCCACACCACAAACCGAGAAGTTCTCTCTCTTGTTTAAACCTTGTAACCTTGTCCCTGGAGGCAGCTCTGTCATGATCCTTTGCCCTATAAGCTCTTCACACCTTTTCCTACCAGAAACTGGCTTCCTTGTGTAAACAAAACCATCATTAATAACTCCACAGGTATCACCGTCCTCTTTATTTTCCCAGCTTTCTTCCATTGATGGTAACTCAAATTTAGTCCCCAGTAATCCTCTGCCCTTTATGCCCCTCACACCTTTCTCTTCCCCTGGCAGGTCTGTTTCTGCACATTGATCCATCACCACAGGCCACACCACATATATTATACTCCTCTTTATTCTTAACAGCTCCTTTAACTAAGTGAGAATGGTAGTTTGAAACCGACGTTTCCTTTTGATCACACAGTTCTACATTAGGCACATCATGGAGTTCAAGTTTAGTTATCATTTTACCTCTGTGTAATTCACATCTTTTTCTTCCATATGCTGGTAACTGGGCACAAAGAGAGCCATCTTCTAAGATTACACCACACAGAGTTGTGCTCTCGTTTGTCACTATTGCTCCGCTTAATACTGGAGCGGTGCCAATAATTTTCTTTCCCTTGTGCTCTTCACACCTTTTTCTCCTGGCTAGAGGCATTTTCTTGCAAACATGCCCATTGCCAATGGCTACTCCACATATTTTGTGGTCTTCATAAACTCTATCATTTCTATAAATGAATTGAATCTGGGACTTCCCAAACTTGAAAACATGGGGACGAAGACAACCTGTCTCATCATCAAGCGGCACACTTGCATCAATGTTGATCCCTGCTTTCCTGCCAAATGCTGGATGCTTCCAGAGTTGGAGTTTTCTAACAAAACTGTTGATTTTCCTGGCTTTAGCGTCCAACTTTGTAAGTATTTCATCACGGCGACGGTCACCATTTCCACACTTGTTCCATGTATAATCAAAGACACCAAACAGCTCAGCCTCTGTCTTTTCGGCTTTCTTCTTGTCTATCATCTATTAGCATAAAAAAAAAACATTGTTTGTTGTGACCAGAAATAGTAAATTTTAAAGAGTAGGTGGTAATACAAAAAAAAATTTAAAAAATGGAATCAAAACGTGTCAATGATCAATCAATCTATGTAATTTGTTAAACTAACAAGATGTGATGCAATGATTAAAATTAAAAAAACAAAACTGATGCAAACACAAACTAGAGATGTAATGAATCCTAGAAAGCTATATGAGAAAACACGCAATCAATATTACGTAAAAGAGGCTCAAGAAGTTATCTATCTATCCAAAATAATATACAGTGAATCAAAACAAACACAAGTTGATGTGATGAGAGATCATATCCGAGAAAGAGGAGTAATCACACTTCTGCCATGCGAACTTCCTACAATTATCTTGGCACAACCTGTTTACAATCTACACAAATTTGAAACTCCTTAGAATGCCAATGCTATGGTTTAAAATTGATGATCTCAGATTTGAGGAGAAAAGTTAATGTGTTCGTTTTTTACATAGTAGTGTAAACATAAGAGAATATAACTAGAATATAACTAGATTAAACTAGAATAACTCAAACAGGACTACAACCATGATCTAAAGAACTTCTCCCGAGTCCTCTGACCTGAACTTATGGTCCCCTGTCGATGTATTTGTTTGAAAACAAAAAAGCAAGTCATGCGAAAAAGCAGAGAATGTTATAGTTTAAAGCACAAGGTAATATGGGTTTATACTATACACTTACTAGAGCCCATCTGAACATGATCAAGTAGCCTCTAGCGAAGACTTCTTTGAATAACCCAGAACATTCATTTTCGTTCACATACAACAACAACTGGCCCTTTTATCCCAAGCATATGGGGTAGGCTACATGAACCAACATGAGAATCACGCCGGGTCCAGCACATGAATCCTCCGCCTCCACTCACTCCTATCGAACAATATACTTTCATTGAGGCCTTTGGCAACCATATCTTTTCATATCACCTCCATCCATGTTTTCTTCGGTCTCTCTTTCGCCCTTTTGATATTATCTATATCGAAAGTATCCATTCGTCGAACCAGTGCTTCCATAGGTCCGCGTCGCATATTACCAAACCATCTTAGCCGATTTTCCCGCATCTTCTCCTCCACAGGTGTCGCACCAACTTTTGCACAAATATCCACATTTCACACCTTATCTTTTCTAGTGTTACCACACATCCAACGAAGCATGCACATCTCCGCTACGTGCATTATCTGTGTATGATACTTCTTAGGAGCCCAGCATTCTGTACCATATAATAAGGCAGGCCAAATAACGCCCCGACAAAATTTCCCTTTCAATTTTAACGGAATGTTACGATCACACAAAATCGTTGTTGCACTCTTCCATTTCAACCAACCAGGTTGGATCCTTTGATTATCATCGCTATCGATCTCCCCATCCTTTTGGATGATGGAACCTAGATATTTAAACTGATCGCTCGGTGATATCTCTTACCCTTCTAATGTTATACCAATATGATTTTGACTTCTCAGTTTGCTAAATTTGCAATACATATATGTTGTCTTGGACCTGCTCAATCTGAACCCCTGAGATTCCAACGTTTGCCTCCATAACTCCAATTTGGCATTAGCCCCTGCTTTCGTCTCATTTACTAGAACAATATTATCAGCGAATAGCATATACCTAGGTATCTCATCTTGGATAGTTCTAGTAAACTCATCCATCACGATGGTAATCAGGAATAGACTTAATGCAGATCCTTGATATAAACCAATTGTAATCGGAAAATCACTCGTTAGGCCGCTGCAAGTTCTGACATTTGCCACTACTCTATCGTACATGTCCCTGATTATGTCAATGTATTTGACAGGGACCCCTTCTTTATCATTATCCCCCATCCTTCATTTTCGTTCACATAAGAGACTAATTTTCCAGAATCCAAATGAGCTCCAGCACGACCATACTGTTGAAGCCTAGTTCTAACATTATTTGTTTGGCAGAGGTAAACAACTATGATGTCTCCTGAATCATGCTTGCATGACTTGCACCCATCGTCATTGGGAATTGAAGCCATGCCAAGCTCATAAAGACCAGGGCAAGAACTACAATTAGGGAGGTTATGTGTCCTGTATCTTTGTACTCCATCCTTGGCTAAAGAGCAATCCTCCCAGTCCGATGACCCAATGAGAATCTAAATAGATAGAGAAGAAACGGAAAAATTTTACAATTTATAGGACAACAACGGGAGCAGGCACAAAATATTCTCATATGTAAATATAGTCAATGAGTGTTTATCTATATTTTTAAAAGTGCATAAGGATGGAGGTTGAATTTCAAATCCTTTCTAATAGAAATTTAAACAGAACTTTAAAGCAAAGAAATTCCAGTGCAGGTTAAAGCATTAATGCAGTTAGTTTGAAGGTAAGAGGTCATGATTGTGTAGAAACAAAAATTACATGTGTGCAATTGCATTATAAAGTTACATACGTTTTGAGGTACATTATGCTTAATGAACTTATAACAATAAGAATATCCTGCCAAAGACAGTGTTCTAAATGTTGGCCGACATTGACGAAATGTCGGCGACATGTCGGTTTTGAGAAGAAAACGACACATATATGCACAATTATTTCGGTTACCGATATTTTGTCGGCCAATATTTCGTGATGTCGGCCGACATCTCGTTATGTCGGTATTTTACCCGACATTTACTGATACGTGGGGAAAAAATTAGGAAATTTCTTTCGGGTTTTGGGCTTTAGGTTTTGTACATTAAGTAATTAATCCGATCAATTGCAAAAATAAAGAACAAAAGACATTGTCATTGCCTACGACCAACGACCGTTCGCTTAATAGGCGACCGTTCTACCGTTGAGTTATTAAAAAAGATATAAATTTAATAAAACTAAAAATATGATCAGGTTAATATTTTTTTTCAAAAAAATAAGTTATATAAATGACGTTTACATTACAAAAATGTAGAACAACCCGATATTTGATAAAACCATCCGATATTTCACGATAACCGATATCCGACATCAAAATTTTCAGGCCGACACGACACCGATATGGCTACATCAGAAATTTAAAATGTTGGCCACAAAAACTGATGTTAAATAGACATATATGAGTTCCAAAAACTATTATGGTGTTTTGCGTATGATTGGTGGAAAGAAGAAAATTAATATCACCAGCTACACACTAAACAGGTTCTGACTCGGTGAAGTTCTTCGGATGTAATATCTAAATGACATGGAAAGTTAATTTGTCAAGATTTGTCCCCTTTGTCTGTGTGTGTTTAAATGTATAGATGCGAGGGTGTCTAATCAGAGATTTTCAGACAACAAGAAAAGGAAATATAACCATTTGGGTTTAAAAAAATATTACTTAAATCAAGCGGATGCTAAATAATGAAAATAATATACGAGTTCAAAACCAATCTGATTTGTCGTGTTCGAGTTGATGGAAAACACAGCCAAAAACTGAAAATTTTCTTATAAGAAATTCGGTAACATTCGTTATTACTGAACTATCAATTAACCAGTATTTTCCAACTGCTCATGTAGACTGATTGTTACTGCGGAATATCCAAAAATCATTCCGTTATGAGAAGGGTTGATATTGTTTTCAAGTACTGAATTTCTTTAGGAAAGAAATTTGGCAGCGTGTAATGACATTGTTATAGCAACCACAAAGTAATGATAAACGATAAAGAGAATATCAAACAGAACATGCTGATTTAACAAGGTTCTGCCAAATCCTACACCCTCAGACGAAAGAGAAGAAGACTCGCTAACATCCAAAATTGTGAGGAATACAATGTGGTGGAGGGACTCCGGAAAGCCTAATTCCAAATACATATCAAATCACCAAAAGGCGGCCGCCTCGTCTCTCGATGTATATCACACCAAAACCCTAAACAATACAATTTACATAGTATCCAGAGACTTGCGCATCAAGTAAGTTCCGGGCCTCGGGATCAACCAATCCCTTCAGGTCTGAGCCCTCGGTCCACGGCAGATATCTGCTCATCTCACCCTACTTAAGGCTAGAATAAGTGAATAACCAATAGCGGCTTGACGATAGAGCTCAGCAAGTAATACAAAAGGGCTTGACAAGTAATGTGGATCCACATTTCCAGTTTCGAGGCACACAAAGCAGACATGCAACGTCTAGATTAATGCACAGGGCTTTCCTCGGAGCCCTCGCTTGAACTCATGCCACTGTGTTGGTGGCTCATCATAGGATATACAAGACAGGTCAAACACGGATCCTTTATCCTAGGACTCTAACATGATATTGTAAAGCCTAAATTGGTTTAGGATTCATGGTTCAAAGTAAGGATCTCTCCCAAAGTTGATTGCTTTGAGAGAAAGTTGATTGATTAGATCCATGCAAGATGTAATCATGATGATAGTCAAGGGTAATGGTGGAATCAGAGATCGGTTGGTATGAAATTAGGGTTGCGATGGGAACAAAACCTGCCAATTGGAGAAGACGGAGTCATGGTGGGTGCGCTTGCACTCCTCCCTCTTCAATCTGCCGCCTTTACTGAAGGATAACGAGGAGGAGGAGGAGGAGAACAGCATCGCTCTCTGCTCTTCAGCTTCAACAGACAGCAGACATGAAATTTGTCTCGATGAGAAAAAGGTTCGGACTTTTCCAAGTTAAAGCGAAATTTGGTTGCCCTCTTTTGAATTTTCAAAGCCGTAATGGGGTTGGGCTTAACAGCCTGATTGGTTGCAGGATTAGGATGGCTTTGGATCCTCAAATCCAAGTATTCCATAATTTTGTGTTTGGTTGGAGCATTTTGATTTGCAGGATTCCTTTACATTTTATAGAGACCCACCACGAAACAAAGATTCTTGAATGCTGAAAAATTTTAAGGATTTGCAAGGATTTGGCACTGTTCATCATACTTTTAGATGAGACTCGTTTACTTTATTTATTTAATAATCATGTCTCTGTCTATCTCTCTAAATTCCTCAAATCCACATCCCGCTTTTTTCACTAACCAAACAAAAATTACAAGGATCTGCAAATCCAATACTAGGAATCCAAAACCAACCAAACAACAAATTACCAAATCCAAAAATTTTCGGCCCTGCTGTTTTGGAATCCAAATTACTAAATCCTACAACCAAACAGGCCCTAAGCCCTATCTTAATTAGGAAAGGATATTCCCTTGCGGTCTTCTCTCTGTTTACCTGTATCCCCTCTAATCCTTGTATTTATATATTGCCCTTCGTACCATTTAGAGAAAAAAAGCATTTCCATATTTGCTCAAAACTTCATCATTTCATGCGCGATAGGCTTTATTTAGCCTGTTCGGTACAATAATAGAAATTAAATATTATTTTCCTTTTTTTATAATTATATACAAAAATATATATTTTATGGAAACTTTAAATGATTGCCTTGCCTTATAAAGATTTATTCTTTTTATAATCCATTTTAGTGCTTCATGTTGATTTTGCCTACAAAATCATTAAGTTTGAGTGGTCGGTTTAAAAATTTTAAAATGGAGTTTGGTAAGACATTAGCAAACAAAAACGAAAATAAAATGCTGATTTTAAATATTTTGAATAGATATAACATGCTTCGCATTTACTGAACTAATGCCCGGCTATATACATCCCCTTTAATTAGGGATGCAAACGCAGCAGGTGTGGATCGGTTATTGGTGCCACTAAATGCATGTTCAACAATCCTAGATGGATCCATATGCAGATATAGATAGCCACCGAAAATGGAAACTGCTGGCCGTATTAGGTAAAGATCGGTGTAATACCCAGTTCTGATTATACCGTACTTGTATTTGTTATAAATAATTTCCCAACCCCCCTCCCCCCCCACGAAATTTTCTACATAATTTTCTATATTTCTTCTAAAACCTAATAACCTAAATCCTAAACCTTAACCCTTTTTTATTATTTCTCCTTATCTACCCCAAAACCCGGCCGTTCCCTAACCTTACCCACGCCCGACCCAACACCCCCTAACCCTAGTCGACTCCCTCTCCCCTTTCTTCTTCTTCTCCCTCTCCTTTCCCGCCAAGTTTCCTCACGAACAGCGCCCCCACGACCTTGTCTTTGCCCCAATGAGCCCCCACAACCTTACTTCTCCTTCGCCCACGTCTCGTTCCTCTCCCGCTCGACTCACTCCTACGACGGAGCCCACGCCCAATGGACCCCCGCGATCACCTCACCGTCTTCCCCCTCCTCATCTACACCACCGCTCACCTCCGTCCATCGACACCTTCGTCGAGACCTCGTCCTCGCACCCACTCTGCGACGACCGAGACCTCCTCTCTCCTCTCATCCCATCTTCTTCCTCGACCCCCACATCTTCACCTTCCCCGACCCCTCGAGCTCCTCACCTCGCCGACGAACTCGAGCCCACCAAGATCCCCCATCGGCCCCACTGCACCGACCGCCTATTACCGCCGCCGGCACCACCTCACCGTCGACCACCAACAGCACGCGCGCCAACATCCATGAGCCTCGACAACCATCACCACCTCCACTCCCAACCGAGTTCACACCTCCTCCCTCAAGCATTCACCCACACCACCTTGCTGCCACCCATCTCCGGCCACCGCCGCTGCACCGATCACACCGGAGCTCCCTGAAATCACCACGACTGTCACGCCTCGCTTCCCAGAGTACGCTAAAATAGGCACGTGACAGAGCCAACCATGCTACCTGTGAATAGGAAATATCCTTCCACAGTCACATTACGGCTGTAGAGATATCAAGAACAATAATAAACTATCTAACGCATGTCCATAAGCCAGAATAAACGAGTCAAGAATAAAATAATGCGGAAGCAAAAGATCCAATATAAGAATAAACTGAAATGTACGTCCTATAATGCGGGCCCACATCAGGAATGAAAATGCATAAATAAAACTAAAATACTAACAAGTCCTCACTGCTCGGCCTGCTGACTGAAATACTCCTGCTCGGCCTGCAGCAAAGGTAAAGAATCTGGGCCATGCAAAACCCAGACGTCAGTGCATCATAATATCAAGCAATAATATAAACATGGGTAGCAAGACATGCAGGTATGAATTTGAGCGGTAAAACAGGTATAACAGTAACACAGATAAAGACAGTGAAGGGTAAGGCATAAGTGATGTGCAGTGAGTAATCTAGACTGGTATACTGGGTTGACTACTCTCAAGTCTTTGAAATCAATTTGATGAATCATCGATATAACTCAATAGCATCTCGTGCGTGCCCGGGACCACGGTCAAGATTCTCGGGCTGAATCCGAGACGTACCGCTAGGCAGTAAAAGGTAGTATGTAACGATGAATGATGTCAGCCGCATCATCCCAGGGCTAGCCTAGCCCGTAAAACTGATCAGTAAAGGTATCGAACTGTCGAGTTACAAGTCAGGTTTCATCATTGATTTCCCCATACCCCCAAGTTATGTGTCCAAGTCAGGTATTGTACAAGTATCAATCATGTCAAGAAGTGCACAGGTATCAAGTTGTGTCAAGTAGTAGTGTATCGAGTCATGTTAGGGGGTGCACAAGTATCACGTGGGTGCTCATAATCAAACTATAATAAGTATGGGTACACAAAAACAAGTATGGGGTACCAATGTAACAATAAAATGGAATAATGTGATGTGGTATGCAAATAGGTATAGATTCAAACATATGGATGCACAATTATCGATTAGGGTTAAAATTATAGTTCCAGCACCAATTAGGATGCACTTTATTAAACACGGAATGTTAATATCACAGTATTATGTCTTAATATGATCTATGGATGCAATTATCTATATTCTAAATGAGATGGATGCAAACGGGTATCCGAAACATTATAAAACTATTAAAAAAAACTATAAAATGGTAAAGTGGGATATACGACTAAGCACTATGTGATATAAATATTGGTATGGATGCAGTTTAATGTAATCTAATATGCAACAAGATATGTTTTCCATGACTTAGATCTAAAATGGTATAAACGGATGCAAACGGAACAACGAAATGTTATAAAATGAAACATGGGGTACTAGATTTAAACTACAGATATAATATATATTTAAATAGGTATAAACTGAATTATATAGCATGTAGCAAGATTAACTTGCCTCGGCGGATCAAGAAACGGGTGTGTACGGAACGTCTCACGTCGGCGAAATGCCGCGACGCACGCACGATACACGGAACAGTTCCAAACAACGCATAAAGGTGATCACGCAAGCACAGAACGGAACCAAGTAAGGCAAGAACATGACCGCTCTGTCTGGGAACGTCCTCAGGATCATCCGGATCAACAGCGATGGACACGGCTCCGTCGATCACCGGAAAACGTGAATCAAGAAAAGTAAAGAGAATGAGAGAAGAAGAAGAAGAAGAAAGAGAAGAAGGTTGGGGTTCTCCGGGGCAGAGAAGAAGGCAAGGGGGTATCGTCGACGATGAGCCGTCGACGGCAAGGTGCAGGCGGGGTTTTCCAGTGATGGTCAGAAAAACAAGAAAGAAAGAGAAGAAGAAGAATGAAGGGAGGACTGGGATTTAGGTGGTTGTGGACAGATACGAGGCGGGAGAGACGACGACGACGATGATGGGCCGTCGACGGCGAGATCCGCGGTGATGGCAGTGGCTGCGGCGAAGGCTTGGGTTAGGGTTCCAGGGCTTCTTGAAGTCGGGGCTGTGGCTGATAGTGGTGGTGGTGTCGGGAGATCGGGAGAGAAAGAGATGATGAGAAGGAGGAGGTGACGACGATTTCTCCGGCGGTGAGGGTGCCGGCGTCCAGGTGTGCAGGGATCACGTTGGGTTTGGGTGCAGGGTTTTCCCTTGAGGTAAGGAGAGAGGAAGGTCGAGAGTGTCGGAGAGGGGGGAGAGGATAGGGAAGATGGTGAAGACGAGGGGGCGAAGCCGGCGGTGTTGGCGATGGCGACGAGGGCAGGCGAGGTCGGGGCTAGTTATGGGTTTGAGCGGGGAGAAAATAAGAAAGAAGAGGACGGGAGGAAGAAGAGGAGAACGGTGGCGGAGGTCGTCGATGAAGCCACGGGGTCGGAGTGGTGGCGACGACGAGGCGAGGGCGCGGCTCACGCGGGGTTAGGGTTTCGTGAGCGGGAGGGCGAAGGCGAGGAGCGAAAGGAAAGAAGATAAAGGGACGTCGGAAAAATGAATGGGGTTTTAATAATAAAAAAATAAAGAATTATGTGTATAAAGAAAGAGAGAGAGAGAGAGAGATGGGGAAAGAGAAAGAGAAAGGGAGAGAAAGAGAATGAGAGAAACAGAGATAGAGAGATCAAGATGAGAGAGGGGGGGAGAAAGAGATGAGAGAGATCGAGATGTGAGAGAGAGAGAGAAATGAACAGGGAGGAGAAATAAAATTGTTTTGTAGTAGGGGAGAGAGAAAGAGAAAGAGAGAAAGAAGAGAGAGGGGAAGAGAAAGGTGGGGCCAGGTAAGTAAAGAAAGAGAGGGTTGATTTATTTAGGTTAGAGTTTAATTTAGAAAAATATTTTAGTTAGGTAAAATATATTCTGGAACTGTTAAATGTAGGTTAAACGAAATTTAAAAATTTAAACAATTTGAATTTTGGCGGGATACAAAAGTATTCCAAAACGCGTCCGGGTCGGGTCCAAAAATTCAGATTTAAAATATGAAAAATATATGCGACTTCCAGATTTCAAAATGAATGCTCAGGTAATGAAAATGTATACCCCCAAGAACAGATGCACGTACGTGCGCGTAGCCATCCAAACACGTCCGTTTCACTGAACGGGACGAGAACAAGATACGCGGATGCTACCACGGGGTTAGGGGTACCATGCAGACCATATTATGTAATTTTAAATTATTTTACGTGACTTAAAATGTTATATGGTAAAAGATGCAATGTCAGATAAAATGCAAGTATGCAGTAAACATGAGATGCACGTATCTATGTAACAAGTCAGGGTAATTCATAAATATGAATCAAACAGGTTCAAGCAAGCAGGTCGGGTCGAATGCAAAGTAAAATGTAAAATACCATTCGCACCCAAACATGATAAATCAAGAAAATACCACAGATAAGTAAATACGGGAACTGGAATTGGTATAAATAAACTCGGTTGTTACAACGACCCACCACGAGACCCTTCTCGTCATCTCCACAAATCCGAAGACCACACCCTACTATCCTGGATCGTCGCGGCCACCACCACGAGCCCCTGCCACCAAGACTGTCAGCGCCAGAATTCCCTGGACCACCTCCGACGATCATCGAGCACCTCCACTCTAGCAGCCGCTGTAGCCATTGCCATCACCGTCACGCCAGCACTGCCTCCATCCCCAAGCTCCCGAGCCTTTTACCTCAGTCCCATCACCGCCGTGCCGCCGCTGGCTGTGCCGAACCCAAGATGTGCCGTGTCCGTGCTACACCGTGCCCGCCTCCGTGTCACCGTGTACTCAGACGTGTCGCAACCCGTACCCACTCCCCGTGCCAGCCCCGTGCCACACTATACCCGATCCAGTACTCGTGCCGTGCCACACCCGCACCACGCACCGAGTCAAGACCGTGTCCAGTACCATGTCACACCCGCGTTATCACCATGCCCACTACCGTATCACACCTGCATCGCCACTGCATCCAGTACCGAGTCACCGTGCATCACGCCCGCGTCGCGCACGTGTCCAGCATCACATCGTCTCGTGTGTTGAGACGAAGTCCGCAAGTGGTGTCGCTTCTATATCAGCGACCGAAGGCAAGTGAAAACCCGATCACTTGCTTTACATGCTAGTATTCTTTTAAGTGGATCATTAGGTTTTAAGTCATAATGATATTATTGCATATGTATCTATATCGTTTAATAATCGTACACTAGTTAAGTGCTCGACATAAATTCCTAAATCAAAACTTATCTGTTATGACTGAGCTTAAGCATAACGATTTACCCTAGTAATAACGAATATTGTATTAAGATTTGTCTTGAAAATACGGACTTTAACACCGTGAAATGTCATCCCCATTTAGATCCGTTGAATCTGAAAATTTCCGTACCTGAATTTTGTGAAAATCATAATAAATTGGTTACACACCGGAATGTTGCGTTCGAGGGCTCATATTGAAGCCAGCTCGATGAACTAGAACCCTATATAAGTTATAATCTATTTCTATTTTATAACGATTATGGAAACTATTCGAGAGTGCGGCTCTGGACTACAGTCCAGAGCAGCACTGCGTGTAGACACTTGGAATGAAATACTTTTACATCCCTGTGTGGAAATGGTATTATGCGGAACCCTATACCGTAGTGAAGATAAATATGTTAGATAAACATTGAAAGTGGTTTCATTCATTTTTATCATGGTTTGCTAATTTAATCACATTTTAAACCATCGGTATATATTGCTGTCTCAAGCAGGGACAAAACGCATATACCGATATTAAACAATGCATAACTCCCAGAACACAGCGGGTATTATCGATTCGTCTGATGCGTTGGAAACCCGACTAATAAACCTAAATATTATCCAACTATTTCATTTCCTAATTATTCTCCCAGCTGGGAGTAAAACGTGTTACGAAACGGACTTCCAGTTCAGAAATTGGATTTCCAGCATTAAACACTTAAAATGAAATGACCATTACTAGCAAACCTGAAAACCGATTGACGCGAAACTAATTTTTATGAATAGATAATTAAACATACTACTCACCTCTTTTATATTGTTTTGCTTAATTATACACATATGATTTATAGTAAATTTTGTAAGTGGTATGACATTGGTTGCTATATTTTATTTGTATTATAATTAATTGCATTCTCATAATATCATGTAGCGGTTATATCCTCATTTGAATAGTGGTCATAAAACATTGATAACCTAGTGACCGTGTTATATTACCTAGTGATAAATATTAGCGATTGGATTGTGATAAATACGTTAGGGTAAAAGCGTGAATGAATAAGTGAAGTGACACGTACTTGTACACAATCAGTGGAACCAGTTAAATTATTGTATTGTCGATGCCTATGGGACATATATTGGTGTAACTATAACTGGAATGGGACGGTTATAAAAGCACGTATATTAGTGTCATGGGTAAGATATCGAGTACTGTCCATTTATGTAACAACCCTAAACTTTCTGTACAATTTTTTTCAAAATTACAGAAAGGGGTATTTTTGCCTAAGCACAAGTTATAAGTTTGTTTTGCTTTTTAATAGCAAGCAAGAGCTTGCAGCTCATTGGTAAGACCTTGCACTGCTGAACCAAAGCACCAGAGTTCAAATCCCATACCCCACGTTATTTTTAATATTGTTTTATTTTAATATTTTTAGAATTCCAAGAGTCTACACATGTTAAACCCGTAAAACCCCACTACACTAATAAAACAAACTGGCCCAGAGGGTAAATGAAGAGACGAGGAACCCAACGAGCGCCAGACTTGGCCAACTCGGGCCGCCGCCGCCAGCCGGACCGTTGAGTCCCCAACATGAAAATTGGGCCTTTTCACCACCCCATCACTTCTGTACACTTTATTTCCTTGGATCGTTTCCAGAGACCCTTTAAAACCCTAATTACTCCGTTTTTAATACATTTTATTACAATTTAATACATTTTTTTCATTACACCCTTTCACCTACCCTAAACCCTAGCCTTACCCTATAAATACAACCCCTAGACACACACCCTCACTCCAAAATTCTGATCAAAACTCTCAAGAAAATCCCTTGATGTTTAGTGTTCGATTGAAGTTAGCAAAAGGCGAAAACTTTGGCGAAATTCCGACGACAACTATAGGAGCTCCCAGCGACCACAAACAAAACAAACACACACGACACAAAGTGAACTTCTGGAGAAGGAGAAAGTGGCTACCGCGATGCGGTAGTGTAATTAACTGCAGGGGCTTGCGCCTGCAGGGAAGAGCGTCCCCACAATCAAAACCACCTCAAGCGAGGGGGAATCTGACGAAGTCTGCTACATCGGCCGCATCCGTCTAAACCTCCGATACACGGTGCCATAAATCAACTTGGCATCTTCGGAGAGGTGGACGGATAAAACCAAATAGCCTCTGCCCCGAATCACAGGCCAGACGTCCCTGTCTTGGCCGCCGTTCAGAGGGGAACAGATTCTGGCACGCCCGGTGGGACCTTTTCCTCTTTCCACTCCACACTTCGTGTGTCGTGTTCGCGAACGAATCGCGGTTTGCTGTGGTTGCCTGTGGATTCGAACTACTAAGATTTGGTGTCTTGCTCCGTGCAGAAAACTGAAGATCAATGGCTTCAAACTGCACTGCCTGCAACTGCAACTCTCGTTCCGTCCCCGCTGGAAGAGTGACGTACGGGCCCCAAGTGGCCTCTCTTTTCAAGATGCCAGTGGAGCAAGTAACTCAAGCCACCACTGGACTATTCTTCGGGACCATGCTCCCACCGATGAGCTTCAATGTCCCAATGACGTTGCAAGAAGCCCTAAAGAAGTCGGTCTTTGATCGACTTACCACTGCTGCGGCCCCTCTCAACGGGTCGCCCAACTTCAAGACCTCAGTTTTAAACAGACTGGGCCAGAGCGTCTACAAGCCCGCGATACCCGAAGTTGCCATCCCAAAGCAGATAGCCATCCTGGCTCAAGCGGACGAAATCATTAGAAAGGCTTCTCCTTCCAAAAAGTCAATTTTTACGAGGATGGCCATCCCGGCTTCTGCTCCGAGCGAGGCCCTCAAAGCTGCTTTCTCTGCCCAGAGCAAGGGGCACGACGAAGTCACCCTTATAGCTGAAACAGCTCCATCCGCAAGACACGTCCGACGTCGCCACTAGCGCCGAGTAAGGAAGACTGGGGGCAACTCCCCCTCTGGATTTACGCCACCAGCTCCGATGGTGGGGATCGAGACTGCTGTTCCAACCGGGAACAGCTTTGAATTGCGAAACACGGTGTGCAGAAACTCTCCTACTGCAGTGTTGAAACGAACTCCTTCACCTGTGAAGAATACTCCGGAGAAGAAGCTAGAGCAGCCCCCTCAACGGCTGTCCTTTAAAATTTACAAAGTCTGGCGACAGGTCCAAGAGTCGGTGATTGATGACAAATATCTCTGCCGACAGGAAAAGATGAAGGTGTGGCAGGAGAAGAATTACTCCGCCAAGCCACAGAAAGCAACAGCTACTTGGGTGCCCACTGCAACGGCCCCCTCATCTCCAATCCCTCAAAGGAAAAGGAGGCCGCAAAGAGCCCCTATGAACATGGCGAACCGTAGAAGCGCTGAACACAAACGCCCCAAGTCTGGAGGCATGGTGGTGCCCACTGTTTATATGGCTTCCGGAAAGGAGGAAAGCCGTGCTTCGACGGGTCACCGACCGCTCACCCGATCCGTGACAAAAGCCCAGGAGCAGCAACAGAAGCTTCAGGAAATGATGACTACAATGGCTGCACTTACCGGGCCAAAAGAAAGCTCGGAGGCATCATCAGAACAGCGTCACGAGCAAGAAACCGATGCTGACTACCTACGCAGAGTCCTCGAAAAGAAGGACAAAGAAGCCGCAGAACAAGCGGCTAACATAAAACAAATGGCACTCCTCTTCCAAGATATGGTAGGGATGATATTACAGCCGGACCCTCCAGCTGAAGACCCTCCGATCATTGTCGGAAACGACGGAGGGGAAACATCTAGTCCTCCTCCGGCTCTTGCAGCAGCCAAGGAAGAAACCATTTCCAAGGCCACACTGGATGACTATATAGCTCAGCAAATACGAGCTCATCAGGCGAGTGAAGCGGCTGGGCAAATTGTTAGAACTGGACGACCCTATCCGGGCTGGTATGACCAAATCAGTTACCCGCCGGGATATACGATCCCTAAGTTCCATGTATATAAAGGGATAGGGAATCCACATCAGCATGTCGCTCAATTCGGGGCCTTATGCGGCAATACTGGAGGTGATGACAAATTGTTGCTTCAACAATTCGTCGGCAGCTTAGCAGAAACAGCCTTTGAATGGTATTCGGAGCTACCTAACGACTCTGTCAAAACATTTGCGGAGATGGAGCTACTGTTTACACAAAGATTCGCGAGTGCTAGTGAACGCACCCCGATAACAGCACTGATAAATGCCAGGATAAGGCCAAGTGAAACGTGGGTCTAATACGCAACACGATGGCGGAACCTATGGTCAAAATGCGAATAACGCATAGAAGAGGCACATGCGGTAGGCATGTTCGTGGGTACCCTTGACCCTCAAGCGACCATCTCGCAATTCATAATGTTCTTCAGGCCGACCACCTTCCAAGCCCTGATCGACAAGCTAGCTCAAATGGACCAGATGGGCCATGGACCGTCTCCTCCAAAACCAGACTCTCGAAATGAGAAAGGAAAAGGGAAAGCGATCGTCGTCGCCAATGCTCAACAACAGTCGGGCAACTCGAAGCCGGTCGTTCGCCAAAACAACGTGCGTCCGCGCCCATCCCTCGAGGAGAGACTGGGACGTCCTTACTCGTTCCCTCAGAATAAGACAAGAAGACTGTTCGAGCTGGCAGTGCGCAACAGACTCATCAATCTTCCGAGTCCGAAACGTCTGCTGCAGCCAAGCGATCTCAATAATCCCAATTATTGCCCTTACCACCAAACGGTAAGTCACCCAATCGAGGATTGTTTCGTCTTTAAGGGATGGATTGAGGATCATTACTTACAAGGCAAGTTTGCGCTGTCTGAAAAGTGGAAGGTAAACCCACCACAGCCGTATACTCCAAAGAAGACGTACACGTCGGGGGCAACTTGTTCTTTTGTCGAGGACGAAAACAATGGAGAAGACTCATCAGGTGAATCCGAAGATTACATAATGACTTGTCATGTGATCTCTCACTCATTGGAGGATGAGGAGGAGGCTCCTTGCGCCGAGAAACCAAGGGCGGACCCTGAACCAGAAACTCCGCAGCCATTAGACGAGTTGATCGATGCTTTCCTGAATGAGATTCGTTTGAAAGTCAAAACCAATCAAGAGCGTGAGATGGCCATACTGGAAAGAGCCAAGGCATTTCCGTCAAATCAAAAGCCATCTGCTGCGGATAAAAACAAATTCAAGACGAGGAAAAGGTTCGCCAAAACTCTATCAGTAGGAATGAAGCTACCGCCCTCTAAAGAAAATACTCTCGCTGAGATAGAGATGCACCCTAACTTCTGCTTATATCATCAGAAGATCATACATCCTACCGAAGACTGCGAATCCTTTAACTGTTGGTGGCAAGGATATGTCGCTCAAAAGCAACACTTCAACAGGACAAAGTGGAGCTCGTAGACATCAGAAAAATGCGATAGATGAGCGCAAGAGAGCCGCCGCTGACTGTCACAGAGCCGACTCCAAGGGATCGCAAATTATCACCTTCGGAAGCGACTCTGACGAAGAAGCTGCCCTCAACCCTCTCCTCAAGGAATCCATTTCAAAGATGAAAGAGTTGAAAAGTTGCGATAACGTTCAGCCGTGTAATCGCACGCTGCTCGGAAAGAATCTCGGCCCTGCAAATAAGGGATCGAGCAAAAAGGATAAAGGGAAGGAAAAAATAGCCCTCGTGGCCAATACTCAACAGCAATCGAGTAGCCTTAGACCGGCTGTTTGCCGAAACAAAAAGCGGCAACCCCTCCAGGAAAAATTGAAACGTCCTTACTCGTTTCCGTAAGATAAAACGAGAAGACTGTTCGAGCTGGCAGTGCGCGATAGAATCATCAATCTGCCGAGTCCAAAACGTCCGTTGCGGCCAGGCGATGTTAACAATCTCAATTATTGCCCTTACCACCAAATGGTAGGTCACCTGATCGAGAATTGCTACGTCTTCAAAAACTGGGTTGAAGACCAATACCAACAGGGCAAGTTCGTCATCTCCGAAAACTGGAAGGTGAGCCCGCCACAACCGCACGCTCCGAGAAAGATGGATACGCCGGGGGCATCATGCTCATTCATAGGGAAAGCCCTATAGACCGAAAAGTCAATAAACTAGATATTCGCCTCAAATACGACGATGGTGGACCGAAACGTCCTTAAACTAATGGCGGACCGAAACGTCCTTAAACTAATGACGGACCGAAACGTCTTTAAAACTACTACCGCAGCATCCTTAGGCTGACAAGATGAATAAAAGAAAAGAGGAATAAAAAAATAATAATAATAATAAAATAATAATAAATAAATAAATAATAAAATAAAATAAAATAAAATAATAGTAAACGGTATGTCCATAAGCAAAATGGGCACGGATGAAAACCCGAAAGGGCTCCGTGAGTAAAAACAGCAGGGCTACCGGCGAGTGTTCGTGAAAACCCGAAAGGGCGCGACCTCGTAAAAAAAAAGAATTAAAAGAATTAAAAAAAACGGTACGTCCATAAGCAAAATGGGCACGGATGAAAACCCGAAAGGGCTCCGTGAGTAAAAACAGCAGGGCTACCGGCAAGTGTTCGTGAAAACCCGAAAGGGCGCGACCTCGTAAAAAAAAAGAATAAAAAGAAAAAAAAAACGGTACGTCCATAAGCAAAATGGGCTCGGATAAAATCCCGAAAGGGCTCCGTGAGTAAAAACAGCAGGACTACCGGCGAGTGTTTGTGAAAACCCGAAAAAGCGCAAACTCGTTAAAGGACACTTACAAGGTCCTCTCGACCTTGTAAGGAGAAACCACCTGCGTGAGATCCTTACAACTCACAAGGGAGCAACACACTTAGGGATCCCCACGATGCCTAAGGAGAAAATACACTTGCGAGATCCTCACGACTCGTAAGGAGAATTCTCTTATGGGACCCTCATGACTCATAAGATTTGAAAGTTTTAAGTTACAGAGACCTAAACCTGTGCTTAAGCAACCCCTACAACTTCCGATATTGCCCTACAAGCGGATCAATGCTGACTCTTGTATACAATCCACGGGCGCGAATAAACATTTTCCTAACCAAGTCTCATCCGTAACTGGGGATATGTACGCATGATAAACAACACTTATAAGTCCTCTCAGCTTACAAGGAGAAAACCCTTTTGTAGGATCCTTACGAGTTACAGAGGAACATACACTTAGGAATCCTCACGATTCCTAAGGAGAAAATACACCTACAAGATCCTCACGACTTGTAGGGAAAAATACCTTTGTGAGACCCTTACGGCTCATGAAGTTAAAAGTCTTATCGACAGGACCTTAACCCTGTTCACTAAGCCATCTTTGGTCGACATCGACAGAGGCAAATGATGATTCGCTCCTGGCAATATCCCAGTTGTAGCGGTGCTGATGCCGAAATCGGTGTCTAATTCCAGGCTTACAGCGAAAAGCCAGTAGGCCGCACATGTAGGGTTCCTAGGCACACTCAAGAGGTTCTACAAGGCATCAACCATGCCAAAATCAAATTTTTATGTGCCTAACAACTCTATGCAAGATCGTTAACTAGAGATTAGGCAAAACTACAAGTAAGCAAACTACTTTGCTACTAAGTGAAAGAGATTACAACCTTTGTAGATCCGGTCCTCCACTTCTTTAGCTCCGTGATGACGTCCCTCCGCTGCGATCATCGGGATCCCGGACTCTAGCGTTGGTTTCATCGGAGAAATGAGCGGGCTAGGTCGTTGACTTCGGTGCCGAAGATGATCTACGTCGAGGCGACTCAAACTCAAGCTCCATCTTCACTTGGTCATGAACCTTGTGAAGAAAACACCCTATACAACATGGCAAGTGGTAGAGGATGAAGAAATAGGAAGTGGGTTCACTTTGGATTAGGATTTCTCACTTGATTTCAACACTTGGAATTTTCAAGAAAGCTTTCTTCTTCACTTGAAGAAGATGAAGAAGAAGAAAAGAAAAATGAATTATCTTCAAAGAAAATTCAAGTGAAGTTTATCATATAGCAACCATGGGTAAGTTAACTCATGTAGAGAGCAAACCATAGTTTAGGTAATGGTTAGGTTTAAGCATAAAACAAAATGGTTAAGACTTTTTCAAAGATGCTAAGAAGCTTCATGAAGCTTGAAGCAAACAAGAAAAGCCACCATTTAATTTTAGCAAAATAAATAAAGAAAATAAAACCCTAACCATTAACTAAACATGGTGTAAATCATACACATACCCAAGTTTGCATGTATCATCAATCATGATACAAACTAGTGCACAAACATATATCACATATACAACTTGTGCACATCAAGTGAGAAAATCAATCTTAAGTGAACAAATACTAGTTAATGTAAAGTAATATATCTAATATATAATTACACATTAAATCATTAAATCAACACTTGATTTAATGATCCGGTCATACTGCATATAACCGACTAATATCAAGTGTATCAATATATCGAATCAACACTTGATTCGGTAACCCGGCTATATCACATATAACCGTCCGATGATACAAATCGCGAGAATAGAATACAGTATCTCATACTAGTATTATTCTCGGTCCCGCACATATCTCATATGCTCTCCTATTTCATTTCGCTTGAGTCAGGAAACCTCTGTGTAGGACTCTAAAGACTCGTCAATACGCCGGCAGTAGGTGATGATCATATCAAACACCCACAAGCCGCAAGCGGTCTGCTAAACGTAACGGCCACCCGGGTATTGAGCGATCAGAAGATCAACAAGCAAGCCCGCTAGTTCCCCTGTGAATCCAATCAGTAACACTCTCGTACAGTCCGGTCTCGTCGTCTGATATGTCGCATATCTCGCCTAGGGGTGGTAAACGTCAGACCCTAGTAGCTCGATAAGTCGTGTCGATATGAGGTCTATAACAGTTCGAGAAACTACTGGTAACACTTACCAGTAAATCTCAGCAACCCTGGCCAGGGATTTCCGGTTATAGCCAATCGAACACAGCGCAAGATCAACTCCCTATACCGGGAGAGACGAATCCCCTCCTATCGCTCATTGCCTCTATGTGATTCGGGACTGTACCCAAAAACCACCGTTTTGCACGCCCTCTTGGACGTGGTAAGGTGGAAATCAAAGCACAGTGGGAATCACACAAGACTCTATGACGATCTCGGGTCAACAGGCTACTCTGTACCAGTGTCACCAGAGAACTGCCATCTGACGTAAGGTATAATACCATCTGGGAGTTCTCGGCGAGTCCGTCCAGTGTACCCAGTCTCCACTGAGCACCCGTATATCATCTCTGATGTCAAACACCAATGGATATGGGATCATCCATCGCCCATCTGTATGGGTCGAGAAGGTATACGCTAGTCTACTCTGGTATATCAATGCCCCGTCTCGATACACCTACGACTAGGGACCTTGAAGGATGTACTTATGGACTACCATGTCCCCACTAGTATGATCTGCATCATAGTCCAGATAGTCAAGTACACATCCTAAGGGCTTTACCAACATGTAACAGAGAGACAATCAGTGTACACGTTAAGGTAAAGAGCAACAAGATAGCACACTATCATGTCGAGCAAGAAAGTCCTTCCTATATATGTCCAAGCATCCACTACAATATACATCCTATGTATAGTAATGGCCTCTAGGGCATACATATAACTAACAGCACATGCATACGAAATGGCCGAAATGATGGGGCAACTTGCAATAAAAAGCAGCAAGTGAAAATGTATGCATGCAAAATAGCCGAAATGATTGGGCAGCTCACAATAAAAAACAGCGAGTAAAAATAAACTGAATAGCCGAAATGATTGGGCAGCTCGCAATAAAAAACAGTGAGTAAAAATAAACTAAATAGCCGAAATGATTGGGCACCGCGAAAAATAGCCGAAATTATTGGGCAATCGCGATTTTCGCGATATAAAAAGCTGAAATGATAGAGTATCGCGGAAAGAATAAAAAAAATGATGAAAGAATGAAACTTTTTACCCTACAGGTGAGATCACATCGATCCCTGTATACAATCCAGGAGCACAAACAAAGAGGGAACCATACCTTCCCAACAGGCTCCATCAGAAAGCGAAGCCAAATCTCGACGATTTATAGACAATCTAGAGACAATCTCGACATTTGTCGCAATATTGCAGACACGATGTCAACAAACGGAGCAAAAGAAGATCCATAGCTTCAGGGTCTCGACATCGGTATCGACAACTTAGAGATCGCTGACGGTGTTTCTCCTCACTCCAACCAAACGTAGACATGATTGTTTCGCCCAATCAGAGCAAAGCTCTGTTAAAATTCAAAATTCAAAATTTTGAAGCAACGCTTCAAATCTCGAGCGCAACGCGCCACATGTCAAGCGCTGATATGTCAGCGCAGCGCCTAAGAAGGCGCGCCCAATCAGAGCAAAGCTCTATTTTTATGAAGCAACGCTTCAGTTGCGCTGCGTTCTGCGCTGCGCGACACGTGTCAGCGCAGATGCGCTAGTGCAGTTGCGCTGCGCTCTGCGCTGCGCGACATGTGTCAGCGCAGATGCGCTAGCGCAGTTGCGCTGCGCTCTGCGCTGCACGACACGTGTCACGCGCTGGGGCATCTGCGCCAAACAAAATTAAATTTCCATGAAATCTTCTCTGTTCTTGTTAAAACAAGAAGATTTTCTTCTGCAAAGCAGAAGCCCTTGGATCAAAGATCCAACGGTGGGGAAAATTCCCCAAATCACTCAGAGAAAGATCTCTTTAACGAATTTAACTAATTTATGGGCACTATAAAAAGGACCCTAGGCCTCAATTAAAAGGGATGAACATCTTGCTAAAAGAAAAAGAGAAGAGAACTCTTGAAGAATTCCTCAAGAACAACAAAAGGTAAAAAACCTTTAGGA
The DNA here is from genome assembly GCA_030015575.1 of Agapanthus africanus. Classification (NCBI taxonomy): domain Eukaryota; kingdom Viridiplantae; phylum Streptophyta; class Magnoliopsida; order Asparagales; family Amaryllidaceae; genus Agapanthus; species Agapanthus africanus. The sequence goes on along the minus strand of CM057337.1, from coordinate 831,761,801 downwards.
AAAAGAGAAAATTCTCTTATGGACAGATTAAGGATCTAAGAACAAGATCAATAATTTTTAAATAAAAAGAAAAATAAGTAATAATAGTGCTTTGCACTTTTTTATGAACCTCTGGTTCCTGAAACAAAAAAGAAAAATTTATTTTCTTTGATCTAAATTAGATCAAGAAATCAAATAGTGCTCTGCACTCTTGTTCTTGAATCTAAAAGATTCTTAGTGCTTTGCACTTCCAAACTGCGTTGTTGCCCTCTTGAGAGAGCGCCACATGTCAGCTACAAAACAACTTGCGCTCTTGAAATAGAGCTTTGCTATCTGGAATTGGCGCAACTCACCAGAGCGCGCCACGTGTCAGCAGCGCAACAGCGCAGCGCACTGCGCTATTGCGCTTGCGCTCACAAGAGCGTGACACGTGTCACCACCATATGAGTTTGCGCTCATTACTTAGCGCAAAGCGCCTGACAAGCCACGTGGGGCACTGTCAGAGTATTTAATGCTCTGCATTATTAAAGAAAAGGGACATAGCCCAATTAAAAGGCCTAACAGGCCTAATAAAAAATGCTATGCATTTCAAAAGGGGGGCAAAGCCCAAACAAAAAAATACATGCTCTGCATCATTTAGAAAAGGGCAAAGCCCGACCAAAACAAGAATAATGCAGTGCATTACTAAAAAGGGGTAAAGCCCTAGAACAGGCCAAAGACAAAAAAAATATTGAAACTGGACTTAGCCCAATTTTGGCCATAAGTCCTTAAATTAAATTGACTGAGCAAAATTGCTCTCTTAAATCAATTTACTACCGGTTCAAGGGTACATCTCCGAACTCCTCTGACACCTGTCGTTGTAATCCTTCAACGACGTCAGAGAGGTGACGGGTCCCGACGACCACGCATGAATAGCGGACCGAAACGTCCCTAAACTAATATCGGACCGAAACGTCCCTAAAACTGGAGTATGGATCACCACGTCCCTAAACTGGAGTATGGACCACTACGTCCCTAAACTGGAACAATAGAGCCTCATAATGCTCTTTTGCCGGATCTAAACGGTCCCGTTTAAGTTGATCTTAGCCCCAAATACGGCTAACGTATCCTTAAACACTCAAATGAACGATAAAATTCCAAATCGACCTTGGTCCACTCTGACATCTGTCGTTGTAATCCTTCAACGACGTCAGAGAGGCGACGAGTCCCGACGGCCATATATTAAATGGATCACCCCGTTAAGTTGATCTTAGTCTCAAACAGGACTAACGTATCTTTAACAAACGTTTAAGTTGATCTTAGCCGCAACGCGACTAATGCATCCTTAAACTAAAAACACCAAACCCAAATCTAAGTAAATACGGATTTGGACTAGTCCACGTCCTACGGGCGACGGTATTACTCAGTCTCCGTATACAATCCACGGGCAACCACAAACAAAACAAACACCCACGACACGAAGTAAAATTCTGGAGAAGGAGAAAGTTGTTACCGCGAAGCGGTAGCGTAATTAACTGCAGGGGCTTGCGCCTGCAGGGAAGAGCGTCCCCACGATCAAAAACCCCTCTAGCGAGGGGGAATCTGACGAAGTCTGCTACATCGGCCGCATCCGTCTAAACTTCCGATACACGGTGCCATAAATCAACCTGGCATCTTCGGAGAGGTGGACGGATAAAACCAAATAGCATCTGCCCCGAATCCCAGCGTCAGGACACGTCGCGGTCCTGTGCGCCGTCTTTCGGAGGGGAACAGATTCTGGCACGCCCGGTGGGACCTCTTCCTCTTTCCACTCCACACTTCGTGTGTCGTCTTCGCGAACCAATCGCGGTTTGTTAAATGGTTGTCTTCGGATTTCAAGCTACTAAGATTTGGTCTTTTACTTGGCGTAGAATTCAAGATTCAATGGCCTCTAACTGCACCAACTGCTCAAAATGCCACTGCAACGGACGCTCTACCTCACCAGGAGGTGTAGCATATGGATCCCAAGCAGCTTCCTTCCTCGCTCTGCCGGTAGACCAGGTGACCCAAGCCACCACCGGCTTGTTCTTCGGGACCATGATCCCACCTACAAGCTTCTCTGCACCAATACCTGCACCGGAAGTAAGCAAAAAGTCGGTCTTCGACCGGCTCACTGCTACGACGGCCCCTGTCAACGGGTCGCCCGTTACCAAACTAACAGCCTCCGTTTTCGCCAGGCTAGATCAGAACCATAGAGTGGCCGTCCCAAAGAGGGCAACGGCCGCTGCCCCGGAAGATGTTAAAGCGGTTTCTCCCATCAAAGAAACGGTCTTCGCGAGATTGACGATTCCCACTCTTGCCCCTATTGGTCAAAGGACATCAGTCTTCAATAGGCTGACATTGGCAGTCACCCCACATTCAAACAGGGGGCAAAAAGAAACTATCTCAAATTCCGAACCAATTCCGATGGCTCGTCGTGCACGACGTCGCCATTGGCAACGAGTGAGGAAGGCAGGGGGCAACTCTCCCTCAGGGCTAACTCCACCGGCTCCAGTGGTGGAAGTCAACGCTGCTGTTCCAACTGGGAACAGCTTTGAGCTGCTGAGAAGGGTACGGAAGAACTCTCCAACCGCTATATTGAAAAGAACTCCTCCGCCTATAGACAAAGCTCCAGAGACAAAGCAGGAACAGCCCCCTCAACGGCTGTCGTCAAAAATATACAAGGTTTGGCGTAGAGTTCAAGACTCCGTGATTGACCCGGACCACTTTCATCACCAGAAAAAGGCAAAGGTGGAAAAAGACAAAAACCGCCCCATTAAACAACAGGGGGCAACAATTGCTAAGATGCCCACTTCAACGGTCCACAAAAGAAGGAGGCCAGAGAAAGTTCCCGTGACAATGGCAAAATCTAAAAGCGGTGAACCTAAACGCCCCAAGTCAGGGGGCATAACGGTTCATACGGTTTATATGGCTTCTGGAAAGGAGGAAAGCCGCACTTCTACGGGTCACCGACCGCTCACCCGATCAGTGACCAAGGCTCAGGAGCAGCAACAAAAGCTCCAGGAGATGATGAATGCTATGGCCGTGCTTATAGAGCCAAAAGAAAACCCTGAAGCGTCCTTAGATGAGCGCCGAGACGAAGAGACCGACGCCGAGTTCCTTCGCCGAATATTGGAAAAGAAGGACAAAGAGGCTGCTGAACAAGCGGCCAACATACAGCGTATGGGCCTCCTCTTCCAGGACATGATAGGGATGATGATACAACAAGATCCCCCGAATGAAGAACCTCCGATCGTCCTTGGAGACGATAGGGGAGAGACATCGAATCCTCAGCCCATTCTATCAACGGCTAAAGAGGATACAATCTCTAAAACTGATCTGGACGAATACATAGCCCAACAAATAAGGGTTCATCATGCGGCCGAAGCAGCCGGCCACGTCGTAAAAACGGGGCGGCCATATCCAGGCTGGTATGACCAAATCAAGTACCCGCCGGGTTACACAATTCCCAAGTTCCATGTCTACAAGGGGACCGGCAATCCCCATCAGCATGTTGCCCAGTTCAGGGCGCTTTGCGGTAACACCGGCGGCGATGACAAGCTTTTGCTCCGCCAGTTCGTTGGAAGTCTATCAGATACGGCGTTCGAGTGGTACTCTGAACTCCCTAATGATTCTATTAAAACCTTCGCGGAAATGGAGCTGCTGTTTACCCAACGTTTTGCAAGTGCCAGTGAATGTACCCCGATGACGACACTGATTAACGCTAGGGTAAAACCCGGCGAGACATGGGTTCAGTACGCTATACGGTGGCGTAATCTATGGTCGAAGTGTGAGCAGCGCATAGAAGAAGCCCCTGCGGTGGGAATGTTTGTTGGAACCCTTGATCCACAAGCAACCATCTCACAGTTTATGATGTTCTTCAAGCCGACTACCTTCCAGGCTTTGATTGACAAACTAGCGCAGATGGACCAGATGGGCCATAAACCCCCTCTCCCAAAGCCGGATTCCCGAAATGACAAAGGAAAGGGAAAAGCGATCGTTGTCGCTAATGCTCAACAACAACCGAACGACTCGAAGCCGGTTGCTCGTCCAAACAATACGCGCCCGTACGTACCCCTTGAGGATAGGATGGGACGTCCTTATTCCTTCCCCCACGATAAAACGAGGAGGTTATTCGAGCTGGCGTTGCGCAACAGACTCATAAATCTGCCGGATCCAAAACGTCTGTTGCAACCAAGTGACGTCAACGAGCCCAACTACTGTCCTTATCATCGAGTACTAGGCCACCCGATCGAAGATTGCTACGTTTTCAAGAATTGGCTTGAAAACCAATACCGACAGGGTAAGTTCGTGTTATCTGACAAATGGAAGGTGAATCCCCCGCAGCCCCACACCTCTAAGGGGACGAATACGTCAGGGGCAACATGCTCCGTCATCGAAGAAGCTCCTTGGGAGGTCGTATTATCAGCCAAGACAAAGAGGATGCTAAACGATCTTCAGACATGTCCAGCGGTCAAGTGGAAGAACCCATTGGAGCCACAAATTATGGAGGGAATGCTAAAACCTCGTCCGATTCAAAAGATTGGTGGAAGTGGCCCAAACACTCATAACCAGCCGTCAAAATCTTCGAAAAAGAAGAAGAAGAAATCTAAGAAGCCCGTGAAGCCTGGCGACAAGCGCACGGACTTACAGAAGCAAATTGACGCGCTGGAGGAATACAATCAGAGGGCACGAACCCCCATTACATTCCAAGAGTTCCTCTGCCATGTCTTTCAAGAAGAGGATGAGGGAGAAAGTTCATCAGATGAATCCGAGGAATATGTGGCGAACTGTCATATGATTTCCCATTCGATCACGAATGATGAGGAGATTCCTTGCACCGAAAAGCTGGGGGCAGATCCTGAATCAAAAGTTCTGGGGCCATCAGATGAAGTAATTGACGCACTCCTTAATGAAGCTCGGTTGAAAAGTAAAGCTGATCGGGAGCACGAGGTGGCTATATTTGAAAGGGCCAAGCGCCAGCAACTTGATGAAGGAGCTGAGACAATCCCGCTGGAGCAAAACGCCTCCGCTACCGACAAAAGCCAACTCAGGATGAGGAAAAAGTTCGCTAAAGCCATATCAATGGGCATGAAGCTACCATCCTCTGAAGGAAATATCGCCGGTGAAGTGGAAACGCACCCCTCGTATTGCTTATATCATCAGAGGATTTCGCACCCCACTCAAGAGTGCAAAGCTTTCGATAGATGGTGGCAAGGATACGTTGCTCATCGATAACGCTTTAAGCGGGAAAAACGTAAAACTCGTCGGGAGCAGAGAAATACGACCGAAGGGCTTAAAAGAACTGCTGGCGATTGTCGCATGGTTAACACCGGTGGATCACAAGTGCCTACATTCGGGAGTGATTCTGATGAAGAGCTAGAACTTGCCCCTCTCTTTACAGAGTCCGCTTCAGGAAGAGAAGAAGAACCGAAGGTCTGCGAAAATATCCGGCTGCGGAATCGGACGCTGCCTGAAAAGAACCTCGGACCCTTGAACAGAAAAGATAAAGGGAAAGAAAAGGTCTCTGAAGATATCATCTTAGATGACCAAGCGGCGGAAGAGTTAAACGCCAAGAACCCGCCGAAGAGAAATAAGGTAGACTACAACGTTTTGGCGCATCTGAGGAAGCTGCCCTCACAGCTCAGCATTCTTGACGCCCTTTTGCTATCAAAAGAGGCGAGAGATTCGTTGATTAAGGCGCTCCAAGACCCGGAACAATTCCAAGCATGCCTGGCCGAGGAAAAGATGAAGGATGAATTAGAGGAAGTACACACGGCTGATGTTACTTTTGGTGATGAAGACCTTCTACTTGGGACGTGCGAACACAATCGCCCTCTCTATGTCTCGGGATACTGCCATGATATAAGGATAGGCAAAATCCTGATCGATAACGGGTCTTCTGTTAACCTACTCAACGTGCGGGTGTTGAAGGAAATCTGCATGAGCGTTCAGCACCTTGCTCGGGACAAGATCACCATCTCCGGGTTCGACTCCCAATCGTCAAAGACTCTTGGATCTGTGATACTGACGCTACGCTTCGGGCTACTCGTCACGGACATTAAGTTCCACGTCATAGACGCCAAGACATGCTACAACGCTTTGCTCGGCCGACCATGGTTACACGAGTACAACATCATCTCTTCTACACAACATCAGTGTATGAAGTATTTTAAGGATGGTTTCGAGTATACCGTGACGGGAGAACTGAACCCGTTCTCTGTGAACGAGGTCCGCAAATACGAAGATGCCAAATACTTCTTGCCGGATTTCGAAGACACGGAGAAGTGTCACAAGCCGGAAAATAAAACTAACTCCACCATCCCTGTCTTCGGCAGTGATACCGAGGAGGAAGAGTAGATCGTTTATTCGGGTCCGCCCCAACATAACAGGCCAGGACCGTCCACTCCTACATTGGTCTTTGGTAGTGACTCGGAGGATGAGGTCCATGTCGTATTCTCTGCTCGACCTTCAATACAAGCTTCCGCTAACGAAGAGCAAAGTCTGCAAGTCGCCATGGTGCCGCCTAAACATCATAAAGAACTGGACGCACTTAATATCTACAGTGTAGAAGAGTTGCGGACATTCTATATCCCTCCCAGGCGAGAAAACGAGAAGGCAATCCTATTCTACCGTTCTGAAGAAAACAAGGTGGAAAAAGAAGTCTGGCATGGCGCGGATCCCACGCTCGACAGGCTTCAGCCTATCCGTCTTCCCAGATATTATACAGAAGGTTTGAAGAAGCTGCTGAAACGCCAGGGGATATCCTTCAAACAGACCGTTAGAGAGGCCAAATTCTATGACAGGGTCTGGAACATTCCCGGGATCCAACGCAAACTGCCTAACGGGAGAATGGAAACAAGAGGGCTTGGATACATCCGTTCAAAGAAACGAGAGTTACTACCCGGCTGCTACGTCGTATATGACCTTGATGAAGAAGCGGATGCTCAATGGGAGGACGCTAATCCTAAGCCAGTGAAAGTTCCAGATGCAAAAGAACCCGGTCCGTCGTTCGAGGAACAAATGGACAGACTTATAAAGAAAGCTGGTCAAAAGGTCCGAGATGATCACAACCGTGAGACGGCCATCTACGAGAAAGCCAAGACGCGGCGCCTTCTCCGACAGGCTGTAAAGGATGAAAATGCCGCTCCTTGTCAACCTGTTATAAAGAAGGCTCAGCTCAAAAGCAGAAATAAGTCGAAAGGCCAAAAAGGCACTCAACAACAACAAAGCAGGGCTAAGAAGCCACGCAAATGGGAGTCGAGTATTATTGATCTATCCCTTATGAAGAAAATGGGGCGAGCATACTCGTTTCCTCGGGACAAGACGAAGAAAATACTTGATCTCGCCCTGAAACATCAAATGCTTACATTGCCGGAGTCTAAACACCCTGAACAAGCAGGCGAAACCTCACACCCGGACTATTGCTCTTACCATCGAGTAGTAGGTCATCCTCTTGAAGATTGCTTCACCTTCAAGAATTGGGTCGAAAATCAATATCAGCTTGGTAAATTCGCACTGTCCAACAACTGGAGGGTAGCACCACCACAAAAGCACGAGCCTAAGGCCACGAAAGAAAAACCAGTTCCACATTGGGATTGGAAGCGAATTCGTACCTGTCACATGATAACAATACTGCAAGAAGAATCCGAGAACATGGACAGCCTTCCCTGGTGCCTCGAAAACAGTAATGATGAGGTGATCTCAGAATTTCCCCCAGCTCCGAAAGAACTGGAGGATGGAATACATACCACCGCAGATAACCTCAAGAAAATTGAGTTAGGGACGATAAACAATCCGCGACCGACATTCGTCAGCGAGCTGCTGTCTGAAGAGAGGGTGGCTGCGTTAAAAGACGTCCTTGTACAGCATAAAGATTGCTTCGCATGGAACAATTCCGAGATGCCGGGACTAGATCCAGAAGTTGCTGTACATAGACTGGCGATATCCTCGGGTGTCAAGCCAGTCAAACAAGCGCCGAGAAGAATGCGGCTCGAGCTCGAGATGAGCATCAACGCTGAAGTCAAAAAGCTGATAGACTCCGGCTTCATCCAGGAGGTTCAATACCCTGAATGGATTGCTAATATCGTCCCAGTGATGAAGAAAAATGGGACGGTGCGCATATGCGTGGACTTTCGGGATCTCAACAAAACCTGCCCGAAGGATGATTTCCCAGTACCAGTCACCGAACTGATGATAGACAATACGTCAACGCATGAGATTTTCTCATTCATGGACGGCTCATCAGGATATAATCAAATAAAAATGCATCCTGAAGACCAGAAACATACGGCTTTCCGGACTCCTTTGGGAATATTCTGTTACAAGGTGATGCCCTTCGGTTTAAAGAACGCCGGTGCCACCTACCAAAGGGCCATGACGAAGATCTTCGATGACCTTATACACGAAATCGTCGAATGCTATATCGACGACCTCGTTGTTAAAAGCAAATCATACGAGGAACATCTCGAGCATCTGAAGACCGTATTTCAACGTCTTCGGCAATACAACTTGAAGATGAATCCGCTCAAGTGTGCATTTGGAGTTTCCTCAGGAAAATTCGTGGGATTCATTGTTCGACACCGGGATATCGAAATAGATCCGTCCAAGATCAAGGCAATCATGGAAATGCCTCCGCCGAGAACTCTCAAACAGCTGCGGTCTCTCCAAGGGAAACTCGCGTACATACGGCGATTTATAGCCAACCTCTCAGGAAAGTGCCGTCCTTACAGCCACCTGATGAAGAAGGGAACCCCGTTCATCTGGGATCAAAAGTGCCAAAGCGCACTAGACGAGATCAAACAGTACCTGCAAAACCCTCCAGTGTTGGCCGCTCCGGTTAAGGGAAAGCCTCTCATTCTTTATACAGCCGCCCTCGAAGGTTCTTTAGGCGCATTATGGGCACAAGAGAACGATCAAGGGAAAGAAAGAGCACTCTACTACTTAAGTCGAGTTCTACTAGGGGCAGAAAGCAACTACTCCCCCATTGAAAAACATTGCTTAGCGTTGATCTTCGCGATAACGAAGCTCAGGCACTATGCGTTGGCGCATGAGGTCCGCCTCATTTCGAAAGTGGACCCTCTTAAATACCTAATGTCAAAGGCCATATTGACGGGACGACTCGCTAAATGGGCCCTGCTCTTAATGGAGTTCTCGATAACGTACCGACCTCTCAAGGCAGTGAAAGGCCAGGCCATCGCCGACTTCCTTGCTGAGCACCCGATACCTGCCGATTCTCCCCTAAAGTGCGATTTGCCAGACAAACATGCGTTTGACGCAGTCGACAGTAGTGATACCCGTTGGGAGCTTTATTTCGATGGAGCATCTTCCATGAAAAAGCACAAACAAAGTACGCCAATGATCAAATCGGGAGTAGGCCCTATCTTCGTGACCCCACAAGGAGGAATAATGCGCTTCGCTTTCTCCTTGACAGAACCGAGAACGAATAATGAAGCTGAATATGAAGCTTTGATAGCAGGTCTCGAGATCGCCATTGACATGGGAATTGAAAGCCTCCTCATATATGGGGACTCCCAGCTAGTCGTCAGTCAAGTGAACGGCGATTACCAAACATGCAAACCGGAATTGGTAAAATACGGGGAAAAGGTGCAACAACTGCTGACCCAAATTCCCTCCTATACTTTGGAAAGTATACCACGCGCAGAAAATAGCAAAGCGGACGCGTTAGCTAAGCTTACTAAAGAACTGGCTGACGAGAACCTCGATGAGGTTAGAATCATGGTACAAAGTCGTCGGGTACTCGCCCCCGCAGAAATACTTCCGGGATCGCCCGAAGAAAAGAGAGTGACTGAACAAGCGACCTTACAAATAAAAGACCATGAGAAGGTTGAGGATTGGAGGGAGGTCTTTATAGACTACTTCAAATCCCACCAAATGCCCGAAGATGCGTCCGCACGACACCAGCTCATGAAACGAGCTCTGTCTTTCGCCTTCGTCAATGATACTCTATACAAGAGGTCATTCGATTCTCTATGGCTGAGGTGCTTAGGACCGGACGAAGCGGAAAGAGTCGTTCAAGAAGTTCATGACGGAATCTGCGGTTCTCACCAAGCAGGTCCAAAGATGAAGTTAAAGATCAAACGGATGGGCTATTACTGGCCCACGATGATTCAAGACTGCATCGAATATGCGAAGCAATATCACTCATGCCAGATTCATGGGGACTTCATCCACCAGCACCCAAATCCGTTGCATCCAACGGTGGCTAGCTGGCCATTCGAAATGTGGGGGACTGACATAGTTGGCCCAATCGAACCAGCATCGTCTAGGGGACATCGTTTCATCCTGGCGACGACTGACTACTTCTCTAAATGGGCAGAAGCAGTACCGTTAAGAGAGGTGAAGACGGAAAATATCCTCCACTTCTTCAAGACGCATGTCATATATCGGTTTGGAACTCCGCGACGGATCATCTCCGATAACGGGCCAGCTTACAGAAGCCACAAGATCAGTCGCTTCGCGCAACAGCATAATATAGACTGGAGATATTCTTCGGTTTATAACCCGCGAGCTAATGGACTAGCTGAAGCCTTCAACAAGACATTGACAAAAATCATAAAGAAAACGGTGTCCCGTAATAAGAAAGATTGGCACGAAAGACTGCAAGAAGCACTTTGGGTATATCGAACTACATTCAAGACGGCCACGAACACAACGCCGTACGCGTTGGTGTTCGGTACGGAAGCAGTACTCCCTCTCGAGATAGAGTTACCCTCTCTACGAGTGGCAGTTCACCATGAGCTAACGGACGAAGAAAATGCTCACCTTCGGCTTGAGGAGCTTGACGTCCTTGATGAAACTAGGCTCATAGCGCAACAAAATCTGGAAGCTTATAAAGCAAAGATGACGCGCTCATACGAAAGATTGACCCGACCGAGGACATTCCACCAAGGCGAACTCGTGCTAGTGGTCAAAAGGCCTATGATTCCCAATCGCGCCAAGCGGGGAAAATTCGAGCCAAACTATGAAGGCCCGTACATCATAGATAAAGTTTACCAGAGTGGGGCCTATCTACTCATGGACATGCACGGTGAAAGGCCTTTCAGGCCGATAAACGGTCGCTTCCTGAAGAAATACTACGCTTAATGAGCCACAGCCTAGGTCAATGATAGATGACGACGACCATGTCCGCTCGCTATCTTCCTAAGCTCAAGTTTTATAAGCAGTAGCCAACCTCTCAATGTCGGACCGAAATGTCCTTAAACTAATAGCGGACCGAAATGTCCTTAAACGTCTTTAAACTACTACCGCAGCATCTTTTAGGCTGACGAGATATAAAAAAAACATATAAAAATAAAATAAAATAAACGGTATGTCCATAAGCAAAAGGGCACGGATGAAAACCCGAAAGGGCTCCGTGAGTAAAAAACAGCAGGGCTACCGGCAAGTGTTCGTGAAAACCCGAAAGGGCGCGACCTCGTAAAAAAAAAATATAAAAAAACAAAAAAGAATATAAAAAAAAACGGTATGTCCATAAGCAAAACGGGCACGGATGAAAACCCGAGAGGGCTCCGTGAGTAAAAACAGCAGGACTACCGGCGAGTGTTTGTGAAAACCCAAAAGGGCGCAACCTCGCTAAGAAACACTTGTAGGGTCCTCTTGACCCTATAAGGAGAAACCACCCGCGTGAGATCCTTACGATTCACAAGGGAACAACACACTTAGGAATCCCCACGATTCCTAAGGAGAAAATACACTTGCGAGATCCTCACGACTCGTAAGGAGAACGCTCTTATGGGACCCTCACGGCTCGTAAGATTTGAAAGTCTTAAGTTACAGTGATCTAAACCTGTGCTTAAGCAACCCCCACAACTTTCGATATTGCCCTACAGGTGGCTCAGCACTGACCCTTGTATACAATCCACGGGCGCGAATAAACATTTCCCTAACTAAGTCCCATCTGAGACTAGGGATATGTCCACACGGTAAACAACCCTTGTAAATCCTCTCGACTTACAAGGAGAAAACCCTCCTGTAGGATCCTTACGACTTACAGAGGAGCAAAACACTTAGGAACCCTCACGATTCCTAAGGAGAAAATACACCTACAAGATCCTCACGACTTGTACGGAGAAATACCTTTGTGAGGCCCTTACGGCCCATGAAGTCAAAAGCCTTAGTCGACAGGACCTTAACCCTGGTCGCTAAGCCTCTTTTGTTCGACAACAACAGAAGCAAATGATGATTCGCTCCTGGAAATATCCCAGTTGTAGCGGTGCTGATGCCAAAATCGGTGTCCAAGTTCAGGTTTACGGCGAAAAGCCAGTAGGCCGCACATGCATACGAAATAGCCGAAATGATAGGGCAACTTGCAATAAAAAGCAGCAAGTAGAGTGTATGCATACAAAATAGCCGAAATGATTGGACAACTCGCAATAAAAAGCAGCGAGTAAAAATAAAATAAATAGCCGAAATGATTGGGCACCGCGAAAAATAGCCGAAATGATTGGGCGATCGCGACCTTCGCGATATAAAAAGCTGAAATGATAGAGCATCGCGGAGATAAAACAAAAAAAATGATGATAAAACTTTGGCCCTACAGTTAAGATCACATCGATCTCTGTATACAATTCAAGGGCATAAACAAAGAGGGAACCATACCCTCCCAACAAAATCCTCGACTCACGGATACAAACACTCCTTGACGAGAGCCTCCTGATCCGCGTCGACCCGCAGAGCCACCAGTGCCCCCGTGGGAATTCCCGACTCGTTTCAAACCCCAAGGAAACAAATAATCCTTGGCGCTTGGGAAACAAATAATCCCTAGCAAACTCCTCGAGTCACGGATACAAACACTCCGTGACGAGAGCCTCCTGATCCGCGTCGACCCGCAGAGCCACCAGAGCCCCCGTGGGAACCCTCGACTCATTTCAAACCCCAAGGAAACAAATAATCCTTGGCGCTTGGGAAACAAATAATCCCTAGCAAACTCCTCGACTCACGGATACAAACACTCCTTGACGAGAGCCTTCTGATTCGCGTCGACTCGCAGAGCCACCAGAGCCTCTATGGGAACCCTCGACTCGTTTCAAACCCTAAGGAAACAAATAATCCTTGGCGCTTGGGAAATAAATAATCCCTAGCAAACTCCTCGACTCACGGATACAAACACTCCTTGACGAGAGCCTCCTGATCCGCGTCGACCTGCAGAGCCACCAGTGCCCCCGTGGGAACTCTCGACTCGTTTCAAACCCCAAGGAAACAAATAATCCTTGGCGCTTGGGAAACAAATAATCCCTAGCAAACTCCTCGACTCACGGATACAAACACTCCTTGACGAGAGCCTCCTGATCCGCGTCGACCCGCAGAGCCACCAGTGCCCCCGTGGGAACTCTCGACTCGTTTCAAACCCCAAGGAAACAAATAATCCTTGGCGCTTGGGAAACAAATAATCCCTAGCAAACTCCTCGACTCACGGATACAAACACTCCGTGACGAGAGCTTCTTAACTCATGTCAACTCGTAGAGCCACCACCCTCTCCGCAAGCAAATCCCCGATTCGTCTCAATTTGTAAGAAGAAGTCTCAGACAGCAAGGATTGAAAAGCTTGCTTTTTGAGCAATGGGGCCCTGCAAGTCAATCCAAACTGGTCTCTTGCATACTATTCACGGGTCTCACTCTCCGAAGTCGAATTTCGACGAGGAGGGAAACAACCGCTTACGAATCCTCTCGACTCGTAAGAGGGAAAATTCTCTTATAGGATCCTTACGACTTATAAGAGAAAACCACACTTAGGAATCCTCACGATTCCTAAGGAGAAAAACCACCTACGAGATCCTATCGACCCGTAGGGAGAAAAGTCTCTATGAGACCCTCACGGCTCATAGAGTTGAAAAGTCCTAGGCGGCAGATCTGAACCTGCAGTCTAGGCCATCGTTATCTCTGGGAGGAATGAAGTTATCTGCCAATAAGCTGCATTAAAGATGTCATGCTGGTAATGAAAGAAAGAAAAGACCGAGAAAATGACACATTACAAAAAAAAAGGGGAGTGTATCTTTTATTCATAAACTTGGTTGGGTACAGGATACATTATGTCAAAGAATGAAAAAGTATATATATACATTCTTTTATCTACAATTACAAACGATATAAAGGGGGATAGCTACTGAGGAGGAAGTGTCTTTAGTAAATCCACAAGTTGCTCTCGCACTTCCTTCAGCGCCTCCTCCTGAGCGGCTGCCGCGGCCACCTCCGCTTCCACCCGGGCTCGCTGCTGCAAGAAAGATGAAAGTTGCTCCTCCGCCGCCTTCTGGGCTGCTTCCTGGCTGGGTGCAGCTCGCTCGACAACATCAAGGTGTTGCCTCAATGATAACCCTTCAGAAAGACATTGCAGAAGGCCCTCAAAGACAACCTTCAGCCGTGCGGCGTTGGCCTCCACCCGAGCATGCAGTTGGGCAGACCTGCTCGAAGTCTCACCTCGCTCCTTACGTCTTGAAATGACTTCTTGTTCGAGGTGATGGAAGTAAAGAGCACTATGCTCAATCCACGCTGTTCTTTGATTACTGGCAGCCAAGGCCTCGGGAGCGGGACGCAGCGACTCCAACCGATGCAGGCGGGCCTCGATCTCCCTGCAATGGTTAACCCAAGATGCGATGATACCCTCGTCGTGAAAGTTCACGAGTATCACCAGCATCGGGTTAACCGCTATAGCAAAATCCGCAGCAGGGGTAGGGGTCTCGACGTCAAGCTCCTCAATATAATCACTCAGCATACGTAAGCTGTTTGCGGCGCCTTTCGAAGATGGACGTCTCAGGTAAGGACCTGCTGGCATTATGATGCGAGATTCAAAGGGCGCCGAGACCGGAACGACAGCTGAAGAGAAACAGGATGTGATCAGATAACAGTTCTGAAAATAAAAAAGGAAGACTTTATCAATGTGATAGTCGCTGTACCAGCTGAGGCAGGTGGCAGAGCTGGAAGAGTCGGCAACGCAGCTGATCTCTTATCCCCTCCTTCAATCTGTAGCACTGCAGTTGAGATGAGAAAAAGAGGTTAGAGGTAATTCCATCAATAAAAAAAGGAGGAAGGATGTCAACGGAAATCATACTCACCAACGCCACTAGACGAAGAAGCAAGCTCGGATGGGAAAGAAAAGTGTGGGAGCAACATCTGATATACATGATCAAAAAGTACTCCTGAAAAGACACAACAGCACGACTTTAGTACATGCACTATACATCTGAAAGATAAGACTAATAAGTTGCAAACCCATACCTTCCAACATCTTAGACGGTATGAGAGAGGGTTGGGAGGTAACCACCGCCAAAGCAGTCGTTGAAGGCGCTCCTTCAAGCAGTGGGGCATCGGCGCTGGCTGCACCTGCGTTACAAGAAAAGTGAACTTGTCAGAAAGGATTGTAAAATAAGAAAGACAGTAACCTAAGGTTTACCTGAGTAGCTCCCGGCCGAAACAGAAGCGACTCCCTCCTCTATCGACATAACGCCATCGCCCGTAGCCTCATCACCCGACTCGATGGGGACCGTCGTCGTGCTAGCGCGACCAGAAGACGGCAGGAGATCGCAAGCAGGGAGCGCAATAATTGGAGCATTGCCGGATTCTTGGAAGGAAGCGGCTGACTCTTCCCCAAGAGTCGTACCCATCTCGCCCGCAACTTCTTCGAGCTCCGCCGTCTCCATCGGCTCATCCACTATCACCACGAGGTCGCCGGCCTCAAGCGCCTCGTCCACCACCAGCCTTGGTTCGGTTATAATGATCATATCATCTGCCACCACTTCAGGTTCGGCATCAATGACCTTCTCGGCGGTAGGCCCCTCGACCTCCACTTCAAGCTCCAAAGCCACAGCGACATTGCCCACCGTCGGCTCGAGTTCGGCAGGTACCGCCTCCTCTGCTTCTTTGGGATCAACGGTTTCCGCCTCCCCCTCGATCGGACTCGGCCCTGCAAGATGAGGGATATAAGGACCAATGACATTAAAAACCCTTATAATAAAAACTCTGATATTACCTGAAGCGGATTTACCGTTTGAGCTCCGAACTGCGCGCGCCACCTCTCTGCGGGCAGTGGATAGGGCGACAGGGGCCTCTTCGGATGGAGTATCAGCGTGAGGAACGGTGCTGGGGCCCGCTCCCGCAGCCAAGGCAGCCCGGCGCGCCTTCGCCTCACGTCTTTGCCGCTTCCTTTCTTCCCGGGCTGTCGCGATGGACCTTAGTGACGCCTCCTTCAAGGCGTCGTCATCCTCGTTCAGGGATGCCTCAAGAGCCTTTAAGGCATCCTTCATCGGCTCTTCAAGACGAACCTCCTGCGGTGGCCCAGAGGAAGCGGGAACATCGGCAGCTGGTAAAACATCTGCGTCGCTTGGTGGGAACGGCATTGAGGTTTCTGCAATAAAAAGAGAAAGGTTAGATCAACCATAACACGAGGGAGATGGAAACTTGATGAATTAAAACTTACTAAGGCCCATAGACGCTCTGAGACGTTCCTCCTCCTGGAAAGTCTTCAGAGAAGCGGCAATGGCTTCTTCATCAGTGATGCCTGTTAAAAGAAAGGAAAGAAAAGCGTTAGTCAAAGGCAATGGAGAATACATATTGCAATAAAGAAAGGCGATTAGTAGTTACCTGACTGCGCAAGCTTAGCTAACCATGCGTCACGCCTCGCCAACCATGCTGAAGCTTTGAGAGCAGCCTCCAAGTCTGTATCATCCGGCGGCGGCATCACTAATCCTGCGTTAGTCCCATATTCGAGCAGACCCTCGGCATAGGGAGCATGGGGTTCCTGACCGAACACAACGTCCGCAGCGAAGAGCGACTTCTTTTTCTTTTGCCCTCCGACCCTAGGCTCACGGGGGATCGACTTCCGCTTAGCAGCCACTTTGGGACGACGGGTCTCGATGTCCGCACCCACGCCAGACTCCGGTGAGGGTACAACCACTGTCTCCACTGGAGCGCTGGGTGCGGGAGGTGCATCTGTGATATCAGGGAGCGGCAGCTCACGTGGAGGACTTTGTGCACGTGATGGTCTGCCCCGGCATCTTTTAGAGGAGGAGCCACCGGGATCCTTGGCACTAAGGGAGCGTTACGGTTGGTGCCGGGGGGTACTTCTTTACGGTCGATCAACACTCGCCTCTCTTCCTTTATAACAGCCCCCGTCGCATGATTGTACCACTCTTTATATACATTAAGGAGTCGTGGAGCGCAGGCCGGCGTGCTGATAAAAAAACGAGAACCCGTGTTCAGGCGCATGAAGTGATGTAACGCGTTCTCCATCCCTTCTTCATTGACAGCAGGTTCCAGCAAGAAAGCTTCCAAGGGTACTCCTTGATCGTAACCCAGTTGTTGGGCAAAACGATGCGGGTTATATCTCATAAAGACTGCTGCACCGCCCTGCCTGAAGACTAGGAAACCCGGTCTAATAGAATACAAATGGAGGATCTCCCGGGCCGTTAACACTGAAGCTCCATCCTTGAAGGAGTCCTGTAATGGTCGCACCGCAGTGGTGGACGCTTTCCCAATGGTTAATACCTTATCAATAAAGGACATCCCGACTCCAACGGTGTGAGGGCGAAGCAGTAAACCCCTGGCGTCCCGTGGTGAAGGGGTCACGATTGATGAGCCAATCAGCTGTAAAATGCGAGGAAAACTGCACTTGTCAAAGAATGAAGGCCTTTTATGCATACCGAAGACACCCGCCGTGTGTAGCTCGAGCCACGATGCAAAGTAGTGCATCGGGAAGACCACGTGCAGTACCCTGGGCTCGTTGGCATCCGCTGCTCGGCTGAGGCCATGATATAGGTGCGCCAGGCCAGCGATCCCCACAGCCACCTTTACCCCGATGACCATTCGGTGGGCTGGGTAAAAGACAGAAGGCCGCATGCGATGAGAGTGCATTGGGATCGCGAACCAACTCAGCCACAGTCCAAGAAATCCTAAGAAAAAGGCCTCCTCATCCATTCCGGGGGCCGCAATTTCTGCAAAGGACGTAGTTGGGGAGTTAGGAAGAAAGAAGTCCTTTTGGTCTATATCTCTGGCTGGCAGGTTATCCAAACCTAAACCGAAAGGGTCCTCAAGGGTGGCAAACTTGGTAGCTTCTGCCGAGAGGACGTTTGGATGAAGAAACTGAGCAATGAAATCCTCAAAATTAACTCCGCGACTCCCGCGTTCGATAAAGAGAGATTCATAGATGTTCAACACCTTAATCAAGCTCGGGAATTGATGTTGAACGGCATTCTCCGGCGTGACCCCCCTGACCACTGGCCTAGCACCAAAGACGTACACATCTGTCGGGAGCAGCTCCTCGTAATGTTCTACCATGACCGGTAGGCCGGATAGCTCCGCGAATCCTCTAAAGAGATGGACACTTCCCGATCCATGGCAAGGAAAGTGTGGGTGGGAATATTCCATTGCTCTAAGAAAGCCTTGAACCACCAGATGGGGAGCGTAGGATATTGGAAGAGAGAGACGTAGACCGCGGTGTACAGTCCTAGTCTCATCAACTGCGACTTCTTCGTCGACAGGATGTACCGGGCCCACGGCAGATAGCCAATCGGGTGACGGGGAATCAAACTAAGGTTATATGATTGCCCCCAGGGTCGTGCTTCTCCCTGACAAATACGGCGTCCTAGAATATCCAAGACCATAGGACGTTGAACCGGAACCGCATCCATAGCCGGATGAAGAAAGCTATTCGCGGTCCAGTCTATCATCTCCACAGCATACTGCACTGAAGGTGGGGTAGCGTAGTGAATTGCCGTGATGGTTTCTGACGATACCGCGCAGGTGAAGCTCCGTCGGCCCATAATAATCTGGTTATACCAAGACCCCCAAAGGTGGAGTTTCTTGTACTCCGGGTCATATTCTCTAATCATGGTCAGGACTTCACGGTCCAAGGGTGCCTCAGGAAATCCCCCCTCCGAGCGGACGAACGGGAATGAAGTGTCTAGAGACATGATCGCTGCAAAAAGAAAAATTTAGCCGTTAGTATTGTAATTCCAACGTTTGGCGTCTAAAAAAAAAAAAAGAAAATGCATTAGTCAAATTAAAATTAATTAATTACACCGCACCACAGTGCAGTGAGTAGGAGACCAAAGAGGGACCCACAAAATCTAAATGACAATACGTCAGTTAATAAGACAATCTCATCATTGGATGAGATTGTCAGTTGGCCCCAGGAAAACATACCCATTTAAAAAAAAGGGGGGGAAGAATCCCTAGAGACAAGGAGAAAATCTTCTCTTTCAGAGCAAAGCTCTGTCACAGAATGACACTTGTCAAATTCTGGTCTCAAAGGAATAAAATTCCTTAAAAAGAGCATAGCTCTGTGATAATAATGGAAAAGATCCATCAGAAGATCTTAATATTTAAAAAAAATTCTTTTAAAAATTTTTGGGACCTTAAAAAAAACCCATGAAAACTTATGATAAGTTCTTCATTTGGCAGATCTAAAAGTTCCACACTTGATCTATGAGCAAAGCTCTGTTCATGGGTTAAAACCCATGAATAAGATCCCTGTAGATCTATAAGTTTTGAGAGCAAAGCTCTGTTCATGAAACCCCAATGGGGATCCCTTTGGATCGAAAGATCTGTGAGAGTAAAACTCTTTGGTTAAGATTAAGTCAAATTAATTTGATTTAAATTAATTTTTACCTAAAGTTTCTGACTTTAGAAATGAGCAAAGCTCTGAAGTTCTTGAGTGAGAGCAAAGCTCTGGAAAATAAAAATCTTAAAACGGTAAGATTTTTCTAAGGGCTAGAGGTCCTATTTATAAGGCGCTTGCGCCCCTTGAGCTCACCCCTTGATCCAACGATCAAGAGTTTGCCACCGCTGCACTCACGTGTGCGCCACGTGAGCGCAACGGTTGGGGGGCATTTGTTTCGCCCAATCAGAGTAAAGCTCTGTTAAAATTCAAAATTCAAAATTTTGAAGCAACGCTTCAAATCTCGAGCGCAACGCGCCACATGTCAAGCGCTGATATGTCAGCGCAGCGCCCAAGAAGGCGCGCCCAATCAGAGCAAAGCTCTATTTTTATGAAGCAACGCTTCAGTTGCGCTGCGTTCTGCGCTGCGCGACACGTGTCACGCGCTGGGGCATCTGCGCCAAACAGAATTAAATTTCCAAGAAAACTTCTCTGTTCTTGTTAAAACAAGAAGATTTTCTTCTGCAAAGCAGAAGCCCTTGGATCAAAGATCCAACGGTGGGGAAAATTCCCCAAATTACTCAGAGAAAGATCTCTTTAACGAATTTAACTAATTTATGGGCACTATAAAAAGGACCCTAGGCCTCAATTAAAAGGGATGAACATCTTGCTAAAAGAAAAAGAGAAGAGAACTCTTGAAGAATTCCTCAAGAACAACAAAAGGTAAAAAACCTTTAGGAAAAAGAGAAAATTCTCTTATGGACAGATTATGGATCTAAGAACAAGATCAATAATTTTTAAATAAAAAGAAAAATAAGTAATAATAGTGCTTTGCACTTTTTTATGAACCTCTGGTTCCTGAAACAAAAAAGAAAAATTTATTTTCTTTGATCTAAATTAGATCAAGAAATCAAATAGTGCTCTGCACTCCTGTTCTTGAATCTAAAAGATTCTTAGTGCTTTGCACTTCCAAACTGCGCTGTTGCGCTCTTGAGAGAGCGCCACGTGCCAGCTACAAAACAACTTGCGCTCTTGAAATAGAGCTTTGCTATCTGGAATTGGCGCAACTCACCAGAGCGCGCCACGTGTCAGCAGCGCAACAGTGCAGCACACTGCGCTATTGCGCTTGCGCTCACAAGAGCGTGACACGTGTCACCAGCATATGAGTTTGCGCTCATTACTTAGCGCAAAGCGCCTGACAAGCAACGTGGGGCACTGTCAGAGTATTTAATGCTCTGCATTATTAAAGAAAAGGGACAGAGCCCAATTAAAAGGCCTAACAGGCCTAATAAAAAATACTATGCATTTCAAAAGGGGGGCAAAGCCCAAACAAAAAAATAGATGCTCTGCATCATTTAGAAAAGGGCAAAACCCGACCAAAACAAGAATAATGCAGTGCATTACTAAAAAGGGGTAAAGCCCTAGCACAGGCCAAAGACAAAAAAAATATTGAAACTGGACTTAGCCCAATTTTGGCCATAAGTCCTTAAATTAAATTGACTGAGCAAAATTGCTCTCTTAAATCAATTTACTACCGGTTCAAGGGTACATCTCCGAACTCCTCTAACACTTGTCGTTGTAATCCTTCAACGACGTCAGAGAGGTGACGGGTCCCGACGACCACGCATGAATATCGGACCGAAACGTCCCTAAACTAATATCGGACCGAAACGTCCCTAAACTAATATCGGACCGAAACGTCCCTAAACTAATATTGGACCACCACGTCCCTAAAACTGGAGTATGGACCACCACGTCCCTAAACTGGAGTATGGACCACTATGTCCCTAAACTGGAACAATAGAGCCTCCTAATGCTCTTTTGCCGGATCTAAACGGTCCCGTTTAAGTTGATCTTAGCCCCAAATACGGCTAACGTATCCTTAAACACTCAAATGAACGATAAAATTCCAAATCGACCTTGGTCCACTCTGACATCTGTCGTTGTAATCCTTCAACGACGTCAGAGAGGCGACGAGTCCCGACGGCCATATATTAAATGGATCACCCCGTTAAGTTGATCTTAGTCTCAAACAGGACTAACGTATCCTTAACAAACGTTCAAGTTGATCTTAGCCGCAACGCGACTAATGCATCCTTAAACTAAAAACACCAAACCCAAATCTAAGTAAATACAGATTTGGACTAGTCCACGTCCTACGGGCGACGGTATTACTCAGTCTCCGTATACAATCCACGGGCAACCACAAACAAAACAAACACCCACGACACGAAGTGAAATTCTGGAGAAGGAGAAAGTTGTTACCGCGAAGCGGTAGCGTAATTAACTGCAGGGGCTTGCGCCTGCAGGGAAGAGCGTCCCCACGATCAAAAACCCCTCTAGCGAGGGGGAATCTGACGAAGTCTGCTACATCGGCCGCATCCGTCTAAACTTCCGATACACGGTGCCATAAATCAACTTGGCATCTTCGGAGAGGTGGACGGATAAAACCAAATAGCATCTGCCCCGAATCCCAGCGTCAGGACACATCGCGGTCCTGTGCGCCGTCTTTCGGAGGGGAACAATGATGTCAACAACCGACCTCAGAATCGCAATGAAACAGAGCCACGGCATTGTCCCTAGTTCCAAATCTTAACGGCAATATCTACAGCCTAAAGAATCAACAAAGGCGTTCCTTTGCAGTCCATCAAGATGCAGATACAACGCCAACAAAAGACCTCACGGTCGAAACAAATCGGAGCAACGACAAAATCCCAGCTCCACCTCAGCATTCGTCTCGATACAGCAGACGAGATGTCAACAATAGCATTCCTTCGCAGTCCAGCAGGATGCAGATGCGACGTAAACAAAAGCCCCCATGGTCGAAACAAAGCGGTGTGACGGCAAAATCCCAGCTCCACTTTGACATTCGTCTCGATACAGCAGACGAAATGTCACTATAGCGTCCTTCCTCCAGCCGGATTCAGACGCGACAAAGCAATCGAAGCAAAAACAAAATTCCTAGCTTCAGGGTCTTGACGGCAACTCATATAAAGCCTGAAAAACAATCGGAGATCATCCCACACCAGCACGGAGTGGTCACCACCTCGACGATCGTCTCGATACAGCAGACGTGATGTCACCCCAGCGTTCTTCCTCCAACAGGATTCGGACGTGACAAAGCAAACGAAGCGAAAGCCAAATTCCTAGCTTCAAGGTCTTAACGGCGAGTCATATAAAGCCTGAAAGACAACTGGAGATCATCTCACAACAATGCGGAATGGTCACCATTTCGACGTTCGTCTCGACACTGCAGACGCAACATCATCAAACAAACGGAGCCACGGCAAAATCCCAGCTCCACCTCGACATTCGTCTCGATACAGCAGACGAGATGTCAACCCAGCGTTCTTCCTCCAGCAGGGATCAGACGCGACAATCAAACAAACGGAGCCACGGCAAAATCCCAGCTCCACCTCGGCATTCATCTCGATACAGCAGACGAGATATCACCCCAGCGTTCTTCCTCCAGAAGGGTTCAGACATGATAATCAAACTAACGGAGCCACGGCAAAATCCCTAGTTCCCACCGCGACATTCGTCTCGATACAGCAGACGCGATGCCAGCAAACGAAGGAAAGGCCAAATTCCTAGCTTCAGGGTCTTGACGGCAACTTACATAAAACCTGAAAGACTATCGGAGATCATCCCACACCAGCGCGGAGTGGTTATGACTCATCGGGGCTCGCCAAAATGAGCCTAACCTCAAGTAAAAAGCGGCATGGCAAAATACCTAACGCTTGCTCTTCCGACGGTCACACTGCCAAGGAGGATTGCTTGAAGACGTCTTGTCCAGCCCCCGAAGGGATCAGAGACACGGCAGTCGCATGGCTACTCGAACAGCATGATTGCCTATCAAGGAATATATCAGCTTATGTCACGGTACGACGGCCAAAACCCTAAGTACCACAGACCCTAACGGACTTCTGTCGTAAAGAGCAGAGGTTAACTGTGACGTTAGGATGTTCTTGCGAGAAATGCTCGATTCGTTTCGACTTGTGAAGAAATTGATGTCTTTGCAAGAACTTCTCGATGCTGCTCGACTCGTGAGATAAAGCCTTAGGCAGTAAGGATTAAAAAACCTGTTTCCTAAGCACTGAGACCCTGCAAGTCAGTCCAAAACGGTCTCTTGCATACTATCCACGGGTCTCACTCTCCAAAGTCAAATCTCGACAAGGAGGGAAACAACCGCTTACGGGTCCTCTCGACTCGTAAGAAGGGATAATTCTCTTATAAGATCCTTACGACTTGTAAGAGAAAAACACACTTAGGGATCCTCACGATCCCTAGGGAGAAAATACACCTACGAGATCCTCTCGATCCGTAGGGAGAAAAGTCTTTATGAGACCCTTACGGCTCATAAAGTTGAAAAGTTTTAGGCAACAGATCTGAACCGGCGGCCTAAGCCCTCATTTCCTCTTGGAAGAAGCCAAGACAGACTGCTCGCTCTATCATCTGTCAACCATGTTCACTAAGGTAACATGCGGATAATAAAAGAAATAAGAAAACGACAGAAAGAACATCTGATTGGCGTTGGATTAAGCATTCGAGACACACTCATTCATGCATGTGCAAAAGACTCAGAACGAGAAATGAGATAAGCTGAAATAAAAAAATTTCCATTCATAGTACAAAAGGGTTCTTACAATCATAAAAAAATAAATAACAATATTATTGAAATGTTTA
This sequence comes from Agapanthus africanus, assembly GCA_030015575.1. Classification (NCBI taxonomy): domain Eukaryota; kingdom Viridiplantae; phylum Streptophyta; class Magnoliopsida; order Asparagales; family Amaryllidaceae; genus Agapanthus; species Agapanthus africanus. The sequence continues at coordinate 831,737,530 of CM057337.1, read as the reverse complement.
CAATGGTATAACCTCGGACCCAGGACATGGATTGAGGAACTCGAAAATAACCATATCTAAGACTTTCCAAGCCTGGCGAACCATCCTGGTGTGCTTTCTTTCGCGAGCACAAGCGTTAGGGTCCCCCCTGATGTCTTCCTCCCTCCAATAAGCGACGGGTATGGCGGACTGTTGGAAGGCCTGGTGCAGGAGATCGATAAGATCGTCTCGCCGTCTCTTCGAGATTAAGTGCATCAGATACACCGAGTGCACCTTATCCTCAGCAGCATACAACGCGCTAAGCGGCACGCCGGAACAGAATAGGGGAAGCGCTTCCCAGATGGCTCCCACGATAAGCTTCAAAAGGGAGGAACGTCGGGGAAGTAGTTGACCGTTATATGCGTCGAAGCGGCTCATGATTTCAGCACACTCCGCGTTTGTGAACTCTCGATTTTGAGAACGGCCAAGTCGGCGGATGTCCCCATAAGAGATGATCTCATCAAGATCATACATGTGGGCGTCCATTGTTTCTTTGAAAGGGAATCAACAAAATTATTAGAAAGACTGATTAAGCAAAATGATATAATGCACCGAGGAATAAAATGCTATCTTTAAACTTCAAGATCAATGAAAAACTCCTAAGAGTTCTTTTGTATGATTTGGAAGGAGTAAAGCTCCATTAATGAAATGAAAAAATACAAAGAACATCTTTTAGAGAGCAGAGCTCTATTAATGGAACCCTAATGGGGTTCTCCTTAGTTCTCCTTAGACCCCTTTAGAGCAAAACTCTGCTAAGTGAAACCCTAAATGGGTTTTCTTCAGATCAGAGATCTATTGAGAGCAAGGCTCTGTCAATGAAAATTAATTTAATTTAATTAAAAAATTTACCTAAAAAGTGTTTTCTAAAGAAATTCTAATTTTTGGGGTTCTTGAAGGCAAAAGCAAGGCTCTGAAGTTTTGAAAGTAAAAATCTTAAAAGATAATAATCATCTGTCGATGACCAAAGATTCTATTTATAGGCATCAAATGCCCTTTCAACTTTCAAGAGTTGCCGCGACGGTTGGAATACTGCCACCGCTGCGCTCACGTTTGGAGGGCCACGTAAGCGCAACGATGGGGGGGCATTTGTTTACCCCAATCAGAGCAAAGCTCTGTTCAAATTCCAAGACGGGAAATGAAGCAACGCTTCTGATTCCCCCAATCAGAGCAAAGCTCTACTTTGAATATTTAAATTTTAATAAATGAAGCAACGCTTCATATCCCTTGCGCTGCGCGCAGAGCGCCACGTGTCAAAATAAAGCACGCCAGCGCAGGGAGCGCAGCGCCCAAGGCAGCGCACTCAATTAGAGCAAGGCTCTATAAAGGAAGCAACGCTTCAGATGACTTGCGCTCTGCGCTGCGCCACGCGTGTCAGCGCAGTTGCGTTGGCAGCCGCGCTGCGCTGTGCGTTGCGCGACACGTGTCAGCGCAGTTGCGTTGCGCTGTGCGCTGCGTGACACGTGTCAAGCGCTGGTGCATTTGCACCAAACAGAATTAAAATTCTAAAAAGATCTTTCTGTTCTTGTTAAAACAAGAAGATTGTCTTCTGTAAAACAGAAGCTCTTGGATCAAAGATCCAACGGTGGGGAAAATTCCCCAAATCACTCAGAGAAAGATCTCTTTAACAAATTTAACAAAATTAGGGGCACTATATAAAGGCCCCTAGACCCCAATTCAAAAGACATCGACATCAAGAACTTCAGAAAAACAGCAAAAAAGAGAAAGCTCTGAAAAACTTTGAAGAACTCAAGAAAAAGGTAAAAACCTTTAGAAAAAAGAGAAAATTCTCTTATGAACAGATCAATGATCTTCAATAAAAAGAAAAATAAATAATAATAAGTGTTTTGTACTTTCTTATAAACCATTGGTTCTTTAAAAAAACAAGAGAAACTTGTTTTCTTTGATCTAAATTAGATCAAGAAAACAAACAGTGCTTTGCACTTTTTTGTGAACCATTGGTTCTGGAATCTAAAAGATTCCCAAGTTAATAGTGCCCTGCACTTGTAAATCTGCACTGTTGAGCTCCTGGGTTGGCGCAAGCCACCACGGAGCGCCACGTGTCAGCTCTAGAATGATCTGCGCTATGCACTGTTAAAACAGAGCACTGCTCTCATGAATTGGCACAACTCACCAGAGCGCGCCACGTGTCAACAGCGCAACAGCGCAGCGCACTGCGCTTGCGCTCTCCTGAGCGTGACACGTGTCACTTCCTCATGGACTTGCGCCTTGCGCTCCTCAATCGGCGCAAAGCGCCTGACAAGCCACGTGGCACTCTGTCAGACTCATTAATGCAGCGCATTATTAAAGGGCAGAGCCCAATTAAAAAGGCCTAATAGGCCTAATAAAAAATGCAGTGCATTATGAAAAAGGGGCAGGGCCCAAATAAAGGTCTATCAGACCAAAATAAAATGCTCTGGGCCTAAAAGGCTAGAGAAAATGCACTGCATTATTAAACAGGGGCAGAGCCCTAGTAAAGGCCTAACAGGCCAAATGCAAATAAAAATGTTGAACATCTTCAACTGGACTTAGCCCAATCATGGCCGTAAGTCCTCAAATTAAATTGACCGAGTACGACTGCTCTTTTAAATCAATTAACTTTGGTCCAAGGGTACATCTCCGAACTCCTCTGACACCTATCGTTGTAATCCTTCAACGACGTCAGAGAGGTGACAGGTCCCGATGGCCATGCACAACATGGACCACCATGTCCCTAAACTGGAACATAGACCACCATGTCCCTAAACTGGCAATGGACCACTACGTCCCTAAATTGGAACAATAGAGCCTCCAAATGCTTTTTTGTCGGATCTAAACAATTCCGTTTAAGTTGATCTTAGCCTCAAATATGGCTAACGTATTCTTAAACCTTCAAACAGACTTTAGTCCCAAATTGGACTATAGATCCTCCAATCAACTTTGGTTCAAGGGTACATCTCTGAACTCCTCTGACATCTGTCGTTGTAATCCTTCAACGTCGTCAGAGAGGTGATGGGTCCCGACGGCCATACATGCAATGGACCACCATGTCCCTAAACTGGAAATGGATCTAGACGATCCCGTTAAGTTGATCTTAGTCTGGAAATTAGACTAACGTATCCTTAACAAACGTTTAAGTTGATCTTAGCCTCAAATATGGCTAACGTATTCTTAAACCCAAACCCAAAACCCAAATCTAAGAAAATACGGATTTGGACTAATCTACGTCCTACAGGCGACGAAATAAATAGTCTCCGTATACAATCCACGGGCAACCACAAACAAAACAAACACACACGACACAAAGTGAACTTCTGGAGCAGGAGAAAGTGGCTACCGCGATGTGGTAGTGTAATTAACTGTAGGGGCTTGCGCCTGCAGGGAAGAGCGTCCCCACAATCAAAAACCCCTCAAGCGAGGGGGAATCTGACGAAGTCTGCTATATCGGCCGCATCCGTCTAAACCTCCGATACACGGTGCCATAAATCAACTTGGCATCTTCGGAGAGGTGGACGGATAAAACCAAATAGCCTCTGCCCCGAATCACAGGCCAGACGTCCCTGTCTTGGCCACCGTTCGGAGGGGAACACACCCATTTACTGATATCATGGTTTCGGCAAGTTATCCAATTATACAATCTATATTACCAGACATTACAAGCTGCAATACAATACAACCAAGATATCGTGGGGTTTAAGGGGTAGATTGGTACGGAAGGTGTTAGAAGTGGCACGAGACTACAACCATAAGACACCTAACCTGTATTCTTTTGCTGTTGTGCCGTGGCATGAACGGTTCCTTGAGTTTCTAATACCTTAGTCTCCGGGGCAAGTGAGACCCCTCTCGTATACACTAGCATCCTTCTGTACCAAGCTACAAATAACAGCGTTAACACTAAATACAACATTATAATAATATAATACAACTTTAAAAGTTACACTCTCTCTCTCTCTCTGTCTTTTCTACTTCTTTCTTATCTTTGGGACTTACCGAGTGATTTGTTCGCTGACAGCATTCTCTTTCTTTCTTGTTTGAATGTCGTCAGGTGTTTCGGACCTTCCAGAGTTCGAGCCTAGCACTGAAGACTTGGACCAGTTTATTGAAGATCTCGAGTTGTAGTTACACTTATACACATTTCATTTCAGTATTTCCATTTCTGTTATGCCATTGTTTAGGTATTGCTTTCATTCAGATGTATTTACTTTTTCATGCCTTGTACAAAAGAATATTAATAAATAAAGTTGTTGCTCATTGCATTGTCTCTTGTGTATTTTCCTTTTATATTGCTTAGATACGCTTAGCGTGTTTACTTCAGAGTAAATACGTAGTGGCCATGTCGCGTCCCCTTCGCCGTACACCGAGAAGCGGGGAGTGACAATTTATCTTGAATACCGGTCGAGCCATGCATGATGGAGATCCTGTCACCAGTTCTCGCGTAGACTTGTCATGGAGCGACTAGTATTTGGATTCATGGTCGGTGTTTGATGTAGACCACGGGCGTGGGGTAATTTGAGTGTGAGTTCGATCAACGGAATCTCGGGAGTCCCACTGCCAGCATATACAGCGATTTCGGGAATCGTATTGATGATATTACTGATTATTAGTGACCGTGATTCGGGCCCGTGTTTCCTTGCCCCTGGGGCCTACCCTTGGGTTGGGGATACTCCTGCGGTGATTGACGCCCACACTTGAACCGACGATAGGTTTAGCGACCTGGACAGTGAGACTTAGAGACTGGTAAGTTTAGTGACATGGACATTACATTAATTACTGATTTGGTATATGTGCTTTATTGTTTGCCTGTACCGGTTACTTCATGCTCATGTCATCACTTCATGTTTACTGTTTCTTGTTCATCATTATTGCACGTGTTTGTATATATATATTGCTATTGTGTCGCTCTGACGACCTAAGTATGCATGCTCAGAGTGAGAAGTGGACTGAGCTCAGATCGGGACCTGTCTTGCCTCGAGGATAGTGCGGACACCAGATCAGCGACGCCAGCGCTATCTTTCCCTTGATCTCTATCTGGTATATCTTTTATCTGTTTTGATAGAATTAGTGACTGCATTTCTCATTACCCGTGCTACGATTACTGATTATCACGTAATGCTAGAAGCCGAAGTATGACTGCGGCAGGATATTTTCTTGACCGTAGGGGCATGGCTGGCTTTGTCAACCCCTCGTATTCCGTATTTTAGGAAGCGGGGCATGACATGGTTTTGTCGGTATCGGAGCGCCGGGCTTCGATTGAGACTACAGTTTCCGACTAGGGCTTGACAATTTAAGTCACCCTTTCGGTCTAGATTGTAAACTTATTATCCTCGACCTTGATTCATATAGTGTGTCCTGCTACGTATTTTGATCTTATTCAGTAGAATTTTGGGTAACCTGGTAGAGTTATATGGTTGTAACTATGAACTACAGTATAGTTACAATACTGTACTCTGTTTGAGTGACTTGGATTTCTACCTTTGATTCCCTCATCGACCGAATATTACTTTACCATATAATCTTGTTTTGATCGTCAAATCTCTGTCTCCGTTTATATCTTATATCATTCTCGAGTTTTCAAATCCATTTTACATTTTCATCCTTGTATTTTTCCTATTGATCCTACGCCTGCTTAATTTTCTTATCGGACTCGTTGCATTTTCACGTCTCCATTTTTTCAAAGTTATTATATCACATTGCATACCTTTAGGTTCCTCACAGTGTCGCACAGCGGAAGCTAAAACCTGGTTTTCAATGACACTTCTTCCACCTCCACCCCCCGGAGCCAGACCATCGAGATTTTGGGCGTACTGCAAGGATTGAGAGAAGCCCAGGAGGGGACGAACGATATTTTAGCTGAGGGGCTAAGGAGGCAAATAGTTCAAACACCAGGAGGATCCCCGATTGTGAGGGAATCCCTGTTAGTAAAAGAAGAGGTGTGCAGATGAAGCGCCTATTGGTTCTCAGCGGAAGGAGCAACGGAGAACTCAAGTCTGCGGTTATTGCAAGAGACTTGGGCACCTACAGAAAGACCGTCGCCAGGCCAAAGGACAACGTTTGAATTGTGGATCCGGTGAACATCGTGTCAACGGTTGCCTTCGGAGAAAAGAGCAAAATGGAGGGGATCCATTAACACCCTCCATGTCTTTTGAGTAGTTGTTTGCTTCGCCGTTTTGTAGTTTCGTCGTTTTCGTTCTTCTAATTTCATGGACGAAATTTTCTGTAAGGGGGTGATGTAATAACTAGTATTTGACGTACGATCTAGTCCATGTTTCGATAAAATTCATTTTGATAAATTTCCTAAATATTTTCCCTATTTTCTTCCTATGAATATTTCTCCTATATTTCCCTAATTATTATTATTCCTAATTCTATAACCCTAACTCAGAATTTTCCTATATTTCTAACTTTTAGCCTATAGCCTATATCGTTTCTGTGTTTTCAAATATGTTCTCTATCTTTTTGTTCTTGTATCATTCTTGACGATCTAATTCATGCTTACGTTTTTTTCCGAACCTGATGCGCTTTCACATCTTCGTCTCTTCAAACTTATCAAATTAAGTTCGATGCCTTGAAGTTCTTATCAGAGCAGTGCAGCGAAAACGTGGTGAATCCATAACCACAATTGAATTGCCGTGGTGTTCATCGATAATCTACTGGGTTTCTCCAGGAAAGTCTGCCTGAGAACGTGAGGATAACCGTCGGTGTTTTCCACATATGTCTGTGTAGCTTATTTTCGTTCTTTAAATTTCGATGACGAAATTTCTTTTTTTAGGTGGGTATAATGTAATACCCAGTTTCGATTATACCGTAACTGTATTTGTTATAAATAATTTCTTAAATCCCCACCAAATTTTCTTCATAATTTTCTATATTTCTTCTAAAACATAATAACCAAAATCCTAAACCCTAGCCCTTTTTTATTATTTCTCCTTATCTACCCCAAAGCCCAGCCCGTTCCTTAACCCTACCCACGCCTGGCCCAACACCTCCTAACCCGACCCGACTCCCTCTCCCCTTCTTCTTCTTCTCCTTCTCCTTCTTTCCCGCCAAGTTTCCCTACGACCTGTGCCCCGCGACCTCGTCTTCACCCCAACGAGCTTCCACGACCCGCTCAACTACGACCCTCCTTCTCCCTCGCCCACGTCTCGTTCCTTCCCCGCTCGATCACTCCCACGACGGAGCCCACATGTAATACCCCAGGTGGAGTTGGGGATGAATACCACATATCTTGTGAGAAGTGAGATGTTATCCGGTATCGAGATGGGGATGTAACCGATACGGATACACACGAGGACCCACTGTAGAACAATGGGGAGTATCGAATTCCATTTCGAAAGAGAGCACACTCAAAACTATAAATGGAATGATACCACTCCTATAACACAGAGATGCTTTTTGGATGAATCGGAACTCCAAAATTTGAAGAACTCCGTAGTTAAGCGTTCTTGAGCTTGGGAAATTCTAAGATGGGTGGCCTACTGGGAAGTAGTCCCCTTCTTGAGTCCGGTTCATTCAAAGGGACAAAACCGTGCAGTTTCGACAGATCAGACAATACCATCTATGTTTGGGGGTGGGTTATGACAAATATGGTATCAGAGCCGGTCCCTCAAAAGTAGGTCTGTGGTTCAAGGACGAACCATTGTTCTAAGTGGGGGGATGTAATACCCTAGGTGGAGTTGGGGATAAATACCACTTACCCCGTGAGAAGTGAGATGTTATCCGGTATCGAGGTGGGGATGTAACCGATAAGGATACACACGGGGACCCACTGTAGAACAATGGTATCACGACCCAAATATACGGAACGTGACCGGCACTTAAATTACGAAACGTATAAAGACGTAACGTAATCCAAGCAAGCCAAAGCCCAGAAATCTAAACCATTTAAAGAAATAGAGTGAAGGAAAACTTAACTTTAAAAGGTGATTTTAGTAAATAAAGCCACGTTAAAACATTTTAAAATATCAAATTTTCCCGAAAATTTCAGCAGAGTTTCCTTTGTAAATACTGGCCCCAAACGGGTACAACACATAAGTATACATAAGTAAAGAATAAAGGCATCCCCAAGCGGGAGCTAGCTCTTCGCCAAAGGCGGAATCATAACCATATGCAATATATATATATATACATATATATATATATATATCATCATAATATGAGATAAACATCTGAGAACCAGAAATAAGAAAACACCACGTCGGCTCAAGTGAGCATCGACACCAGAAATAGAATACATATAAATATCACGAGCTCACCATCTAAGCCCCAAACACGATTGGTGAAAAACGGTAGATAAGGTAGATGGAGTGTACTAGATACAATAATAATACACAAGGTGGGAACAAAATATCCTTGCAATCCACCTACGAACAAACCGCGAGTCAATGCTAATGAAGCAAAATGAGGAAGTATGCTCGTTGCTGCTGTACTGACGGGTCAAACCTGCAAGATACTATGGCACAACGGGGTGAGTTGCCAACTCGTGAGTAGTAAATAATATCTAATAAGGCTATCGTAAGTATGCACGTAAATGCGTCACAACCTACATATATGTGATGCACTAGTATGAGTGCAACATGAATGGCTAATCAACACGAAAACAAGAAATAACTGATATAAGAAGATATGTATCCTTATCTCAGTAAAAAAATTGTGTAATAAAAACTGGAGTATCATCAGTGAAATCGGCAGAAAAGTCCGTGTCAAGCATCGATACAATATCCTCAATATCTCGGTCTCCGTCGGTCCGGATCAGCCCATATTATCAAATCTCACGACTACGATCGATATCCTACGTGCCAGACATCATCGGGAGGTAGTCTACCCCTGACAGGCTCATCGTCTAAAACTCGAACTTCTTGCCCCGGGGTACCATACCGGGCCCACCATATACCCGAGACGGTTCATCCTACTCCTCGAATCGGGTCTCGAAAACTAACAGAAATCATGAAAACTCATGGTGGATGACCTATACATCATATCACGATAAAACCGCAACTTGTATTTTTAAAATGATAATAGGTTTATAAATTCTTGCGGTTTTCCCCCAAAATCCAGAAATCTCATAAATACTGAAATCTCTAAGAAAATCACAATATATGAACATGTCGGTGATGATGAATGCCTATAGTATCAATAATATGAAATACGATGCGTGACTAGAAAATTATGCATGAATGATGATGCAATGGGTATATGACTAGCAAACATACGTATCCAATCCCGATGAGATGAATATACAACTACAAATCTACAAATCATATATGATGCAAATGCATAGATACCGATTCTAAGCAAGTTCTATAGTGTTCGTGACATATCAATTACTAATGGCGTGTGTGTTCGCATAAAATAGTGCACGTGCGGCATGAACCAAAGGTAATGGTGCAAGTGTCCTAGGTAATAACATCATATGTAAGAAGATGAGATGCCATGCTATGAATGCTTCGAGGCTGCGCGTATAGATGCAAGAACTAATAATAATTCTATCTATTGGGCGCTTTGCGCTATCCAGACGATTCCCCAATAGATATGTTCATCTACTCATCGGGACGCCTCGGCTAATCTGAACCAATCACGGCCTTTCTTTTCCGCGCCGCGTCCGACGTCTTCGCAACCGATCATGGAATTACACAATGCAACACATAAGGCTAGATACTCGTAGATAAACGATACGAAAGAATTAACGTTCACAAGTTAGACTTGTGTGCACAAAACGCGCACGACGTCGCCACAACCACAGCTAGGGGTCGCTATGCATAGCAATCCCTAAAGCTAGAACCCAATCGTACCAATCACACATTCACATCACATTGCATATCTTGGAAATTAGGTTATAGACCATCACAACCTCAAACTTAATTATTCTAAAAACCTAGTAAGCAAACAAAAGGTATTTTAGTGCAAAACTATGTGTTTTAGCAAACCTAGTGGCCACAAATTCCACTTAATATCTTAATTAGGCCACACAATTATTAACTATATTTTTATCTCACCTATTTACTCACTAATTATGAATTTAGTTTGCATGGACATTTAATTAGGACAATTAAGAGTAAAGATTAGCAAGTTAATATCTAGATTAGATTTTTGCAAGGTCTTTAGATGTTAAACCACACATTGCTGCCATAATCAAGTGATATAAACTTGAATTTAATCTCAACCCTTCTTTTTAAAACTTCTAACTTTCAATTAAAACTATATTAGCACTTCATTAGAATTAGATTAGAACAAGTATGAACGAAATAACAATTTGAGTAAGGTTATACCTCAAAATGGTTTGGAAGGAGATCCAAACATGCTAACAAAATGTAGACTTGATTCAAGGAACCATGCTTGGATTGAACAAGGATTTTTTGTAATGGATTAAACTGTAAATTTTTGTTGAGTTTGTGGATTTTTTGATGATGAAATGAGGTGTTTTTGAGATGAGAAAGAGGTTGAAGATGGGAGAGGGGCTGCTGGAATCCGATAGCAGCAAGGGAGAGAAAGAGAGAGTGAGATGTGTGTATAGAAACACCCCCCTTACTCGTTTAATGCACCACATATCAATCTTTTCCATTTTCCTTTATTGTTTCCATTTTTGTTTTCTCTTTTATTTCCTTCTACAAAATTCTAGAACATGCTACATGTAGACATAAAAGTGTAAGTTAACAAAATGTGATTAGATGCCATGGTTACAAAAACTTGTTTAGCCTATTGTTAATTTATGATTAACACTTAATTGGTGTATAAGTGTAAGTTTAAAATATTTTTTTTATAATTAAGGAAAATAATTAGGTGAATAAGTGATTAGATAGATAATTAGTAAATACTAATAAAACAAACATTTACATAGTTAAAATAATTATATTTAAGCCTATAACGAAAATAATTATAACTTGGTTTAGTAGCAAGTACATGTTAAAACGCTAATTAACATATAAGTTACCTAAACGATTTTCTAAAGCGTCACGAATGAGGAGTATCGAATTCCATTCCGAAAGAGAGCACGATCAGAACTATAAATGGAATGATACAACTCCTATAACACAGAGGCGCCTTTTGGATGAATCGGAACTCCGGAGTTTGGAGAACTCTGTAGTTAAGCATGCTTGAGCCAGCGAAATTCTCGGATGGGTGACCTACTGGGAAGTAGCCCCCTTCTTGAGTCCGGTTCATTAAAAGGGACAAAACCGAGCGGTTTCGACCAGAGCGAACAATACCATCTGTGTTTTGGGATGGGTCATGACACCAAGCCCAACTGACCACACGATCACCTCACCATCTTCCCCCCTCCTCGTCTACACCACTGCTCACCTCCATCCACCGACACCTTCGCCGAGACCCCGTCCTTACGCCCGCTCCGCGACGACCGAGCCTTCCCTTCTCCTCTCGTCCCTTCTTCTTCCTCGACCTCCACATATTCACTTCCCTGACCCCTCGAGCTCCTCACCTCGCCAACGAGCTCGAGCCCACCAAGATCCCCCATCGGCCTCACTGCACCAACCGACTATGACCACCGCCGGTACCACCTCACCGTCGACCACCAACAGCACGCGCCCCAACATCCATGAGCCTCGACATCCATCGCCACCTCCACTCCCAGCCGAGTTCACACCTCCTCCCTCAAGCATCCACTCACGCCACCGCCGATGCACCGATCACGCTGTAGCTTCCTGAAATCACCACGACCCACGACGAGACCCTTCTCGTCATATCCACAAATCCGAAGACCGCATCACACTATCCTGGATTGCCGCGACCACCACCACGAGGCCCTGCTACCAAGACTGCCAGCGCCAGAATTCCCTGGACCACCTCCGACGATCATCGAGCACCTCCACTCTAGCAGCCGCTGTAGCCATTGCCATCGCCATCACGCCAGCACCGCCTCCATCCCTGAGCTCCCGAGCCTTTTACCTCAGCCCATCACCGTCGTGCCACTGCTAGCTGTGCTGAACCCAAGCCGTGTCGTGTCCGTGCTACACCGTGCCCGCCTCCGTGCCACCGCTAGCTGTGCCGAACCCAAGCCGTGTCGTGTCCGTGCTACACCATGCCCGTCTCTGTGCCACCGCGTACCCAGACGTGTTGCGTCCCGTACCCACTCCCCGTGCTACATCGTACTCGATCCAGTGCTCGCGCCGTGCCACACCTGCACCACGCACCGAGTCAAGACCGTGCCCAGTACCGTGTCATGCCCGCATCATCACCACGCCCACTACCGTATTACGACTGCGTCGCCATTGCATCTAGTACTGAGTCACCGCGCATCGCGCTCGCGTCGCGCACGTGTCCAGCATCGCATCGTCTCGTGTGTCGAGACGAAATCCGCAAGCGGTGTCGCTTCTATATCAGCGACCGAAGGCAGGTAAAAACCCGATCACTTGCTTTACATGCCAGTATTATTTTAAGTGGATCATTAGGTTTTAAATCGCAATGATATTATTGCATGCATATTTATATCGTTTAATAATCGTACACTAGTTAAGTGCTCGACAAAAATTCCTAAATCAAAACTTATCTGTTATGACGGAGCTTAAGCATAACGGTTTGCCCTAGTGATAACGAATATTGTGTTAAGATTTGGCTTGAAAATACGGACTTTAACACCGTGAAATGTCATCCCCATTTAGATCCGTCGAATTTGAAAATTTCCGTACCCGAATTTTGTGAAAATCATAATAAATTGGTTACACACCGGAATGTTGCGTTCGAGGACTCATATTGAAGCCGACTCAACGAACTAGAACCCCATATAAGTTATAATCTGTTTCTATTTTATAACGATGACGGAAACTGTTCAGGAGTGCGGCTCTGGACTGCAGTCTAGAGCAGCACTGCGTGTAGACACTTGGAATGAAATACTTTTACATCCCTGTGTGGAAATGGTATTATGCGGAACCCTGTACCGTAGTGAAGATAAATATGTTAGATAAACATTGAAAGTGGTTTCATTCATTTTTATCATGGTTTGCTAATTTAATCACATTTTAAACCATCAGTATATATTGCTGTCTTAAGCAGGGACAAAACGCATATCCCGATATTAAACAATCCATAACTCCCAGAACACAGCGGGTGTTATCGATCCATCTGATGCGTTGGAAACCCGGCTGATAAACCTAAATATTATCCAACTATATCATGTCCTAATTATGCTCCCAGCTGAAAGTAAAACGTGTTACGAAACGGACTTCCAGTTCAGAAATTGGATTTCCAGCATTAAACACTTAAAATGAAATGACCATTACTAGCAAACCTGAAACCCGATTGGCGCGAAACCAATTTTTATGGACAGATAATTAAACATACTGCTTACCCTTTTTATATTGTTTTGTTTAACTATACACATGTGATTTATAGTAAATTTTGCAAGTGGTATGATACTGGTTGTTATATTCTATTCGTATTATAATTAATTGCATTCTCATCATATCATGTAGCGGTTATATTCTAATTTGAATAGTGGTCATAAAACATTGATAACCTAATGACCATATTGCATTACCCAGTGATAAATATTAGCGATTGGATTGTGGCAAGTACGTTAGGGTAAAAGCGTGAATGAATAAATAAAGTGATACGTACTTGTGCACAATCAGCGGAACCGGTTAAATTATTGCATCGTCGACGCCTATGGAACATATATAGGTGTAACTATAACTGGAATGGGACGGTTATGGAAGCACGTATATTAGTGTAATAGGTAAGACATCGAGTATTGCCCATTTATCTTGAATACCGGTTGAGCCATTCATGATGGAGATCCTGTCTCCAGTTCTCGCGTAGACTTGTTATGGAGCGGCTAGTACTTGGGTTCATGGTCGGTGTTTGATGTAGACCGCGGGGTAGTTTGAGTGTGAGTTCGATCAACGGAATCTCGGGAGTCCCACTGCCGGCATATACAGCGATTTCAGGAGTCGTATGGATGATATTACTAATTATTAGCGAGCGTGATTCGGGCCCGTGTTCCCTTGCCCTTGGAGCCTACCCTTGGGTTGGGGATACTCCTGCAGTGGTTGACGCTCACACTTAGACTAACGATAGGTTTAGCGACCTGGACAGTGAGACTTAGAGACTGGTAGATTTAGTGACATAGACATTGCATTGATTACTGATTCGATATACGTGCTTTATTGTTTGTCTGTACCGGTTATTTCATGTTCATGTCATCACTCTATGTTTACTGTTTCTTGTTCATCACGGTTGCACTGTTTATATATATATATATTGCTATTGTGTCGCTCCGACGACCTGAGTATGCATGCTCAGAGTCAGAAGTGGACTGAGATCGAATCGGGACCTGCCTTACCTCGAGGATAGTGCAGACATCTAGATCAGCGACGCCAGTGCTATCTTTCCCTTGATCTCTATCTGGTATATGTTTTATCTGTTTTGATAGAATTATTTACTGCATTTCTTATTACCTGTGCTACGATTACTGATTACCACGTAATTCTAGAAGCCGAAGTATGACTACGGCAGGATATTTTCTTGACTGCAGGAGCATGACTGGCCTTGTCAACCCCTCGTATTCCGTATTTTGGGAAACAAGACGTGACAATCGGATACGATATCGAGTGAATGTTTAAAAAGGATATGCTCGATAGAGCCAAAAATGAATGTTTTTGATATTGGATATGGATATGAAATAGGTACGGTTCTTACCATGCACGTATTCGATGGTTATTGACTGATGCAGATATAGGTTAATATCGGCTGCATCGGCCTTTCACCGATAAATTTTATATCGATAAGAAGGTTTACCGTTTTGATCTAATATCGACCGATATATCGATACACCGTATCGGTTTTAATATCGCCGATATTGTGTTTATATGAGAAAATGGCATATGTATATATAATTTTGGGTTATCGAAACTTATTTAGAATCCAAAAGCTTAGAATAAAATATTTAAATCCGGCCCCATATCCACATCTTGAGATTTTCTCATAAATTTTATAAACGTGCTCCATCAGAATCAAACAAACATGTATAATGTTCGGTTATAAAGTAGACTGGTGTGTCCAGTATGTATGATGAAATTTCAAATATGCCCGATACCGATACCGATATAGCGATACCGGCACCCGATATGAACCTTCTATGCGTAAATCGTATTGGTGATATATCGTCTGATACTGCTATTTGATATAGGAAACAACATCGGATACGATATCGATATCCGATATCCAATATTTAAAACCTTGACTTAAATATCCGTGGGAAATGAAATTAACTATCCAATTTTGATAAATATTGGATATGAACGTAGAGTCAACTCGGATTATGTTCACATCCCTCGCTCCGATTGCAATTTTTTTTTAAACTACATATAATATTCGAAGTGGAGGGTATATACAAGTATGAAGATCAGAGGGGTATATATAAATTATAAGACGTCACAGGGAGGCATACATATAAAAAAATCTTCATATGATTCACCGCACACATGTGACCATCAGTAAAAGTCAAAAGCGAAAACCCCCAGCAGTAAAGGCGCAAAATTAAAAATTTCGAAAACGCTAGCGCTGTAATTTAGATTAGTTCGCCAAAAATCCGAATTTTTAATTACCAACCCTCGACCCGTCACACTTTTTCCTTAAATTCCCAAACTACCCATCCACCACCAAGCACTTTACCCCCTCTTTCCTCTTCTGCAATCGATTCGGCCCCACCTCGCAGCTGCTGCTCCTCCTCTTTCCCAAATCCATGGAGGAAGATCGCCAGCACCAGGACTCATCCATGGCCCAGCAGAGGAAAGGCCAGAAGAGGAAGCTGGAAGAGGAGCCGATGGTGATAGATCTCTCGCCTCAAGCCCTAATCCTTGAGGTCAAAGCTCAGGTTGAGGTCCTCAGCGGTTGCTTCTCGTGGCTGGAGCCCGATCGCTTGGCAGCCAAGCGCGCAGCTCATGTGCTCGCTGAGCTCGCCAAGAACGGTGCTTGATCGATCTTTCTCCTTTTGTTTATCCTGTGATCTTTTTGTTGTTTTCTGAAGGAATTCGAGTTTTTTGCAGAGGAGGCTGTGAACACGATTGTTGAATCTGGAGCGGTGCCGGCGCTTGTGAAGCACCTAAAGGAGCCGCCGGAGATCTCCGGAGGAGGCCGGCCTTTTGAACACGAGGTCGAGAAAGGGAGCGCTTTTGCTTTAGGCCTCCTTGCAGTAAAGGTATAATTTTTTTCGCCAAACTTCTGTCTCAAGTATTATGTTAATGGCTTCTAAATTTGGGCGTTTATAGTTTTAGCTTTTTGACTGAACCTTTTGAAGTTGAATAGAAGAGAAGAATTTTTCTCTGCTGTGTTTGGTTATTAGTTCTTGATTTGTCGATTTTTATATTTATGTAAACATGGCAATCAATTACAGACAACAAAATTTTACAGTTAGCTGCTTCTTTTGGAGATAACAACTTCATTTGAAAGTTGGCTGAAACAAAGAGTCTGGAATTTTAGCATTCAATTGTACTGAAGGTCAAGGCTCTGGGAGTTGAGATGAGTTTGCATACGCGTTCAAAAAATTCAAACTTGTTGTATAGGTTGGAGAACTATTTTCTTACGGCAGCAATTATTTTCTTAGCCCAGTTAATTAACATGGATCGAAGAAGGGACACTAGCACATGCTTCACAAAGGAGCCGGTGCATCAGAGGTTTAGAAAAAAACTATCATCATGGGAATCTGAACGGTGACGTATACCTGATTTTGTAATAAACATATAGGGAGAGCTATTTCAGTTATAGACTAAACCAGCACCAGATAGATTGAAAACCGTGGTGCTCTATCCTTGTATTACTGTTGCTATTAGTTTTAGGAAGAGACTTTCCCTTGTTTTTCTTTTTTCTTAACGAAAGAGCACATGCAGAAAGAGAGTTTTTTCAGTAGCCCCGGATCGTGGCGTCAATTTTATCAGCACACTGTACTTTGAATCATCCAACTGCGGCAATAATGAATAACATGGAACTTATTTAGAGATTTCTTCTTTCCAGCTCCTTTTTAAGTGTGTCAATAATACCTGCAGTCTATTAGTGATATACCCGTCTGTCGGGCCATTCTTATGCATCTAGACTTATATCCACCTTCTGTGAACATACTTGCCATTTAATGATCTTACTTCCTCATTCTGACTGATCTTCATATGCTTGTGTTTGAACAGCCTGAGCACCAACAGCTCATAGTCGATGCAGGCGCTTTGCCTCTTCTTGTTGATCTCTTGAGAATACATAAGAAAAATACCAACTATCGAGCAGTTAATGGTTTAATACGAAGAGCAGCTGATGCATTAACCAATCTCGCTCATGAGAATAGCAGTATCAAAACTTTCGTCAGGTTCTCTTGTCTGTTCTCACATCTGCTTCTTTTTAATTGTTTAGGATGATGATCAAAATATATGTCAGAGTATGATCTTTCTTCTCTCTTAAACTTCAGGATGGAAGGTGGAATTCCCCCGCTTGTTGAATTGCTTGAATGTACAGATCTTAAGGTACAGAGAGCAGCTGCAGGTGCCTTGCGTACTCTTGCATTTAAAAACGATGAAAACAAGAACCAAGTTAGTGGCTTCCCTATACAGAGATCATTCGATTGGAAATTACCATTTATGTTGTAAGGATTTGTTTTTTATTTATTTATTTTTCGCAGATAGTGGAGTGTAATGCTCTTCCTACCCTAATTCTCATGCTAAGGTCTGAGGACGCTACCATCTATTATGAGGCGGTAAGCTTTCCTTATCAGAGTATTTTTATGATAAAGTTTTTGAACCCTGCAACCTTGCATCAGTTCTGCTGAAACTTTGCTGGGCCATTAACTTCAGGGGGAAAAAAGGAAAATAAATTGCCTTTATCCCTTACTTAAAAAAGCTGGAACAGTAGCATACATGATTAACCATATTATGCTGGAATGTCATTTCTTTTGTACATAGTATTGTTTTAACAATGCATAGAACAGGGGGCCATGGTCCTGATTTGGTGATTACTATATACATAGAGGTTTTTAAGCTAAATGCAAGTTAACTATGTAATACCTCAATACAATTAGTTGGCAAAGTAAAACTATTGGGTTTTTTCGATATAAACCACAAAATCGATGACAAAGTAGGTATATTATTGGCTATTTTAAAATGTTCCACATATCATACCCCTTTCTGCATGCATCTTATAGTAGACTGCATGCTGTACTGGCTAATTATGTAGATTCAAGTTCTTATATTTGAGAAGACAGGATTATGTTGCTAATGTAAAATTGTTTATTGCATTGAAACCAAGAGGCGTGACACTTAATTGTTGATTCCTTGCTAAAAAAGAAATTGGCCACCAAGAATGAGACAAAGAACACTTGATACCTAGACAACGAAGTAGCCTATATGAGAGGTAGAGAGTGAAATGAATTGAAAGCAAAACGAAAGGACTGTCTGAATAAAACTCGTGTACTGTTACAAACATTTCCCTAGCAGGATCTCACAACCAACAATCCACTGAAGGGATCCAATTACATCAACAAGCAACAAGAACAAACTCACCGACGTTCGAGAGCACGGCCATATATAACATGAGCCACAATGGAAACAATAGTCATATCTCCTTGGACCTTGCCATTGATATGGAATCATGCCATCAATGAGTCGAAGGACACTGGGAGGGAGTTAATCTAACCGTAAAGAAATTTGGAGGAAGAGGATCGAAAGCATAAACTGTGATGACGATATTATCAAATGGAGGAAGGGGATAGGTCTATGAAACTAAGAAGCAAGGGAAATGGTGGCTACTGCAACACAACAATGACAGTGAAATCTGAAGGCATGGCGGCCGTGAATTCTAAAGGCACAGCGATAGCAATGGCATCGGAGTCTAGAGATGGCATGGCCATGACAGTGGAGTTTAGAGGTGCCGGGGCAGTGTTATCTAAAGGCGATGATGATGTTGCAATTGAGCGGTTTTGATAGTGGTAGATCGACGATGATGTTGGATCATTTATTTGATACCATATTAGGTTTGTTAGGTTAGGATTTAGAGAGTTATGGGAACAAGGCTAGGGTTTTGACGGAGTGGTGAGTGCGCGCACGCTCTCGCGTGACAATGTCCAAGATTACAATGGCCTCACTCATACTTGCAACTAATACATATTTACTTTAACAAACTTCATGGATTTCTAGAACCAATGATCTCTATCTCTCGATCTTTTTGCTACAGTCAAATAAAGTTAATATTTATACATTGTTATGATATTTCAAGAATTCAATATATAGAGAATGTACTGATTAACACCTTGTATGAAGTTAAACTCTTTACCTTGTAAAAATTTGAACGGGTAAGTTTGACATGCATCCAAAAATGCATATCTAGGATGGAGGTTCATTGGCCAACTAGTATTGTCCATATTGACAATGAAGAAATATCTTGGTCTTTGGGTTGAACTTTTATCTTTACGTTTCGATAAACCTCAAATTGTATCGGTATAATCCATGGGTCATGAAATGTTCTCTTGTTGATTTATTAGGTGGGTGTTATTGGGAATTTGGTACACTCGTCCCCAAACATAAAGAAGGAAGTTCTTGCAGCTGGAGCTTTGCAGCCTGTTATTGCATTGTTAAGGTATAGTTTGATATAGTTACCCTTTATTGCTTGTGTATCATATTACGTGTAGCATGTAGAAGGATATTGGTTATTTCTTTTTCATCAGCACCACCCTTTTTTTTATGTGTTTAGGTTCATACTCAATGCAGACACTAAGGTTATTAGCTTATTTCTGTAATCAAAGATTCATCTTCACATAACTTTAAGTGCTTTTGTAGAAACATAATATTATTCAAGGCCTTTCTTCAATGGTGTAGAAGTTTCTGTTCCGGCTGGTCATCGACTCATCGATAAGGTGGTTTATTAGATGGTCAGTGTTCCCGCCAAAAATTTTGGCTCAAATCTTGCTATTCCTTTTATAAAAATAGAGGCACGTGCTTTGCATGTGAGCATCGGTTTTAGATAGGATTAAATCCCATGATAGCCCTTTGTGTTAAACATGTGGCATCCACGTGTTAAACACGTGAGTTCTCTTGCCGCATTCTTTTGGCGGCGTTCACATGCAAAGCACGTGAGCGCCGTATATATGTATATGGCAGCGCTTACGTGATTGCACGTAAGCGTCCCAATTTAAAACGCTCTAATATGATAGAATTAAATTCCATGTGATAGAATTAAATTCTATTTGAGAAATATTTTCCCTGATCTTTCTGATATGGAAAGATCTTTCTCTAACAGAGAATATTTAGATTTAAAATCTAATAGTGCTAAAATATCACAAATTATACCATTTAATAGAATTAAATTTTTTGTTAAACAGAATTAAATTCTCTGGTTAGGAAAATATTTTTCTAATCATGTTAAACAAACAAGATATTCATATGATAGAATTAAATTCTATGTTAGGAAAATATTTTCCTAATTTTGTTAAAGCAAACAAGAAATCTTCTCTGTTAAATATAGAGCTTTTGGATTGAAAATTTAACAGTGGATAAAATTTACCGGTTGATTTTTAAGATCAATCTGATTGATTATGAAATCAATCACGATCTCTCAATGAGAGTTTTTTTCCAACAGATTGATTTTTCTTTTTTCCTATAAATAGGAGCACATAGATTAAATTTTAGGAGAGGAGGCCCCTTTATAAGGTTCTGTAAAAAAATATACAGAAGGTTCTCCACAAACTTTCACAAAACAATAAAGAAAAAAGATCGTCTTCCTCCTCAAAACCCTAGGGAAAGAAAAAAGAAGAGATTAAAATATTTCTTTTACGTATCATATTATATCTGAGGGTTTAACCCTTTAAAAGAACTTAGTATTTTCTCTGGATCTGAGATCTACAAGACAAGTTTTCCATAAGTTGAGAATTTAATTCTCATCGGGAAGTTCTTTTTCTTGGGAATCAAAGTTTCAAGGGAGAACAATATAAAAAAGGACATGAAGAAGATGAAGTTTATATTTCAGGAACTTAGTTCCCTCATAAAATAAGAACATAGTTCTTAAAAAACCCGATCCCATATTCTCAAAATAGTGATCTTGGTGATCGTTAATGGTCAAAATACTATTAACAGAAGCTAAACTTCTCTGAAATTTAAAAGATAAGCAAAGATTAAATATCTAAGAAAAAACGCCTCACGTGAAAGGCACGTGAGCATCTAAAACAGCAGCTCACGCGAAAAGACACGTGAGCACTCAAAAGAAAGTATGAAGAAAGCGTCTCACGTGAAAGGCATGTGAGCGCTTAAGCCCTATGAAGAAAGCACCTCACATGAAAGGCATGTGACCGTCTAAGGCCCATGAAAACAGCGTCTCACGTGAAAAACATGTGAACGTCTAAGGCCTATGAAAACACCGTCTCACGTGAATACCAGAAAGCAAAGTAGATTAGTGCTTAGCACTGTTGCAGCACCTCACGTGAAACATACGTGAGCGTCCAAGAGCTCAGCGCCTCATGTGAAACATGTTAGCGCTCAAAAAACATAGTGTCTCATGTGATATTCATGTGAGTGTTGCGTGATTGGGTGCTTAGTACTGTTGGATGGTATAGAAACTCAATCTTAGCCCAAATTGGTTAAGTTTGTAAAGCTTAAGCTTCCTCTTAAATCAACTGAGCCAATATGCTCGCGATATCCAATTTGATATTAGTCCCATATATGATTAATGATCTTTCATCAATAATATCTAAGCTGATTTTAGTCTCATATACGACTTATGATCAAGGTTATATCTTTCCACACCCCTGAAATATGTCGTAATTTCTCAACGTCTTCAGAGAAGTGGCGGGTCCTAACAACCAACAATTTCTCTTCATTCATTCTAAACACGGGAATATTGGATCGAAACGTCCCTAAAATAACGCGTTGTCGTAAACACGGAGATAATGGACCGTGATGTCCTTAAATTAATATGTTTTGCCCTGTGGACTGTCTTCATATTGACTACCGTATGCTATATATGGGCTATTCATATATGATCTAATAATCAGTTGAGCCTATATGCTCATTTGTTTCTAAGTCGGTCTTAGTCTCTCATATATGACTAAAGATTCTTAAATCAAATTCAAGTTTTTCGCGAACGGATGGACCTCATAAATGCGAGAAATGCGTCCTATGTTCATTTCCGTTGGCAAACCAACTTACCAACTTGGACCCAATCAAGTTAATGCTTGACCCAAAACATCTAAGTTGATCTTAGTCTTAAATAAGACTAACGACCCTTAGATAAATCTCAAATTTCATATGAACCGATGGACTTTACAAATCTGAGAAATGCGTCCTAAGCTCATTCTCGTTGGCAAACCAAGTTACCAACATGGACCCCATCAAGCAAATGCTTGACCAAAATCATGAAAAATATATGTATGGATTTGGGATAATCCGTGTCTTACGGACGACGACATAAATTAGTCTTTGTATATAATCCATGGGCAACCAAAATAAAACAAACATAACACGACACGAAGTGATCTACCGGAGCAGAAGAAAGTTATTGCAACGCGATAACGTAATTAACTGTAGGGCTTGCGTATGCAGGGAAGAGTAACGCTACAATAAAAAAATCTTAACAAATGAGGGGGAATCTGATAAAGTCGCTACACTGGTCGCATTTATCCAAACCTTGGATATATGGTGCCATAAATCAACTTAGTATTTTTTGAGAGGTGGATGCATATGTTCAAATAGTATCTGCCCTCAAATTCAGGCTAGACGTCCCCGCGTCTATGTTTTCGACTGTAAATAGATTCTGGCATGTCAGGTGAGATCTTTTTCTCTTTCCATTCCACACTTCGTGTGTCGCGTTTTTCCGTGATCAAATAACCGCGGTATATATGTTTGTGGTTGCTCTTAGGTGATGGGATACTGAAGCCGGCATTTTGTCTCTATATAAAATGGCGTTTGGTTCCATTCACTGCAACTCAGGTTCTGTCATATCTGGTGGAGTCAAGTATGAGCCACTTGCAGTCTTAAAATCTCTGCAGTCCCGCTCTTTAAGAAATCAATGGGCTTTTCTTTGGGACAATGGTTCCATCTCTTACCCTCGGTGCCTCAACACCAAAGGGAAAAGCCTAAAAGGAGTCCGTCTTTCATAGGCTGGCTTTCCAAGCTTCAGCTCTGCTAACAAGATCAGTCTTCATACGACTGGCTCCTGCCAAAGATCAAGATCAACACTGGGAGCATAATGTTCATGCTCTTAAGGAAAACATGGGGCAAACTCACCAAATTCCTGAGACTGAAGAAACTTCGGTTAAAAGACATGATCGGCGTCAATATGGGTGTCGAATAAAACAAGTTGAGGGTAGTTCTCCGTCTGTGTTGACTCCACCCGCTTCAGCTCCGATGGCGAATGTTGTTGTTCAAACCCAAAACAGCTTCAAACTGCGGCGAAGGATCATACAAAATTCTTCCACCGCAGTATTGAAAAAGTCTCTGTAACCTAAGGAGAGCAGAAACTAGTTCGCTTCCTAAAAGAACTTTCCTCATCTATATATAAGGTGTGAAAGCAGGTGAAGCACTCGGTCGTCATCCATGGCTCCTTCCCTAAGCGTTAGCTAAACTTTAACAACTTCCCCTCCAAATACAAGAAGGCTCATCCCAAGACGGTTTTTGTTCTGATGGTTTCTCCTAAAACCAAAGCGGCTTCTCACAAAAAAGAGAAGCTTAATAAAGTCCAAACGTCCGAGGCAAACTCCAAGGATCAAGATTCCAAACGCCTTAGGTTTGGGGGCATGATAGTTCATACCGTCCACATGGTGAACTCCAAAGACGAAGGTCATGCTTCTACTAGTCATAGACCGCATACTCGGTCTTTGACAAAGGCTCAGCAGCAACATGAAAAGCTGCAGGAGATAATTGTTCAGGCGGTGGCACTTGCCAGCCCACCGTCTAAGGCAAACCCCGAAGACACACTTGGAAAAAAAGTAGGACAGGAGTCGAATATTGATTTCCTGAAGCTTGCTCTCAAGAAGAGAGATGAAGATGCGGAAGCAATATTTGCTAAAATGAACCAGATGACCCTCTTGATCCCGAATATGGTTGGAATGATGGTCTATTCGGAACCACTAGCAGATGAACCGTCGGTAGTCGCTCTTAAAGACATGGATAACATTTCAAATTTTCTGCAAGCCTCATCAACGACTTAGGAGAAAATGATCCCAAAAGAAAAGCTGGACGCATATTTCACTCCGCAAATCAAAGCTCACTATGCCAGTGAAGCAGCAAATAGGTCGATCAAGACCGTTGATCGTATCCAGCATGGTACGATCAATTACAATACCCGCTAGAATACATACTTCCGACGTTCCATATGTACAAAGCGACCGGGAATCCGCACCAGCATATCATGCGATTTAAATCCATGTGCGACAACATTGGAGGAAATGATATGCTACTTTTTCGACAGATCGTCAGCAGTTTGGCGGGCATTGCGTTCGAATGGTATGCGGAACTCCCAAATGACAGTGAATACCTTCGACGAGATGGAGATACTTTTCTGTCAGAGATTTGCTAGTGTGAATAAACGTACTACCATAACGATGTTGGTCAATGAAAGGTTTAGACCGAACGAGACTTGGGTTCGATATGTTACCCGATGGAGAAATCTCATGTCAAAATACGAGCATCGCATCGAGGAAGCTCCAGCCGTGTGAATGTTCATAGCTACTTGACCCAAATTTAAAGATGTTCTTATATATGACCTTTTTCAAGCAGACGACCTTCCAAGAGCTCATAGATAAAATGGTTTGGTTGGATCTGATAGGTTAAGACGCATCTTCTTCCGATGAAGACATATGATGAGCAGAAGTAAGACGGCGTTTGTCGCCAACGCTCAACAAAAATGAACGGCTCTGAAGCAACCTGTCTTCAAAATAGCGACGATGTGGATCCTATCCTGAAATATATGCAGGGGAAATCTCCATGTGAGATGGTCTTTTTTTCAAATAGCAGAAAGGATATTAAGGGACCTACAGGTGGGTCCTGCAATCAAATGGAATAGCCCACTTGAATCAAAAATCATGAAAGGGATGTAGAAGCCATGTCTCACTCCTAAAATGGATGATGAAGGGAAAAGCTCCCAAGTCAAGTTCAGTCTTCTAAGAAAGAAGATGCTCGGCAGAAGGGGGACGTGATATCTTGTTCCTTCGTCAGCGTCAGAAAGCGACATTGATGAACAGGGGCAGGTGTCGTGTAAAAAGCCTGGTATTGCCCGTAAAAACAACCCGATTGGTACGATGACGAATGAACTAGTATGAGAGGGTGAAGATAGTTTAAGGCATGAAGTGTCCATGCAAGGACAGGCAGCACCGCCTCGTCAAGCAAGTGTTGGAAAGAATGAGCTATGCAACTTCCTAACCAAATGATAAACTATGGACCGAAACGTCCCTAAACTAATATTTCATTCCAAACACGGCGATGATGGACCAAAACGATTTTAAACTAGCATTTCATCCCAAACACGGTGATAATGGACTGAAATGTCCTTAAACTAGCACGTTGTCTCGAACACGGCGATAATTGACCGGAACGTCTCTAAACTAGCATTTCGTCCCAAATACGGCGATAATGGACCGAAACGTCCCTAAATTAGCGCGTCGTCCCAAACACAGCCATAATGAACCGAAATGTCCCTTAAACTAATATGCTTCCTTGAGATCGGCATTGCAATTGAAGTCCTACCGGTGAAGATTGCAACTCAAGTCCCACTGGCAAACAAATGGGTCATCTGCGGCGAAACTACTTTTGAGAGTTTTATCGTTCGCAATAAAAAGCGGTACGTCCACAAGCGAAATAGGCATGTATGAAAACCCGAAAGGACGTCATGAGTAAAAACTGCAGGACTGTCGGTGAGTTTGTGAAAACCCGAAAGGGCGCAAACCCGTTAAATGAAAAAATGTGTGCATTTGCAAGATCCTCTTGACCTTGTGAGGAGAAAATAGCTGCGTGAAATTCTTGTGACTCACAAAAGATCAACACATTTAGGAGTCTACGATTCCTATGGAGAAATTACACTTGCGAGATCCTCACGACTCGTAAGGGGAATTACCTTCTATGAGACTCTCATGGCTCATAGAATTCAAAAGTCTTAGGTTGCAGGGATATAAACCTGTTTTTAAGTCGTCATATTCTCCAAGTTGCTTAGTTCGATATCGACTCTTGTATACAATCCACGGGCACGAACAAAATATGTTTTAATTGATTTCTACCAATGGTAAGAAATATTCCTATATATTGAACGGCATTTATAAGTCCTCTCGATTTACAAGGAGAAAATACTTTTGTAAGATCCTTATGACTTGAAAGCGAAAATATCATTTAGGAATCTCCACGATTTCTAAGGAGAAAATACAATTATAAGATCTTCTCGACTTGTAGAGAGAAATACCTTTATGAGACCATTATGCATCGTAAAGTCAAAAGGCCTTCGTCGACAGGACTTAACCCTGTTGCTAAGACACTTTTGTTCAAATCAATAAAGGCAAATGATAATTCGTTCTTGGTAATATCTCAGTTGTAGCAATACTGATGCTTAAATAGGTGTCAAACTCGAAGTTCTCTCACGGCAAATGATGGTTTGCTCGTTGCAATATTTCAGTTGTAGCGATGCGGATGCCAAGATTTGTATTAGGACCTAAGTTCCCAACTCGTAATAAAATCAGCAAGAAAAAATAAAAAAATGACATCCGAAATGATGGGGCAACTCGTAATAAAAATCAGCGAGTGAAAATTACAAAAATGACATAACCGAAATGATAGGGCAACTCACAATAAAAATCAGCGAGTAAAAAAAATGACAACCAAAATGATGGGGGGACAAGTTGCAATAAAAATCAGCGAGCAAAAAATATATGCATATGAAACAGCCGAAAGGTTTAGGCAATCCGCAATAAAAAAACAGTGAGTAAAAATAAAAAATGACAGCCAAAATGATTGGGCACCACAAAAAAAATAGCCGAAATGATTGGGCAATCGCGACTTTCGCGATATGAAAAGCTGAAAAGATAGAGCATTGCGCAAATATAAAAAAATAAATTAAATTTTTTTCTGCCCTGCAAGGACGTCCATACTGACTCTTGTATACAATCCATGAGCATAAATAAAAAAAAAGGAACCATATTTTTCTATCATGCTTCATCAAAAAAAGAACCGAGTCTTAATGGCACATTTACAGCCTAGAGATTTTTTGGACGTCCCTCTTACTCCAGCAAAGTACAGACGTGGTGTTGATAAAGCTCTAAAGAGCTAAATCAAAATGGAGTAATGGTAAAATTCTAGCTCCGGCTCAATGTCCTCATTCCGATATGATGCAGACGCAATTTTAATAAGGATCTAAGGGTCAAATAAAAATGGAGTGATGGCAAAATCATAGCTTCAGATCTTGATGGCAACATTTATAGCCTAGAGATCATCTCTACGTTCTTCTCATTCCGACTGCGTGCAGACACGACGTCAATAAGGACCTAATGGTCAAATCAATGCCGAGTAATGGCAAAATCTTAGCTTTCGCTCGACATTCTTTCTCGGTGCGCACGCGACATCAATAAGGATCCAAGGACCAAATAAAAGAGTAGTAATGGCAAAATTCTAGCTTCAGCTCGACATTCCTTCTCGGTGCATACACGACGTCAATAAGGACCCAAAGGTCGAACAAAAGTGGAGTGACGACAAATTCTTAGCTCCAGATCTCGATGTCAACATTTACAGCCTAAAGATCGTCCCCGCGTCCTTCTCATTGCAGTAGGGTGCGGACGCAACGGTAAAAAAAAGTGGAATGATGGTCAAATTCTAGCTCCAGATCTTGATGATAACATTTACAGCCTAGAAATTATCTCAACGTTCTTCCACATTCCAGCAGAGTGAGGACGCAACTATCAAATAAAATTGCGATACGTAGGGGTGTGTACGAGTCGGCTTGGACGGGTTTTTGACCATAAATGAAGCCGAACCCACTATGTCGGGCGGACTCTTTAGCCATTTTAAATCCGCCCGTTGCAATGGGTAGATAAACCCGAACCCAGCGGATTTCGGGCCCGGATTCGGTTTTAATTAATTTGAGCGGGTTAAACGCTGTTTCGGATAATAACGGGTTTAACATACTAAATTTAATGTATAATTTATATGAATTAAAGTAATGAACCTTAAAAGCCTAATTTTCCTTCATCTTTTTATCGTGAAATCATAGTTTTCTATAATCTTTTGATTTTAGAAATTGAAATCGTATGTTTCTCCACTAAATCCTATGACCGAGAACAAACAAAATTTGATAATTTAAGAAGATGGAAAGAGATTAGTAAAGAGAGGAGATTAAAAAAATGAAGCAGCTCAATTAAATTTTAGATATGAGAAGTGAGAATAAAGTTTAAATGACTTATTTATGATTAGAGTTTAATCTTAGCCTAAAATTAAACCTATCAACGGCTTAAATGTTAATGAAGAGAGCGAATTCGGGTCGGTTGCTGGCTGATAAGGGTTGCGGTAGGTGCGGGTGCGGGTCCTGGCGGGCTATAAAAAATTTAAAATCCACCATATGCGGGCGAGTTCGGGTTTTGAAATCGTTAATTTCGAGCGGGTTTTGCACGACCATTTTATCCGTTAAAAGCGGACGGGTAACAGATCTAACTCGACCCGTCGAACACCCCTAACGATACATACAATATAGAGATCACACAGATGTCTAGCTTACTTCTACAAAGAATCGGTACGACACCAAAACAAAAGAGACGAAATGACGGCTTATTCCTAACTTCGGGTCTTGATGGCAAGCGTAGAGACCATTGGATGTCATCCCACCGTAGAAGGGTGCGGTTATGATTCATCGGGGTTTTAAATTAAGCCTTATCTCAATTAAAAAGTGCCACGGCAATTATGTAACGTTTGATCTTCCGATGGTAATACGGATATTCCAACTTAAGAAGATTACTTAAAAACGTCTTGTCCAGCCTCAGAAAGAATCAGAGGCACGACAGACGCGAAGTTACTCGAGCAGCAATCCAAAAGACTGCATGTCGAGAATATATCAGTCAACGCAACGGTATGATGAGCTTAACCCAATACCACAAATCTAATGAACCCTTATCATAAAAAAGGGTTACCTATATTTTACGTTAGGATACATCTGCTAGATCCTCTCGACTCGTAAAAAAACCTTTTTGAGACCTTTTCGGCTCATGAAGGTGAAAAGCTTTCGGCGACGGGATATCAACCTGTTTCTTAAGCATTGTTGTCTTACAAGAAAGTCAAGGCTGACTCTTGTATGCTATCCATGAGCCATTCTTCAAAATTGCGTCCAATGAGTAGAAGAAGCCACTTATGGGTCCTTTCGACTCGTAAGGAGAAAATACTCTTGTGAGATCCTTACAACTCACAAGAGAAAACATACTTAGGAGTTCTAACGACCTCTAAGGAGAAAATACACCTACGGGATCCTTTCGACTCGTAGGGAGAAATATCTTTATGAGACCCCCACGGCTCATAAAGTTGAAAAAATTTAGGCGACAGATCTAAACTTGTTTTCTAAGCTATCGCTGCCCTACAAGGAGGTCAAGACTGACTCTTGTATATTATCCACAGACCACATTTGTCAAAATTGCATGCCAATGAATTGAAGAAGTCACTTACGGGTTCTCACAACTCGTAAGGAAAAAATACCCGAGTGAGATCCTTACGGCTTACGGAGGCGATGGACACTTAGGAATTCTCACAATTTTTAGGGAGAATATACACTTATGAGATCCTCATGACTCATAGGGAAAAAATTTTATTGAGACCTTTACGGTTCATGAAGATGGACAAAGCCACGACAGGGATCTAACTCTGTCTTTTGAGCCATCAATTCTATGGCGATGCATAATTTTGCACTACTTAACTCACGTACATACTTACGTGGGCAAAGCATGTCAAAACTTGCCGTTCCTTTTATAGAAATATAGGGCAACGCCTCACGTGCAAAGCACGTCAGTTTCAGGTAAGATTAAATCTTATGATAGCCCCCGCGTGTTAAACACGTGGATGCTCTTGCCACATTCTTTTGGCGGTGCTCACCTGCAAAGCACGTAAGCGTCGCTGCTATATATATATATATGGCAGCTTTCACGTGATAGCATGTGAACGTCCCAATTTAAAACGCTCTACTCTAATAGAATTAAATTCCATATGATAGAATTAAATTTTATTTGGGAAATATTTTCCCTGATTTTTCTGATATGGAAAGATCTTTCTCTAACAGAGAATCTTTAGATTTAAAATTCAATAGTGATAAAATTTTATCAATTAGACCAACTGGTAGAAATAAATTCTCTGTTAAACAGAATTAAATTGTATGGCTTGGAAAGTATTTTCCTAATCATGTTAAACAATCAAGATATTCATATGATAGAATTAAATTTTATGTTAAGAAAATATTTTCCTAATCTTATTAAAACAAATAAGAAATCTTCTCTGTTAAACATAGAGCTTTTGGATTAAAAATCCAACGATGAATAAAATTTATTGGTTGATCTTTAAGATCAATTTGATTGATTATGAAATCAATCATGATCTCTCAATGAGAAATTTTGTCCAACAGATCGATTTCTCTTCTTCTATAAATAGGAGTAAAGAGATCAAATTTCAGGGGAGGAGACACTCTTATAAGCTCTGTAAAGAAATATACAGAAGGTTCTCCACAAGTTTCCACAAAACAACAGAAAATTTAATTCTCAATAAAGAAGAAAGATCGTCTTCTTTCTCAAATCCCTAGGTAAAGAAAAATGAAGAGGTCAAAATATCTTTTTTATCTATTATATCATATCGAAGAGTTTAACCCTTTAAAAAAATTTAGTTCTTTCTCTGGATCTGAAATCAACAAGACAAGTCTTCCATAAGTTAAGAATTTAATTCTTATCGGGAAGATCTTGTTCTTGAGAATAAAAAATTTAAGGGAGACCAATGGAAAAAGGAAATGAAGAAAATGGAGTTTATACTCCAGGAGCTTAGTTCCCTCGTAAAACAAGAACTTGGTTTTTAAAAAAGCCTATCCCATATCCTTAAAATAATGATCTTGGTGATCGTTAATGGTCAAAATCCATTAACATAAGCTAAGCTTCTCTAAAATTTTAAAGATAGGCAGAGATTAAATCTTGAGGGAAAATGCGTCTCACGTGAAAGGCACGTGAGCACCCAAAACAGCGGCTCACGCAAAAAGACACGTGAACACTCAAAAGAAACCATGAAGAACGCGCCTCACGTGAAAGGCATGTGAGCGCTCAAGGTCCATGAAGACAACGTCTCACGTGATAGCACGTGTGCACCAGAAAATAAAGCAGATTAGTGCTTAGCACTATTGCAGTGGTTCGCGTGAAACATACGTGAGCATCTAAGAGCTCAGTGTCTTATGTGAAATGCACGTGAGCGCTCAAGAAATATAGCGTCTCACGTGATTTTCACGTGAGTGCTACGTGATTGAGTGCTTAGCACTGCTAGGTGGTATAGAAACCCAATCTTAGCCTAACTTGGCTATGTTTGTAGAGTTTTATGTTTTTTCTTAAATCAACTGAGTCCATATGCCCGTGATATCGAATTTGATCTTAGTCTCACATACGACTAATGATCTTTCATCAATAATATCCAAGCCGATCTTAATTCCATATACGACTAATGATTTTCATCCCATATCTTCTAAGTTAATCTTAGTCTCATATAAGACTAACGATTTTTAGATCCACCACGATCTTTCACATTTCTGATATATGTCGTAATTCCTTAACGTCTTCAAAAAGATAGCGGGTCCTAGCAACCAACTACTCTTTTTTCGTCCCAAACACGGCATAATGGACCATGATGTTCTTAAACTAATATGTTTTGCCCTGCGGACTGTCTCTATACCGACTACCGTATAGTATCCATGGGCTATTCATATATGATCTAATAATCAGTTGGGCCCACATGCTTATTTGTTTTTAAGTCGATCTTTCTCTCATATATGACTAACGATCTTTAAATTAAACCCAAATTTTTCGTGAATGGATGGACCTCACAAATGTGAGAAATTCGTCCTAAGTCCATTCTCGTTGACAAATCAAGTTACCAACGCAAACCCTGTCAAGTAAATGCTTGACCCAAAATATTTAAATTGATCTTAGTCTCAAATAAAACTAACGACCCTCAGATAAAGCCTAAATTTCATATGAACCGATACACCTCACAAATATGAGAAATACGACCTAAGCTCATTCCCTTTGGCAAACCAAACTACCAACGTGGGCCTCGTCAAGCAAATGCTTGATCCAAATCATGAAAATATATGTACGGATTTGAATTAATTTGCGCCTTATAGGCGACGCCATAAATTAGTCTCCGTATACAATTCACGGGCAACCAAAATAAAACAAATATAACATGACACGAAGTGACCTACCGGAGCAGGAGAAAGTTACCGCAATGCGATAACGTAATTAATTGTAGGAGTTTGCGTCTGCAGGGAAGAGCGTCCTCACAATCAAAAATCGCTCACAAATGAGGGGGAATCTGGTAAAGTCTGCTACATAGGTCGCATCTATCCAAACCTCCGATATATGGTTTCATAAACCAACTTGGTATTTTCGGAAAGGTGGATGGATATGTCCAAATAGTATCTGCTCCCAAATTAAGACTAGACGTCTCCGCGTCTCTGATTGCGTTGTTAAACAGTTGGGATTCAAGAGCATTCATGGGATTTCACCATAGCTTCTATTCTATTAAACTGCCTTTTTCAAGGGATCACAATGTTGAACCTAACTGTGCCTTCACTATTATGTTTACTTGGAATTTATGTTAAATTTCTATACAACAGCGTTTGTGGTATTAGACAATGTAGTTAAGACGGCACTTCGACAGCTCTACTGGGAGAACGAACTAACTGAACTTCTGTGAAGATGGGAGTTCCTCTTCATGTTATCTACCAAAAATTCCTCTTCGTGTTATGTACCATTCTCTGGCAGTTGATTCACAATGATGTAGCTTATTTCTACGGACCGAACACCCCATGACAACCTCATTCCAAAAGCTTCCAACAAGCTTTCACAATAGTGTCTGACCTAGACATCAAATCACAACAATACTATTATCATTAGAGAACTTTTGTAACATAATGAATCGGCAGTTTTCTTAGATGCAATTTCATGATAAATAAGATATAACTTTTTCGTCTGACATGATCATGGAAATCACAGTTCATGCTGTATGGAGAGCCAAAGAGAGGCGGCTTTATTACTAGGGCAATTTGCTGCAACTGATTCAGATTGCAAGGTGATTAACGAAGATCTTCCCAGCTTCCGGTTGCTTATGCCAACGAGTGTTTCTCCCTCCCTTCTCCTCCTCCCCCCCACCCACTCTCTCTCTCTCAAGGTGAGGGCTATCAGATTCTAATCCAGAAACATACTGACCTGCAGGTGCACATTGTTCAACGGGGGGCTGTCAGACCTCTAATTGAGATGCTTCAGTCCGAAGATATACAATTTAAAGAGATGGCTGCTTTTGCTCTTGGGAGATTGGCCCAGGTTAGCCATTTGTTTTTCTATCTAAACACTTTTTTTGCATGAGCGAATTACTTTTGCTGCTAGTTGCACCCATTTTTAACTGAATAGCATCATCCTTTTGTGTTAATTCAAAGAAGTTCCATTTTTCTCATTTGGACTTTTGGGTCATAACTTTAGTCTTGTTTATTGATCCAGTTATAGGCCTTCCATGTTTTGTAATATCTTTTTCTACACTATGTCTTGCACAATATAAACCAAAAATGACATCAAATCTCTTGTTTCTCCCACTTTTCCAAGGCTAAGGAATCCTATGTTTCCCCTGCATCTTGCTCTATCCTTCAAAACAGGGTTTTTTTTGGGGGGGGGGGGGGGTCTGACAGTTTTTTAGCTAGGTGTTATATGTGACAAGTGTCTATTATAATTTTATTATAATAACTAATTCAAGGCACTGTTAATTCTATTCCTTAATTCTTCAAGTATGAATATCATCTCTCTCCAAGAAGGATTTAAACTTACAACCAGTTAAATAACCTCTACTGAGCTACTAATGGCTTTGGAGGAACAAGAGATTCGGCCTCATAGACTTCTACTGTTGTCTTATCCCATGAGTTTGAATCTTCTTTTGCTCTTCAGAACCTCCGCTAATTGTTGGGTTTGCATCTATATTTAAAGGCAATTGTAGAAAGTGCTGAATAAGGCATCTGATGCATGCACACTTTGGTCGCTTTTCTTTATATCCAGACTAATATTTTGCTTGTGCACACTTTGGTCGCTTTTCTTTATATCCAGACTAATATTTTGCTTGTGTGATGCACGTGTGTATATTTTGAACAACACATATATTGAAGGTGCGTGTAAATTTTTTTATCCTGGATATTACATGAAAATTTCTAAAGATATCTATAGTTCTAAAATTAAATTAAATGTAAACGGTTAGTGGTAATATTAGATTTGAGAAATTTATGAGTTATACAAAATATCGAAGGTTTAAGGGATTATGTATCAATTTATAAGGCATATCTTCTTTTGGGCTTTAGAGCATGAGAGAGAATGTGTAATGAATTAGAGAAAAAAGCTTGTTGACTTTTCATTTTTTATTTTTGTCTTTTGTGGTGAATGAGTTGAACATTTCCAATTCTCAATTTTGGCTATTGGAATTTTATCATTTTTCTATTTTTTTATTTTGTTGAATAATGACATCATCTAAGGGCTTCTAGTTATGATAGTGAAGATATAAAATTTAAAAAAAATACGGAACCTTTTTGGGAGGGGGGGGGGCGGGTTGGGTGTCATTTTGACATATTTCCGATATCAAACTTGCGATAATTTTCTTTCTTCTACTAAAGTTCCCCCTAGTCTGGGAGATATTTAAGGATGTCAGCTGGTCATTAGGAATATGGAATGTCCATTCCCTGCCCATAGTTTCCTTAGACAGAAATTTGGCAGTAAGGAAGGTTGACACCCGGTCAACATCTGGTAGTGGAAAGTTGCCAAATACTGGGCCTCATTCTATACCTGACCATTTTAATGGGTATAGATTTATATGATAATTAAATGTTATATTAACTTGATATACAGAGTAGCACACTTCCTAACAGCTTGGGCTTTTGTGTAGAGTGATTCTTGATATGGTTAAGTTATAGGAGCAATAATCTTCAAGAGGTCCTCGCTTCAATCCCCATCAAATTCATTCAAAAGTATACATTTAACCCCTTTTATTCTATCTTTACAAGCGAGTGTTATTTCCATCAGGCCTTCCTGCATGGCTCAAAGATCCACATATAATGGGGAGATTTTAGTGTTAGCTTGATATGTATTATTAGCCACAACTCAACAACTTTTGCTAAAGTGGTTTTTGGCAATGATGATGATGAGGATTTCGAAATCCATGGATATCTAGAGATTTTAAATCTGGCCAGAGATACTCAACTGGCCACCAAAACCATCAAGATCATGTTGTAACCTCTTCCCTGGCTTAGAAACTAGGGCCCTGACCTGCCCCAGAATTCACATACATGTTAGAATTCCCTAAATCCAAGTCATGTCTTATGAGCTTTAAGAGTTACCGGACATTTGGACCTTTTCAAGGTTTGGACTAGTGCTGGTCGTATTAATATCTGCAGTCACTCCATGAAACAACCGATATAATTTTTATGTCTACTTTTTGCTTCTCTATTTTAACTATTTGTTTGAGTTTGTTTTAGTGGTTTGTGTTATATGTGTATTATGAGCACTATTCTTAACTCTTCCTCTCCTGACATTGATCTTTTTCCCCCTCTAGGATTCACACAATCAAGCTGGTATTGCATATGATGGTGGTCTTCTACCTCTGCTAAAGCTTCTTGATTCCAAGAATGGTTCTCTACAGCACAATGCAGCATTTGCCCTCTATGGAATTGCAGATAATGAGGTGGAACTTGACTGACGGTCCCTATGTTACTGTCTTTTGAGTAGTGTCTAGGTGCTAATTTTTGCTAGATACCGCGTCCCTATAATTTTGAGTACAGTTGGTTATAAGGATGAGATGGAAATAAATAATCTGATCTCCAGTGGTGATGTATCCATATTTTGACTAATGCGTATAGCAATATCCATCATGTGTAAACATGTTTATGAATATAGTTAGTGGTAAACCATCCAACATTTTTGAATAACCAAAATTATTTCCATATTGGAATGCCGTGTTATGCAAAGACGAAAGTCTATCTAGTTATTCACTGTGCAATATTATCAATTCATAATTAGTAAGATAAGGTGATCAATTATATTTATTAATTACTTTCTTATTTTCATGCAAGAGAACTAAATTTGGAGGTTAAACATGCTTATATCCATATCCAATAATATCAGGTTACTGTTCATATTCGATTCGGAGTCCAAATGTGTTCCAATTAAATATGGATAAAAAAAACAAATAAATTATGGTACATGCTGCATTTACTCTGTTTCATTTGTAGATATAACTTATAATTTTCTATTTCTGTAGGATAATCTCTCAGATTTTATCAAGGTGGGAGGTGTTCAGAAGTTACAAGATGGAGAATTCATTGTCCAGGTACTTTCTGCTGTTGAAACATTCACATCAACTTTGGATTCCATTTTGTGATTTATTCAGCTAGCCTTTTGGGGCTATTATCCATAAATTTATAGGCAACAAAAGATTGTGTGGCCAAGACATTGAAACGTCTGGAGGAGAAGCTTCATGGTCGAGTAAGTCTCGCTAGTTTCAATTTCACCTTTTTACTTAAATCGTGTCAATAAATTTATGGTTTTTTCTTTCCCTGTTCTTCTTACACAAGGCTCACTGATTAGTAAATATTAGCTGATTTCTTAGACATGTCTCCACCAACTTTCCTGTTCCAGGTTCTGAAGCATTTGCTTTATTTGATGCGAGTAGGAGATAACACTGTCCAAAGGCGGGTTGCTTTGGCTCTTGCTCACCTTTGTTCCCCTGAGGATCAAAAAACAATTTTCATTGATAATAATGGTATCCACTCTTTCCAGAATAATTTTCTTGTCCTTCTGAGTTGTTTCACTTGTTATACCTACCACATTTATCTTTTGGGATTAAAATTAAGTTTTATTGAACTTTTAGCTGTCATCTTATAAAAGCTTCCTCTCATTTCTTTCTAATTTATGCTATTCATATTTTCCTTGATGCAATTAGTGTTGGCAAAAAAATGTTCAACATAATCAAAGTTATACGCAACAAGCTAAGTTTTCTTCTTATTGTTTACAACAAGTGAAGCTAATTTGATATCCTTCTTTTGTTTACTTCTCTTTGAACAATAAGGCTGGTAACCCACATCCTCTCCAACAATATGGAGAAAACTTGACTGAACATTGCTTGCCCGCCCTGAACCATTGGTCTTCCCAAGACAAAAAAAAACCTCCACCAACATTTTAATTCCTAATGTTTCCTTCTCAAAATTGGTAGAAGCAAAGCTTGGATGTCTTACAACGAGCGATTGACATGACAATAACCTCAATTATTACTAACGCGGCAATTGAAAATTGATTTCACTCTTTAACCATATGTTTCTGTAAGGTTTGTCTCTATATCTTAATGAGCTCTTAGTTATGCTTAAAATATTAGTGGAATTATTTACTTCTTTCTGTTCCGAATGCTTTTTCTATTTGCATCTTCTTCCTTCCTAGTTTTGTATGGTAGTTAAATGCAGAGTCACTGTTAGCAATATATTTGCACAGCAGAAAAATACGAAAACCGTATAAACAAGCTGTGGAAGTTGGCTTTTCATTTGGTAACAAGGCCCTTATTTTATTATGATAGTGCATATGAAATTATGAATATCTTAGTTAATGATTTGTCTGTTATAATTGAAAGAAACAAAGAAAGCCTATGATCTCTGATTCAATTCGCAATCCAATATGCAGGATTTTGTTTTTTATACAATCTAATTTTGACAACACTGCTTCTTTGATGCATAAAAAAAATTACAGTACATTAAATGTTAACTATATCTATGGGTCAACGTCCAAGGTCATGGATTTTAGATGGACCACTTGATAAAATTTATGAACATGCTAGTTGGTTGATATTTGTAAAGAAACCAAGTTGGCTGATATTTATAGAAATGGAATTCACTTTTCAATAGCTGATGCATGTTATTGACCATATGATATTTTATTCATGTAGGGCTTGACTTGCTTCTTGATCTTCTTGCCTCCACAAATACAAAACAACAGCAAGATGGCTCTGTAGCTTTATACAAGTTGGCTAACAAAGCCATAACGCTGTCTCCTATGGATGCAGCTCCTCCGTCCCCAACACCACAGGTTTGTCTAATGTTGGTTTTCTTTTCACATTAACCAGAATAATTCTTGGCAACATGTTCCCCTGTGGTGAGATGTCTAATGCCTAATAGAGATCATGCTTATTACTTCTGATTAAAAAATTGTCAGCTCTCATGTGAAAATTTAGTGGCTTGACTGAATGTTGATCTTCCTGCCAAAACACAAATACATGCAGCATCAAATGCATGTTGTTAGGCATTCTTTATAGTTTACTTATTATAGGCTCATGGGTCATACTACTACAGCTGTACTGGTTTGGTGCCAGTGCAGGCCTATTCCATAGGATGGTCTGTTTTGGGTATTCTTCTATCCATGCAAGTATTCGGTAAGATTAGTATGTTTGTTTATCCTTGCATCTGTTTATGCATTTACACAATCTTTTTTGTTCATTATAAAAAGCCGGTTCGGAAGTGAATGAATGGCTATCTTTTTATGCAATGCACAATCTGATGTTTTCCAAGTTCCACTTCACATGTCACCTTTCTTTGGTTCTCATGCACTGCTAATATTCTCCAACAAGCTATTCATATTTTACATAATCCCACATCGGGGAAATTGTGGGATGCATATGGGTATAAGATATAAAATGGGATAAACCTCCATAAGGCTTAAGTCTTTTGGATGGAGTCCCGCTATATTAAAAGCTCATGTGCATCCATGTGTTGTGGGTCCAAACCGAGTCTTACAATATTCATTTCCCTTTTTCCTTCCATTTCCCAGAAAGCTTGCTGCCTCAACAATTCTCTCAAACCAGAAGAAATAAAAAAAATTCTTATTCTTGGTTATTGAGAATGTTTTCTTCTTGCCCATTAATTTCTAAATATCACGCATGTTAAAATTTTTACGGTGACAATAGGGAATCGTGTATGGTTTAGAGATATTGATAGTTACTAAATTTGTTTGACAAACTCATGCCATTGCAGGTTTATCTAGGTGAACAGTATGTGAACAGTTCCACACTGTCTGATGTTACCTTTCTTGTTGAAGGTTGGATATCTTGCTCTGAATTGTTCCATATTTTATGTTATTTACTTAGCGCGGGGTACATAGAATTGCTATTTACAAGCTATACTGATGACATGTTCGTACAAATGCAAGTTATTGAGCATGCTTCCATTTCCCTTTTAGGTAGGCGCTTTCATGCACACAGGATCGCTTTACTTGCGTCTTCGGATGCATTTCGTGCAATGTTTGATGGTGGATACAGGGTCAGTTGATTTATATTTGTTTTTACTTGTATTATCATAAAGCTCTGAAGCCTCCACGCATGGGTCCTATGCTGATAAATGTTCCAAACAATGAACATATACTTGCTGTATATAGTTTCTATAATTTCAAGAACTATCTTGTGCATATGTAAACTTGATATGCACATAAGTTAAGATAATTAATTCATCAAACAATTATAGTATTTAATTGACTATAAATTACTACAAGGTGCAGTTTTCAAAGTAATAGTTTCAGTATTTTTGAGGTCAATTTCCTGCTAATTTAGTTGTTTCTAAAGTGAAGCCTCGTCCAAAATAAATATGGCAGAGGAAACATTGTATTTCTATTTGCTTTTACTTCTGTTTGGAAAATATTAATTATTTTACTTTTCGGAAACAATTTATGGAAATAATAACTCTTCTTTCCTTTCTCAATGCATAATGGCCTGAGACACAAACACTAGGTATGACAATGGTTCTAGTTTGGTATGGTTGAATTGGGACTTGTATGCTAGCCTAAAGGTTCAATTTGGAGGGTCAGTTGGTTTGGAGACAAAGTCAGGTCCCATTGAGCCGGAAGGCCGTGTTCATTCGGACTCTCAAGTTGGCTTCGAGCCCCGAATCGGGGAATCAGATGATCGTCTTCTGAAGTCTCGGGGCGTTAGGGTTTAGAGATGATGTCCTAAAGAATCAGACTATATGTCGAATTGGGTAATCATTTGATTGGCCACAAGGGTGGCCTTGTTTATTAATAGGGTCCTATTTGATCGGGGTTAAATTGACAGCTCAAACTCAATCCCATAAATATGTTCAGATTAGTATTGAAACCTTGGTCTAAACAAATTTTTATAATTGTTCTTTGCATACTTACCTGCTCTATTATAGTGCCTTTATAAGTTCCTTTTCATATTATTCAAATTCAATAAATACCTATATTTAATACTTGTCATGGAAACTCGTAGCAGGAAAAGGAAGCAAGAGATATTGAGATCCCAAACATAAGATGGGAGGTATTTGAGTTGATGATGAGGTTTGTATATACTGTTTGTTTCCTTGTCATGACAGCATATTCGTTTTTGGTGTTTAAGATTGGCATTATAGCTTTTTGTTAAATGTCAAAATCAGGTTCATATACACGGGGTCAGTGGAAATAACTAGTGTTATTGCACAAGACCTCCTTAGAGCTGCTGATCAGTATCTCCTGGAAGGACTGAAGCGCTTATGTGAATATGCAATTGCTCAGGTGGATGGAAAAATATTCTGCTTATTCCTTTTCTTGATAATTGTGTAAAGAAATTGAACTTCTTCATTATGCTTTTTAGTTATTTCTGACTTAATGCTCCCCCCTCTGCGGTCCAGGATATTAATGTAAAAAATATCTCCAGTATGTACGAATTGTCGGAAGCCTATAATGCCATGTCCCTACGGCACACCTGTGTTCTATTCGTCTTGGAGCAATTTGACAAAATAAACACAAGGCCAGGGTATATATCCTTTCTCATTTCTTATATGCATACAATAGTAGAGGTGATGTGCATTTTGCCGCTAATGCCTCAATAAATTCTGCCACCGCTTCTGCTGTCCACATCATTGTACATAGCTTCTTTATGTAACATAATGCTACTAAGCTTATTCAAAAAGACTTCCATAGTTTCATTTTATCTAAGTTATTATGAATAAAAAAAACAGATATCACATTACACTTAGAATTGTTATTGTTTATTTTATATCATTACAATAAGTATTTACTCTTATTTAAGTTCAAAAATAAATTTTATATACAATGCAAGTTTTTCTCATTCAACATGCATTGCATGAGCAAAAAACAAGTGCACCTTGATGGCAGTTATTAAAGAAAATATCTTCTTTTGCGTGTCGGTTTTCCTAAAATAATGATGAAATATCTGCTCTGATATGCAGGCATTTTCCATTGATACATCGGATTATACCAGAGCTTCGCAACTTATTTTCTAAAGCTCTCCGATCAACCCTAAGGAATTCTCAAATGTAACGTAGTAACACCCATACATGAGATGATGGTTTTGCCTAACAGAAGTTGTTGGGCTCTGTACAGTGGTGGACTTCATGGCATCAAGTTACTGCCAGTGTTATTTTTTTGGGGAAGCATATGGAGGGTTGCCTTTTTTCTTTTTCTTATCTTTTTTTGGAGTGAGGGTTCTCAGTGGATTGTGTTGAAGAAAATTAGTTCTCTAAAACTTGAGAGCTCATTATCTTTGTTCCTTGTTTCTAAATAGTTTAGCAAGTAGCACTCCCTTTTTGTAATCTCAATGATGTTCAGATGCTGTATAAAACTGTGGAACAAATTTTCTATTTTAAATTTTTTTTATTATGGGTTACTCTTCAGTGAATTTCCCTACTATTGCCATAAAATGGAGAATGTTGAGCAACTCTTTCCCAGTGCGATTGGGCAGAATCATATGGCGATTGGGCTCGCTAACGAGTAGTGGTAAAGGAATACCTATTTTGGGATGCGACTCCTTTTCTACCTCAACACTTGCATATGAAAGTTATATGGTGGTGGTACCAAAGCTGTTGGGGTGTATTTCTTTTTTGGGGAATTGGTCGGTAAGCTTTAACACAACATCCTTTTGCATGTAGAAGACCCACAAATTTGCCTTTATAGCGGTAAATTGTGGCCATTTTACCTCTGTTGCATTGTTATGTTGGCAAGTTTGTATTATGCCCAAATTTGATTGGTTGATGGATCTTTGTTTTCTAAGATTGCGAAAATTCGTTGATTCTTTCGGTTTGATGTCTTTCAATAATCTGTTGTGTTCTCTGAGAATGAGAAAAGCTTGTATAAACATGGAGCTCTACCAAAATGATGGTATAATTTCTTTATAAACATGGAGCTCTACCAAAATGATGGTAAAATTTATTTCTAACATCGCTTTAAACCTAAAATTATTTTCTTCGTATACATCATGCGAGCAAGCAAAGAATAATGCAAATAAATTTTCGGCAACAACTATAACAAGTTTGATGAACATAAATTATGCAATCGATCCAATCTTTACATATGCCGCGTAATCTCATAAGTCACATACATAAATTCACCACATATGCTGTAATTTCAGTTGTTTTTAATTAAAAAATCTTAGCAAACACAAAAGGTATATAGAACAACTGTATGTCTTTTTGTTTGCAACTGCTTAACGCTTTACCACTATATTGCAGGGGCACTCGCAACAATGAATTGATTTAAAAATCCAACAATGAAGTTTTAAAATGCCGAATTTGAACTTTTAACCTGCAATGATCGTTTCATTTTAACAAAACCAAAAATGACCACCACTTATCAACTTTGTCTCGCATTAAATTGTCGGCGTAAACGGGTCAGACCCGTCACATTGATTGAGGATCCAACTCGAAGAAGTCATGCAGCCACTTAACTTAAAACCCTAGGCGTGCTCCGAGATTTAAGCGACGGCCTCGCTGAGATCATCCGGCGAAATCGAAAGGCACTTTCACAAAATCACAGCTTTTCCTTCACTCTTTTTGTTTAAATTTCTCTTCTTTTTGTCCCTCTTTCGACGATTCTTCTCAATTTTCTCTCATTTCAGGCATAATTTCTGAATGAAAGATGCAATCAGTAGTGAATGGCAGCTGCTGGTCTGGAAAAACGTTTGCGGTGGCTGCCACTATAAGCGGCGACAAGAAGCCACGCAGCAGGCGAACGAGAGAGGAGAGGAAATCAATGGTGGAGACCTTCATCAAAAAGTAATAATCTTTTCTCAATCTTTGCCTTCAAGCGGTAACTTTACATGAAATTTGAAATATTGAACTGCGTAGGCAAATTTGTGGTCGGGACATTTCAAACTGCAAATCTAGCTGATTTTCCTGATTTGACAACAAGCCTATATAAAATGTCTTTTGAATGGTGATCTACGTCATAAAAATACCAATATGTGAGCATTAAGTTTGCTTGATAACAAGCGAAGACGATGCTACATACCATCGAGAAAGGAGTGTTCGGTTGGACTATACTGTACATTACAAGAGTGAAATACATGTATCTGTGCTTGCAGAAAAATACCTGTTAACATGAATGTGTAATGATCTATATATCCTGTAACGATTCAGATTATGTGCTATAACCCGAGGTGCATCTTGTTTGTAGAACTAAAGATGATGGTGTGTGGGTTAGCTTCGTACCTAGGCGAGGAGATCATGATTGTGTTTGATTGGGTTTATTGGGTGTGGGCGAGTTACTTATGTCACTGGGTACTTACAAGTCCACTGCCATTATTGATTTATTGTAACCATGAGGCAGGAATTGTCCAGGTGATTGATCCTTTCTTGCCCATGGTGATTCGAGGAATTTACTAAAGATCGGTATATATTTCTGAATATTGCTCATATTTGATGGCATGTCATGTGATCTGGTAAAGAGAGTAATTTGATGTTATTCTCTTTATATTATTGCGGTTCAACTATACAACAGTAACAACCTACTCTTCATTGGTCGCACCGTTCTACATTAAGTAACAGCCACTGACCTCAGATCACGACTCAACAACCCCTTGCTTTAGGCTTTAGCCGAGTGCACAAGCAATCCTTCCAGCCGACAACATCAGCGACCGCCAATCTACTTTCCTCTAAACCCTACACTTCCTAGAATACTCAAATGTCAGCATTTGCATCCAGTCCCATCCACACATGTGAGAATTATAGGTTGCATGGAATTAGTATTGGTTGGACTGAAAATGATATTTAATTCATTACTAGTCTGCTTTATGTGTATCAGTGTAATAGTGTATGAGGTTGGTGAGATAGGGTTTATACAATTTTCTTTTTGTTTATGTTGTTCAGATATGAGCAGTGTTTCAAATGTCGGCCGACACACTGAAATGTCGGTTTTG
Source organism: Agapanthus africanus (assembly GCA_030015575.1). Lineage (NCBI taxonomy): Eukaryota > Viridiplantae > Streptophyta > Magnoliopsida > Asparagales > Amaryllidaceae > Agapanthus > Agapanthus africanus. Next base: position 831,693,164 of record CM057337.1, on the reverse strand, counting down.
GAAAGAAAACGACACAGACATGCAAAAAAATTTCATGTAATGATATTTGGTGAATGCCAGCCGATATTTCGTGATTTTGGCCGAAATGTCGTGATGTATGCATTTAGACCGACATTTACCGTTATGAGAAAAAAATTTAAGGGTCATTTTCTTTTTTGGGGAACATATAAATTTATTAAGTGTTAAATGGCCTCGAGAATGTTATTTCCCAAGAATTGCTTAATAAATCAAAATTAATCAATTTTTTTTCGAAGATCGATACCGTTCATCTTGATCTTCATGGCCTAATGTATGTGTACAGCAATTTTCATATGGTTTCGATACCTTTTGTCATGTATTAGATGGTTGCAAAATTAATGGTGTTTTGACTATAGAACGTTTTACACCTCTAGATCAAATGGTCAAAGGGTATCAAAACCATATGAAAATCGGTGTATGGATGCATTAGGTTATGGAGGTCAAGATGAAGGGTGTCATTCATCCAAAAAGATATTTGATTTATTAAGGCATTCTCGGGGAATTTTCCCCAAGAACATTCTCGGGGAATTTTCCCCGAGAACATTCTCGGAACCATTTAACCCATTTAATTAAACTAAAAATATGAAGAAGTTAAATAGTTTTTCAAAAAAATAAGTTGTATAAATGATGTTTACATTACAAAATTGTGGAACCTGATATTTGATAATACCACCCGACATTTTAAGATATCCGACATCAAAATTTTTGGGCCGACACTACACCGTGGCACTGGCATCCGAAATTTAGAACATTGGATATGAGAGCTTAAGTTTGATGGTGGCTTATAGTCTTGATCCTTATAGAGAACATATAATTGTTCTCTTTTTATGCTGCATGTTAAGAAACTTGTAATTTTAATAATTAGATTATGTACTCCTATTATGACAAAAATACACCGCTCTTTTTGGATGCAATTGAGTAGCAGGACTAGGAGTTAGCAAAGAACCAAGTTTAGGACTTTTCTTATGGCATCTGCAATTCTCGTTCATTATAAATCATTGATCTGGAATCATTGATCTGGAACATCGATGCATGAAAAATAAGCCTCTATAGTTTTAACTCATCATAATCCTATCACTTTGGGCATACTTGTTCGTGGTAAGAATATTGGTAACGCATGGTCCTTTTAGCTGTCTTGTAATGCATGATATGGTTGCTTTTAAGTTAACAGTATCAATCTAATCACCAACACTCCTGAAAATTCTGTAAGGTGTTCCTTAGAACCTTTCAAGTTGTTATTTTGGTGCGGATTTTCATTCAGGTACCAAACTTCGAACAATGGAAAATTCCCATCACTTAATCTAACACACAAAGAAGTTGGTGGATCTTTTTATACTGTTCGGGAAATTGTGAGAGAGATCATTCAACAAAACAGAGTTCTGGGTCCTGGGGACTCTACTTTAAAACTACTGAATCTTGAATATTGCCCTGAAGAACAAGCCAGCGAATCTTTCTCGATGGAAAGTAGCATGCCGTTGTCTATATCAACTATCAATCTTGCAATTGATCAGAAACAAGGAGAAAACTTTTCTTTATGTAATGCGTATGAAAGAACAAGTCCCGAGATTATCGAAGCAGATGGTTCTGTCAACCAGGAAAGCAATGGATCTCATGCAAATGTTGCTTTTATCTCACAATATCTGCAGGGTGAACAATACCATGAGGTTTCTGACGGTGCATACCAAGATGAAAAGTTGGAGGATTTAAGTTGCAAGGAACTGAACCCCGGTGGGGTGACAGATGGAGATTCAAGAACTAACGGACAAACACTTGCTGAAGTTGAGATCGCAGAAGATCCTGGAAATGGCGAGCATCCAGTTTCCTCATCTGAAGACGTGTCTGTGACTCCTTCCATCTGTGGATCTGCATTGAATGATAATAGTAATGTCAACAAAAGCAATGGAACGACTACTGTAATCACTTCTTCAGCAGATGGCAGTTCTATTCCACTGTTGGATAGCTTATCTGAAACCAAAATTATATTAAATGCAGTATCCGGCCGTGCTTCTTCTTGTCGTGAAGATCTTCCACTAGAAGCAACTGATGACAAGCCTCAGAATATAGTGGGTGTGACGACTTCTATTGAAGGACTCAAAACTTGTGATTCTGATGATGAAATAAGGGCAGCATTCGTGCCATTTGAAAAAGATTCCTTCATAGTCAGGTCAGAAAGCACAGAAACTCTGATATCCAATGCGGGAGATGAAGTATCGGCTGAATGTGCCGGTAAAAGACTATCGCTTGAAAAAGATTCCATCATAGATATGTCAGAGACCATAGATAGTCAATCATCCATTGCTCTTGATGAAGTATCAAACCAAAGCCCCAATGGATCGGTACCACAAAATGCAGATTCCCCTGAACTGGGAAGTACAAGATACTTGGTAAGTTGTACTGCCATGGCCTGCTGTATATGTGACGCAGAGTCTCTGTCTTCTATGATAATTAGTCTCTTCGCTCAGTTTATTCTATAATGCATGTCCTCTTTCCTTCATGCTTCTCTCTATTGGAAAGCTGTTATGCTATCATCTTGTGAAGTAATTCTTCAAGAGAAACTGGCACTTGATGGTTGCATAATACACAGAGGTGCATTTCCAATTTGTTTGTATTCTTACTCCATACGCATCTTTTTCTCCACATTATGTTGCAATATGATTAAATCAATTAAAGTATGAACACTGTAGATTATGTTTTTCCTCCCCAGACCAGTTTTCACATCTGCATAGCAATTGCATATGTTGGATAGAGACTGGTGAGTGGAATAATTTTCATGTTCGGTTTTTTATGCAGGCACAGCCTTTGTTTCAACATAATGATCTTCAGAATCTTGAAAACGTCATCACCAACTTTAAAGGTGCTTCTGGTGAATCGGTTCAACCTAGTGTTAGAGTGAATACTTATTCTGAAGTAAAGGGGGAGCATGAGAACGTCCGGAGCAACATTGGAAGTGCTAGAAACCATGGAAGGTAAACTTATTTGTGTCTGCTGAAGAAATAAATTACCTGGTTCTGATAATTGGCAAGCTTAACAAACAGTAGGTCAAGGAGTAACTAACCAAAGGATAATTATTTGGTTATGTAGGAGTAAATATATTAAGAGATCCTCAATTTACTCGCATTACATACTCAAGAGACTAGCGGTGTGGTGGATCTCACCTTAGGGCAACAAATGCCATCTCATTTTCTGTACCCTCCACAGCGTTTTCTCTAATGTGTACAGGGAGCGAGTTGAGTGAGTGCTTAAAGTATTTCTCAAATATAAAATCTAAGGGGAAAGTTCGCTTTGCGAGCTGCTCGGAGTAGTCAAATAATTGAACTTTATTGCTGAGACCATATCTATATCTTGAGAAGAACCTTAATACCGCAACTGTTTCTATTATTGTCTATTAAGGTTCGTTCTTCGTGTCACACACCATGCAAATTAGTGTGAAGAACACCATAGTTTGCAAGCATAAAAACTTTGGGTTTTTTATGACCAAGTACCAGCCACATTCTTGCATTGTAGGTTTATGTTCAATTAACTAAATAACAGAAATAACTTGCTGTCATATTTTTGGTTTGATCCGCTCCGGAACCAATTTTTCCCAGATAGCTTCTGTTCTTCTGCTTAATAATTAATTCATAGCTTGGAGGTTCTCTATAAAAAGTTAAGATTACCTTGTTGATATATGGCTTGAGGATTAGGACTTTTGTCATCACCTGAGTCATATTACCAAAATCGAGTGAGTGCTTTGTGGATTCAATTTTTATCTCAAACCTTCTCAGATTTGATCCTGTATGGATACTTTTTTGTTGTTGCAGCATCTCTCAGAATGAGGCTGGCAAGGAGTCTGATACATCAGAAACAAACCCTGTCTGGGCAGCAATTAAGTCCATGCTTAATGCTGTTGTCAAGTTTTGGACAGAGTAACTCTCGACTAAAGTAATAACATTCTGGGAGGAAACTGTCCAGCTCAACATGATTAAGTCTTTTTAACTCATGGCCCAAGTCATATGCTAGTTTGATCTTACCTGCAAATGAAGTACACCATTCTACCCATTTAGTTTTACTAGTCCTTCAATCAAATTAGAGCTGGAAAAGACCAAGGGCATGAATTGTTTTGGCCGAGGATTTTACACCATTAATGAGCATGAGAAAGGTTAAATGCTGCCGAGGGAGATGCTACTTGCCGAGTATCAATGAAAAGACAATAAAGCTAGTGTTTTTAGTGCGACTTTTGGGAGTTGTGCATATCTGAAACTTATTGTCATATATTAATGGCACAAGTAGGTTGTGCTTTAAGGTGTGCCATGTTTCTTTGTAGATTATGTTTGTATGGAGGCTTTACTTGTTGCCTTATGGGGTAATTCATAGCTTGGAAAGATATCGTCCCTAAAACTTTCTGTTTGGTTAATCTCATTCTCTTCATATCTTGGAACTTTCTGTTTGGTTAATCTCATTCTCTTCATATCTTGGAACTTTCTGTTTGGTTAATCTCATTCTCTTCATATCTTGGATAGTGTGTCGTTGCTGAATCTGATTTTGTCTGTTTAGTCTTTTGCAGTTCCTTTTTTCGCTGTTCCTCAAGTGTTCAGGTCATGGTTATGTTTGTGCCGTGATATTATAAATTTTTTTCCCGTTTCTTCTTGAAGAATAGTCGGCGAAACCAACCAAGTCCTTGAACATGAACATTTTATAAGTGTTTTGTGCGTATCATATTTCGGTTCATTGAGACATCGGTCGGAGTTTACACACAGATTCAGTTTTTTGTATCTGGAGAGCAGATAATCTAGCTTGTTATGCTAGGTACACAACACATGAAAACAAATCACGCACACTATGAAGAATATGCAATATGTACAATAGAGTACAATATGATTTGAATTCAGATCCGAATTCAAATCCTAAGCAGAAAGATGCTGAGCTCAGGTCCTCCATTATTGAAATTGCCACTAGAAGTGCAGTCTGGATTGATCATGTAAAAGGCTTCAGAATCTCTAGTCGCAATCACCCTATCAAACTTGGCTCTCATATACATAATCTCTTCAGGCTGGGTGTAGTTACCTTTGACTTTCTCTATCGTTTTCATCGCATGATGAGCTGGCGATGGTAATGTTGGAGTGGTTGCAGGCATAACGCCAGCCCCAACAGAGACGGTCTGCAGCATGCGTAACGCATGAATATCAGAAGCCGTGCACTCTCGTGAAATCGCATAACCAAGCTTATGCCCGTTGCAGTATGTGGTCCATGCCGGTTCATCCCATAAAGCTTTCTTCTTACTGTTTGGCCTGTCGCATTCGAGCACCATTCTTACCATCCCAGAAGCCATCTCTTTGACTAGATGAGTCGTAAGAGTTGGGAGTTGTAACACGAGGATCGGGTCAGATCGTGGTGTTTCTTGCACGGCAAAGCTGACCCTGCCCTTCTTCCGACCGAAGAAGGTCCCTGTCACTCTTAATTTATGGCGGCTACTGTGGGCACTAGTATTTGATGCATCAATAGCTAGCCACCTGCTGCAAGTTGGGATGAGCAGAGCTTGAAGGGCAGGCAAGAAAGAGTGGAATATCGACCCAATTGTCGTCGATAGGGGATTCATGAAGAATTTGAATGGCGATGCTCCTGCTGCTGCATCAGGAGACGATTCCTGATGCTTTCTTCGTCGACCGACTACGAGGGGTAGAGAAGAATATGCATCTTGGGATGTTCCCTGCTGCGCTTGCACCAAATCCGATGCCGCCGAATGAATACTACCGCTACCCATGAAGCTCGTGTGCCTTTGAATGCTATGATGTTGCTGAAGGAGAGGAGACGTGTTGTTCATGTCACCACTGAAAAATTTTAATACTGTATATGTGCACTGGGGAATGGCAAAGTGGTCTCAAGGGAAATGATATGTGTTTGGCAAAAACGCAGCAACTGTGATGAGTTAATGGAGCTCTAATGATAACATCCACGTACTCATGATTGATTACAAGAATATATATACACAAAGTAATTGTCATATATATCTCTTGGTCTATGATGCTTTTATTTATACCCTTTTAGAGAGAGATGAAACTAATTTTTTTTTTGAGACCGGAATCGACCTGTACCGACTTGATTTGTTGTGTGCAAATATATAGTTAAAATTTAGTAATTCAAGAGAGGATTAAAGAAGAAAAACATAACCAATTATATGGGATGCATGCATTTGACTAAAACATGCGTTTGTTTAGAGAAAACGATTGAGAGAGAAGTGGGGAGATTGATTAATGAATCGGAGAGATCAAATCATGCAAGCTGGCGTTAATGACGATGACTTATTAGTATAAACATTATTAGTTCTCCTTGATTAAAACTTAATGTTGGGAAACTTATATATATATATATATATATATATATATATATATATATATATAAAAGAATAATGTAAAAAAGAGGCCCTAGCAGGAATTTTCGTCAGGCGGCGTAAAAAAACTACACCTTCCACCATTTTATTCGACGATTGGAACCCATCATCATCATCTTTATCATTTAAGATGTGGATACACCAAATTTCATGTGATTCCATCCCTTTTTCACCATTGAATTAGCAATGTAAAAAGTTCTATTGTCGGTAAACCGTTAATTCTGCATCCACTAAATCAACGGTGAAAAGGTGACGGCTCACATGAAATTTGGTGTATCCACATGTTATATGATAAAGATGATAATGATGTGTGCCGATCGTCGAAAAAAATCGTGGAATTCTCTCTGTGTGTGTGTATTCAAAGTATATAAAGCCGATCAGATCATTAGGCCACATGTTCGATGATGTTAGCCCATAAACTTAATTATTTATAGCTGATTTGAATATTATTAATAATAATGATAGGTTTGAGAGATAAGTTTGTAAAAGGATGCAGTTGTCCTGTTGCATATGTGTCGGTTAACTAAAGAGAATAATAAAAAGAAGTCTCATAATTGGCCCCTGAGTTGCTCTGGTCCAATCGGATACAAAGGATGAGGAAAAAAATACCAAATCTATTATATGGAAAAAAAGGTTATGATTATGTTGATCAAATGTAATTATTTACTAGAAATCTATCACCCTTTCACATGTTAGAATATTTATTTATTTGAGTAAATGGCCTTGTTTGGCAACATAGTAATTTTTAGTTGATGTTATACCCATTTTGAAGACACTTGGCTTCATTTCGCAACACAATATCTTGAATCATGGATTTATTTGCTTTGATGATATCATACCGTTTCAAATCACATATGATCTTAGTTTAAAAAAGATACTAGAAATACATCTTCTACGTACCAGACTTATAAGAGAAAGTTTCGATTGGAGCCGCAAAGTTTTCAGCACCTATTCATCAAATGAGAGAAATTGATGGAGGTCAGGATCTCCTTCGGATGTTGTCCTCCGTCGATCTGTCGTGAGCGTTGATGGACGGCTGAGATTGATGTTAAGGGCCGTCTTCCTGAGCGTGTGGATCTCAGTGGGCTTGATTGGAGTGAAGCCGAGCTACCTGCAAAGGAGTCCCGAGATGGTTATACCACCGTGACCCTCCAACGGTCAAATTAGCCGAGTTATTTGGACAGAGTAGCAGCTTGTTGGAGTAAAATTGCCTTACCTGAGTCGTCTGGTAGAGGTTTTTTATAGCGGTCGCTATAAGCTAGTTGACGCGAGATCTTCACCGGCCGTTACTCCCCTTGCGTTATGCCTGTGTGAATGACGGGATAGCCCATTAATGACGAGATACACTCGTTAATGGAGAATGCGACGGCATGGAACGCGAGATCGTGGGGCAGCGGATATCTTGCGTTTGGCGAGATCCGCAGAGCCGTGGCGGAGGCGCCTGCGATCTGTGTTCTAGGTAGTTTGGTAGAACCGGGAAGGCTTAGCTCAGTGAGAGGCCTAAAAGAGGGCGGGAGGCCGAGCTAGTTCGGTTCGGCGATAGCTCGGGGACGAGCTGGAAGGGCTGAGGAAGCTCAGTGTGTACAAGAGCTAAGAGACGAGCCCACGGTCATTTGTAAGGTGTGCATAAAAGTGTTCAGGGACCCATAGGAGGTCAGGACGAACCTCGGGACGATAGCCCGGATAGAGTCTCCAACGCATAGTGCTTGCTCTATTTGCATGAGCCCCGGGACACGTCATCCGCCACGTGTCATGATCTGAGAAGTTTCCACTTATGAGCATCATCATTAGTCCCCCACTCTTGTCCCGACCTATTTATGGGTCGGGTCGAGAGTGGTCTGATCGGTCCCCCAGGCTCAGCTCGTAGTTAAGAACCTTGCCGGTGCGGATTTCTGAGGCGGTTAGACGTATCCTCGATGACGTCAGCGGATTAGAGAGGAGATTGTGCATTAAAGAGAGAGCGCCGATTCGCTCGTACGTTCGTTGAGGCGCAGGCCACGTGTCCGACGCCGATTGGCGGACGTGACAGGTCGTCGCTGTCTTCTGCGCCCGAAGGGACGTTTCCAATGGTTGTGCGACAAGTGGAGCGTCGACGGCTGGCGAGAGCGAAGCTTTGTTTTGGCGGGAAACGATCTTAACCGTTGGATGCATCTCCAAAGCACTATAAATAGGGGTGGGATCCCCCCAGGGTCCACACTTTCGCCATCATTTCCCTATTGCTGCGAGAGATAGCTCAGCGCTCTGCCCTTTAGATAGGATCTCTCACGCTCTTTCCTCGGAGGACTCCTTCTTTGCATCTGGTTAAATGTCTTCCTCTGAGGAGTCTGTGGAAATTATTAGAGTAGAGTCGGGCGATGAGGTTTCAGTTGTTGGAGTCGAGTCTAGGGTGTCTTCTTCTGCCCCATCCGAGTCGGATTCCCCTAATAGAGTTAGGGCTACCCGCGCCGCTCGTCGTCAGGCGACGGTAAGGGTCCCGAAAGCGCGCATCGGGAACGCTCGCGATGCGTCCTCCCTCCTAAGGAATGTGGACGAGCTCACCGCGATCCGGGCTCGTTTCCACATTCCCCCTAGCTATTCGCTTCGTTTGGAAAGGGAGAACGAGAGGGCGGATCAGGTGCATGGCAAGTAGATTGCCTTGTACTTGGATGCATTCTGGGTTGGAATGCGTCTGCACTTTTCCCCCGAAGTATGTGGGGCGCTATGTTGCTTTCAACTTGCCCCGGGCCAGCTAGTGCCAAACTCATGGAGAATTCTCCTCGGGTTTCTGGTCCGGTTGAGACTCGAAGAAATCCCTTTCAGCTTGACCCTTCTCATTTCCTTCCTTTGTTATAAAAATCATCCCGGCACCCGTAAGGATGAGCCGAGTTGGGTGTACATTTCCTTCAAAAAACGTAAGGAAGGGACGGCCAGGTTAGGGGTAGTAGTAGTTCCTTCTTTCATTCACGAATGGAAGGAGAAGTTCGTATTCATCGGGCCACCCGAGGGCGAGAATTGGCCTATGCCTGTACAGTGGCACAGGGCCGACTGCCCGCGGGTGAAGCAGTCGTCCTCTCCCGAGGTGATGGCGATGTCCATGTAGGAGCCGATCCAACAGGCCGACGTTTTGCTTTCCGAGCAGGCCTTTAGCTGGGCCGGGCTCAGCCCCGCTCGTTTCGTGGGTAAGTTAGGAGCTTGAACGATTTGTCTAGACTTGAATATTTTTCTTTTGTTCTTTTCAGCGTCACTAACTCCCTTTGCGTATTTTTCTTTTTGCAGAGCAAATGGACCGATCCAAATTCCTGGCTGCCATAGCCGCAAAGAAAGGGAGGAAGACCGGGGGCGCTAGCTTGTCCCGCCCCGGTTCGAGCCCGACCCCGAAGCCAACCGCACCGGCTAAGCCTGCCGCTGCGCCCCGAGCTCCGGAAACCAGCCGCGGGGAGAGTCATAAGTACGCCCGGGAACTGGAGCCCCGGGTGAGCGAGGTGGAGGATGAAGCCGACCCCTCCCCCCCGGTCCCCCTCAAGAGGTACAAGAGGACGGTATCCCGATCTCCGGCCTTCCCGATCCTCATGCAGGAGGGGGACGTCTGTTTTGAGGTGCCCTCGAGGCTTTCTGTCGCCGATAGCTTGCTTTCGGAGATGGAACGATCGGTAGGGTGCGCAATTCCTCGAGGGACCCTTAAGGCCCAAGTGGTCGCCATTGCTCAGGAGGCCGTACAGGTCAGTATTTGCTTTCCGTTAAGGTTTTCGTCAAGTATTTTTTCTCATATCTGACGCTTCTAACCCCTTCTTTTACTTTCCTCGGGTCCTCCAGCACCGCGCCCTCATCGCCAACATGGAGCATGGGGAGATTGCCCCGGCGATGCGGAAGGCTGGTGAGTCGTCCTCGCGGGAAGAGGATCTGCGCCTGGATTTGCAGCAGGAGAAGGAGAGGATCACTACCCTCGAAACCCGGGTGGCCGCCGAGGAGGTGATGAACTCCAAATGCAAGGAGTCCATTCGCCTTCTGAAGGAATCCAACAAGGCGCTCCAGGCTAAGTTGGAGGAGGCTAAAGTGCTTAACGCCACGATGAAGAAGTCACGGGACTCCTGCAAGAGGGAAACCGAGGCGGCGAAGGACGCGGTGAAGCTCGCCGACTTCCAGGCTGTGAAGTCGGTGGAGAGGTACAAGATGTTGGACCGGTTCTACGCCAACCTTGCTGACGCCTCGGCCATCGTTTCGCACCAGGCCCTCGACGCTGTTAAGGCGTTGATGCCAGGTTTGCTGATGGCGAGCTTCGGCTCCAGTACCCCCTCTCCGAGGATGAGCCGCAGGGGGAGACTGCCGGGAGTGCCGCCGGTGGGAGTGCTAGAGATAAGGCTCCTGGTGGGAGTGCCAACCCAAAAGCAGTCACCCCGGCTCCCGGCGCCAAGGCTCCTGGTAGGAGTACCGACCCTAAAGCCATCACCTTGGCTCCCGACGCCGGCACAGAGCAGGTCGAGATCCTCCCCGGTCCCAAGGCCTGAGCCTTCCCGCCTTCTTCTTTTTTCTTTTTGAATTTTGTAAGCTTTCGGGCAATTTTGTAAGGTTGAGGAGCCCATGGTATCTTGTAAAGACTTTCAGATCATGAATAAAGCCGTTTTTTATTTTTTCGTGGCAATGTTTTCTTGTGCTCGTTAACGTGAGCTTGTTAGCGTTTTCCTCGTCCCAAGAATCAAGCCGTAGGTCGATGACCGGTCTCTTAGATGTCGATCGCCCGTCGAGTGTAAGCCAGTTAATCGCTAAGTGCAGGAAGGTCGGTCCTCTCCCGCCCCCGGAGTCGAGGTGGCGATCGTTTGCTTAGAATATATCGGGAGATTCTTCAGTGTAGGTAGGACGAGACTCGTCCACTCCTTTGAGTCGAACCGGCGACCACTTCCCTTAGCGTAAGTTAAAATTGGTCGGCATTTGCCGAGTAGTGAAGCTGCTCGGTGGCCTCTTCATGAAGGCTTCGATCCTTAGCGTAGATGGGTAGAAGCTACCCGCTAAGGGTTGACCGAGCATGGAAGCTGCTCGGTGGTTTCTTGGTGAGGGCTTTCGATCCTTGGCGTGGATGGGTAGGAGCTACCCGCTGGGGATTGACTGAGCAGGGAAGCTGCTCGGTGGCCTCTCGGTGAGGGCTTTCGATCCTTGGCGTGGATGGGTAGGAGCTACCCTCCAGGGATTGACCGAGCAGGGAAGCTGCTCGATGGCCTCATTGTGAGGGCTTTCGATCCTTAGCGTGGGTGGGTAGGAGCTACCCGCCAGGGATTGACCGACCAGGGAAGCTGCTCGGTGGCCTCTCGGTGAGGGCTTTCGATCCTTGGCGTGGATGGGTAGGAGCTACCCGTCAGGGATTTACCGAGCCCGGAAGCTGCTCAGTGGCCTCTTGGTGAGGGCTTTCGATCCTTGGCGTGGGTGGGTAGGAACTACCCGCCAGGGATTGACCGAGCAGGGAAGCTGCTCGGTGGCCTTATGGTGAAGGATTTCGATCCTTGGCGAGGATGGGTAGGAGCTACCCACCAGGGATTGACCGAGGAGGGAAGTTGCTCGGTGGCCTCATGGTGAGGGCTTTCGATCCTTGGCATGGATGGGTAGGAGCTACCCGCCAGGGATTGACCGAGCAGGGAAGCTGTTCGGTGGCGTCATGGTGAGGGCTTTCGATCCTTGGCATGGATGGGTAGGAGCTACCCGCCAGGGATTGACCGAGCAGGGAAGCTGCTCAGTGGCCTCATGGTGAGGGTTTTCGATCCTTGGCATAGGTGGGTAAGAGCTACCCGTCAGGGATTGACCGAGCAGGGAAGTTGCTCGGTGGCTTCATGGTGAGGGCTTTCGATCCTTAGCGTGGATGGGTAGGAGCTACCCGCCAGGGATTTACCGAGCAGGGACGCTGCTCGGTGGCCTCATGGTGAAGGCTTTCGCAGACTTCTTTTTTCTTTTACGAGGCGTCGTTCAATCTCCCTCGACTTGTGAGAAAAAAATCTGGAAGAGTGACCGTCGCGGGAGACACGTGGCTGAAACGCACAGGAGGGGCGAGGCGCTCCAAGATCCACGTCGTTCCGACTTCTGTTGACCGTGAGGTACGGGATGGCCGCCACGCGGCAGCTCTGTATTGGGACATATGAAAATATCCCAAGATTCGCGCCCATGCACGCGCAAATTTCGGCCCTTTGGGATTCTGTTGAGGCTATAAATAGAGAAGGTATACGGGTTTCTTTCAGCGTTGCTTTTCTGAAAATGGCCGGGTTCATCTACCCATCGGAGAGATCATCTCCCGCGATGACGTGTACCTCTACGATCAGGAGTGCACGGAGGAGACGTAGATTGTGGTCGAACGCATAGAGGACCACTTCGGCCGCCTACTTCCCCGGCGGTCGTCTTTCCTCCAATTGCTCATGTACGCCATTTGGAGGATGTCCCCGGCTTTGTTCAACGCTCTGTCTTCCTTCCAAAAGAGTCCGAAGACCTCGAATGACGTCTCGGTTAGCGACCTCGGCCTACCCGTTGTATTGAGGGTGCGCTACCGCGGCAAACTTCGTTAGTATGTGGTACTCGATGCAGAATCCTTTGACTTTGTCGTTTTCGAAATTCGTCCTGTGGTCGGTAACAATACACCTCGGGATCCCGAACCAGGATATTACGTTGTTCTGCAGGAATTTGATGGTCGTGGTGGCGTACGGTTTTCTGATGGGGATGGCATCGATCCACTTCGTAAAATAGTCTACCGCGACGATGATGGACTTGTGCCCGCCCGTGCCAGTTGGGAGTTGGCCTACCATGTCCATTCCCCACAGGGCAAACGGACAGGGAAGGTCAGGGCCATTAGCTCGGTAGCCGGAAGACGGGGTATGCTGCCATGGAGTTGACAGCTTTGGCACCTTCTGACGAGCTTCTGAGCGTCTTGATGAATCGTCGGCCAATAGTATCCTTGGAGTGGCGTCTTCTGGACTAAGATGCGGGTCCCTTGATGTGCTCCACCGCCCCTTTCATGAATCTCACGCAGGACGTAGTCAGCTTCGTGGGAGTCGACGCACCGAACCAGAGGTTGCGTGAAAGACTTCTTGTAGAGGTTTCTATTGCTCAGACAAAATGGAGGGCTTTGGCTTGAAGGCGGCGTGCTTCCCCTCGATCTTCTGGGAGTGTCCCTTCCTTCAGGAACTCTATGAGGGGTTTCCTCGAATCCCGGCCTTCCTCCTGAGTAGTGTATACTGAAGTGATGCCTCCCTGTCTTCCACGCTAGGCCGTGGCAAGACTTCGAAGAGGATATTCCTCTTATTGTGAGCCGTATAGGAGGAGGCTAGCTTGCTCAAGGCGTCGGCCTGGGCGTTTAGGTGTCGAGGAATCTGATCCACTTGAACTTCGTCGAAGTCTTTTTGTAGTCTTTTTATCTCAGCTAAGTACTTCACCATTAGAGGCTCCCGGGCCTCAAAATGGCCGGTCACTTGGCTTACTACTAGGGCGGAGTCACTGCGAATTCGGATCGTCTTCAGCCCTACTCCGAAGGCGATTCATAGCCCAGCTAGCAAGGCCTCGTACTCCGCAACGTTGTTTGAGGTTTTGAACTTGAGCTTCAAGGAATACTCTATCTCTGCTTCATTCGGGCCTCGAATGATAAGGGCGACACCGCTCCTATCTTCGGTAGAGGATCCGTCGACGTAAAGGATCCAATCGGGGATGGAGTCGGGGCCCTCCTCGATCGAGAGTTGGGACCCAGGGACTGGCGCCGACACTGCCTCCTTGTTGAGGATAGTACATTCGACAACGAAGTCTACCAGGACTTGTGTTTTGATAGCTTGCCTTGGGCAGTATTTGATGTCGAATTGAGATAACTCCCACCTCCATTTCTTCAGATGACCAGATGACTGGGGTGAGGCGAGAATAGCCCGTAGGGGACGCTCGGTGAGGACGAGGATGGTGTGTGCCTGGAAGTAGTGTCGTAGCTTTCTTAAAGCCACGATAAGCGCCAAGACAATCTTCTCTATGGCCGGATACCTTGTTTCCGCGTCCCTAAAGACGTGGCTCACGTAGTAGACGGGCTTCTGTATTGCTTCGACTTCTCGGACGAGCACCGAGCCGAAGCCTGATCGGACACCGCAAGGTACAACAGCAGCTCGTCTCCCTCGACAGGCCGGGTGAGCAGTGGGGGAGTTGCCAGGTCCACCTTGAGTTGCTCAAAAGCGTTCTGGCAATTCTCCGACCATTCGAACTTTAGGATTTTCCTTAGGGCCTTGAAGAACGGGAGAAACTTTTCCCCGGACCTTGATATGAAGCGACTAAGGGCAACCACTCTCCCCGTGAGTCGCATGATCTCCACGTTGCTCTTTAGCGTGGCCATGTTGAGGATGGCGCTGATCTTCTCTGGGTTAGCCTCAATTCCTCGGTGGGTGACCATGAACCCGAGGAATTTCCCGCTAGTGACCCCGAACACGCACTTGGCGGGATTCGGTTTCATTTTGTACTTGCGGAGGATGTCGAATGTCTCGCCGAGATCTTTGGCGTGTTCGTCCAACGAGGTCGATTTGACGAGCATGTCATCAATGTAAACCTCCATGTTCCTCCCGATCTGCGGTTTGAACATTCTGTTGACCATGCGCTGGTATGTAGCTCCGGCGTTTTTGAGGCCGAAGGGCATCACTTTGTAGCAGTATACCCCCCGGTCCGTTTTGAACGCGGTAAACTCTTCATCTGCCGGGTTCATACGGATCTGGTTGTAGCCGGAGAAAGCATCCATGAAGCTGAGTAACTCATGTCCTGCCGAGCTGTCGACAAGCCGATCTATCCGAGGGAGGGGATAGTTGTCTTTCGGGCATGCCTTGTTGAGATCTGTGAAGTCGACGTACATGCGCCAATTCCCGCTTGCTTTTTTTAACCATAACCACATTTGTTGGCCATTCCGAGTAGGCCACATTTCGAATGAAATTGGCTGCAAGCAACCTATCGACCTCGTCCTCGATCGCCTTTTGTTTGATCGGAGCGAAGCTTCATTTCTTTTGCCTGACGGGTCGGGCCGTCGGGTATGTTCGCCGCCGAAAGACGCGACCGGGACGTTGGGACGTCTGGCCTGAATTTTGGGGGCAGATGCTATTTAGTTTTATCCGTCCACCTCTCCGAAGATGCCAAGTTGATTTATGGCACCGTGTATCGGAGGTTTGGACAGATGCGGCCGTTGTAGCAGAATTCGTCAGATTCCCCCTCGTTGTGAGAGGTTTTTTGATTGTGGGGACGCTCTTCCCTGCAGGCGCAAGCCCCTGCAGTTAATTACGTTACCGTGTAGCGATAACCACTTTCTCCTACTCCAGAAGGTCACTTCGTGTCATGTATGTGTGTTTTGTTTCTTGGTTGCCCGTGGATTGTATACAGAGACTAATTCGTGTTGTCACCCGTAGGGCGTGGATTAGTTCTAATCCGTATTTTCTTAGATTTGGGTTTGGGTTGGTTTAAGAATCGTTAATCTTGTTTTAGATTAAGATTAACTCAAACGTTTGTTGAGGATACGTTAGTCTAATTTTAGACACATATCTACTCAACAGGATTTTCTTTAGTTTATAGGGACGTTGCGGTCTGCAATTTAGTTTTTAGGGACGTTGCGGTCCGCAATTTAGTTTTAAGGACATTGTGATCCAAAAGGTTTAGTTTTAAGGATGTTGCGGTCCACAATTTAAGGACATCATAGTTCATGGAATTTTGTTTTTAGGGACGTTGCGGTCCGCAATTTAGTTTAAGGACGTTGCGGTCCATGGGGTTTAGTTTTAAGGACATTGCGGTCCACGGTTAGTTTAAGGACATTACGGTCCACAATTTAGTTTTTAGGGACGTTGCGGTCCGCAATTTAGTTTTAAGGACGTTGCGGTCCACGGTTATTTTAAGGACATTACAGTCCATAATTTAGTTTTTAGGGACATTGCGGTCCGTAATTTAGTTGTAAGGACGTTGCGGTCCACTGAGTTGTTAGTTTGGGGGAGTATACCAAGAATTATTGGTTATTGGGACCCTCCACCTCTCTGAAGACGTTGAAGAATTACAACGACATGTATCAGAGGTATGAAGAGATGTACCCTCGAACCAAATTTCATATTGAGGGAAGATGTGGGATGAACATCATTTTAGATGTCATCTGTAGAAGATTACTAGTCATCTTTGGAATTTAAGATTGACTTGGGGAGACTCGAGTATAGGATTTCATTCGATTGGTAATCAAAGAAAGTTTTGGTCTCAGGGAACTTAGCTGCTTTGTACTAAGGCTGGCCTTTCATAGTGTTAAACACTAACACTTGCTCGGCGCTCATGTGCTCCCACGCGAGGCTCCCCAAAAGTAGGGTTTATTTCCTTTTCTCTTTTATAAGTGTTGAGCACTTCTCAGGGGTCACGTGGGGTCACGTGAGGCGCACCAAAAGTAGGGCTTATTCCTTTTTCTCTTTATAAGTGCTAGGCACTACTTGGGGGTCATGTGGGATCACGTGATCCGATCTCGGTTGTCCTTTTTTGTTCATCAAGGGTGCTCACGTGGGAGCACATGATCGGCCGTTATCATATTGGGTACCAATCTTTTATGTGCATAGAGGTCCTGAGTTTCGAGACTCTCAAGCCCATTGTTTTATAAGAATTAAATTCTTACGACTTAGTTTTCCTCTTAGGTTTGGGATCTGCATGGCAGAATCTCCCCGATGAGAATTGAATTCTCAACATGTAGGGAGATCTGCTTCTGCAGATCTTTCACTATAAAAAAGAACCAAGTTCTTATATGAAGGGTTAAACCCTTGTTTTATCAGAGAAATTAAATTCCTATATACTTTTTGGGAGAATTAAATTCTCTAAACTTAGGTCTTTTCCTAAGTTTTGGATCTGCATGGCAGAATCTCCCCGATGAGAATTAAATTCTCAGCTTGTGGGGAGATCTGTTTCTGCAGATCTCAATCAGAGGAAAAACTAAGTTCTTTTTAGAAGAGTTAAACTCTTATTGGGGTGAAAAAGAGATGAGATATTCTCTGTGTTTTGTTCCGTCTCTTATCTAGAGTTTCTTTTTCTCTTTTAAGAGGTCTTCTTCTCTCTGGAGAATTAAATTCTCTTTTCTTTTAAGCTTACAAGGGTGTTTTTCTCTCTCTTTTTTCCTTCTCTCCTCTCTTTTCCTTGTGTCTCTTGGCTCCTATTTATAGGAGAAAGAAAAGAATCAATTTGTTCAGAAAATCTCTTATTGAGAGATTTTGGTTGATTTTATAATCAACCGAAATAACCTTTTAGATCAATCGGTGAATTTTATTCACCGTTGGATTTTAAATCCAAGGACTTCTGTTTTATAGAAGATATTTTTCATAAGATTAGAAAAATATTTCCCTATACAGAATCTTCTTCTGTAAATAGGTGATTTTTAATCACCATTGGATTTTTAATCCAAAGGCGCTCTGCTTTACAGAGCGCAATCTTTCTTGTTCAGAAAGATCTAAGGAAATATTTTCCAAATAGGGCTTTGATCCCTTTTATTTAGAATTTAATTCTATTGGTTCAGAAGGCATAGGAGCCCATCACGTGTAGCACGTGACCCCACGAAGTTAAGCCCATCAAAGAGCTTCACGTGCTATCACGTGACTTTTTCTTGGCCAATTGTTTATTTTAAGAAGGCGCCTATATACTTTGTATATGGCGGTCACGTGTCTGCACGTGAGGCTCAGTTTTAGCCTCATTTTCAGCCTTGTTTTGTCAAGCGCAGTGCCTATCACGTGATACTCCATTAAGGGACTTTTCCCATTGCTTTTTATATTATTTATTTTTCATAAGGGAACAAATGTACCCACAGCGTTGTTCTCACGTGGCTTGCACGTGAGTGCAACGCTGTCACCCTTACAGCCGTTGGATTGCCTAGGGTAACAGGGAGGGGAACTGTCCTTGTCACGTCTTATAAATACAAGTGTTTGGTTCCTTAGGCAACCAATGTTTCTTCATCTTCTTGCTTCTTTGTTTTCTTTGAGAATTTAATTCACCTCCTCAGAGCTTAGTTCTCTGCCATTATATTTGCAGAGTTAAACTCTGTCAAAAAGAAACTCTTTTTAGGTAAAGATCTTGCACATCGAAAAAAACTTTTCTTTTTGAACAAAAATTTCTGAATTTTAAATCCATCATAAGAGCTTTGCTATCCTCTGAAACCCATCCGCTTCGGGATCTAAAGATGCGATCTTTGAGCAGTAAACCTCCATATCTCGGGCATTCCCTCTGATTTTTTAGGATTCATGGGATTTTGTTTCTTATGTATTTTTTATACGTTTCTGGAATTTAATTCCATCATATAAAAGGAATTTAATTCCTCTGGCGAAGAGTTTAGCTCTGAAAGATCAAGAGGACCCTTCGGCAATTTTATTCCCTGGTGTTCTTGAAAATCTTTTCATAAGGTTTTACCCTTATTCGCACAAATTTGAATTTGTTGCGTGCTTAACAGAACTTGTTTTCCCAAGAATTTGTTTGAATTCCAATGTCTGTTTAATGAGGATCTTCTTGATTCCCATAATGATTGCCCTGTCTCATCATTGGTGAGCCGCCATATTGATTTTGTGGGGTCCATATGTCTTGTAGGCAGTGGTCCTGCAAAACAGACATTTTGTCGTTTTATGAGGTTGTTGTTATTATTATTACTACACACACACACACACACACACACACACACGTGCTTCACTAATAGTTTTTCTCTCTCCTGTTTCAGAAACAATGGCTTCTCTTCCCTACTTCCCTTTTACTCGTTCAGACGCTGCTTTTCCACAATCGCCGTTAGACGAATAAGCAATGGCGATGATCAGAGCCCATGACAGGGATTGTACCAGTTTGCTCTTGTGGGGAACTTGGTATGGGCATATCATCCAGGGCCGCCGCAACTTTCTTTGTGAAGTGCCAATAGAGCCTCTTCGCCCTATTTTGCCGATAGAGCGTCCGCAGACTGCTTTTGCGGTGGAGGCGGCTGACTGGACTCCTATAGGCCGGCTCGAGCCGTCGAAAACTGGGATACCTAACCAGCCTTTGCCGGCCATAGACATCTTGGGGCGTCGCATTTGTCAAGGTGAAGCCCAACCCTGGGGACAAATTTATAAGATATGGCTTACCCCTCGCCACCCAACGGGCTATTTTCCCTGGGTTCGATACATTCTGTTTGCTCATCGCGCACGATTGCAGAAGGTTGGGCTTTATCAGGCGGTGTATGCGTCCCTCTTCCATTATCAGTCCCCTCATGCCTGTTGGGTTAAAGCTTTCCTGAATCAATGGAATCTTCCCACCAACACTTTCTTGTTAGGGGATCGTGAGGTTTTGATTTCTCTGGAAGAGTTCCGCGAGATTTCTGGATTGCCTATTAGGGGAGAGCACTATGAAGAGTTGCTGCCTCCCGATGAGTATGTATTCACGACCGTGCCTGCTATGCTTGACGGCTTGAAGACCGAAAATGCCGTCCGTCATAAGTACCCCTGTCTAATCAAGACTCTGGGTATTTTCGAGAAGCTGTTCGCGGAGTCAGAGGAACAGGGCGTCACTTTTAAGAGCTTCATCGTTTGCTTCCTCCGTGAAGATGTCTTATCAAAGGAGGCTCCAAAATTTGCGAATATTAACGACCCCTTTGGGTTTGGGCTGAATAAGCTGCAGGCCAAAGAAGAAGATTTACCACAGTTTTACATCCCGATCTTGTCGGCCGTGTCCTTTGATTCGATTGCGGCTCCCGTATGGACGAAGAGATCTTCTTTGTCGGTTTCATCAGCTTTTGGCTTAGCTGGTTTGCCATTCCAATGCATCGTCACTTTATGAGAGCTTCGGTCATTTACCCTGCTCATCGAGTGGTTGAAAGGACACGATTAGCCGTGGGTATTGCGGGGTTATCACACTTATATCATGGGCTGAGCACTGCGGCCAATACTTCGACCCCGGGTGTAGATGTGGTGAGTTTCTCCCTCCACTAATTTACGTCGTGGATCGAGATGCATGTATTGGGGGCATTCACAGCGCATCAGAGGCCGAATTTCTATGATGCTTACACCTTCCCGCAGCTCATGAGATTAGTGGATGCTTCTGCTCCTGATCCAACTCAGTTAGGGGCCCTTCGTGTGTTGCTTAACCCGTATGCTAACGAAGGTAGGATGGTATTCAATGACCGAGTCCTCTCTGCTCCTTCAGGACCTGTTCAACAGCTATTCGATTTATCGAAAAGGGGAGCACCATCCTTAAAGCCTAAGGAAATTATGCACTTATATTCAATTAGGCCGGGTTATCTAGTGTTCCGTCGAAATGATACGGTTCTTTCCATGCGGTATAATCCGCACCGCTTTACTCGGCAATTGGGTTACAACCAGGGTGTTCCCCACGAAGCATTTTTAGTGGAGCCCAGCTCGTCTCTGGGAGTTGTTCGTGACATCATCCATCACTTCATGCGGCTGAACACCGGCTCTCGTTTCGTGATCCTCGAGGCCGACTATATTCCGAGATGCGTGGGGTCTTATACGGGTTGGTACCGTCATCGAGTTGGTCCAATCATTACTGAGGAGAAGCGGATACTCTTCGGATATAGAGCTCCCGCACCGATCCAAGCCACGGGCGTTCCGCCTCGACCACGGATAGTGGTTCGCCCTCCATTGTGGGGTAGTGGTGCCTTACTCATCCCTAAGGCGGCGGATGCAGAGTCGACTCCTCCCACAGTTGGTATACCAATGCGCACTAGAACTCAGCCAAAGGCTTCTGATAAGGCGCCAGCAGTAGTTTCATCAGTTACGGCGTCATCAATAGCAGTGTCATCATCGGTAATACCGCCAAAAAAGGACATTGGAGACGAAATCGGCCAACGTCGCGCCAAAGCGCCAAGGGGCAGGAAGCGATCTTCATCTAGTGTTATCTCCAGCTCAAAACGGAGGAAGAAAACGGTTACCGGTCTGCTCGACCTCTTGCTTGAATCTGAGGCTGTTGCCCAAGACGAACCCATATCCATGCAAGAGCCGGATGATGGTCTTCTCTTTCCGGGTTCGTCTGCCGAGGAAGCCGCATAATTGGCTGAGGCTATAAGGCACTCACAAGACGAAACTAAGAACGTGGGTGTCCCAAAGAAACCTTATCCTCCCGTCATATTCTACGAAGATCCCCCATCACTACGGAGGGTACATATGGGTCCCCTGCGACAGGAAGACGAGATAGCCCTCAAGCAGCTTATCTCAGCCGCTTTCTAAGATGAGCTGGCATTGAAGACCGGTGGCCATGAATCTGCATTTGAACCCGGCGAGCACACTTCCTCAGGAAGGAACGACGGCTTGAAAAAGCCATACTAGAAGCATCTTGGCGCATTGGTATGTGGTCTTTCCGTATTTCTTCTTTCAGCAAATAATTTGTATCGCTTTTCATATCTCCTTATCTTTACGACAACTTTGCAGGGACTTCAGCTACTACGGAGGATTTGAGCTCAAGTCGCGTCCTGACTGTGGACTCTATAAATGTCTCCGATGAGGCACAAGCAGGTGTGGAGGAGGTCGTTACAGCTGCTATTCCTGCTGTGGAACTTCCACTGGTAACCTCCGTTCCCCCGGGTACCTGTTCTCCCAGAAGAGGTTATCGGCCGTAGATTTAATGGATCTTTCTGGTGACGGCCTAGAGATTGTGGAAAGGGTAGTTAAGACCGTTGTCCCTTCATAGGAGGCTGAAATGGCGGCCGTTGCCTCTCAATTAGAAGCTGTCACACCAGCGCATGTCTCCGGTGATGTTCCTGAGGGCATGGAGGAAGCTGCCGAGGCTGCTATTCCACCGGTTCAAGGCGGAAAGAGCATCGAAAGTAGTCTCCTATACTTTGTTTTAATAGTCTTTCCATTATCTGAACCTTTCCTTCCTTTCAGAACTACGGGAATTGGCGGCTTCTATTGTGGACATGTCTCCCAGGAAATCCTTCCAGCGCTTACTTGACATAGGTGCCCTACAGGCGATATCCCCGTAAAGCATCGTCCTTTCTTCCGGGCAAGGTCTGTGTTCTTTGACCCTTTTCGTTTTATTATTATTCTTTATAATGATGCTAATATGCGCTCCACAGTTCTAGAAGCCGATGATCGATGGGCCTAGGGATCTCTCAAACCCCCCTTGCATGACTGTAGGTAAGTAAGGTTTTATCTTTGGCATTGTTTTGTCTATTCCATGTTTGTGACTCTCACTGACCGTTCACAAATCTTGACAGCTCTGCCAACCCTAATTCCGTTGGAATCACGGATTTTCATGCCACCGGGTCCCTATGCCCATCGTGCGTCGGAAAGGATGGCGAGACAAAGAATCTACTCCCTGGCGGCTCTCATTGAAGATCTTCGTGCTGGAAATTCTGTTACAGCCGAAGAATTTGCTTCCGAAGCCAATACTTCTTTGCCCTTCCTTGCTACTTATCACGATGAGGCATTGGTGCATGTTTGGGTTGAGTATTGTCGCAGGGTGGAGGCTTGCTTACATAATCTCGAGTGTATACGCCTTCCTTCCGAGCTCTTAACTGCAGAGGTGAGCCTGCGGGGGTGGATTGAGCGGTGCGCCGCTAATCTTCAGTCCTGCGAATAGAGGCTCAATCGAAGTTTTCGGAGAGGGAGTTAGCTTCGAATGCTTTGAGGGAACTTCAAGCCCAACTCAGTACTAAGACCACTCGTGCGTATGAACTTTGGCGGGTGCTTCAAGAAGCTATCACGGAGGTGGTAGCTCTTGATAAAACCGTTATTTTTACCCGCGAGATGGTTGAAACTCACAAAGTAGCTGAAAGGGAGCTTGAGAGTCGGCTCGCCTCGTACCAGGCTCAACAATCTCAGGTGGAGACCCGTCTCGTGGCCGTAATAAAGCTTGAAGCCGAGGCCCAGCGGAAGAATGACGAATTGACGAACTTATTGCATCGTCCGCAGGCTTGAAGATATATATGTTGCCCCTTTTTTGTATTCTCCTTTTTGTACTTACTCCCGAATGAGAGTATTTTTTTATTCTTTTATGGAATGTACTTTGTATTCATTTGGATTTATGAATAAAAGACATATTTTGTTTCATAGTGGTGTGTCCCTTTTAGCAAATGCATTTTGTAAATAATCTATCTTGATCTCTTCGCAGGACAGCGATGGCTTAGGAAACAGGTTCAGATCCGCCGCCTAAGACTTTTCAACTTTATGAGCCGTGAGGGTCTCATAAAGACTCTTCTCCCTACGAGTCGAGAGGATCTCGTAGGTGTATTTTCTCCTTAGGAATCGTGAGGATTCCTAAGTGCGTTTTCTCTTGAGGGTCGTAAGGATCTCACAAGAGAATTTTCTCCTTTACAAGTCGAGAGGACTCATAAGTGGTTGGTGAGTTGACTTGTTTCCGAGTCGAAGCATTGCTCCGACGGGGAGGTCGTTGGCTGACTTGTTTCCGAGACGGAGGTCACCGGCTCACGTATTTCCGAGAAGGAGGTCATTTGCTGACGTGTTTCCGAGATGGAGGTCATTTGCTGACGTGTTTCCGAGACGGAGGTCACTGGCTTACGTGTTTCCGAGACGGAGGTCATTTGGTGACGTATTTCCGAGACGGAGGTCACTGGCTGACGTGTTTCCGAGACGGAGGTCACTGGCTGACGTGTTTCCGAGACGGAGGTCATTTGCTGACGTGTTTCCGAGACGGAGGTCATTTGCTGACGTATTTCCGAGACGGAGGTCACTGGCTGATGTATTTCCGAGATGGAGGTCACTGGCTGACGTATTTCCGAGACGGAGGTCATTTGCTGACGTATTTCCGAGACGGAGGTCATTTGCAGACGTATTCCCGAGACGGAGGTCATTTGCCGATGTATTCCCGAGACGGAGGTCATTGGCTGACGTATTTCCGAGACGGAGATCATTTGCCGACGTATTCCCGAGACGGAGGTCATTGGCTGACGTATTTCCGAGACGGAGGTCATTTGCCGACGTATTCCCGAGACGGAGGTCATTGGCTGACGTATTCCCGAGACGGAGGTCATTGGTTGACGTGTTTCCGAGACGGAGGTCACTGGCTGACGTGTTTCCAAGACGGAGGTCATTTGCTGACGTGTTTCCGAGAAGGAGGTCACTGGCTAACGTGTTTCCGAGACGGAGGTCATTTGCTGACGTGTTTCCGAGACGGAGGTCATTTGCTGACGTGTTTCCGAGACCGAGGTCATTTGCTGACGTGTTTCCGAGACGGAGGTCACTGGCTGACGTATTTCCGAGACGGAGGTCATTTGCTGACGTATTTCCGAGACGGAGGTCATTTGCTGACGTATTTCCGAGACGGAGGTCACTGGCTGACGTATTTCCGAGACGGAGGTCATTTGCTGACATATTCCCAAGACGGAGGTCATTTGTAACAACCCTAAACTTTCTGTACAACTTTCTGTACAATTTTTTCAAAATTACAGAAAGGGGTATTTTTGCCTGAGCACAAGTTATAAGTTTGTTTTGCTTTTTAATAGCAAGCAAGAGCTTGTAGCTCATTGGTAAGACCTGTAGGGTATTTTTCGTCACCCCATTGAGATGGGAATACGCGCGCGCTTGTCAGGCGCATTACAGATTCCCCCTGCCTAGCGTAGGCTGGGGTTTAATGATTGTGGGGATCCGAATCTCCGGCAGCCGCGGACTAAGCTGTCGTTAATTACCCCTCGCCTTTGGAGCGAGGGAACCTCCGATTAACGGGTTAAATTGGTCATGCGAACTCAATGTGCAGTATTGTGTTTTGAAGGGGTTTTGGATATATCGGGGGCCCCATAGAGTTTTTACGGGGGTCCCGCTATCCAGATAGCGGGCTGGGGGTCAAGGGGGCTAGCAGCCCCCTTACGGGGTGCGGGGCAGCGCCCCGTTAGAAATTTTTTCTAACGGGGACAGTGTTGTAGAGTATGTGTGTGCGTGTATAAGGGAAAGGGCATCCAAAGGATGCGTGGGAGAAAGCACCAGCGCCCCACGTGCCAGGTACACGGGCGTTGTGCGCCAGAGCGCCAGCGCATCACGGGCCTGGCACGCGGGCGCCGGGCGCTCCATGTGCCTGGCACGAGAGCACTGGGCGCCAGAGCGCCAGCGCACCACGTGCCTGGCACGCGGGCGCTAGGCATCAGCAGCAAAAGGGACTTGGTTCCTGCACTGGGAGCTGTGCTCCAAAAAGGAAATATTTATTATTTTGTATATATATGTATATATATTTTTGAGGAGTTGAACTCCTAAGATATTTTTGGAGCTGATGAAGGGGCTTCTCTCTTGAGCCCTGGATCTTTCCCAAAGTGGGATTTTGGAGATGTGTCTCCTTCCTTCTCTTCTGTCAGCTGGATCTTGAAGAACAAGAAGTATGAGATTTTAAAAATCTCTTATTTTTGAGATCTGATGGGAGATCTGAGTTTCCCTTTGTGGGTTTTGTGGTGAAAAACTATTTATTTCTGAAAAAGGAAGAGTAAAACTCTTGATTTAATTCAAAAAAAAGAAAAAGGTTTAGAACCTTGAGGAAGGAGACGGAGGCACGAAAACCCTAACCTTTTTGAGAGGAATGAAACATGTATGCTTTATTCATCATCATGTTGCCTTATATAGGCTTACATATTTACATATAGCCCCTTAGGCTTTACAAAATGACATTTTGCCCATCCCATGGCTCATGTGCCATTTCTTTTTGCACATAAGCCATGGGCTTTACAAAAATTTTGGCTTTATGCCCCTTCATGTATAAAAAAAATACATTAAAATTATTTATTACATGATTTTATGCTGGCATGGGGAGGCTGGCCGCGGGCTCGACTTGGGCATGGGCTCGCTTGACCTGGGCTTGGGCCTACCTGGCTTGGGGTTGATCTTTTGACTTAGTCAACCGGGGTGCAATTTTCGACCCCAACAAGACCTTGCACTGCTGAACCAAAGCACCCGAGTTCAAATCCCATCCCCCAAATTATTTTTAATATTGTTTTATTTTAAACTTTTAGAAGTCCAAGGGTTTACACATGCATAACTCGTAAAAACCCCCACTACACTAATAAAACAAACGGTCTCAGGGGCTACACCAACCGTCGAGGGGCACCGAGCACCCCTGACTCGGCCGGCGACTCGGCCGACTCGGGCCGCCGCCGCCGGCCGGACCGCCGAATCCCCAACATGAAAGTTGGGCCTCTTCACCTCCCCTGTACCCCTGTATACTTTAAATATATTACCCAGTAACAGAGCCCCTTTAAAACCCTATTTACTCCATTTTATTACATTTTTAATACTTTTTAATACATTTTTCAATTCACCCTTTCACCTACCCTAAACCCTAGCCTTACCCTATAAATACAATCCCTAAACACATACCTCTCACTCCAAAATTCTGATCAAAACTCTCAAGAAATCCCTAGAAGTTTAGTGTACATTTGGAGTTAACGAAGGGCGATGCTCCGGCGATTTTCCGACGATGACCCTATGAGCTCTCGGCGACGAAACAACACACCGGCGCCTTCTACCGTTCCCTCTTCCTCTCTTCTAATCCGAAAACCCGTAAGTCCCACCTCCCTCCTCTCTAATCTATTCTTAAAACTTCTTTTATTAAAACCCGACGGAAGAGGAGTTAAATCCGACTTCCGATTAGGTTTCCGTTATAAAGTTCAACTTTTCTTAACACAACTATATTAAACTCTTACATCTTGACTATTAATCATTAATAAAATATGTTGAATAAGTTTCATAGCAAAATATTTCATTTTGTAAATTTTACCGCTCTTTTTCAGTAAAATACCATATAGTATAGTTTCAACTTTAAAACATCATTAATGTTGTTATATCTTTAGATAAATCACGAGGTAATGACCTACCTCTTCACAACACTCATATGAAACATAGCACGATATCTTTTGAGAAATATAGATTCGGGAAATACCGTTTTACATAAAACTACCTTAAACTTATAAAAACCATTTTCACAAGATTACGTATTTTTACAAATCTTTGCAAAGCGCCGCTACAACCCATTTTTGGGGAACTCGACTGGGATAGTGCAGATTATTGCACATCCCTGCACTTAGTAGTGCGAGGTTCAAACCTCCGCAAGGAGCATTCGGTCTCGAAAGATTTAAAATACAAAAGTCTTAAGAAAATGAGATTTCTAGAAAATAATAAATTAAAAATTACTTTTATAAATATATAAATATATATATATATATATGTATTATCAAAATATATATTTTTGTTATAATATCAATATTCCAACTTTCTAATTCAAAAGAATTACGTTACATGAAAATACCATGAAATTCCGTACAAGTTCAATATTACAATTAAATCCCTATATTATCAAAAATATGTTTATTCACTAGAAATGTCACAAATATAAAATCCACAACTATAAAAACTCTAAAGACGATAATTAAATACTTGAGGTGTATTTTGAAAATTATACAAAAGTATTTTTACATATAACCCCCTCAAGTTCTATAAATTACAATAAGGACCCTAGTAAATATATTTTAAGCG
The DNA here is from genome assembly GCA_030015575.1 of Agapanthus africanus. Lineage (NCBI taxonomy): Eukaryota > Viridiplantae > Streptophyta > Magnoliopsida > Asparagales > Amaryllidaceae > Agapanthus > Agapanthus africanus. The sequence continues at coordinate 831,665,381 of CM057337.1, read as the reverse complement.
AAACCAGTCTCTTGAGCCTCAGGGAGCCGGAGATATGGGTGCTTTCCTATCTAAGGTAGACAATATAACAAACGGTGTTATCAATACGGTAATTGTCTTTGAAAAAAACACAAATCCTGTCGTTCATGTGCAGCAGTTACCGACAACATCAAAACCTAATTCAGGACTTCAATTTCTCTTTCCAATGGTTCGGACTCAAACTGAGTCTCATTATAAATAATCTGACTTGAATATGATTCAAGTACAATCTACAATCTACAATTCAATATGAATCCATGAATACATATATTCAATCTATTCAATCTGTATTGACCGAACCGAACCATGGATATACTTCCATTTACATGATTCTCTAGTTACATCCATGATTCTACAATACATCCATTTTACTGATATCATGGTTTCGGCAAGTTATCCAAATATACAATCTATATTACAATTCAATTATAAGTTGAAATACAATACAAACAATACAATCAAGATATCGCGGGGTTTAAGAGATAGATTGGTAGGAAGGTGTTAAAAGTGGCACAAGACTGCAAAATTAAGACACCTAACCTGAATCCAATTGCCGTTGTTCCGGCTTGTATAACGGAGCCTTGTACATTCCGTTTGCCCTGGTCTCTGGCATATAGAGACTTCTCTCGTATACACTGGCATCCTTCTGTACCAAGCTACAAACAACAGCATTAACACTAAATACAACATTATAACAATATAATACAACTTTAAAAGCTACTCTCTCTCTCTCTTTCTCTCTCTCTCTCTCTATCTATTCTATTTCTCCCTTATTTTTGGGACTTACCGAGCGATTTGTTCGCTGACGACATTCTCTTTCTTTCTTCTTTAAATGTCGTCAGGTGATTCGGATCTTCCAGAGATCGAGCCTACTAGCGAGGACTTGGACCAGCTTGCATACGATCCAGAGCTATAGCTGCATTGTACACTTTTATTTCAGTACTTTTCTTTTTCTGTTATGCCACTGTTTAGGCATTGCTTTCTTTCAGATGTATTTACTTTTCCGTGCATTGTACAAAAAGAATGTGAATAAATAAAGTTGCTGTTCAATTATACCTTTTGTCTCTTGTGTACATTTCTTTTATATTGCTTAGATACGCTTAGCGTATTTACTTCAGAGTAAATACGTAGCGGCCTCGTCGCATCCCCTTCTCCGTACACCGGGAAGCGGGGGGTGACATCATTGGCTGACGTATTTCCGAGACGGGGGTCATTTGCTGACGTATTCCCGAGACGGAGGTCATTTGCTGATGTATTCCCGGGACGGAGGTCATTTGCTGACGTATTCCCGAGACGGAGGTCATTGGCTGACGTATTTCCTAGACGGAGGTCATTTACTGACGTATTTCCGAGACAGAGGTCATTTGCTGACGTACTCCGCTTTCTGCGGTGTCGGGCTGACTTGCTCGGCTTTCCGCGGTGTCGGGGCTGACTCTAGCTTGTCTGTGAACCGTAGAGTCTTAGAACTTGGGACTTTGTCGTGGCTCCGATTGGTGGTGTCGCGTCAGTGCCCTGCTGTCATGAGGAGGAACGCCTTTGTTGGTCTTCTGGGATGCAGATGTTACTGTCGAGATCTGACTTTCCCTTTGACAGAGTTTGTTGGGACATGTGGTTCTCTTTTCGTTTATGTCCATGGATTGTATACATGGGTCAGTACGGGCTTACCTACAGGGCAAAAGTTTCATCATTTTTTTATTTCTTTCCGCAATGCTCTATCATTTCAGCTTTTAATATCGCGAAAGTCGCGATTGCCCAATCATTTCGGCTATTTTTTGCGGTGCCCAATCATTTCGGCTATTTTTCTTTTTCTTTACTCTCTGCTTTTTATTGTGAGTTGCCCAAACATTTCGGCTATTTTTATATGCATATATTTTACTCGCTGATTTTTATTGCGAGTTGCCCAAACATTTCGGCTATTTCATATGCATTTTTTTTCGAGTATGGAATTCAAGATCTGATACCAATCTTAGCATTAGCATCACTGCGACTAGAATATTGCCAGGAGCGAATCATCATTTGCCGTGAAAGGACTTGGAATTTAATACCGATTTAGGCTTCAGCATCTCTACAACTGGGATATTGCCAGGAGCGAATCATCATTTGCCTTTGTCGATTTAAACAAAGACGGCTTAGCAAACAGGGTTAGAATCCTGTCGACTATGGCTTTTGACTTCATGAGCCGTAAGGGTCTCATAAAGGTATTTCTCCCTACGAGTCGTGAGGATCTCGTAGGTGCGTTTTCTCCTTAAGAATCGTGAGGATTCTTAAGTGTGTGTTCTCTTATAAGTAGTAAGGATCTTACAAGAGTGTTTTCTCGTTATAAGTCGAGAGGATTTACAAGTGTCATTCACCACATGAGGAAATTTCGCGCCATTGGTGGAACTGGATGGGGAAAACGTTTATTTGTGTCCATGGATTGTATACAAGGGTCAATATTGAACCGTTTGTAGGGCAATTTGAGGGATATGATGGCTTAAGAACAGGTTCAGATCCCTGTAGCTCAAGGCTTTTGAATCTTATGAGCCATGAGGGTCTCATAAGAGGGTTCTCCTTACGAGTCGTGAGGATCTCATAAGCGTAATTTCTCCTTAGGAATCGTGAGGATCCCTAAGTGTGCTGCTCCCTTGTGAGTCGTAAGGATCTCACGCGGGTGTTTTCTCCTTACAAGGTCGAGAGAACCTCGCAAGTGCGCATGAATTTTTTTACGAGTCTGCGCCCTATCGGGTTTTCACAAACTCGCCGGTAGCCCTGCTGTTTTTACTCACGGAGCCCTTTCGGGTTTTCATCCATGTCCATTTCGCTTGTGGACGTACCGTTTTTTTGCCACGTCAGCCTGAGGATGCCGTGGTTTGTATTAGTTTAAGGACGTTTTAGTCTGTAGCTAGTTTAAGGATATTGCAGTCCTTTATTAGTTTAGGGACGTTTCAGTCCATAGCTAGTTTCAGGACGTTTCGGTCCGTTGTTAGTTTAGGAACGTTTCGGTCCATAGCGATTTTGAGGCAAGATTTCGCTGGATACTACTTATAGAATTTGGGCTTGGGAAGATAGCGAGCGGACATAGGCTTCGTCATCTATCGTTAACTTAGGCCGTGACTCGTCAGGCGTAGTATTTTTTCAAGAACCAGACGTTTATTGGCCGGAAGGGTCTTTCGCCATGCATATCCACGAGCAAGTAAGCCCCACCTTGGTAGACATTGTCTATGATGTACGGGCCTTCATAGTTCGGCTCGAATTTCCCCCGTTTGGCACGATTGGAGATCATAAGTCTTTTGACAACTAGCACGAGTTTGCCTTGGCGGAATGTTCTCGGCCTAGTTAGTCTTTCGTATGTGCGCGTCATCCTTGCTTTGTAAGCCTCTAGGTTTTGCTGCGCCATGAGACGCGTTTCATCAAGGGCATCGAGCTCCTCAAGTCGAAGATGGGCATTTTCTTCCTCTGTTAGCTCGTAATGAACCGCCACTCGTAGAGAGGGTAGCTCTATCTCGAGGGGGAGTACCTCTTTTGTGCCGAATACCAACGCGAATGTCGTTGTGTTCGTGGCCGTCTTAAACGTTGTCCGATACGCCCAGAGAGCTTCACGCAGTCTCTCGTGCCAGTCTTTTTTATTTTTGGACACCGTCTTCTTTATGATCTTTGTCAAGGTTTTGTTGAAAGCCTCAGCTTGACCGTTAGCTCGGGGATTATAGACCGAAGAGTATCTCCACTTTATATTATGCCGCTGTGCGAAGCGGCTGATTTTGTGACTTCTGTAGGCTGGTCCGTTATCGGAGATAATCCGTCGCGGATTGCCGAACCGATAAATGACATATGTCTTGAAGAAATGGAGAATATTCTCCGTCTTCACTTCTCTTAGCGGTATTGTTTCTGCCCACTTAGAGAAGTAATCGGTTGTCGCCAATATGAACCGATGTCCTCTGGATGACGCTGGTTCGATGGGCCCAATTATGTCGGTTCCCCACATTTAGAACGGCCAGCTAGCCACTGTTGGGTGTAGCGGATTTAGATGCTGGTGGATGAAATCTCGGTGAATTTGGCACGAGTGGCACTGCTTTGCGTATTCGAGACAGTCCTGGATCATCGTGGGCCAATAGTACCCCATCCTTTTGATCTTCAGCTTCATCTTTGGCCCGGCTTGATGAGAACCGCAGAGTCCGTCATGAGTGTCTTGGACGACTCTCCTTGCTTCTTCTGGCCCCAGGAATCTTAGCTATAGAGAGTCGAACGATCTCTTATATAGAGTATCATTGACGAAGGCGAAAGACAGAGCTCGTTTCATGAGCTGATGTCTTGAGGATGAATCTTCAAGTGTTCGACGGGATTTGAAGTAGTCTATAAAGACTTCTCTCCAATCCTTAGCCCTTTCTTGGTCTTCTATTTGTATGACTATTTGCTTGGTCGCTTCCTTTTCTTCAGACGACTCCGGCGATATTTCTGCTGGTGCAAGAACCCGACGGCTTTGTAAAACGATCCTTACGTCATCGAGGTTTTTGTCAGCCAGTTCTTTGGCGAGTTTGGTTAGTGCGTCCACTTTGCTATTTTCTGTACGCGGTATGCTTTCCAGGGCGTAAGAGGGAATTTGAGTTAGTAACTGTTGCACTCTTTTGCATACTTCACCAACTCTGGTTTGCACGTTTGATAGTCGTCGTTTACTTCACTGACGACCAACTGGGAGTCTCCGTATATGAGGAGGTTTTCGATTCCCATGTCGACAGTGATCTTAAGACCTACTATTAAAGCCTCATATTTCGCTTCATTATTTGTCCTCAGCTCTGTTAAGGAAAAGGCAAAGCGCATTATCTCTCCTTGCGGAGTCACGAAGATAAGGCCTACCTCAGATTTGATTATAGGGGTGTTGTGTTGTCGCTTCTTCATGGAAGATACTCCGTCGAAATAGAGTTCCCATCGGGTATCACTCCCTCCTTTCTCCCCGTTGATCGTGTCAAACGCGTGCTCGTCTGGCAGTTCGCAATTTAAAGGTAAGTGGCAAGGTATCGGATGTTCAGCGAGAAAGTCGGCGATGGCTTGGCCTTTCACTGCCTTGAGGGGTCGATAGATTATTGAAAACTCCATCAAGAGGAGGGCCCATTTAGCGAGTCGTCCTGTTAGTATGGCTCTTGATATCAAATACTTGAGAGGATCCACCTTTGATATGAGATGGATCTCATGCGCCAAAGCATAGTGTCTGAGCTTCGTTATCACGAAGATTAACGCCGGGCAGTGCTTTTCGATAAGGGAGTAGTTATTTTCTGCCCCCAGGAGAACCCGACTCAAATAGTAGAGGGCTTTCTCTTTCCCTTGATCATTCTCCTGTGCCCATAGCATGCCTAAAGAACCTTCAAGGGTTGTTGTGTATAGGATGAGGGGCTTTCCCTTAACTGGAGCGGTCAGTACCGACGGATTCTGCAGGTATTGCTTGATTTCATCCAGTGCACTTTGGCATTTGCGATCCCAGACGAACGGGGTCTCCTTCTTCATTAGATGACTGTAGTGGCGGCATTTGCCGGAGAGGTTAGCTATGAACCGCCGGATATACGCGAGCTTTCCTTGGAGAGACCGCAATTGCTTGAGAGTTCTTGGCGAAGGTATTTCCATAATCACCTTGATCTTTGACGGATCTATTTCGATACCTCGGTGCCGTATGATGAATCCTAGGAATTTTCCCGAGGAAACTCCGAACGCCCATTTCAGAGGGTTCATCTTCAGGTTGTATTTCCGAAGGCGCTGAAACACTATTTTCAGATGCTCCCAATGCTCCTCGTGCGATTTGCTTTTCACCACGAGGTCGTCAATATAGCAATCGACGATTTCATGTATGAGGTCATCAAAAATCTTCGTCATGGCCCTCTGATAGGTAGCGCCGGCGTTCTTCAGGCCGAAAGGCGTCACTTTGTAGCAGAATATACCCAGAGGAGTCCGGAAAGTGGTATGCTTCTTGTCTTCAGGATGCATCTTTATTTGATTGTACCTTGATGAGTCGTCCATGAAGGAGAAGACTTCGTGAGTGGACGTGTTGTCTATCATCATCTTGGTAACTGGTATGGGAAAATCATCTTTCGGACAGGCTTTGTTGAGGTCCCGGAAGTCCACGCAGATGTGCACCGTCCTATTTTTCTTCATCACTGGGACAATGTTGGTGATCCAGTCGGGGTATTGAACTTCTTGGATGAAGCCGGAGTCGACTAGCTTCTTAACTTCGGCGTTGATGCTCATTTTAAGTTTGAGACGCATTCTTCTCGGTGCTTGTTTAACTGGCTTGACGTCCGGAGATATCGCCAATTTATGCACAGTTATTTCCGGATGTAGCCCCGGCATCTCATAATAGTTCCATGCGAAGCAGTCCTTATACTGCATGAGCACGTCTTTTAGCGTAGCCACCTGTTCTTTAGACAGCAGCTCGCTGACGAACGTAGGCTGCGGGTCGTTTGCCGTCCCCAAGTCGATTTTCCTTCGGTTGTCCGCAGTAGTATGTATTCCATCTTCTAACTCTTTTAGCGCTGGTGGAAATTCTGAGATCAATTCCTCTTCATCCTCGTTTTCGAAGCATCAGGAGAGGTCATCCATATTCTCGGGCACTCCTTCTTCTGACAGCGTTATCACGTGACAGGTACGAGATCGTTTCCAAGACCGATGTTGATCTGGTTCTACTCTCGCCATATACGTTGCTTTTGGCACATGCCTTTGCGGTGGGGCTACCATCCAATTGTTGGATAGAGCGAACCTGCCAAGTTGATATTGGTCTTCGACCCAGTTTTTGAAGGTGAAGCAGTCTTCAAGAGGATGTCCCATCGCTCGGTGATAGGAGCAATAATCCGGGCGATGAACCTTGTTTGCTTGTTCGGGGTGCTTGGACTCCGGGAGCGTAATCATCTGATTTTTACATGATGAGGTCGAATATCTTCCTTGTCTTGTCTTGAGGGAAGGAATATGCTCGACCCATCTTTTTCGTTAGAGACGGATTCTGGCTGATCTTTTCTTAATTACGTGGCCTTTTGGATCCGTTTTGCTGCTGTCGAGCATTTTTTCTGTTCTTTGACTTGGTTTTGCCTCTGCGTCGGGCCTTTTTCTTGTCTTGGGAATGCATGGCGGCCTGACGGTGAAGGGCATCGTCGTCCTCCGTAGCTTGCTGAAGGAGGCGTTGCGTCTTGGCTTTCTCGTAAATGGTCATTTCGCGGCTGTAGTCGTTCCGAACCTTTTGACTTGTTTCCCTTATTATCTTGTCCATCTGTTCTTCAAATGAAGGACTCGGCACTTTTATGGCAGGTTCCCGTTCTGGTTCAATATCAGCGTCTTCTAAAAGAGCATCTTTTTCTTCGTCAAGGTCCTTTATGACGTGGCAGTAATGGAATTTCTCCCATTTCTTGGACTGGACATATCCAAGCCCGATCGTTTCCATTTTTCCGTTGGGCAATTTTCGCTGCGTTCCGGGGACGTTCCAAATCCTGTTGTAGAACTGAGTTTGTCGAGGAGTTTGTTTGAATGGTATGCCTTGGCATCTTAATAACCTTTTCAATCTCTCGGTGTAATACCTGGGCAGACGAATAGGTTGGAGCCTGTCGAGCACAGGATCGGCACAATGCCAGACTTCTCTTTCGACTTTAGTCTCCGTGAATCGATAGAATAGGATCGTCTTTTCACCTCTTCGCCTGAGAGGGACGTAGAACGTCTGCAACTCTTGTACACTACACGTCTCCAGCGCATCAAGCTCTCTGTAGAGCCGCCATGGAACCATGGCAATTTGCAAACTCCGATCTGCTCCAACGAAGGTTTGCCTCGACGGGCGGACGGAGAATACGGCGTTGGTTTCATCTTCGGAGTCGCTGCCAAATACCAAAATCGGAGCGGATGGTCCGGGTTTATCATTCCACTTCTGAGGCTGTCCCGAGTAGACTATTTCTTCATCCTTCTCGGTATCGCTTTCAAAGGTAGGAATGGGAGTAACGGGCTTCTTTTTAAGATCCGGTTTATGACACTTCTCCATATCTTCGAAGTCTGGCAGGAAGTACTTGGCGTCTTCATATTTTCGGACTTCGTTCACAAAGAATGGGTTTAGCTCTCCCGTAACGGTGTACTCGAGGCCGTCTTTAAAATACTTCATACACTAGTGTTGTGTAGATAGGATGGCGTTATATTCGTGTAACCAAGGCCGACCAAGTAGAGCGTTGTAGCAAGTCCTAGCGTTGATGACATGAAATTTGATGTCTGTGAAGAGAAGCCCAAAGCGCAATGTCAGTATCACGGACCCGAGCATCTGCGATGACTGTGAATCAAATCCAGAGATAGTGATTTTATCTCGGGCTAAATGCTGAACGCTCATGCAGATTTCTTTTATCACCCGCACGTTGAGAAGGTTGACAGAGAACCCGTTGTCAACAAGTATTTTCCCTATTTTAATATCATGGCAGTATCCAGTGATATTTAAAGGACGGTTGTGGTCGCACGTACCAAGGAGAAGATCCTCGTCATTAAATGTAATGTTAGCCGTGTAGACTTCTGCCAGCTCATATTGCATTTTCTTCTCTGCGATGAAGGCCTGGGACTGATCAGGCTCTTGTAACGCCTTAACCAAGGAATCCCGTGCTTCTTTACACAGAAAGAGGGCATCTAGTATGCTTAGTTGTGAGGGTATCTTCCTCAAATGCGCTAGGATATTATAATCCACCTTGCTTTTCTTAGGTGGGTCCTTGGCTGCGAGCTCTTTGACGACTCTATCATCGAGGACAATCTCCTCATGGATTTTCTCCTTCCCTTTGTCTTTTCTGTTCGAACCTTTGTTTGAAGGCCCGAGATTATTTCCAGGCAACGTACGGTTACGCAGCTGAATGTTCTCGCAGTTCTTCATCTCTTCCTCTTTTCCCAAGGTGGATTCTTTGAAGAGAGAGCCGAGGGCTATTTCTTCATCAGAATCGCTTCCGAAGGTGAGAACTTGCGATCCCCCGGAATTAACTATATGACAGTTGCCGGCAGTTCTTTTGTGCTCATCTGTCGTGCTTCTCTGCTCCCGACGAGTTTTGCGCTTCATCCGCTTGAAATGTTGTCGGTGGGCAACGTATCCCTGCCACCAGTTCTTGAAGGCGTTACACTCTTCGGTAGGGTGTGTGATCCTTTGATGGTATAAGCAGTAGTTTGGATGTGCATCCGGTTCGTCGGGGCACGTACTTTCTGAAGTGCTTTCTTTGAATGGTGGCAATTTCATTCCTATTGACAGGGCCTTAGTGAGCTGTTTCCTCGTCTTAAGCCTGCTTTTGCCTGTAATAAGGGCACTTTCACCCGGTTGGGGTATTTTATGGCTTCTCATTACCGGAGCTTCTTCAGCTTGACGCTGACGCTTGGCCTTTTCATATATAGCCGTTTCACGCTCTCGGTCAGCTTTGCTCATCTGAAGAGCTTCGTTCAACAGCCTGTCAATCAATTCGTCTGATGGATCCAGAGATTTTGGTTCCGGTTCTGCCCCCAGTCTCTCTACATCAGGAGCTTCCTTACCATCTATTGACGAGTGAGAAATCATGTGGCAGCTCGCCATATAATCCTCGGGCTCTTCTGAAGAATTGTCTCCTTCATCAGCGTTATCGTCTTCATTCTCAAGAATATGCTTGAAGAATTCATCCAATGTAATTGGTGTTCGTGCCTTCTGATTATATTCTTCCAGTGCATCGATGTATTTCTGCAAACCTATACGGTTGTCGTCGGGTTGGACGGACTTCTTGGCCTTCTTCTTTTTCTTTAAAGACTTCAGAGGCTTGGCCCGAAGGTTCTGTCCACCATCACCAACTTCCAACGTTGGGTGCGGCTTCAGCATCCCCTCAATAATCTCAGGATCCAGCGGGCTCTTGCACCTAATCGCCGGACATGTTTGAAGGTCCTTCAGCATTCTTTTAGTCTTAGCTGAAAGGGACACCTCCCATGGGGCTTCCTCTATAAGTGAGCATGATGCCCCTGGTGTGTCCACCTTTTTAGGAGCGTGTGGTTGTGGCGGGTCCACCCTCCAGTTTTCGGACAGCGCGAACTTGCCCTGTTGGTACTGGTCTTCGATCCAACTTTTGAAGATGTAACAATCTTCGATTGGGTGACCCAATATTCGGTAGTAAGGACAGAAATTGGGGTTGTTAATGTTGCTTGATTGTTTTGGGCGTCTCGACTCTGGCAGAGTGATGTGCTTGTTGCGCAGCGCTGGCTCGAATAATCTCTTCGTCTTATCCCGAAGGAACGAGTAAGGGCGTCTTATCTTTTCTCCGAGTGATCGTTGTTTATCGTTTTGGTGAGCGACCGGCTTCGGGCCACTCGGTTGTTGCTGAGCATTGGCGACGAAGGTCGCTTTCCCTTTCCCCTTTTCATTCCGAGGATCCGTCTTTGAGGAGGACGGTCTATGGCCCATCTGGTCCATTTGGGCCAGCTTGTCGATCAAGGCCTGGAAAGTGGTCGGCTTGAAGAACATCATGAATTAGGAAATGGTTGCCTGAGGGTCAAGGGTCCCTACGAACATGCCCACGGCAGGAGCTTCCTCTATGCGCTGTTCACACTTTGACCACAGGTTCCGCCACCGAATGGCGTATTGAACCCAGGTTTCCCTCGGTTTCGCTCTAGCGTTAATTAGTACGGTGATCGCGGTGCGCTCGCTAGTGCTTGCGAATATTTGTGTAAACAGTAGCTCCATTTCTGCAAATGTCTTGACAGAGTCATTCGGGAGCTCGGAGTACCATTCGAATGTTGCCTCCGACAAGCTGCCAACAAACTGGCGAAGCAGCAGTTTGTCATCACCCCCAGTATTACCGTACAGAGCCCTGAATTGAGCAACGTGCTGGTGTGGATTACCCGTCCCCTTATACACATGGAATTTAGGGATCGTATATCCTGGAGGGTACTTTATTTGATCGTACCAACCCGGATAGGGTCGTCCAGTCTTGACGATTTAGCCGGCCGCTCCGCTCGCGTGATGAGCTCGTATCTGTTGAGCTATATCGTCGTCAAGGGCAGCTTTGGAGATGGTTTCTTCCTTGGCTGCTGATAGAGCCGGAAGAGCGTTTGATGTCTCCCCTCTGTCGTCTTCAAGGATTATTGGAGGGTTTTCAGCTGAAGGATCCGGCTGTATCATCATCCCGACCATATCTTGGAACATGAGCGCCATTTGTTTTATGTTGGTCGCTTGTTCCGCGACCTCTTTGTCTTTCTTCTTGAGCATTCTTCGGAGGAACTTGGCGTCGGTTTCCTGTTCCTGGCGTTGCTCCGACGACGTCTTTGGGCTTTCTTTCGGCCCAGTCAACGCGGCCATCTTCGTTAGCATCTCCTGAAACTTTTGCTATTGCTCCTGAGCCTTTGTCACAGACTGGGTGAGTGGTCGATAACCCGTGGAGATACGGCTATCCACTTTCCCGGAAGCCATGTAGATGGTGTGCACTACCATACCCCCAGACTTGGGGCGTTTGGATTCAGCACCCTTGAGATTTGTCGCAAACACAGGGATCTTCTCCGGCCTTCTCCTTTTATGGGCAGTCGAAGTTAAGGGGGCCGTTGCAGCGGGCACCCATATAGACGATACCTTCCATGGCATGGCAGCGAGATGGTCCCCCTCCTATCGACCCTTCATTTTCTTCTGTCGGTTGGGGTAGTCTTGGTCAACTACAGAGTCTTGGACTCTGTGCCAGACCCTGTGGATTTTGGAGGACAGCCGCTGAGGGGGCTGCTTCGGCTTCGCCTTTGTGACATTTTCAGCGGGTGGAGAAGACTTTTTAGTACGGCAGTTGGAGAATTCTCGCGCACCCTCCTGAGCGGCTCAAAGTTGTTCCCAGTTGGAACAACAGTATCAACTTCCCCCATTGGAGCTGGTGGGATAAGCCCAGAAAGGGAACTACCCCCAGCTTTCTTCACTCAGTGCCAGTGGCGACGTCGAGCATGTCTTGTAGATGGGACTGGCTCAGTTACAGGGGTGGCTTCGTCATGCCCCCTGCTCTGGTGAAGGGCTGCTGGGGTCAACCTATCGAAGACCGACGTCCGCTGAGAGGGAACGATCAATCTTGTAAAGACCGACTTTTTGGCAGGGGAAGCATTCGTAACGACCTCACCCGAAGCAAGAATTGGGATGTCCAGTCTTGCAAAGATCGACCCCTTAGCAGGAGAAGCCCCTCTGATGACTTCGTTTACCGGAGCTGGAATGGCTATCCGCTTCGGGATGACTCCTTCGGGTATTGCAGGCTTCTTCACGGGCCCACTTGAGCTTTGGCCTAGTCTGTTAAAGACCGAGGCGTTGGACTTGGACGACCCGTTGAGAAGGACCGTGGTAGTGGTAAGCCGATCAAAGACCGACTTCTTTGGAACTTCCTATAATGGCATTGGAGCGTTGAAGCTCATTAGCGGGAGCATGGTCCCGAAGAACAACCCAGTGGTGGCCTGTGTCACCTGTTCCACCGGCATTGCGAAGATGGAGGCCGCTTGGGGCCCGTAAGTCATTCCTCCAGCAGGGACGGAGTGGAAGTTGTTGTTGCAGTTGGTGCAGTTGGAAGCTATTGATGCCATCTTCTCTTCTACACGGAGCAAGACACCAAATCTTAGTACCTCGAATCCAGGGGAAACCATATTAAACCGTGATTTGTTCACGAACATGATACACGAAGTGTGGAGTGGAAAGAGGAAAAGGTCCCACCGGGCGTACCAGAATCTGTTCACAGCCGAAAGACGCGACCGGGACATTGGGGCATCTGACCTGAATTTTGGGGGGCAGATACTATTTGGTTTTATCCGTCCACCTCTCCGAAGATGACAAGTTGATTTATGGCACCGTGTATCGGAGGTTTGGACAGATGCGGCCGTTGTAACAGACTTCGTCAGATTCCCCCTCGTTGTGAGTGTTTTTTTTATTGTGGGGATGCTCTTCCCTGCAGGCGTAAGCCCCTGCAGTTAATTACGTTACCGCGTAGTGATAACCACTTTCTCCTGCTCCAGAAGGTCACTTCGTGTCGTGTGTGTGTGTTTTGTTTTTTGGTTGCCCGTGCATTGTATACGGAGAGTAATTCGTGTTGTCGCCCGTAGGGCATGGATTAGTCCTAATCCGTATTTTCTTAGATTTGGGTTTGGGTTGGTTTAAGGATCGTTAATTTTGTTTTAGATTAAGATTAACTCAAACGTTTGTTGAGGATACGTTAGTCTAATTTTAGACAAATATCTACTCAACAGGATTTTCTTTAGTTTATAGGGACGTTGCGGTCTACAATTTAGTTTTTAGGGACGTTGCGGTCCGCAATTTAGTTTTAAGGACATTACGGTCCAAAGGGTTTAGTTTTAAAGACGTTGCGGTCTACAATTTAAGAACATCATAGTCCATGGAATTTAGTTTTTAGGGACGTTGCGGTCCGCAATTTAGTTTAAGGACGTTGCGGTCCACGGAGTTTAGTTTTAAGGACATTGCGGTTCACGGTTAGTATAAGGACATTACAGTCCACAGTTTAGTTTTTAGGGACGTTGTGATCCGCAATTTAGTTTTAAGGACGTTGCGGTCCACGATTATTTTAAGGACATTACGGTCCATAATTTAGTTTTTAGGGACATTGCGGTCCGCAATTTAGTTTTAAGAACGTTGTGGTCCACTGAGTTGTTGGTTTGGGGGGTATACCAAGAATTATTGGTTATTGGGACCCTCCACCTCTCTGAAGATGTTGAAAAATTACAACGACATGTATCAGATGTATGAAGAGATGTACCCTCGAACCAAATTTCATATTGAGGGAAGATGTGGGATGAACATCATTTTAGATGTCATCTGTAGGAGATCACTAGTCATCTTTGGAATTTAAGATCGACTTGGGGAGACCTGAGTATAGGATTTCATTCGATTGGTAATCAAAGAAAGTTTTGGTCTCGGGGAACTTAGCTGCTTTGTACTAAGGCTGTCCTCTCATAGTGTTAAACACTAACACTTGCTCGGCGCTCATGTGCTCCCATGCGAGGCTCCCAAAAGTAGGGCTTATTCCCTTTTTTCTTTTATATGTGTTGAGCACTTCTCAGGGGTCACGTGGGGTCACGTGAGGCGCCCCAAAAGTAGGGCTTATTCTCTTTTCTCTTTATAAGTGCTAGGCACTACTTGGGGGTCATATGGGATCACGTGATCCGATCTCGGTTGTCCTCTTTTGTTCATCAAGGGTGCTCACGTGGGAGCACGTGATCGGCCGTTATCATGTTGGGTACCAATCTTTTATGTGCATGGAGGTCCTGAGTTTCAAGACTCTCAAGCCCATCGTTTCGTAAGAATTAAATTCTTAGGACATAGTTTTCCTCTTAGCTTTGGGATCTGCATGGCAGAATCTCCCCGATGAGAATTGTATTCTCAACTTGTAGGGAGATCTGTTTCTGCAGATCTTTTACTATAAAGAAGAAACAAGTTCTTATATGAAGGGTTAAACCCTTTTTTTATAAGAGAAATTAAATTCCTATATACTTTTTGGGAGAATTAAATTCTCTAAACTTAGGTCTTCCCTTAGGTTTTGGATCTACATGGCAGAATCTCCCCGATGAGAATTAAATTCTCAACTTGTGGGGAGATCTGTTTCTGCAGATCTCAACCAGAGGAAGAATTAAGTTCTTTTTAGAAGAGTTAAACTCTTATGGAGGTGAAAAAGAGATGAGATATTCTCTATGTTTTGTTCCGTCTCTTACCTAGAGTTTCTTTTTCTCTTTTAAGAGGTCTTCTTCTCTCTGGAGAATTAAATTCTCTTTTCTTTTAAGCTTACGAGGGTGTTTCTCTCTCTCTCTTTTCCTTCTCTCATTTCTTTTCCTTGTGTCTCTTGGCTCCTATTTATAAGAGAAAGAAAAGAATCAATTTGTTCAGAAACTCTCTTATTGAGAGATTTTGGTTGATTTTATAATCAACCAAAATGACCTTTTAGATCAATCGGTGAATTTTATTCACCGTTGGATTTTAAATCCAAGGACATCTGTTTTACATAAGATATTTCTCATAAGATTACGAAAATATTTCCCTATACAGTATCTTCTTCTGTAAATTGGTGATTTTTAATCACCATTAGATTTTTAATCTAACGGAGCTCTGCTTTACAGAGCGCAATGTTTCTTGTTTAGAAAAATCTAAGGAAACATTTTCCAAATAAGGCTTTGATCCCTTTTATTTAGAATTTAATTCTATTGGTTTAGAAGCCATAGGAGCCCATCACGTGTAGCACGTGACCCCACGAAGTTAAGCCCATCAAAGAGCGTCACGTGCTATTACGTGACTTTTTCCTGGCCAATTGTTTGTTTTAAGAAGGAGCCTATATACTTTGCATATGGCGGTCACGTGTCTGCACGTGAGGCTCAGTTTTAGCCTCATTTTCAGCCTTGTTTTGTCAAGCGCGGTACCTATCACGTGTGGGCACGTGATGCTCCATTTGGGGACTTTTCCCATTTCTTTTTATATTATTTATTTTTCATAAGGTAACATGGTCGACCCTGAGCTTGTGCGAGATTACCTTGGGGTCGATCTTGGGCATGTCGGCGGGCGACCAAGCGAACACGTCCGAGTTTCCTCGGAGAAAGTTGTAACACCTTAGATTGTGTTTTGGGGATAATTATATTTTAATGAATGGTTTTTAATAAAAAAAAAAGTATACCAAATTGATTTTCAATTATTTTATCCTAATTAATGAATATTTTATTAGATTTTTCCTAGCCTTACACACACTTGTGCATGTTTACTAGGGTGTTAATTTGGGGTTTAGCCATGATTAGCAACATGGTGAACTAACCATTTCCTTAAGCTAATAGTTTTAAAATTTATATTTAAGTGTTTTGGGTTTTTTTGTGTATGGTTGTTTTAAAAAAAATGAAATGAATTTAAATTTAAAAAGGATTTGAATATTGGTTTGAATTGTTGACCAAGGAGAGAGAGAGATGGGCATGGTGCTACATAGCTTAAGCCATGCCCATTTAATGAAGAAAGAGAAAGAGAAAGGGGGGAGTTGTGTTGGTTGCTCTCACTTTCACTTCTCTCTCTCATTTCTCTCATTCTCTCACACTCTCACACACCCACCCCATCAGCAGCCCAGCAGCAGCAGCAGCAGAAGGCATCAGCATCAGCAACAAGAGAAGCAGCAGCATCAGCATCAGCAGCAGCAGAAAGCAACAGCATCAGCAGCACAGGCAGTAGTAGCAACACAAGGAGCAATTGCAGCAGCTCATATCCTCCATACACTTCTTCTCCTGCTTCCTAGGACCCTTTAGGGTATATTTTCTGAACACAATTCCCCTTATTGCTTAACTTGTGTGTTGTTAGCGTCGGTTTGCGTTTAAAGTTAGCTTTTGTGCTAAATATGGTGATTTATGTAGACTTTTGATTAAGTGTTGATTGCGTTGGTAAACCCTACCTATTTAAGTGTTGTTAGGGTCACTTTAACTGAGTTTAACCCCAGGTTTCACTAAAATACCATAGGGTTTCCATTTGTGTGCAAATTTGTGTTTTTAAGCGATATTGGGGATTTCTGTGATCTGCTTTTGACCCGGACCCTTCAGGATAAAATTGAGGAGACTGGAGCATGCTTACCAGGTATAGACCACACCACCAGAACACGAGCCCCTAATCCCCAGACCAGGCCGCAAATTAAAGCAATCTGGCCGCAAATTGCGGCCAGGAAGAGGAGTTGGGTCTTGGGGGTTTGGGTAGGCTAGTCTGCAATGTTTTGTAGTGTTTTGGCATGTGTAGTTTTGTGAGATTTGACCTGTAGGAAAATCTGGGTTCATTTATCGTATTTCTAGTTCGTTGTGTTTGCGCGATACTCGCGATACGTGAGTGGGTTCTGCGATCCAGCGTGTCGCGGTAGTTTTAGACGCGTATACACACGTTTCAGCGTATCGTGCACACGCGCGTTTAGTTCGTGACGCGAGTTTCTCGTTTAGTGTCAATATCGCGTTTTGCGAGATATTTGCTTATATATATGATTTCCTTGTCTAATTTTCAGGTTTGCAGGTAGGGACTAGGGACACAGCTACAGGGGGAAACAGGTGGTAGGATTCACCTAGCGTGGAGCGCTGGTGAGTAGATTTAATATCTACAGGGGAATCGCCCGCATGGCGTTATGCGTCTGGGCTAGAATTCTAATACTTGTTGAATATTCTACGTTATTGTTAGAATTGCGCATTTACCCTATTACTTAGATGTTGTACTTGGACTAGTAGCCGTAGGTGTTAGGTTTACCTAGCACCTCATGAAGGGTTTGGAAGCATCACATGTCACAAAATCAAATTTTTATGGTGCTAAGTGAACATACAAAGAATCATCACTAGAATTTTAGGGTTTCTAAAACTTGACAACATCACAAGTAGGAAAAACTAGTGTTTTGAGAGTACAACCTTTGTAGCTCCCTACGCTAGACTCCTTGGCCTCTTGAGGGTTGGAAAAAGGTTCGCTTGAGGTCTTCTAATGTCCACGGCGATCCACCCGAAGCTCCTTTGCCCAAAGCTCCTTGCTTTACCCGATATGTGAAAGAAGTAAAGCAAACACCCTATACAAACCGGCTAGATGTGTGTAGTATGATGATGTGGTTGTTTTTCTATAATCAAAATTCTTTCTTTTATCAACCTCACTTAAAGAAAATTATCAAGAGAGGAAGAAGAAGATGGTGGCTTTGCTTTCTCACAAAAGGAAAAAAGATAAGAATGAATAAATGAAATGAGAAAGAATAATATATCTAAATTCCTTCTCACTTCAACCATGATTAGAATTATCTAGATCTTTTCCAAAGTGAGTTAAAAGGTTAAAGGATAATTAACTCAAGGTTAATAAGTGGTTGAAGCATGGTCAAAGATGATAAACTTGAACCTCTTGTGAATTATCCTTTCCTTTTAACAAAATGAAAAATAAATAGATAATTCTATCATGTAAGTCTTAGATTGCCACCAAACTTGTATCAACAACCATGATACTATGTATGCATGTATGTATCCATGCACATCATCATGTGCATACATGTATGCATACAAAATAGAAAAAAAGAGTTTGATTAAAGAATTAATCTAAAAGTCATTTGTAAAATCAACACTTGATTTTGCAAACCGGTCATATCACATACGACCCGACCAATAGAAAATGCCCGATTAATATACGGTATCACATATCTGTATTTAATCGGGTCCCCGCGCATATCTCATATGCACACCACATCTTTTCGCCTGAGCCAGGAAACTTCATTGTGGGACTCTAAGACTCGTCAATACGCCGGCAGTAGGTAATGATCATATTAAATACCTACAAGCCGCAAGCGGTCAGCTAAACGTAACGGCCACCCGGGTATTGAGCGATCAGAAGAAAACAAGCGAACCTGCTACAACTCCCATCGAGCCAACCGGCAAAACTACCGTACAGTCCGGTCTTTTCGTCAGATATGCTGCATATCGAGTCTAGGGATGGTAACGTCGACCCCAATAACTCAATAAGTCGTGCCGATGAATGGTCTATAACAGATCGAGAAACTACTGATAACACTTATCAGCAAATCCCAACAGCCCTGGCCAGGGACTTACTGATATAGCCAGTCGAGCACAGCACAACATCAACTCCCAATACCGGGAGAGACGAAACCCCTCCTATCGCTCATCGCCTTCGTGTGTCTCGGGACTGTACCCAACGGCCACCTGTTTGCACGACTCAGTAGAGCCGTGGTAGGGTGGTAATCAAAGTACAGTGGGAGAACACACAAGACTCTATGACGATCTCGGGTCTACAGACTAACCTGCACCAGTGTCACCTGAGAACTGCTATCTGACGATAGATATAATTCCATATAGGAGTTCTCGGCGAGTCCGTCCAGTGTACCCAGTCACCACTGAGCACCCGTATACGATCTCGATGTCAAACATCGATGAATGTGGGAACATCTATCGCCCATCATATGGGTCTAGTATCATATACGCTAGTCTACACTGGTATATCGATGCCCCGTCTCGATACACCTACGACTAGGGACATTCCAGGATATGCTTATAAACTACTGATGTCCCACTAGTATGATCCCTATCATAATCACAGTAGTCAAGTCTATATCCTCAGGGCTTTATCAACATGTATGAATGAATAAAAGCATGATCAAATCAACATGTCAGATAAAGAAGAACCAGATAGCATACTATCATGTCGAACAAGAATGTACACTGAATATATATATACATGTATAAATACATCCACTATCATATAATGGCCTCTAGGGCATACATATATCCAACAGTAGGACACTGCACAAATTATTGACGATTCATGTTGCACGAGCACTGATTGTATGCTACACACACCGTCAATAATTGCCATGTCACACACAAATCACTTATAGATACTATATTGCTTGGTTAGGGACCTTATGACATTGATTCGTACTGCTTATCACATATGACATTTACCATACCTATATACCTATAGAGTATCATACCATTAGTAATAGGTACATATACACTTTACGATACGGCTACAGGTATACCTTGCTCATATTTTACTTATACCCACGGGGTATACTACATCATTTACTTATAGGTAGACACCTATACTTAGCTGTACCTTATTGATTTCGCATACATCTGGTTTCAGCTACATATTTTCCTTTATATGCTCGCATTTCAGATATATCACACATATTTATTCATGGATTTGCGCATTGTTATTTGGATTTTACATGATGTTTTCTAGATTTGGGAACCGCGGGAGTTCATGAAATTATGCATTATTTGAAAAACCTGGTTTCCTTGATATGATATTTGCGCATCCACCATGAGATTTATCGGTTCTGATTATATACTCCATACGAGGAGTGGGTGCCGTATGAGGGTACATAGTGGGGCCCGGTATGGTTCCCCTCGACAAGATGATCGATGGACTTTGCCGATTGAGCCTGGAGGTGGGCGAGTACCTACCGGTGACACTACCAATGACTCGGCGGGGATAATGGGGATACCGTTGGGAGTCATGTACGTATGGATACGTGGGAAGACGAGGGTCAGAGCTAGGTTCTCGTGCTTTTCGGGATAGCGTATGATACGTACCTATCAGGATGCTAGTCTTGGTGACGGCATCTGATAGATCAGTATTTCTGTGTCGATACTTGGCACATTGTTTTCATGATATTTCTTTTAACACCTTTTGTATATATAACAGGGGATTTAGCCGTTGTTATATATACCCTTACACCAATATTAGTGGAGTGGGGCGCTAATATATGTGTATTGACCAATCATATTTATTTCTGCAAATATATATTTAGGATGCTAGAATCTTACTTGAGATTTGATTTGGGATATTAGGTGATTCATTGAGATTGGATACCGGATACATATGAGATTGTCGATTTGTACAGTCGGGATATAGGAGATTATTCGATATTGTACATTGAGGAGATGTGAGACTTATATGATATGAGAGCCCAACTTGGAGGCTGATTGAGAAATTATGAATTTGAGTGTCTTAATGGATTGTGATCCTACCACGATATCAGGATTCCGTGGGAATGACATATTTCACTCCATACCTCACACTTATCTATTTATGCACTGTTTCATGTATTAGTAGTACCTGTTAGTGTACCCTTCATGATTGCTGCATATCTACATTCTCATATCCCTATCGCATGATTATTGCATACTATTGTCATATCACTATTGCTTCATATATTGGTTGTACCTGTTAGTGTACTTTCCATTATTCTGCATTCATATGATCTGTTATTAATGTTAATTGCATATCTTAGATTCATACTGTACGTACATACCTGCGATTACCTGCACATGTTATCTATTATTAATGAGTTGGCAACTCACCCCCGTTGTGCCACAGTTGTTTTGCAGGGTGTTTCCCCAGAGTAGTCGAGGCAGGCTATTCATCTATCATCTTTTGCTACAGATACCGCATCGGCTCACGGTGTGCTATTTTGCTTAGGTGGGTTTTGGTGGTTATCTGTATTTTGTATTGTACATTCGTTGTATCTGGTACTCTCCATCTACTATTATGTTGTTGATTTAGAGACTTGGTAAGGACGATATTGTATATTATTTGTGGATTTGTTGTCTTTTATACAGCTTTCTCTCCATTGTCTTTTATTTCTTCGCTACGGCGTCGTATATTTGTGATGGTGATTGTTTTCCGCCTTTGGACGTGTATTTGCTCCCGTTTAGGGATGCTTTAATTATCTTTATCTGTTGTACCCATTTTGGGGTTAGTTTTTACAAAAGGGGGTGCTACCAAAATTATAAAGAAAGAAAGTTGGACTTTTTAAAGAATTTGGGTTGTGATTTCAAATGTTTCAAAAATTTCTATTATCTTTTCATGTATTTTAATGGTTTAGATTTCTGGGTTTTGGCTTTCTTTTACCGCGTTACGTCTTTAGGCGTTGCATAGTATTAGGGCCGTCACGTGCCAATTTCGGGTCGTGACAAAGTTGGTATTAGAGAGCTAGGTTTTACCTTTCGAAGTGTAGGATGACCTTGGAATGATGGAGTAGGTAGCTTAAGCAAAGTAACGTAGTGTGTGTATGTCTGCAGCGTACCCATGATGCGGTACTTCGCCTAAAGTGACCTAAGTACAAATTGCTTGAAATTCCTTCCTTGACGATTCATATCCTTGTGATTCGATTTCCGTATTCTTATCGAATCTTATCTCTATTTATAGCCTTGCCGCCGATGACTATAGGGACTCAGAGTGATGCAGCGAGGGCCGAGGTCAGAGTTAGCTCGGGTAAGACGAGTACTGACCAGGATGGCACGCTAGTTGCACAGGTGCAGACGGATCAGCCTTCGACATATAGTATCGATAGGCTTATGGCAGAGATGCAGGACTTCCGCCAGACTATGAGTTCATTGGTTGATGTCGTTCGAGCGATGCGACAAGAGGTTGTCACCCCTGTTACTCAGTTGTCCTTTGCGATCAGCATGCAGCAGTCCGTCACCTACATAGCACCAGTGGTTGCAGCTCCAGTTGACGAGGCACATATTCTAGAGACTCTGAGAGTTCCAGGACAGTGGAGGACTCGTACCAGTGCACCAGTCCAGAGACAGAGGTTTGGTCATCGAGACAGATTTCATGGCCGTCGCGGGAGTAGCAGAGGCTTAGGATGAGGACAGTCGTTCAGCTCTCATCCCCAGGAGGGTCAGCAGTCACCATTTGGATGTTTTCGATGCGGAAGCCTTCAGCACTTCGTCAGACATTGTTCCTTAGCACCTTGTCAGGGACATATTCAGAGAGGTCATGGACGTGGAAGGTTCGCTCAGAGGGGTCAGTCTAGTAGAGGAGGAGTTCAGTCTGTTGCGGGTAGGGGCAGACACAGGAGTTTGCTTCTACTCATCGGGACGCGCGGGCGTCCAATGTGGAGTTTTCAGGTATCCTTAATTCGCATGTTCTTTTGATGTATCTATTTGTTTTCCACACTTGTGCCGTGGTTGGGACGAGAGTCGTGTTGGGTAGATAAGCCGTTTGTTGTGTTAATTTCTGCCAGCGATTCTTTTGTTGCGCGGCACGTATCTCAGTTGTGTGCCAATCGGATAGGAGATATAGATTCGTCCGTCGTTTTGGTCCTTCTAGAGATGTTGGATTTGACGTTCTCCTGGGTATGGACTGGTTAGCTACGTACTAAGCGTCTGTGGACTACCATGAGAAAACAGTCAGGTCTTGTTTTCCCGGCGAGTCAATTCTTGTTGTGCGGGTGGATAGTTGTGCCGCTTCTCACAGCTTGAATTCAGCCTTTTTCGCTAGTCGGCTTTTGAGGAGATGTCGTGGATTCTTGGCGTTCATTAGTGATACCGAAACCACAGTGGGTTTGTTGGACCGGTTTTCCTTTCGTGCGAGAGTCTTCCGACGTTGTTCCAGATGAGCCGGCGAAGCTTAAGGAGCTTAAGGATCAGCTGCAGAGTTGTTTGTTGGGGAGTTGTGCGTCTGAGTGTTTCGCTTTTGGAAGCTCCTATTTCTGTTCGTCAAGGAGAAAGACGGCAGTTGGAGGTTGTGTATCGACGGATCGTTAATTAAACCGGCTTACGGTGCGGATAGGTATCCTTTACCTCGCAGTGACGATTTCTTCGATCAGCTCCACAGTGCGAGACATTTTCTAAGTTTGTTCGGGATCAAGTCATCATTATTGCGGGTTCGGAGTGATGACATTCCGAAGACTGCCTTATGCGTGCTACGGGCTTTGTGTGTTTTAGTGAGTCATTGGATTCATTGATGCCCTGGCAGCATTCGTAGATGTGATGAACCAGATTTCTTCAGGCCATTCCTCAACCAGTTATTGTTGTGTTATTGTGACGTTCTGGTCTATTTAATGTGTCTTGAGGGACAGGAGTAGCACTTGAGGATTTGTTATGCAGATACTGGGAGAGCACCAGCAGTTTGCTAGATTCTCGGAGTGTTTCTTCAGGCTTGTTCGTGTGGACTCCTAGGTCTTGTAGTCACAGGAGACGGTTTCGTATGGTTCCGAAGAAGATCATGGCCGTACAGCTTAGGCCCAGACTTGTGTGCAGGACGGAGGTCCGCAGATTTGGGGCTTAGCAAGTTTTTCCGCCGTTTCGTGCAGGATTGCTGGTGTAGTGTTGTACCGTTGACTGAATTGACCGGAAGGGAGGTTTCTTTTCTTTGGATTGAGGCATGTGTGCGGAGTTTTCGGCAGTTGAAGATTCGGTTAACAACTGCATCAGTCCTTTCTTTGCTTTTGGTTCGAACGACCTTGTTGTTTAACTGTAATGTTTCTTGAGTGGGGCTCGATTGTGCACTAATGTAGCACTATAGAGTTATCGCTTTTGCTTCTCTACATTTGGAGGAAGTACGAGAAGGATATTCCACTCATGATCTGGAGATGGCCGCGGTGGTTTTGCGTTAGAGATTTAGGGACACTATTTGTTCGAGAGTCGTGTCAGATTTTCACGGACCACCAGAGCTTAATGTACATCTTCCTGCAGCGGATTTTGATTGTTGTGATAGTCCTCTGCAGATTTACAGTTCTTGTGTGATCGTTGAATACAGCTTAAGTTCGTCTCTACTGAGGGAACAGCTTGCTCATGTCCGCGCCCGATCACTTTTCTTTAATCGCTTTCGCGAGACACTGCCCGCCGATGCTCGTTCGTCAGTGATACTTAAGCATACTAGGCTGGGTAATGATTCGGAGTCCTTGATTTGTGACACGGGTGTGCTAAGTTAGGGACGCGTTTGTGTACCTGATATTATCGGGTAAAGACGTGAAATCCTAGAGCAAGCACATCAGTCAACTCTCTGTATTCATTCAATTTCCACCAGCATTGACGTGACTTGTGAGATAGTTACAGGTGGGCAGGGATGTAAAGAGAAGCTTTGGGTTTCGGTTCAAGGTGTCTGTCTTGTTGTGTGTTTGGGTTGAGCATCTGAGACCGGCTGGAGAGTTGCAACTTTAACCATTCCAAAGTGGGAGTGGGAGCAGGTCTCCATAAATTTCGTTATGGTGTCTACCCAGGTTTAGTCAAGGTGTGACTCCTTTCGGATGCTTGTCGTCCGGTTTTGCTCAGTTGTTCTTTGTTAGTTGTGCGTTCGTATTAATTGTTGTTGGCAGTTGGGGATCGTCACTTGCCATCGTTAGGATGCTTCTTTGATAGCAGTTATCAGGGAGCGTTCCAATTGGCAACCTTTAGGTTTAGGAGTTAGGTCGTGTCGATCATCAGTCCGTTGTTTTTCTGACTCTGCGTAAGTAGGCTTTTGGACCCCAGCTAGTCTAGAGACTTCGGAGATGATCCGGTTGTTTCAGGTCAGGATGAGAGTAACCCTGTGCAAACAGAAGTCTTATGCCGACTGTGTTGGTCGTAGACTTAAGTGCGCAGTGGCAAATCATGTATTCCTACGGACTTTTCCGATGAATAACGTGTTGGATTTTGGGAAGCTTGTCCCAGGATTTTTAGGTCCTTTTGAGAATCCTATAAGCGGGTTAGTTTCGTTGTCTTTAATTTGGCACTTCCGCCCAGATTATTGAGTTTTCACCCCGTATTCCTTGTGATGATACTTTACAATTACCTTCATTACCTTTCTCACATGATTTGGCACCAGACTATTTGACTTGGACGCGATCGTTTCGCTCACCGGCAGCCATTTGTGTTAATGGCCCGGCAAGTGGAGAAACGTCAGTCAAGGGTCTTGCTATCTGTGAAGAGCTTTCTTGGACGTAGCCGTAAAGTGAGCTAATCACTTGGGAGGCTGCGAGCGAGATTGAGAGTGGTAAACTACTTTTTGAAGGTACGCGTAGCAGTATATTTTTAAATTCGGGGACGAATTTCTTTTAAGGGGGGGAGATTGTAACACCTTAGAATGTGTTTTGGGGATAATTATATTTTAATGAATGGTTTTTAATAAAAAGTTTACCAAATTGATTTTCAATTATTTTATCCTAATTATTGAATATTTTATTAGATTTTTCCTAGCCTTGCACACACTTGTGCATGTTTACTAGGGTGTTAATTTGGAGTTTAGCCATGATTAGCAACATGGTGAACTAACCATTTCCTTAAGCTAATAGTTTAAAATTTATATTTAAGTATTTTGGGTTTTATTGTGTATGGTTGTTTTAAAAAAAATGAAATGAATTTAAATTTAAAAAGGATTTGAATATTGGTTTGAATTGTTGACCAAGGAGAGAGAGAGATGGGCATGGTGCTACATGGCTTAAGCCATGCCCATTTAATGAAGAAAGAGAAAGAGAAAGGGGGGAGTTGTGTTGGTTGCTCTCACTCTCACTTCTCTCTCTCATTTCTCTCACACTCTCACACACCCACCCCATCAGCAGCCCAGCAGCAGCAGCAGAAGGCATCAGCAGCGGCAACAAGAAAAGCAACAGCATCAGCATCAGCAGCAGCAGACAGCAACAGCATCAGCAGCACAGGCAGCAGTAACAACTCAAGGAGCAATTGCAGCAGCTCATCTCCTCCATACACTTCTTCTCCTGCTTCCTAGGACCCTTTAGGGTATATTTTCTGAACACAATTCCCCTTATTGCTTAACTTGTGTGTTGTTAGAGTCGGTTTGCGTTTAAAGTTAGCTTTTGTGCTAAATATGGTGATTTATGTAGACTTTTGATTAAGTGTTAATTGCGTTGGTAAACCCTACCTATTTAAGTGTTGTCAGGGTCACTTTAACTGAGTTTAACCCCAGGTTTCACTAAAATACCATAGGGTTTCCATTTGTGTGCAAATTTGTGTTTTTAAGCGATATTGGGGATTTCTGTGATCTGCTTTTGACCCGGACCCTTCAGGATAAATTGAGGAGACTGGAGCATGCTTACCAGGTATAGACCACACCACCAGAACACGAGCCCCTAATCCCCAGACCAGGCCGCAGATTAAATCAATCTGGCCGCAAATTGCGGCCAGGAAGAGGAGTTGGGTCTTGGGGGTTTGGGTAGGCTAGTATGCAGTGTTTTGTAGTGTTTTGGCATGTGTAGTTTTGTGAGATTTGACCTGTAGGAAAATCTGGGTTCATTTATCGTATTTCTAGTTCGTTGTGTTTGCGCGATACGCGCGATACGTGAGTGAGTTCTGCGATCCAGCGTGTCGCGGTAGTTTTAGACGCGTATACACACATTTCAGCGTATCGTGCACACGCGCGTTTAGTTCGCGACGCGAGTTTCTCGTTTAGTGTCGATATCGCGTTTTGCGAGATATTTGCTTATATATATGATTTCCTTGTCTAATTTTCAGGTTTACAGGTAGGGACTACGAACACAGCTACAGGGGGTAACAGGTGGTAGGATTCACCTAGCGTGGTGCGCTAGTGAGTAGATTTAACATCTACAGGGGAATCGCCCGCATGGCGTTATGCGTCTGGGCTAGAATTCTAATACTTGTCGCATATTCTACGTTATTGTTAGAATTGCGCCTTTACCCCATTACTTAGATGTTGTACTTGGACTAGTAGCCGTAGGACACTGCATAAATTATTGACGATTCATGTTGCACGAGCACTGATTGTATGCTACACACACCGTCAATAATTGCCATGTCACACACAAACCACTTATAGATACTATATTGCTTGGTTAGGGACCTTGTGACATTGATTCGTAATGCTTATCACATATGACATTTACCATACCTGTATACCTATAGAGTATCATACCATTAGTAATAGATACATATACACTTTACGATACAGCTACAGGTATAGATTGCTCATATTTTACTTATACCCAGGGGGGTATACCACATCATTTACTTATAGGTAGACACCTATACTTAGCTGTACCTTATTGATTTCGCATACATCTGGTTCAGCTACATATGTTCCTTTATATGCTTGCATTTCAGATATATCGCACATATTTATTCCTGAATTTGCGCATTGTTATTTGGATTTTACATGATATTTTCTGGATTTGGGAACCGCGGGGGTTCATGAAATTATGCATTATTTGAAAAACCCGGTTTCCTTGATATGATATTTGCGCATCCACCATGAGATTTATCGTTTTTGATTATATACTCCATACGAGGAGTGGGTGCCGTATGAGGGTACATGGTGGGGCCCGGTATGGTTCCCCTCGGCAAGATGATCGATGGACTTTGCCGATTGAGCCTGGAGGTGGGCGAGTACCTACCGGTGACAGTACCAATGACTCGACTGGGATCATGGGGATACCGTTGGGAGTCATGTACGTATGGATACGTGGGAAGACGAGGGTCAGAGCCAGGTACTCGTGCTTTTCGGAATAGCGTATGATACGTACCTATCAGAATGCTAGTCTTGGTGACGGCATCTGATAGATCAGTATTTCTGTGTTGATTCTTGGCACATTGTTTTCTTGATATTTCTTTTAACACCTTTTGTATATATAACAGGGGATTTAGCCGTTGTTATATATACCCTTACACCAATATTAGTGGAGTGGGACGCTAATATATGTGTATTGATTCTATCATATTTATTTCTGCAAATATATATTTAGGATGCTAGAATCTTACTTGAGATTTGATTTGGGATATTAGGTGATTCATTGAGATTGGATACCGGATACATATGAGATTGTCGATTTGTACATTCGGGATATAGGAGATTATTCGATATTGTACATTGAGGAGATGTGAGACTTATATGATATGAGAGCCCAACTTGGGGGCTGATTGAGAAATTGTGAATTTGAGTGTCTTGATGGATTGTGATCCTACCACAATATCAGGATTCCGTGGGAATGACATATTTCACTCCATACCTCACACTTATCTATTTATGCACTGTTTCATGTATTAGTAGTACCTGTTAGTGTACCCTTCATGATTGCTGCATATCTACATTCTCATATCCCTATCGCATGATTATTGCATACTATTATCATATCACTATTGCTTCATATATTGGTTGTACCTGTTAGTGTACTTTCCATTATTCTGCATTCATATGACCTGTTATTACTGTTAATTGCATATTTTAGATTCATGCTGTACGTACATACCTGCGATTACCTGCACATGTTATCTACTATTCACGAGTTGGCAACTCACCCCCGTTGTGCCACAGTTGTTTTGCAGGGTGTTTCTCCAGAGTAGTCGAGGCAGGCTATTCATCTATCATCTTTTGCTACAGATACCGTATCGGCTCACAGTGTGCTATTTTGCTTAGTCGAGGCAGGCTATTCATCTAGCATCGACTCACAGATATCGCGGACAAGTTTTGCAATGTTCAAATGCATCTTTAAATAATGTTGGCCAATAAAAGCCACATTACAAAACTTTCTCCGCCGTTTTTCGAGGTCCAAAATGACCGCCGCATGCCTGATCATGACAAAATGATAACACCCTCTTGAATTCATCATTAGGGACACACCTGCGAATGATTTGATCGGAACAATACTTGAATAGATATGGTTCATCCCAGTAAAAATATTTTACTTGGGATAGAAATCGATGTTTGTCTTGTTTCGACCAATCGCTAGGTATAAGTCTCGTCGCAAGATAATTCACGATATCCACAAACTAAGGTTCGTAGGATACATTCAAGAACTGTTCGTCGGGAAATGAGTCATTTATCGGCACGGTCACAGTTGGCGAAGAAGTGATGCGTGAAAGATGGTCGGCTACAATGTTTTCACATCCACTCTTGTCTTTGATGACAAGATCAAATTCTTGTAACAATAGGATCCAACGTATTAGCCTGGCCTTCGCATCCTTCTTCGATAAAAGATGTCGTACGGCGGAGTGATCTGTGTAAACCACAATAGGCGAGACAATCAAGTAGGGCCTGAATTTCTCTAATGCAAATACAACTGCCAAGAGTTCTTTCTCGGTAGTTGTGTAATTTATTTGTGCATTATTCCCGCCAAAAATTTCTGCGCAGAAGAGTCCAAGGTATCAAATGGCAGTGATACGCTTAAGGAAATGCGAACCAGTATCTTCCGGCCTATATTTTGATAAACTTCCAAAAGATAAACAGCTAAATTCTGATGATATTTGAAGCATCTCGAAAAACCCTTCGATTTGATATATTATGGGCCTCATAATTCATCCGGGATCAAAAGTTATGAGGTATCACGTGTCCACATGTGATGGACCTTTAAGAATCCGCTGGAGGAGTTAAAAGATATAATAAAAACTCAGAAAAGACCCCAATAGGGCATCACGTGCTCACACGTGACCATGGGTCACGTGCAGACACGCGATGGGCTCTTAAGACCTCTAAAATAATGAATAGAATTAAATTCTAAAATGTGTTCCCTGATTAAAATGAGAGGTCAGCTCAATGAGGTATCACGTGCTTACACGTGACCAATGGTCACGTGTTGACACGTGATGATTAAAACTGAAACATAAATAAGCGGCTGAGAAAGGAACCCAATTGGGGGTCACGTGCTCACACGTGACCAAAGGTCACGTGCCAGCACGTGACTGGCTTTAAAAGCCTTATAATTTAATAGAATTAAATTCTAAAAGTTTCTGAATCTTTCCAAATGGAAAAAGGTCTATGGGGACCGTTGGATTAAAGAACCAAGGGTGATTAAAAATCACCAATTTATGGAAAAATCTTAAATAAGGAAAGATTCCCCCTAAATCTAACCGAGATAACAAATAGAATATCTTTTGGATTTAAAATCCACGGTGAATAAAATTCACTGAATGATCTAAAGGCCCAGAATTAATGATAAATATAAATCAAATCTCTCAACAATCAAATCAAATCTTTCAATGAGAGATTTGCTAAACAAATTGATTCTTTTCCTTCTCCTATAAATAGGAGCCAAGAAGAGAAGAGAGGGGATCTACTTTTTTGGAGAGAAAAACAGAGAGAGGAGAATTTAATTCTCTGCAAAAGAAAAATCCTAGGTAAGAAAAAAGAGGCTTCAAAAGAGAATTTAATTCTCAAAAGAGTTTAACTCTTACATAAAGAAAAGAACTTAGTTCTTTCTCTGGTTGAGGATCTGCAAAGTGCGCATCTCCCCATGAATTGAGAATTTAATTCTCATTGGGTTGAGATCCTGCCATGCAGATCTAAAACACAGAGGAGGAATTGAGTTTTGAGAATTTAATTCTCCCAAACTTTCAGGAATTTAATTCCTCCTAAAACAAAACTAGGGTTTAACCCTAATCAAGAATTTAATTCTTTTACATATCTGGGAATTTAATTTCTTTGAAAAGAAATCAGGGTTTCATCCTAAATAAGAATTTAATTCTTTCACGATAGGAATTTAATTCCTCCAAAATCATAATTAGGGTTTAACCCTACAAAGAATTCAATTCTTAAAAGATCTCTGTGCATAAAAAGACTAAGGCCACGTGCCACACGTGACCCCTGAACAGATCCCCCAAAAATGAGAAGAGGAAAGCTTTGAGGCAATGCCTCACGTGTTCCCACGTGACCCTCATTATATATGGAACAAAAGCAAAGGCAGAAACAATTCTGGGCGCTCTCACGTGACACCACGTGACCCCTAATAAATGTTCTAATAAATCAGGGCATGAGTATACATCACGTGCCCACACGTGATGGCTATGAAAATTAAAAATGTTTAACACTTGTTTGCAGAACAAAATAAAGTGGATCTGGCCCCACTTTTTGATGCCATCACGTGCTCCCACGTGACTCCCAAAACGCAGAAAGAAAAAGCAAAGGAAATGAAAGCTTTGGGCACTCTCACGTGTTATCACGTGACCCCTCAGCAAATGCTTTAACAATTGGCGCACAGATCCCTATCACGTGCCAACACGTAATGCTCTAAAATAAAAATAAAAGTGTTTTGACACTTATTCGCAGATTTGAGGATAAACCAAAAGGAGATCTGGCTCCACATTTAGGGCGCCCTCACGTGTCACCACGTGACCCCTAATGAGCATTCTAACAGACCAGAGCGGGGGCCTCCATCACGTGCCCACACGTGATGGCCAGAAAATTAAAAGTGTTAAACACTGATCTGCAGAATAAAATAAGGGAAATCAGGGCGCTCTCACGTGTCCGCACGTGACCCTTCCCTCCTTAGTGTTTAACACTAATTGGAAAACTCTATTTACAGTGTTTAACACTGATTTTCTTAGTGTTTAACACTAATTTGGAAAACTTTATTTGCAGTGTTTAACACTGATTTTCTTAGTGTTTAACACTCATTTGGAAAACTCTATTTGCAGTGTTTAACACTTATTTGCTTAGTGTTTAACACTAATTTGAAAACTCTGTTCCCAGTGTTTAACACTGATTATCTTTTAGTGTTTAACACTAACTTGCTAATCTTATTCCCAGTGTTCAACACTAGCTTTAGCCCAATTGGCTAAGTTTCTAGAGGCAAAGCCTCTCCTTCAATGGACCAACAGAGGGCCAATATTTCAAACATAATTGGACTTAGCCCAAACTGGCCATAAGTCCTCAAATCATCTTGAACTGAGCACATCTGCTCTTTCAACCAACTCATTGGTTTAGGGTACATCTCTGAACTCCTCTGATATTTGTCGTTGTAATCCTTCAACGTCTTCAGAGAGGTGACGGGTCCCGACAACCACACATCAACACGGACTATGGGGTCCTTAAACTCATGGACTTATGCGTCCTTAAACCAAGATACGGACTGTGGGGTCCTTAAACTCGCGGACTTATGCGTCCTTAAACTAACGGACTAATGCGTCCTTAAACACACCCATATGGACTGTGGGGTCATTAAACCAATGGACTTATGCGTCCTTAAACTACCATCGGACCACTATGTCCCTGAACTGGAACTTGGACCATTACGTCCCTAAACTGGCAATGGACCACTATGTCCCTAAACTGGAACAATAGAGCCCCCAAATGCTCTTTTGTCGGATCTAAACGATCCCGTTAAGTCGATCTTAGTCCCAAACTGGACTAACGTATCCTTAACAACCGTTTAAGTTGATCTTAGCCTCAAATATGGCTAACGTATCCTTAAACCTTCAAACAGACTTTAGTCCCAAATTGGATTATAAATCCCCCAATCAACTTTGGTTCAAGGGTACATCTCTGAACTCCTCTGACACCTGTCGTTGTAATTCTTCAACGTCGTCAGAGAGGTGACGGGTCCCGACGACCATACATGCAATGGACCACTATGTCCCTAAACTGGAACAATAGAGCCCCCAAACGCTCTTTTGTCGGATCTAAACGATCCCGTTAAGTTGATCTTAGTCTCAAATTGGACTAACGTATCCTTAACAAACGTTTGAGTTGATCTTAGCCTCAAATATGGCTAACATATGCTCAAACCAAAACCCCAAAACCAAATCTGAGAAAATACGGATTTGGACTAGTCCACGCCCTACGGGCAACAACATAACTCAGTCCCCGTATACAATCCACAGGCAACCACAAATAAAACAAACACACACGATACGAAGTGACCATCTGGAGAAGGAGAAAGTTGTTACCGCAACGCGGTAGCGTAATTAACTGCAGGGGCTTGCGCCTGCAGGGAAGAGCGTCCCCACAATCAAAAACCCCTTAAGCGAGGGGGAATCTGACGAAGTCTGCTACATCGGACGCATCCGTTCAGACCTTCGATACACGGTGCCATAAATCAACTTGGCATCTTCGGAGAGGTGGACGGATAGCACCTATTAGCATCTACCCCGAACCTCAGGCAAGACATCCGTGTATCGGCCGCCGTTCGAAGGGGAACAGATTCTGGCACGCCCGGTGGGACCTCTTTCTCTTTCCACTCCACACTTTGTGTGTCGTGTCCGCGAACGAATCGCGGTTTGCTGTGGTTGCCTGTGGATTCGAGGTACTAAGATTTGTTGTCTTGCTCCGTGCAGAAAACAGAAGATCAATGGCTTCAAATTGCACTACCTGCAACTACAACTCTCGCTCCGTCCTTGCTGGAGGAGTGACTTATGGGCCCCAAGCGGCCTCCCTTTTCAAGATGCCGGTGGAACAGGTAACTCAGGCCACTGCTGGATTATTCTTCGGGACCATGCTCCCATCAATGAGCTTCAATGCCCCAATGACGTTGCAAGAAGCCCCAAAGGAGTCGGTCTTTGATCGGCTTACCATTGCCGCGACCCCTCTCAACGGGTCGCCCAGCTTCAATACCTCAGTTTTCAACAGACTGGGCCAGAACGTCTGCAAACCCGCGATACCCGAAGCTGCCATCCCAAAGCGGATAGCTATCCCGGCTCAAGCGGACGAAATAATTGGAAAGGCTCCTCCTTCCAAGAAGTCAGTTTTTACAAGGCTGGCCATTCCGGTTGCTGCTCCAGGCGAGGTCCTCAAAGCTGCTTCCCCTCCTCAGAGGTCTGTCTTTGACAGATTAGACATTGTTTCTCAACGGGTGTCAGTCTTTGACAGGCTAGCACCAATAACAGTCTCTCCTCAAAGCAGGGGGCATGACGAAGTCGCCCCTAAGGCCGAAAAACTCCATCCGCACGACACGCTCGACGTCGCCACTGGCGTCGAGTAAGGAAGGCTGGGGGCAACTCCCCCTCTGGATTTACTCCACCGGCTCCAACAGTGGGGATCGATGTTGCTGTTCCAACCGGGAACAGATTTGAGCTACTAAACAGGGTGCGCAGAAACTCTCCTACTGCAGTGCTGAAGAGATCTTCTCTACCCGTGGAGAATGATACGGAAAAGAAGCTGGAGCAGCCCCCTCAACGGCTGTCCTCTAAAATTTACAAGGTCTGGCGTCAAGTCCAAGACTCCGTAATAGATCAAGACTATCTCCGCCGACAGAAAAAGATGAAGGTTCGGCAGGAGAAGAACTACTCTGTCAAGCCGGAAAAAGCAACAGCTGGATGGGTGCCCACTGCAACGGCTCCCTCAACGTCAATCACTCAAAAGAAAAGGAGGCCACAAAAAGCCCCTGTGAATATGGCGAACCGTAAACGCGCTGAGCACAAACACCCCAAGTCTGGGGGCATGGTGGTGCACACTGTTTATATGGCTTCTGGAAAGGAGGAAAGCCGTGCTTCGACGGGTCACCGACCGCTTACCCGATCCGTAACGAAAGCCCAGGAGCAGCAACAGAAGCTTCAGGAGATGATGACTGCAATGGCCGCACTTACCGGGCCAAAAGAAAGCTCGGAGGCATCATCAGAGCAGCGTCATGAACAAGAAACTGACGCTGACTACCTACGCAGAGTCCTCGAAAAGAAGGACAAAGAAGCCGCAGATCAAGCGGCTAACATAAAACAAATGGCGCTTCTCTTCCAAGATATGGTAGGGATGATGATCTAGCAAGATCCTCCTGCTGAAGATCCTCCGATTGTCCTTGAAGATGACAAAGGAGAGACATCGAATCCTCCTCCAGCTCTTTCAGCAGCAAAGGAGGAAACCATTTCCAAGGCCACACTGGATGACCATATAGCTCAGCAAATACGAGCTCACCAGGCAAATGAAGCGGCTGGGCAAATTGCTAGAACCGGACGACCCTACCCGGGCTGGTATGACCAAATTAGTTACCCGCCGGGATATACGATCCCTAAGTTCCACGTATATAAGGGGACGGGAAATCCGCATCAGCACGTCGCTCAATTTAGAGCCATGTGCGGCAACACTGGAGGTGATGATAAATTGTTGCTCCGCCAGTTTGTTGGCAGCCTGTCGGAAACGGCATTTGAGTGGTACTCTGAACTCCCAAATGACTCTATCAAGACATTTACGGAGATGGAGCTGCTGTTTACGTAGAGATTCGCGAGTGCTAGTGGACGCACCCCGATAACAGCACTGATTAATGCCAGGATAAGGCCAGGAGAAACGTGGGTCCAATACGCAACACAATAGCAGAACCTATGGTCGAAATGCGAACAACGCATAGAAGAGGCTCCTGCAGTACGCATGTTCGTGGGCACTCTTGACCCTCAAGCGGCCATCTCCCAGTTCATGATGTTTTTCAAGCCGACCACCTTCCAGGCCTTGATTGACAAGCTGGCCCAAATGGACCAGATTGGCCATAAGCCTTCTTCTTCAAAGACAGAGCCTTGGAATGAAAAGGGGAAAGGGAAGGCAACCTTCGTTGCCAATACTCAGCAACGGCCGAGCAACTTAAAGCCGGTTGTCCATCAAAACAGTATGCGTCCACGCCCATCACTCAAGGAGAGACCGGGACGTCCTTACTCGTTTCCTCAGGATAAAACGAGAAGACTGTTCGAGCTGGCAGTGCGTAACAGACTCATCAATCTGCCGAGTCCAAAGCGTCCGTTGCAGCCAGGCGATGTCAACGATCCCAATTATTGTCCTTACCACCAAACGGTAAGTCACCCGATCGAGGATTGCTTCGTCTTTAAAGGATGGATTGAGGATCAGTACTTACAAGGCAAGTTTGCGCTGTCTGAAAAGTGGAAAGTAAACCCACCACAGCCGCACACTCCAAAGAAAACGGACACGCCGGGGGTAACTTGTTCTTTTGTTGAAGAAGCTCCATGGAGGGTCGTGCTTTCCGCCAAAACCGAAAGGATGCTGAATGATCTCCAGACATACCTGACGATCAGATGGAAAGATCCACTAGAACCCGAGGTCGTAGAAGGGATGCTAAAGCGACGCCCAATTCCAAATATCGGTGGTGATAGCCAAAGCATTCACACCCAGCTGTCGAAATCTTCGAAAAAGAAGGAGAAATCCAAGAAGCCCGTGAAGCCTGGCGACAAGCGCATGGATTTGCAGAAACAGATTGACGCGCTGGAAGAGTATAACCAGAAGGCGCGGATTCCAATCACGCTCCAAGAGTTTCTCGGCCACGTCCTCGAGGACGAAAACGATGGAGAAGACTCATCAGATGAATCTGAGGACTACGTAGCGAGTTGTCATGTGATCTCTCACTCCTTGATAGATGATAAAGAGGCTCTTTGCACCGAGAAACCGGGGGCGGATCCTGAGCCAGAACTTCTAGGACCATCAGACGAAATGATTGACGCATTCCTGAACGAAGCCCGTCTTAAGAGCAAAGCTGATCGAGAACGCGAGATGGCCATATTCGAGAAAGCCAAACACCGGCGACTGGACAGAAGGGTCGAAACACTCCCACCATATCAAAGTACATCCGCCACAAATGAAAACAGGATCAAGACAAGGAAACGATTCGCCAAAGCCATATCAATGGGGATGAGGCCGCCCTCTTTCAGAGAAAATTCTCCTGGTGGTATACATTTTGATGAAACGGACGTACGTCCTAACTTCTGCTTATATCATCAGAGGATCGCACATCCTACTGAAGACTGCAACTCCTTTAAGTGTTGGTGGCAAGGATATGTCGCTCACAGGCAACACTTCAACAGGACAAAGCGTGAAGCTCATAGACGGCGAAAAAATACTACAGATGAGCATAAAAGAGTTGCCGGCAATTGTCATAGGGACGAGCCCGGGGGATCACGAGTTCTCACCTTTGGAAGCGATTCTGACGAAGAAGCCACCCTCAACCCTCACTTCAAGGAATTCATTTCTAAAACAAAAGAATTGGAGAGTTGCGAGAACGTTCAGCCGTACAATCTCACGCTACCCGGAAAGAATCTCGGACCCGCAAACGAAATGAGAAAGGAAAAGGAAAAAACGGCCTTTGTTGCCAACACTCAACAACAGCCGAGTAACCCAAGACCGTTTTGTCATCAAAACAACAAGCCGCGATACCTCAATGAGAAGTTGAAACGTCCTTACTCGTTTCCCAAAGATAAAACAAAGAGATTGTTCGAGCTAGCAGTGCGCAGCGGGCTCATCACTCTGCCAGATCCAAAACGTCCATTACAACCAGATGACGTTAACAATCCTAACTATTGTCCCTACCACAGAGTAATGGGTCACCCACTCGAAAATTGCTACGTCTTCAAAAACTGGGTTGAAGACCAATACCAACAGGGCAAGTTCGCGCTGCCCGAAAAGTGGAAAGTAAACCAGCCACAACAACATGCTCCGAAAAAGGTGGATATGCCGGGGGCATCATGCTCAGGGAAAGCCCCATAGACCGAAAAGTCAGTAAACTAGAGATGCGTCTCAAATACGGCGACGGCGGATCGAAACGTCCTTAAACTAACGGCGGACCGCAATGTCCTAAAACTTGCAAATGACCGAAACGTCGTTAAACTACTCCCAACCCGCAGCATCTTCAGGCTGACGTGCCAAAAAAAACGGTACGTCCACAAGCAAAATGGACACGGATGAAAACCAGAAAGGGCTCCGTGAGTAAAAACAGCAAGGCTACCGGCGAGTGTTCGTGAAAACCCGAAAGGGCGCGACCTCGTTTAAAAAAAAAGGAATAAAAAGGAATAAAAAAAAGAATAAAAAAAACGGTATGTCTACAAGCAAAATGGGCACGGATGAAAACCCGAAAGGGCTCCGTGAGTAAAAACAGCAGGGCTACCGGCGAGTGTTTGTGAAAACCCGAAAGGGTGCAATCTCGTTAAAAGACACTTACAGGATCCTCTCGACCTTGTAAGGAGAAACCACCTGCGTGAGATCCTTACGACTCACAAGGGAGCAACACACTTAGGGATCCTCACGATTCCTAAGGAGAAATTACACTTGCGAGATCCTCACGACTCGTAAGGAGAATTCTCTTATGGGACCCTCACGGCTCATGAGATTTGAAAGTCTTAAGTTACAGAAACCTAAACCTGTTCTTAAGCAGATCCCCCACAACCTTCGATATTACCCTACAAGTGGCTCAGTACTGACCCTTGTATACAATCCACGGGCACGAATGAACATTTCCCTAATCAAGTCCCACCCGTGACTGGGGATATGTCCATTCGGTGAACAACCCTTGTAAGTCCTCTCGACTTATAAGGAGAAAACCCTTTTGTAAGATCCTTACGACTTACAGGGGAACATACACTTAGGAGTCCTCACGATTCCTAAGGAGAAAACGCACCTGCGAGATCCTCACGACTCGTAGGGAGAAATACCTTTGTGAGACCCTTACGGCTCATGAAGTCAAAAGCCTTAGTCGACAGGATCCTAACCCTGTTTGCTAAGCCACCTTTGTTCAATATCGACAGAGGCAAATGATGATTCGCTCCTGGCAATATCCCAGTTGTAGCGATACTGATGCCTAAACGAGTATCAAATTCCAAGTCCTGTCATAGCAAATGATGATTCGCTCCTGGCAATATCCCAGTCGCAGCGATGCTGATGCCTAAACCGATATCAAATTCCAAGTCCTTTTACGGCAAATGATGATTCGCTCCTGGCAATATTCCAGTCGCAGCGATGCTGATGCCAAGATTGGTATCAGATCCCAAATCCCCTACTCGCGAGAAAAAAAAATCAGCGAGTCAAAAAGAAAATGCATATGAAATAGCCGAAATGATGGGGCAACTTGCAACAAAATTAGTAAGTAAAAATGTATGCATACAAAAACAGCCGAAATGATTGGGCAACTCGCAATAAAAAACAGCGAGTAAAAATAAAAAAATATAGCCGAAATGATTGGGCACCGCGAAAAATAGCCGAAATGATAGGGCAATCGCGACCTTCGCGATATAAAAGCTGAAATGATAGAGTATCGCGGAAAAAGAAATAAAATAAAAATGAAATTTCTGTCCTACAGGTGATGCTACATCAATCCCTGTATACAATCCAGGGGCGCAAATAAAGAAAGAGTCACGCTCCTCCTCCCCAGGTTTTATCAGAAGAAGAAGCCGAATCTCGACGGGCCACAAATAACCTAGAGATCATCTCAACACTCGTCTCGTCACAGCGGACACATCATCAAGCAAAGCGGAACAGCGGCAACTCCCAGTTCCATGACTCGACGATGTACTCCCACAGAGAGTCAAATCCCAACTTCGTGAAATGCGGATATAATCAACAAAATTCCTGGTCACGCAGAACACGGCGGTAAACCCGTGTGAAGCATCCAGAGCGGAGCCTAGTCCTCGCCGAACACGGCAGTGAACCCGTGTGAAGCATCTAGTGCGAAATTCCTGGTCATGTGGAACACGGATAATGTTACTCTTTGACCTCGTGGAAAATGTCCAGAGCGGATCCTGGTCCTCGCAGAGCACGGCAGTGAACCCGTGTGAAGCATCCAGAGCGAAGCCTAGTCCTCGCCGAACACGGCAGTGAACCCGTGTGAAGCATCTAGTGCAAAATTCCTGGTCACATGGAACACGGATAATGTCACTCTTTGACTCCGTGGAAAACGTCCAGAGCGGATCCTGGTTCTCACAGAACACGGCAGTGAACCCGTGTGAAGCATCCAGAGCGGAGCCTAGTCCTTGCCTAACGCGGGAGTGAACCCGTGTGAAGCATCTAGTGCAAAATTCCTGGTCACATGGAACGCGGACAACGTCACTCTTTGACCCCGTGGAAAACGTCCAGAGCGGATCCTGGTCCTCCCAGAGCACGGCAGTGAACCCGTGTGAAGCATCCAGAGCGGAGCCTGGTCCTCACAGAGCACGGCAGTGAACCCGTGCGAAGCATCCAGAGTGGAGCCTAGTCCTCCCCTAACACGGCAGTGAACCCGTGTGAAGCATCTAGAGCAAAATTCCTGGTCACGTGGAACGCGGATAACGTCACTCTTCGACCCCGTGGGAAACGTCCAGAGCGGATCCTTGTCCTCACACCAATATGGAGTGATCACCACCGCGACCTTCGTCTCGATACAGCAGACGCGATACCAGCAAACGAAGCGAAGGCCAAATTCCTAGCTTCAACGTCTTGACGGTAAGTCATATAAAACCGGAAAGACAAACAGAGATCATCCCACACGGAGTGGTCACCACCTCGACGTTCATCTCGATACAGCAGATGAAATGTCACCCCAGCGTTCTTCCCCCAGCAGGATTCGGAAGCGACAAAGCAAACGAAGCGAAGGCCAAATTCCTAGCTTCAACGTCTTGACGGTAAGTCATATAAAACCGGAAAGACAAACAGAGATCATCCCACATGGAGTGGTCACCACCACGACATTCGTCTCGATACAGCAGACGAAATGTCACTACAGCGTCCTTCCTCCAACAGGATCCGGACACACCAAAGAAAACGAAGCGAAGGCCAAATTCCTAGCTCCAGGGTCTTAACGGTAAATCATATAAAACCGGAAAGACAATCAGAGATCATCTCATACCAACATGGAGTGATCACCACCTCGACGTTTGTCTCGACACAGCAGACGCAACATCACCGAAAGGAGTCACGGCAAAATCCCTGGTTCGAGACCTCGAAAGTTCACCAGCAACCTAGAGACAACCGCGACATTCGTCTCGATACAGAGGACGCAATGCCAACAAACGAAGCGAAGGCCAAATTCCTAGCTTCAACGTCTTAACGGCAAGTCATATAAAACCGGAAAGACAATCAGAGATCATCTCACACCAACATGGAGTGATCACCACCTCGACGTTTGTCTCGACACAGTAGACGCAACATCACCGAAAGGAGTCACGGCAAAATCCCTGGTTCCAGACCTCGACGATTCACCAGCAACCTAGAGACAACCACGACATTCGTCTCGATACAGCAGACGCGATGCCAGCAAACGAAGCAAAGGCCAAATTCCTAGCTTCAGGCTCTTAACGGCAAGTCATATAAAGCCTGAAAGACAATCGGAGATCATCTCGCACCAGTGCGGAGTGGTCACCACCTCGACGTTCGTCTCGATACAGCAGACGCAACATCACCAAAAGGAGTCACGGCAAAATCCCTGGTTCCAAACCTCGACGGTTCACCAGCAACCTAGAGACAACCGCGACATTCGTCTCGATACAGAGGACGCAATGCCAGCAAAACGAAGCAAAGGCCAAATTCCTAACTTCAGGGTCTTAACGGCAAGTCATATAAAGCCTTAAAGACTATCGGAGATCATCCCACACCAGCGCGGAGTGGTTATGACTCATCGGGGCTCTCCAAAATGAGCCTAACCTCAAGTAAAAAGCGGCATGGCAAATTCCTAACGCTTGCTCTTCCGATGGTCAAACTGCCTAGGAGGATTGCTTGAAGACGTCTTGTCCAGCCCCCGAAGGGATCAGAGACACGGCAGTCGCAGGGCTACTCGAACAGCACGATTGCCTATCGAGAAATACATCAGCCAATGCGACGGTACGACGGCCAAAACCCTAAGTACCACAGACCCTAACGGACTTCTGTCGTAAAGAGCAGAGGTTAACTGTGACGTTAGGATATTCTTGCGAGATCTGCTCGAGCTGTTTCGACTCGTGAGGAAATTGATGTCTTTGCGAGAACTTCTCGATTCGTCTCGACTCGTGAGATAAAGCCTTAGGCAGTAGGGATTAAAAAACCTGTTTCCTAAGCACTGGGACCCTGCAAGTCGGCCCAAAATGGTCTCTTGCATACTATCCACGGGTCTCACTCTCCAAAGTCGAATCTCGACAAGGAAGGAAACAACCACTTACAGGTCCTCTCGGCTCGTAAGAGGGAAAACTCTCTTATAGGATCCTTACGACTTATAAGAGAAAACACACTTAGGAATCCTCACGACTCCTAAGGAGAAAATACACCTACGAGATCCTCACGACTCGTAGGGGGAAAAGTCTTTATGAGACCCTCACGGCTCGTAAAGTTGAAAAGTCTTAGGTGACAGATCCTACCCCTGTCTCCCAAGCCATCACTGCCCTGCAAAGAGGTCAAGATGGACCATCTATGAGCCACACTTGCCAAAGTTACATGCCACTGAAATTGAGAAGCTACTCATGAGCATATAAACTACTTCACGCTAGAGTAGGACATAAAGAAATGGAAGGGTGCGGCTCATGGAGTTAAGGGTTTGGAACTATATCCCTTAAGAGTTGAGATTTGAGTCAATGATAAATGACGACGCTTGTGTCCGCTCGTTATCTTCTCAGATCAAGATTCTGAAGGTGATACACCAACTCGAAACTGGTCATACGTTACTCATAACTTTGCACTACTTCACCCACGTATATACTTACGTGGGCAAAGTAGTGGGGGGCATTTGTTCCCGCCAAAAATTTCTGCGCAGAAGAGTCCAAGGTATCAAATGGCAGTGATACGCTTAAGGAAATGCGAACCAGTATCTTCCGGCCTATATTTTGATAAACTCCCGAAAGATAAACAGCTAAATTCTGATGATATTGGAAGCATCTCGAAAAACCCCTCGATTTGATATATTATGGGCCTCATAATTCATCCGGGATCAAAAGTTATGAGGTATCACGTGTCCACACGTGATGGACCTTTAAGAATCCGCTGGAGGAGTTAAAAGATATAGTAAAAACTCAGAAAAGACCCCAATAGGGCATCACGTGCTCACACATGACCATGGGTCACGTGCAGACACGTGATGGGCTCTTAAGACCTCTAAAATAATGAATAGAATTAAATTCTAAAATGTGTTCCCTGATTAAAATGAGAGGTCAGCTCAATGAGGTATCACGTGCTTACACGTGACCAATGGTCACGTGTTGACACGTGATGATTAAAACTGAAACATAAATAAGCGGCTGAGAAAGAAACCCAATTGGGAGTTACGTGCTCACACGTGACTGGCTTTAAAAGCCTTATAATTTAATAGAATTAAATTCTAAAAGTTTCTGAATCTTTCCAAATGGAAAAAGGTCTATGGGGACCGTTGGATTAAAGAACCAAGGGTGATTAAAAATCACCAATTTATGGAAAAATCTTAAATAAGGAAAGATTCCCCCTAAATCTTACCGAGATAACAAATAGAATATCTTTTGGATTTAAAATCCACGGTGAATAAAATTCACTGAATGATCTAAAGACCCAGAATTAATGATAAATATAAATCAAATCTCTCAACAATCAAATCAAATCTTTCAATGAGAGATTTGCTAAACAAATTGATTCTTTTCCTTCTCCTATAAATAGGAGCCAAGAAGAGAAGAGAGGGGATCTACTTTTTTGGAGAGAAAAACAGAGAGAGGAGAATTTAATTCTCTGCAAAAGAAAAACCCTAGGTAAGAAAAAAGAGGCTTCAAAAGAGAATTTAATTCTCAAAGGAGTTTAACTCTTATATAAAGAAAAGAACTTAGTTCTTTCTCTGGTTGAGGATCTGCAAAGTGCGCATCTCCCCATGAATTGAGAATTTAATTCTCATTGGGTTGAGATCCTGCCATGCAGATCTAAAACACAGAGGAGGAATTGAGTTTTGAGAATTTAATTCTCCCAAACTTTCAGGAATTTAATTCCTCCTAAAACAAAACTAGGGTTTAACCCTAATCAAGAATTTAATTCTTTTACATATCTGGGAATTTAATTTCTTTGAAAAGAAATTAGGGTTTCATCCTAAATAAGAATTTAATTCTTTCACGATAGGAATTTAATTCCTCCAAAATCATAATTAGGGTTTAACCCTACAAAGAATTCAATTCTTAAAAGATCTCTGTGCATAAAAAGACTAAGGCCACGTGCCCCACGTGACCCCTGAATAGATCCCCCAAAAATGAGAAGAGGAAAGCTTTGAGGTAATGCCTCACGTGTTCCCACGTGACCCTCATTATATATGGAACAAAAGCAAAGGCAGAAACAATTCTGGACGCTCTCACGTGACACCACGTGACCCCTAATAAATGTTCTAATAAATCAGGGCATGAGTATACATCACGTGCCCACACGTGATGGCTATGAAAATTAAAAATGTTTAACACTTGTTTGCAGAACAAAATAAAGTGGATCTGGCCCCACTTTTTGATGCCATCACGTGCTCCCACGTGACTCCCAAAACGCAGAAAGAAAAAGCAAAGGGAATGAAAGCTTTGGGCACTCTCACGTGTTATCACGTGACCCCTCAGCAAATGCTTTAACAATTGGCGCACAGATCCCTATCATGTGCCAACACGTGATGCTCTAAAATAAAAATAAAAGTGTTTTGACACTTATTCGCAGATTTGAGGATAAACCAAAAGGAGATCTGGCTCCACATTTAGGGCGCCCTCACATGTCACCACGTGACCCCTAATGAGCATTCTAACAGACCAGAGCGGGGGCCTCCATCACGTGCCCACACGTGATGGCCAGGAAATTAAAAGTGTTAAACACTGATCTGCAGAATAAAATAAGGGAAATCAGGGCGCTCTCACGTGTCCGCACGTGACCCCTCCTTCCTTAGTGTTTAACACTAATTGGAAAACTCTATTTACAGTGTTTAACACTGATTTTCTTAGTGTTTAACACTAATTTGGAAAACTTTATTTGCAGTGTTTAACACTGATTTTCTTAGTGTTTAACACTAATTTGGAAAACTCTATTTGCAGTGTTTAA
Organism: Agapanthus africanus; assembly: GCA_030015575.1. Taxonomy (NCBI): domain Eukaryota; kingdom Viridiplantae; phylum Streptophyta; class Magnoliopsida; order Asparagales; family Amaryllidaceae; genus Agapanthus; species Agapanthus africanus. Next base: position 831,620,794 of record CM057337.1, on the reverse strand, counting down.
CACTGATTTGCTTAGTGTTTAACACTAATTTGAAAACTCTGTTCCCAGTGTTTAACACTGATTATCTTTTAGTGTTTAACACTAACTTGCTAATCTTATTCCCAGTGTTCAACACTGTTGGTCTTTAGTGTTTAACACTAGCTTTAGCCCAATTGGCTAAGTTTCTAAAGGCAAAGCCTCTCCTTCAATGGACCAACAGAGGGCCAATATTTCAAACATAATTGGACTTAGCCCAAACTGGCCATAAGTCCTCAAATCATCTTGAACTGAGCAATCTGCTCTTTCAACCAACTCATTGGTTTAGGGTACATCTCTGAACTCCTCTGATATTTGTCGTTGTAATCCTTCAACGTCTTCAGAGAGGTGACGGGTCTCGACAACCACACATCAACACGGACTGTGGGGTCCTTAAACTCATGGACTTATGCGTCCTTAAACCAAGATACGGACTGTGGGGTCCTTAAACTCGCGGACTTATGCGTCCTTAAACTAACGGACTAATGCGTCCTTAAACACACCCATATGGACTGTGGGGTCATTAAACCCATGGACTTATGCGTCCTTAAACTACCATCGGACCACTATGTCCCTAAACTGGAACTTGGACCATTACGTCCCTAAACTGGCAATGGACCATTATGTCCCTAAACTGGAACAATAGAGCCCCCAAATGCTCTTTTGTCGGATCTAAACGATCCCGTTAAGTCGATCTTAGTCCCAAACTGGACTAACGTATCCTTAACAACCGTTTAAGTTGATCTTAGCCTCAAATATGGCTAACGTATCCTTAAACCTTCAAACAGACTTTAGTCCCAAATTGGACTATAAATCCCCCAATCAACTTTGGTTCAAGGGTACATCTCTGAACTCCTCTGACACCTGTCGTTGTAATCCTTCAACGTCGTCAGAGAGGTGCCGGGTCCCGACGACCATACATGCAATGGACCACTATGTCCCTAAACTAGAACAATAGAGCCCCCAAACGCTCTTTTGTCGGATCTAAACGATCCCATTAAGTTGATCTTAGTCTCAAATTGGACTAACGTATCCTTAACAAACGTTTGAGTTGATCTTAGCCTCAAATATGGCTAACATATCCTCAAACCAAAACCCCAGAACCAAATCTAAGAAAATACGGATTTGGACTAGTCCACGCCCTACGGGCGACAATATAACTCAGTCCCCGTATACAATCCACGGGCAACCACAAATAAAACAAACACACACGATACGAAGTGACCATCTGGAGAAGGAGAAAGTTGTTACCGCAACACGGTAGCGTAATTAACTGCAGGGGCTTGCGCCTGCAGGAAAGACCGTCCCCACAATCAAAAACCCCTCAAGCGAGGGGGAATCTGACGAAGTCTGCTACATCGGACGCATCCGTTCAGACCTTCGATACACGGTGCCATAAATCAACTTGGCATCTTCGGAGAGGTGGACGGATAGCACCTATTAGCATCTGCCCCGAACCTCAGGCAAGACGTCCGTGTCTCGGCCGCCGTTCGGAGGGGAACATGCATCATTTAAGGTCCTACTTGCATGGTAAATTACATGTGGCATCTTATCAATATGCTGTCCTAAGACAACACCAATAGCAAAATCTGATGCGTCACACATAAGCTCGAACGGGTGGTTCCAATCCGGAGATGATAGAACGGGGGCTGTAGTGAGTGATTCTTTAAGCGAGTCAAAAGCAGCCTCACAATCCGAATCGAAGTGAAATGTAGTGTCCTTAGCCAATAGAAGGGTTAAGGGTCTAGCAATTTTGCTAAAGTCCTTAATAAATCTTTCATAAAATCCTGCATGGCCAAGGAAGGATCGTATATCTTTGACGTAGTTGGGACGAGGGAGGTTTGAATGACATCTATTTTAGCTCTGTCAACCTCAATGCATTTTCGTGAAATTATATGTCCAAGTACAATACCTTCTTGGACCATAAAATGACATTTTTCCCAATTCAAAGTCAAGTTCTTATCCTTACAATGAGTAAGAACCGCGTCAAGATTTCGAAGGCAGTCCTCAAAGGAGTCCCCAAAAATGGAGAAATCGTCCATAAAAATTTCTAGAAAATTTTCCATCATATCTGAAAATATCCCCATCATGCACCGCTGAAAGGTAGCGGGAGCGTTGCATAACCCAAAGGGCATGCGTCTATAAGCAAAAGTTCCGAAAGGACAAGTAAAAGTGGTTTTATCTTGATCCTTTTCGGCGATGGGGACCTGGTTATAGCCAGAGTATCCGTCCAAGAAACAGTAGTATTCGTGTCCCGCTAATCGTTCTAACATCTGGTCAATGAAAGGTAGAGGGAAGTGATCTTTCCTCATTACGGCATTGAGTTTCCTGTAATCAATACATACGCGCCACCCAGTTTGGGTGCGTGTTTGGATTAACTCATTAGCCTCATTAGTGATGACCGTGATGCCAGATTTTTTAGGGACCACATGAATTGGACTTACCCATTGGCTATCAGATATGGGGTAAATTATTCCACTATCAAGGCACTTGACGATTTCTTTCTTTACCGCCTCCTTCATAACGGGATTTAACCGTCTTTGTGGGTCTCGGGTTGGTTTGGCTTCATCCATCAGATGTATGTTATGTTCAACAATTAAGGGACTAATCCCTTTGATGTCGGCCATTGTTCAACCAAATGCTTGCCGATTCGATCTCAACACTGCCAAAAGTGCATTCTCTTGCTCTAAGGCTAGAGAAGCGGATATAATCACTGGCGAAGTCTCATTCTCTCCTAAATATGCATATTTAAGATGAGAAGGTAGCGATTTGAGATCAAGAATTGGCGGAGAGACAATAGAAGGTGGGGTAACGGAATGATATTCGGACTCCCCAAGAGGTTCAAAACTTGCATAAGATATTGACTCGGAAAGTGCTGCTGACTTTTGCAACGAGTCAACGGGTTCAATCTCAAGGTCGGACTCATTGAACCTATCCTCACTGTGAAGTGGTGCAAGATCAAACGATGTCTCATTAGTGTTGTCGAGAACATCAAAGCAAAGTTCCTTATCCATGCAGCTTTCGGAAGCTATCTCGTGGATGGAACAAACATCCAGCAAATGAGCAGAAGGTTCTGACGGCTGACTTCCTAGCTTGTAAATATTAAGCTCAATTGTCATTTTCCCGAAGGATAAGTTCATAGAACCGTTACGACAATTAATTACAGCGTTAGAAGTTGTTAGGAAGGGTCGACCAAGTATCACCGGGATCTGATTGCGTGGGTTTGCCACAGGTTGTGTATTTAAAACAATAAAGTCCACGGGAAATATGAATTCCCCGACTTTAATCAACACATCCTCTAGTTCGCCCCGAGGTTTGGTGATAGATCAGTCTGCCATCTGGAGAGTACAATGGGCGGGTTTCAACTCTCCAATTCCTGACTGCTCGTATACTGAATAAGGAAGCAAGTTGACGCTAGCGCCTAGATCGAGTAAAGCACGATTAATATTTTTCCACCCAATAGAAATAGAGATTGTAGGACAGCCGGGGTCCTTACGTTTTTTTGGTATTTGTTGGGTAAAAGCTGTGCTAACATTACTCGTCATGAAAACCTTTTTAGGCACTTGAGTTTTTCTCTTCCTAGTACACAAGTCTTTAAGGATTCTTGCATAAGATGGGACTTGTTGAATAGCATCTAGGAGAGGAATATTCACGCTAACTTGCTTAAACATTTCCACAATCTTCTCCATTTGCGGGTTAGGTCTGTTGGCCCTTAATCGGTTTGGAAATTGAGCTCGATCAATAAGTTTTAGGTCCAACGTTTGTGGAGAAGACTGTGGCGACGGATTCGATCCCAAGATCGGAGTGGGAATCGACTTAGATAGATTTGGCGAAATGTTCGAGCCTTAGGGAAAACGGAGAATAGGTTCGGATGAAGGTGGGAGACTAGACGAATTAGGGGAAGACGAAGAAGAAGCTGGGGTATCAAATGTGTCACTAACATCAAATTGCTCACCCACTCGGTTGTTCAGCACTCTCCCCGATCTCAACGTAGTAACGGCATTCACATTATGATTTTGTGAATGGCCAGGATTCGGTAGGGGTTGAGATGGGAGTTTCCCTTTCTCTCTCGCACTCATTGCGGCGTTTAACTGTGCGATTTGGTTTTCTAATAATTTAATACTCTCACCATGGGAGGCGAAGTTTTTCGTTATGGTATCAATAGAAGACCTCATCTCAGCCGAAAATTGCATGGATTGTTTCATGAACATATCCAAAGTTTTTGCAAGTGAATTGTCAGTACTGGCCACTTGTGGTGTAGAAATGTTGGCCGGATTTTGGAAATTCTGTGACTGAAAGGGGGGCTGATTCTGTGGTTGTGGTTGCTGTGGAGGAGGTTTTTGATAATTGCTTTGTTGGTTTTGGTTCCAAGCAAAGTTAGGATGATTCCTCCATCCTTGATTGTACGTGGAAGAATAAGGGTCGTTTCTAGGTCGCTGCTGAAAAGCAGCATTAGCTTGAAATGATGCATTCATAGGACATTCTTCCGTTAAGTGTGAAGGATCCGAACAGCAACCACAGACGGTCTTAGGAAGCGTGACCTGATTTAGGGAGAATGATGAGAACTTGTTTTCAATAGCGTCGAGTTTCTTCTATATCGCTGCCATTTCGGCTTTTACTACGATCGAAACATCGAGCTTGTGAATACCTCCCTTAGTTGAAGGTGGTCTTACGCTTTCCCACTGCAACGTGTGTTCAGCAAGGTCTTCCAGATATTTCCACGCTTCACCGTCATCTTTAGACATGAAATTGCATTGACACATTGTTTCAAGCATCTGCTTTGTCGCTGGATTAATGCCCTCATATATAATCCGACATAAATCCCATCTTTGTATTCCGTGATGGGGGCATTGGATAAGCAGATCTTTGAAACGTTCAAAACACTTCCAAAATGGTTCATTGGGAAGCTGGGTGAACTGGTTGATCTCACTCCTAATATGGGCAGTCTTATGGTTTGGGTAAAACTTCTTAAGAAATGCTATGACAAATTCATCCCAATCAGTGATAGAGTGTGTGGCAGTATTATAAAGCCATTTTTCTGCCAAGTCGCACAGTGTGAATGGGAGAAGACGTAAGCGCATAGCATCTAAAATCAATTGTGAAGTACCCATCATTGCGCATACGTTTTCGAATTTGGTGATGAAAACGTACGCGTCTTACGACTCAAGCCCGTGAAATTTGGGCAGCAGATTGATGTAGTGGGGTTTAATTTCGAAATTATCCCCGTTAGGTGGTGGAAGAGATAGACAAGTGGGAAGAGGACCACGGATAGGATAGCATCTCTCTTGGAGAGAGATGCGCGGTGGATTCTGCGCACCTACGGGCGGTGGCAGCGTGGTGTTATATTCTGATGGAGTGCCGTCCATCTCGGTCGTGGTATGTGGTGGTGGGGAAAAGAAGATGAAGAAGTACCGACTTCGGCGTCGATAGAAGGAACGCGGACAAGACGGGCACTAGGATCCCGTGTCCAGCCGAGCATGCACTAAGCGGGTTTAGTGCAAGTGGCAGCATGCGTGTGATTTAAAATTGGCTTGTTTTGAAAAATGTGGGACTCAAGACAAATCACCCTAAGATGCACAAGCAACCCTAGAACTAAGGTCACCTAGGTCCAGTCTCTAGACCGCTCCTAGACTTCCAAAGGACAAGCCGCAGGATAAATCCTCTACCGCCTCCGTACTACCCTTGTAGCCAGGTAAGTGGGAAGGAACCACAGTAGTGGGCCTAATTAAAAACCACTAGCCTTTGACACACTTGCCTAGACACTACAAAGGTAATGCGGATAAACGATAGATTATCCACGACTTTCCTCTGTCCTTATTGAGCGCGACAGTCCTTAGAGTCTGGTCTAGATATTTTTTAAATTAATGAAGGGTAGATCTAGATGCTCGGTTTGTGATTTGTGGGGCTTAGGAAGGGTGATGAAATCCCCACCTAATCTTGATTTGGTCTTTGCCCCTTAAAGTCCGTATTAAAATATGTAAAACAAACCCAATCACAAAACTTTTGCAAAAAGATTTTTGAGCGGCGCTATTTTGCAAAGAATCCTGCAGAAAATAGATTTTATTGGATTTGAGAGGAGAGAGAAGGAGTTAAGAAAGATACCGGAGAGTTTTTTTAGCCCTAACTCCTCTAAACCGCCGCGTTTCCGCCGCAGGAAGCCCCTTTGCGCCGCGGTTCCGCCGCGCTGTGGAGAGAACAGTTGATGAAATTTTTTCTGTGGCTCTCTGTGCTCCTCTGGATCTCGATGAATGTCTCTGTCTTCTGTTTTCCTCACTTCTGTGATTCCAGATCTCCTTGCAAAATTCATGCACAAATCGTTAAATATGCAATTTGCAGTTTTGTGTTAATAATGATATGAATCGTCTAAGAATTCAACACAAATAGTAAAAATAAAAAATTACGCACGTATCCCCGGCAACGGCGCCATTTGATTGGTACGAAAATGTGTGTTTGTAGTTAACCGCAATCAATAACGGTGTCGCGCGTAGCTAGACCGAGATGAGTACGGGTCGTCCTCTGGGAAACGTGAATCTTTTACTCTTACTTTAGATGTGTTGAAAAAGAGAGGAGGGATAAAGAATTTTGTAGAAAGGTTTCTAGATCTACGTTAAGCACTAATGCAAAAATATAGATCTAGATTATTTTAGGGATGTAGTTAATATAATAAGGGGGCTTGTAGGGTTCGTTAGGATTTAGTAGTTATGAACGATTAATTAAAGTTACACTTTTTATCCTTTAATAGATTTAAAACTAGAACGACGGTGATGCATGTAGATTAGGGTTTCTGGAGGGAGAAGGAATCCCACTCTTAACCCTTATATCGACACGGAACCCCGTTCAAATCTAGCCTTTACCAAAACAATTATTAATCTAAACTCTAATCGCGGTCGGGACTAACAAAGAATTGTTAGCGCGCCCGATTAGGATGTTAATAATTCTTTTAATAAAGTTCATAAACTTTATAGGACTTAAAAAGGGTTTAGGGATTTTCATCGTTCATTAGCCTACCCTAATCCTACGAACCCTAACAAGCGGAGAATTACTCGTGCATGTTGGGAAAAGAAGATGGAAAGACAGAGAGGGAAAACATAATGTAAAATGCAAAAGAATTAAATAAAATAACTACCTTTATTAATCACTTGAACAATCTACACTTTATTCCGTAGAAAATTATTACAAATAAACTTGATTTGCTTCTCGATCTTTCCTAAGGAGGTAGAAGAACAGTTGATGATCAACCTGGATGCGTGAGCGTCTGGGGCTTCGTGATCGCGTCGGCTTTGATAAATTTTCCAAGAGCCTCTCGGTCCCTTTTTATAGTCACAGAGTCAGAACCCTAGTTTCCTAATATGGAAACTAGTTGTTAGGATCCTAACCACCACAATCCCATATCTCAACTCTTTAAATCCGCGGCGGAACCGCGGCCATTGGATAGGTTTGGCCGCGGATCCGCCCCCTTTTGGTGAGATCATGGCCTCTAATTTTTGTAGCTTCATATCTGTAACACTTGGTAATCTTTTGAGTATCTAGACTTTGAAAATGTTTTCTACATTTCTACCAGAATTAGTTTCTTGAATATCTTTGGTAGATTTGATTTGCCAACTTTGATTTCCTTGATTTCAGTCCTGAAAATTCTGCACAATAACTCAACAAACAATATTAGTAGAGTTTGTTTTATTGAGATATTAACTTAGCCATTAAGAATTGGTCAAAGGTATTAATAAGGTAAGCATATTTAAATGGGCCAAATGTTACATGGATATTATATGCTTACTTTTTCCTACAAAATGTTATTTATAATATATAAACACATGAAAATAGTATTTTTACAGATAAACCCTCATATGTATCATATATTATAATAAACACCTTTTATTATATAGAAATAGTAGGAAAAATGTCATATTAAATATGCAGTTTTATCAACTGAACAGTGACCGGAGGGAGCTTGAAGAATCGCTCGCCCTTCGCCTCCTCCAACAGCTCAATTTGAGAGATGTTGAGCGGAGTATACTCCTGCAACTTCGGGGAGTATGGTTTTGGCCGGTCGACCTTCTTCTCTTCTCTGCCCCTCTTCTTTTGGTCGGGCTGGTCGCCCCGGAGGAGGTTTGCGTTTACTTCGGACTCGAGCTGGATTTCTCGCTCGGTCCAAGCTTTTACCTCGGCCATGGTCCTAGGTTGCGCCAATGCAAAGGAGCGGAGCCACTCCTTGTGCCTAAAACCTGACCTCAGAGCTGTGATTACAGTCTCGTCTCTGTGCTCGGGAACCTCAAGAAGAGCGTTGTAGAAGCGAGTGATGTATCCTTTGAAGGATTCCTTGTCCCCACTCTTTATAGTGAAGAGGTAATTGACGGTCTGCTTCTACCGTCTGTTCCCGACGAAATATCAGAGGGACTGGGCGGCTAGCTCATCAAAGTCAGAGATGGAGCGTAGCGTGAGTTCTCAGAACCAATTTCGTCCAGCTCGGATGAGAGTGGCGGGGAACGCCCAGCATTGGGCAGCGTCGGAGTTGTCCTGAAAGCTCATGCCCGCCGTAAACGCGTCCAGATTGTCTTTCGGGTCGGACTTCCCGTTAAAGAAGGCCACTTTTGGAGGTTTGTTTCTGGATGAGACGCGGAAAACGAGCAGCTCTTCAGTGAAGGGCTTCGTAAGCGAGTCGGCGGCATACCTAGCCCCTTCGTTTGAAGGATGACCCTCCCGATGTATACCCTCGATTTTCTTTTCGAGGGCGTCGAGACGGCCGTGGTACCCCGAGGATTCGACATATTCGGAGTTATGGCCCCTCCCGCTGGCGGCCTGCGCCTGGCTGCGGCTCCGGTTCCATTCTATCAGGTCCCCCGGCAAGGTCATTCTTGAGTTATCGCGGTGAGTGCCGCCCGTGCGTCCCCGTCGAGGAAGAGGGTGCCGGCCATGCCTGATAGCAGGCGAGCTGACCGACACCTCTTTGGGAGGGACGGGAGCGAGATAGGCCATGGGGTGATGAGCTCTTTCACGAGACCTCAGCGTGGAGCTATGAGGCGCCCAACGGGTCATTGAATTGGTCGACTCGGGGGACCTGTGGCCGCCGGAGATAGCAAGACGATGTTCAGTGGTACCAGCATGGATAACGTCATCTTTCCCTCTGTGGAGGCCGTGATCCCGAGGTGGGGGAACGGCGACCTAGGGGGCTTGTCCCGCTATTTGGACGCGGACAAGGGCATCCACGATGGATGCGAGCCTGTCGATCCATGCAGACAGGGCATGTACGACGTTAGGGGAGGGGAGGATCAGTCCGCGCCTCTGTTGTGGGGACGGCGGCGGCTTGTGCTTGGATCATCGTGGTGATCACTCGCCATGAGTTCGAGGTCGGAAGATCAACTTTCGATGAGTGGAATTTTCCCTTCCCACAGACAGCGCCAACTGATGGAGGTCAGGATCTCCTTCAGATGTTATCTTCCATCGATCTGTCACGAGCTTTGATGGACGACTGAGATTGATGTTAAGGGTCGTCTCCCTGAGCGTGTGGATCTCAGTGGGCTTGATTTGGAGTGAAGTCGAGTTGCCTGCAAAGGAGTCCCAGGATGGTTGTACCATCGTGGACCCTCCGACGATCAAGTTAGTCGAGGTATTTGGGCAGAGTAGCAGCTTGTTGAAGTAAAATTGTCTTACCTGAGTCGTATGGGAGATGGTTTTTTATCGCGATCGCCATGAGCTAGCTGGCGCGAGATCTTCGCCGGCCGTTACGCCTCTGGCGTTACGATTGCATGAATGACGGAATTCCCCATTAATGACGAGATACGCTCGTTAATGGGGGATGCGACTGCGTAGAACGCGGGATCGTGGGGCGGCGGATATCTCGTGTCTGGCGAGATCCGCGGAGCCGTGGCGGAGGCGCCTGTGATCTGCGTTCTAGGTAGCTCGGTAGAATCGGGGAGGCCTAGCTCGGTGAGAGGCCTAAAAGAGGGCGGGATGCCGAGCTAGTTCGGTTCGGCGATAGCTCGGGACGAGCTGGAAGGGCTAAGGAAGCTCAGCGCGTAGAGGGGCTCGGAGACGAGCCCACGTTCATTTGTAAGGTGTGCATAAGAGCGTTCAGGGTCCCATAGGAGGTCGGAGCGAACCTCGGGACGATAACCCGGATAGAGTCTCCAACGCATAGTGCTTGCCCTGTTTGTGTGAACCCCGGGACACGCCATCTGCCACGTGTCATGATCTGGAAAGTTCCCACTTATGAGCATCACCAGAAACATAGTCTAATCCTAATAAAAGATATGTTACAATTGATAAAGCTGATGCGGTTTAGTTGCTGCTACTTTATTTTAGTGTTTTCGTAAGCGAAGGGCAATATGGTAAAATTACATGGTTAATAAATTTTTAACATTTAATGAATTTAATGGATGATAAACTAATTGAAGGCTAAAATAGATTAATTACCACCAATGGGAGAGCATTTCCTTAAAGATTTTGGGGGCCTTCTTTATAATTAGGGTAAATTGTCATAAAGCCCCCGGCCTATTCAGAACTTGTGTAAATCCGGGCCTTGTCAAAAAAAACCTGGGCCTATCGTAAACCCTTATTATACCAGTTGCATGTAATATCTAAGCAAATGCATGCAATATCTAAGTAGCAAGCAGTTGCTTGTAATATCTAAGCAGTATGAGAGAGATACAAACCTAAATGAAATCAGGCCCAGGGTTTGTTCACAAAGATTTTCCACAGTAAGTCCTTCGCGGTAATTTCAAAAAATACGGGATTTTTAGACAACTCTGAAGTGGGATGGGGGCTTTTTGACAATTCATCCTTAGAATTACCAAAGATTTGAAGGGCCAACAGCAGAAGACCCCAAAAAACTAAAATCCCCCCTCTCCGGGAAAAAATCATATGCAAACCTATCTATGAAACATTTTATAGGGAGGAGGTGAAATCGTAGATGTGGCAGATTGGGTGTGAATCTCAAAAAAGGCCAAGCTAAAAAGGAAATGGGTCAAATAATTCATAACTTTGTGTGACACGTGAAAACTTTTTTGAGATTCACACCAAATCTGTTAGGTTTCAGCTCCTCCTAATAAAAAGTTTTATATATTGGTTACCATATGATTTCCCCTCCCCGCAAAAAAACCAAAAAAAAAATTAAAAAATAAAACAAAAACAAAATACTGAAGCTTATTTCAAAATATCAACATCCATTCATTTGTGGGTGGGGGGCGGGGGGATCTCCGGTTCGTTTCCAAAATGCTGTAAACAGCTTCAACGTTGTTTCCATCATCCACAATAAGCAAAGGGGAAGGCTCTCTTATTTGTAGAAACCCTAATTCATTGATGATGAGGATGAGGACGGTGGTGCGTTGCAGCAGCAGCAATCACAGCGAAGAAGCAGCATCATCATCAGAAGAGTGTATTCTTTTGTTAACATCGGAAACTGCTTCGCCTTACGATATCCTTGGTGTGGACCCCACCTCCCCCTGCTCCTCTTCCCAACTCAAAGCTGCCTTCCGAGCCCGTGTAATTTCCATCCCCATTCTATTTTAGCCTGTGGTTAATTTTGTGAATATAGGGTTTCACTAAGTTCGGGGTTGTTTGGCAATACAGTCTTAAAAAAGAGGGTTCATTTAAAAAAGTATGTGGCTAAGTTTAGATAACCGAGTTTCATTAAGTTATCTAAACTTCAAAATCCTAAATATGCCGTCTTTGGCTTTCACTTTGGAATTTAGAAAACACGGTTTTTTTAAACCTCAATGTTGAGATAACATGAGTTTACTAGACTCTAATCCTACCTAAGTTTTTTTATAACCTCAAACAATGAGAAGAAAACACTCATTTTGGAGTATAGAAAACTCCAAGGCCAAACATTCATCAAACTTAAGATTTTAAAATGGACGTAGGCCTTGCAGACTAGAACCTCCATCTCCACTTAGACCCGGTTGGGTGATGGAGCTTAGTTTTTCTAAATTGGAGTTTCATAAAGTTGGAAAAACTCAACTCCTAGATGCTAGGTTTGTCCTTTTTGGCAATCATTTTGGAGCTGAGATAACGTTATCTCTGCTCTAATTGCAGTTTCACAACTCCAATCTGTAAGTCGATGTTACGCACCCCACGGGTTTGCAGGGAGGCGGAATATGTAAAAAACGATTTTTACGGGGTTCGTAACACCGACTCGAACTTCAGGATTGATACTAAACCCTAACTAGCAAACTACTATGAGATAAATTACATCGATAGAATGTTATACCTCATGATTTCAAGTGTTTCGGGTCTTCTTGTCACTGTCCTCCTCCTCGTTACAAGCTCCAAGGATCGTAACGGATCAGCGCTTCCTCGTCGGCCTCCTCGAGTCAAAGACGATCCACCCGAGAGTCTATAGTCTGGGCTCCAACCTCAAATCCGAGGAAATTAGGGCACCTAGTTCGCTATACTAGATGACCTAGATGATATAGAGAGTATAGATGGATTGGTAAGTCTCTCATAGCCTTAGGTTTCTCAACACATGAGATATTAAAGGCTAGAGGTAGAATAAGATCAACTTGAGGAAAAACTAGTGAAGTGTTTGCATAGCCAAGAGAATGATCTCTCTTGTGTAAATCTGAACCATTCTCTCTTTTCCATAGAATACAATCTTATGAATAATCAAGTATGGTTCATATTTCAACTTAGCAAGTCATGGCTTGAAAACCCTCCATGTGTCATCAAGAGTCATGCTCCAAATTATGCAAAAATCCACCTCATTTCCTCCACCTCTTAATGCATTAAACATTTAACCTAAAATGTTTAATGCATAATATGAGGTGTCTTCTTCTAGAAGTATCTTTGAACAAATTACAAAAATATCCCTCATCCGTATATACATACCCATATCCGTATTCCGAAAAATACGAATACAAAAGAAACGAAAATAATCCATCAGTATAATGTTCGGATCCGGCTTAAACCAAAGTCCACTAGTATTATTTGTCCGAATCATCATCCGTGCACAAGTACACGTATGTGATCGAATCCTATCGTAAAACCATACGACCTCTACATCTTTTGCCCGATGTAGGGAAACCCTCTGTGTGGGACTCTAAAGACTCGACACTACGCTGGGAGTGGGTTTAACCACAAGCCGTAAGCGGTACTAGCTGCACGTAACGGCTACCCAGGTATCTGTCGATAAGAAGGCCGATGAGAAAAAATCATCCGAACTCCTATCGAGCCTGTCTGTGACAATCTCCGTACAGTCCGGTCTGATCGTCTAAGAGTATCGCATATCGGGCTTAGGGATGGTAATCGTCAAACCCCTAATAGCGCAATAAGTCATGTCGGATTATAGCCCAAAACACCCTGAGAAACTACTGGAGTACCTACCAGTAAATTTCGCTTGCCTTGGCCAAGGACTTTGTGTAATGGCCTTCCAAACACAGCGCGATATCAACCCCCAATACCGGGAGAGACGAATCATATCTAACCGCCACCGCCTCCAAGTGCTTTGGGACTGCACCCAACTACTACCTGTTTGCACGACTCCTTTGAGCCGTGGTAGGGTAGTAATTAAAGAACAGTGGGAACACACTCGAGGCGAAGTAGCAGTGTCAAGTCGACAGATTATGCTGCACTCATGTCACCTGGGAACTGCTACCCGACGATAGGTATAATACCCACCAGCAGTCCGCAATGAGTCATGTCCAGTGTATTCATAACCCAATGAGCACCTGCATACTATTTCCAGTACGACGTACTAATGGCTGTGGGACAGACCATCTCCCATGCTGGGATAAGAAGCGTATACACTAGTTTACTCTGGAATATCGATGCCCCGTCTCGATAATCCTACGACTAGAGATCTGTATAAGGATATGCTTATAGACTATCCAACCCCCACTAGTATGACTGTCATCACAATGCTGGTAGTCAAGTAAAGATCTAAGGGCTTTACCAATATGTATAAGCGATATGCAAAAACACATATTCATATTGAGGTGGAAACAAACCAGATAGCATACTACCATTTCGAGCAAGACTGTTACTATATCCGTATATATCCCAAGCTTCCATTAAGTAATATACAAACCAGTATAATACAATAATAACCTCTAGGGCATACATCACTAACAATCTCCCACTTGCACTAAGGCCATATATTGGCGTATCGCAGACCTATGATCTCGAATAGCATCTCGAACAGTGTCTGAGAAATGGCTTTTGTGAGTGGATCTGCAGTATTGTTCTCCATATCTACTCTCCTCACCTTGATCTCTCGGAGATCAACGATCTTCCTGATCAGGTGGTACCGTCTCAAGATATGTCTGGACCTCTGACGGGACCTGGGTTCCTTCGCTAAAGCTATATCACCGTTGTTGTCGCAATACAGAGGTATTGGAACAACAATTGTTGGAACCATCTGAAGTTCAGTTAAGAACTTTCTCATTCAAACTGCTTCTTTTGCGGCGTCACAAGCAGCGATATACTCTGCTTCCATCGTCGAGTCAGCAACGGTGTCCTGTTTGGAGCTTTTCCAACAGACCGTCCCTCCATTGAGGGTAAAGACATAACCCGACATGGATTTGGAGTCATTCTTGTCACTCTGGAAGCTGGAGTTAGCAAAGATCTCGATCTGGAGGTCTTTTCCGCTATACACCAAGAACATCTCCTTAGTCTTTCTCAGGTACTTGAGAATGTTCTTTACTGCTATCAAGTGCTTCTCCCATTGGTTTGACTGATACCGGCTTACCACGCTTAGTGTGTAAGCAATATCTGGGCTGGTACATAATATCGCATACATTATAGAGCCTACCGCAGAAGTGTAGGGTATAATCGACATGCGAGCCCTTTCTAAATCAGCTTTGAGAGATATCTCTTTGGAGAGGGTGATTCCGTGACAAGCCGGTAGACTACGACGCCTAGAATCTTCCATACTGAATCTCCTCAGTATGGCATTGATGTACCTTGATTATGAAAGTCCCAACATCCTTTTAGATCTATCACGATAGATCTGAATCCCCAGAATGTAGTTGGCATCACCCAGGTCTTTCATGAAGAACCTCTGTGACAAGAATCCTTTGACTGATTGTAGCATAGGAATGTCATTTCCTATCAAGAGAATGTAATCCATGTATAAGACGAGGAATACCACAGTTCTTGCTACAATCTTACTATAAATGCATGGTTCATCTGGATTTTTGATAAAGTCGAATACTTTGACCGTCTCATCAAAACAGATGTTCCAACTCCACGATACTTGCTTTAGTGCATAAATGGACTTAAGTAACTTGCACACTTTCCCGCTGCTCCTACTCTGGTTGAAACCTTCTGGCTGATCCATATAAACGCATTCTTTCAAATATCCATTTAGAAAAGTCGTCTTTACGTCTATCTGCCGGATCTCATATTCTAGGAAGGCAGCAATGGTAAGAAGGATCCGAATAGATTTGAGTATAGCCACCGGAGAAAAGGTTTCATCATAGTTCAAACCAGGTCTTTGACGAAAACCTTTTGCAACAAGTCTAGCCTTATAGGTTTCAATCTGTCCATCTACACCAATCTTCTTACTGAAGATCCATTTGCAGCCTATGTGTTTTATCTCTTCTGGAGCAAAGTCCAAAATCCATACTTTGTTGGTGTATATGGACTCCATCTCGGTCCTCATTGCATCCAGCCATTTTACCGAGCCTCTGCTCTAAATGGCTTGCTGGAAGCTAGTTGGCTCATCATTATCAATGATGCAATCATCTCTATCCCCGTCTATGAGAAAGTCGTAGTATCCCTCGGGCGGATGAGACTGCCTACTAGTCCTGCGGAGCGGCGAGGGATGTCCTGTTCTTTCGAAACCTCTGGTTCTACCATACTTTTAGTAATAGTTTGTGGTTTTGGAATTTCTTTCAGTTCTATTGCGCTCCCACTAGTTTCCTTTTCCAAAAATTGATTTTCCAAAAAATGGGCATGGCGATAAACAAAAACCTTTTATTCATCTGCGTAATAGAAAAGATACCCTCTGGAGTTCTTTGGGTATCCCACAAACTTACACAGTACCGAGCGTGCCTCGAGCTTGTCTGCATGCTGCTTTTTGACAAAAGCTGGACATCCGCATATCTTCGGATACTGAAGATAGGGTTTCTTCTCACTCCATATCTAGTATGGTGTGGTAGGCACAGTCTTGGTAGAAACCTTGTTCAAAAGATATGCAGCTGATTCTAATGCATATCCCTAGAAGGATCGCGGCAACTCTGCATTACTCATCCTGGAACGTACCATATCCAATTAAGTTCGGCTCCGTCTTTCCGATACACCGTTGTGTTGTGGTGAGTATGGAGGAGTAAGCTGAGAGAGAATTCCATTCTCTTTTAGGTAATTCAGGAACTCGGCACTTAAGTATTCACCACCTCGATCAGATCTCAGTGTCTTGATATTTTTACCTGTTTGTTTTTCCACTTCATTCTTATATTCTCGGAATTTCTCAAAGGCCTCGGATTAATGTTTCAACAAGAAGACATGTCCATACCAAGAGAAATCATCCGTAAAAGTAATGAAATAAGAATAACCATTTCGTGCATGTGTAGACATTGGACTATACACGTCGCTGTGTATGAGTCCCAAGAGCTCACTCGCTCTTACTCCGTGTCCAGTGAACGGAATCTTTGTCATCTTTCCTATGAGACATGATTGACAAGTTGCATAAGACTGATATTCGAACGGATCCAAATAACCCTCTCTATGTAACTTCGTCAACATTGTTTCATTGATGTGACCCAGTCTATAATGCCATAAGAAAGCCATATTTAATTCTGAAGACTTTCTTTTTAGTGTGTTCTGGACGTTGAAAACCTGAGCTTGATTTAACACGTATATACCGTCCTCTAGTGTACCTGACCCAATCAAACTTTGATTAAGGTGGATGTGGACCACATCGCTTACAAATGTAAGATCACATCTTTCTTTAGAAAGTAAAGATACAAATATGATATTACAAGCTAGACTAGGTACACACAAACAGTTATGTAAAATCAATATCTGCCCACTTGTCAATCTTAGGTGATATTCCCCTACGGATACAGCGTCCACGCTCATTCCGTTAGCAATCCTGAGAGTTATCTCACCCGTCCTGATAACTCCACGGTTTCTCAAAGCCTGTAAAGAATTATAGATATGAGATCCAGATCCGGTATCTAGTACCCAGGAAGTAGAGTTAATTGACAGACAGTTTTCAATCACAAACGCACCCGAAGTCGAAGCCGCAACATGGTTCGGATTCTGGATTCTAGCTTTCCAAACCCTGCATTCCTTCTACCAATGCTTTTTCCCGTGACAATAGGAACATTCCTCCTTCCCTACTGTTAGCCCTGAAACTTTTGCCCTGCCCTTTCCTTCTACCTTACTGACACAGCCTATCGGCTTGGTGGAGGTCTTCTTCTCACCCTTGGCTTTCGCCTTGGATCCAGAAGAGCAAGATTCCCCAATAAGCAGAGCGGGTGTCTCCCTGGTTTCCTTCAGGACGCCCTCAACTGGAAGTATAACTTTCTTCCCCTGAGCCTAAGTAGAAGGTAGGTACTGTAGAATCAAGTCAGCATATGACTCGTTCTTCAGATTCGTGAGATTTTTAATATAGCTAATCATTGTAGAGACACGGTCCCCTACAGATGACCCGACAGCCAATCTCGCTTGAAGCAATTCTTTCGAGGTCTTATATCTTGCGATACGAGATTCCTCTCCATATAAATCTTTATAATGGAGGAAGATGGAAACTAAGTCCATCTTCTCGTGCTGCCTCTGATTTTCACTATTCATTGAGGCCAACACGAGACACTTGGCATTCACATGGTCCTTTTCCGATGTCTTACGGATATCAATATCCGCGACGGTGGAACTGGACCTGGGACGACGGGGCGATAATAGTAAGGAGGTGGCCCAGCTTGTCATAGGTAATGGACATCTGGATAAACCTTTGTCAATCAATATAGTCTGGTTCAGTCAATTGATTATCTAGCTGTAACCTAAGTCCGGTCACATGGTTGCTGCAATTAGGAGAGAGAGTAGAAACACTCAGCATGATTCTCTTGCAAGTTTAGATTGATTTTTAGTTTATCTAAATAGGATGGCTCCCACTGTTTCTCGAATACTTCTTCAAACCATAAAAGAAGAATTAGTCAGGATTAATCTCACCCTACAATACTTGCTTAACCTTTCAGCCAGGCTGGTATTGGTACTTCAAGGGAGATTTTCCAACGCTTTCGCGAAGTTCCTTAATTACATAACCTCTTTTTTCTGGAGGCGTAGCCCCGCTAGCACCGTTCTAGATACCTACTTAGTTTATAGTATTGATTGTTTTAGTAAAAAAATCTCCCGATGAGTAGCGGATACTCATGGTAGGATCGGGATCCAAATATCATTCTGTGATAATCCTTAAGGAATCTTACCAACATTATCGCACTCCAAATGATATGCAACACTAGCAAGTTTCAGTTTCCTTAGAAACCTTCGATGTGGATTTTTGCCCCGTGCTCTTATGACATTGACGAAGGTCAACAAATCATAAGTCACATGTCAAGTTCTACCCGTCATTGTCCAGGTTAATTTGAACCCGCCCGTACATACCCTTGACGAAGACCAACAAAATAGTACGACTGTCCCAAACCAACGCATCTATCTGTGCTAAATATAAATACCCAGCAGCTACCAATCATTATGCCTTGGCGAAGGTCAACAAACATAGCTTGAATACTACTGAATATTCATATGAAATGACGGAGGGCTACGAATGGTTTGGCAAAACCGTGAACGTAGTGAACTTGATATAGTCGAAGGAACCATGATAGCTTTTAAAGAAGTGGTTTAAACTCCGCATTTTAAAAGTTTCTGCTTTGAAAAAACCGAGTGGTTTTAAAATTGTTCCAACGATTCAGTTTTGGTTTGTTTGCTTTGCATTTATCTAATGCAGTCCTATCATTTACAATTATCATTACAAAGAGAAACGAAAATAACACGTCCGCTTATGCCATCCGTATTCGCCACTAGGCCCCGTCTAATATCGTTAGGTTACTTAACTAACGCCAGAGCGGGGGCTGGACTAGCGCGGATGCAAAACATAAGCAACGTTTACTATATAGCATATATATAATAATTATTCGTCTCACACAATAATAGGCATTCCAGATCATAAATAAACATATTGAATATATTTGGAATTCCGCGTTTCGTTTAAACCTGTAACGAAAGACGGATTCCACGGTCGTGATGAATAGCCAAACCCCACCCCAGACCCCTACGGATGCGGCAAACTACCCGCCAAATTCCCGAAATGAAGCAACCTCTCTCAGCAAAATGAGCAGGCCACTCGGCGCTTCAAAGAACCCGGTAGTTTGTTGCACCCCACCTTGGGTCTATCCTAGGAGCAGAAAAACAGTAAAAGAAATAATACAACGGTGGCTACAACCTCAATCCGGATGTGTCCTGCAAAATAATATTACACCATTTTACAATTTTATATCGGATGAAAGAAACTCTCTTCTCACATTCTCGGCTATTCATCATCGACGATCAAATAAAGTTCATATACACAAACCAACAGATATATGCAACCCCAAGCTAACTGACGTATAGCAATTAGCTGGAGTTTAAAAACACATATAATTACACAGAAGATCCGATTAGCCAAGAACATTTAGAATTTCGATCGAAACATATTTTCCGTTTCTACCCAAGTGCAAACCAGCATAAAAAAAACTAGGTAGAAACCAAATATTCCAGAAAACATATACCAAAAATAAGAAATAACAGAGGAAAAATGACCTGAATCGGCCTCGACTCGGCCGCGAATCCGCGGCTGAACTCACCGTTCCGCCGCGCTTCCGCGGTCGTCTTGGCGATTCAGTGGCTCATTTTTCTTCTGTTTTCTTAGAATACCCTGCACTTAATTTTCATATCTCTGAAATAATTTTTCTGCCACTTTTTAAAATCGACAGAAACATAGGGTATTGGTGTTTCGTTTTCCGGTTTTTCCGACGATCGAAGTTCTAACACTTGCTAACAAGCTTGTAAAGGTTTAGTAGGCTCTGATACCACTGGAAGTCGATGTTACGCACCTCATGGGTTTGCGGGGAGGCGGAATATGTAAAAAACTATTTTTACGGGTTTCGTAACGACTCGAACTCCAGGATCGATACTAAACCCTAACTAGCAAACTACTATGAGATAAATTACATCGATAGAATGTTATACCTCATGATTTCAAGTCATTCGGGTCTTCTTGTCGCTGTCCTCCTTCTCGTCACAGGCTTCAAGGATCGTAATGGATCGGCGCTTTCTCGTCGGACTCCTCGAGTCAAAAGACGATCCACCTGAGAGTCTATAGTCTGAGCTCCAATCTTAAATCCGACGAAACTAGGGCATCTAGTTCGCTACACTAGATGACCTAGGTGATGTGGAAAGTATAGATGGATTGGTATGTCTCTCATAACCTTAGGTTTCTCAATACACGAGACATTAAAGGCTAGAGGTAGAAGAAGATCAACTTGAGGAAAGGCTAGTGAAGTGTTTGTATAGCCAAGAGAATGAACTCTCTTATGTAAATCTGAACCATTCTCTCTTTTCCATAGAATAAAACCTTATGAATAATCAAGTATGGTTCATATTTCAACTTAGTGAATCATGGCTTGAAAATCCTCCATGTGTCACCAAGAGCCATGCTCCAAATTATGCAAAAATCCACCTCATTTCCTCCACCTCTTAATGCATTAAAACATTTAACCTAAAATGTTTAATGCATAATATAAGGTGTCTTCTTCTAGAAGTATCTTTGAACAAATTATAAAAATGTCTCTCATCCGTATATACATACCCGTATCCGTATTCCGAAAAATACGAATACAAAAGAGACGAAAATAATCCATCAGTATAGTACTAGGATCCGGCTTAAATCAAACCCCACTAGTATTATCTGTCTAATTATCATCCGTGCACAAGTAAACGTACGTGATCGAATCCTGTCGTAAAACCATACGACCTCTACATCCTTTGCCCGGTGTAGAGAAATCCTCTGTATGTGACTCTAAAAACTCGACACTACGCTGGCAGTGGGTTTAAGCACAAGCCGCAAGCGGTACTAGCTGCATGTAACGGCTACCCAAGTATCTGTCGATAAGAAGGCCGATGAAAAAAACTCATCCGAACTCCTACTGAGCCTGTCTGTGACAATCTCCGTACAATCCAGTCTGATCGTCTAAGAGTATCGCATATCGGGCCTAGGGGCGGTAATCGTCAGACCCCTAATAGCGCAATAAGTCGTGTAAGAGTGTAGCCCAAAACACCCTGAGAAACTACTGGAGTACCTACCAGTAAATATCGCTTGCCTTGGCTAAGGATTTTGTGTAATGGCCTTCTGAATATAGCGTGATATCAACCCCCAATACCGGGAAAGACGAATCCAATCTAACCGCCGCCGCCTCCAAGTGCTTCGGGACTGCACCCAACTACTACCTGTTTGCACGACTATTTTGAGCTGTGGTAGAATAGTAATCAAAGAACAGTGGGAACACACTCGAGGTGAAATAGCAGTGTCAAGTTTACAGACTATATTGCACTCATGTCACCTGGGAACTGCTACCCGACGATAGGTATAATATCCACCATCAGTCCCCAACGAGTCATGTTCAATGTACTCATAACCCAATGAGTATCTGCATACTATCTCCAGTATGACGTACTAATGGCCGTGAGACATACCATCTTCCCTGCTGGGATGAGAAGCGTATACACTAGTCTATTCTGGAGCATCGATGCCCTGCTACGACTAGAGACCTGTATAAGGATGTGCTTATAGACTATCCAGCCCCCACTAGTATGACTGTCATCACAACGCTGGTAGTCAAGCAAAGATCCCAAGGGCTCTACCAATATGTATAAACGATATGCAAAAACACATGCACATATTGAGGTAGAAACAAACCAGGTAGCATACTACCATTTTGAGCAAGACTGTTACTACATCCGTGTATATCCCAAGCTTCCATTAAGTAATATACAAACCAATATGATACAATAATGGCCTCTAGGGCATATATCACTAACACAATCTGATCTAAATTATGTAAACTCCATTTTTGGAGTTTGGGACTTGCAAATTGCATTTTGCATACCTCCTACCTCCACTTAAAAATAAACTACAGTTATTCTAGCTCTATATCCAAAGTGGGCCTTAGAAATTAACTTTAGTTTTCCTAATTCCATACCCCAAAACTTTGCAAAATCCAACCTTTTTGGAGTTTGGAAAAATGAGTTTTGAGCACTCGAAGCTTTTTGAAACCGTGATTTGGAAAATTCTATTTTGGTTGCCAAACGAGCCTCGGTTACAGTTTAAAACCATGCCAAACGAGGGCGCTTAACAACTCAAAGTTTTTAATAAAAAGGTTAATTTATATATATACCTTTGTTTCTTTTTAAATTTTGAGCAGGTCAAGAAATTCCATCCTGATGTTTGTAAAGATGCAGTAGATGCAGATGCTATAATACAACGTATATTTCGAGCTTACGAGGTATTTTTAGTATTATAAGATAGACATTTGATATGCTCTAGTTTCAAATTTGGCTATATATCGCAGAGAAACAGATGGGGAAACATTGTTACAATGTCTATATAATCTCTTCTTCAGGCAACTTGATATAGAGAAATGCTTCAAACTCTCAAATGTTTTTCTTACCCTTTTTACCGAAATGTGTGATCTTTCCACAGTTTTTAGATCATCTCAGTTTGCGGGAATATGTAGTTACAGTTTTTAGATCATCTCAGTTTGCGGGAATATGTAGTTTACGAACTAACATTTAGAATATGTGCCAGCACTTAAATCCTGATATCTAGGGAAACTTTGAGTAAGAAATGCCATTATGTTATTAATATTCTGAAGCTTCTCATGATATAAAAGACAACCACATCACGGTTGTGTAGTATGATAATTTTAACCTTAGACGTAACTATGCGTTCATTCATGGATGAACTTTCATCATTGAAATGATTATCGATGGTGCATTTTTTTGCCGTTATTTGTGTCACATAATGGCACTTTTGGCTTTAACATGGAACATATACATCATGTACAGTCACCCTACCTTGTTCCAAAGGGATCACTTCTTTCTTTACCCAAATCACAATTCATTCAAGTTGTTTCTTTCCACTCGTTTTCATTTTCACTGGTTAACGAGTTTTTTTTACATTAAATTAAACTGTGTAAATTTTAAATAAAGTATCACATCTGGATTACCCGTCTAATGCTTATAGTATGTTTCGGGTTCGGGTGCATGTATTGTGCAGGTTTTGTCAGAACGGCACCATTGTGAGGATACAGAAGAGTAAGCCTGCTTCACTCCTTTCAATATATGTCAACACATTTTAAGCGAACTTATGAGCTCAAAGGGATTTGAATTCAAATTTACATCGCAAATAGCAGTATGTTGAAATTCTTTAGAGTTCGTTATACATGGGCTGTTGTTTCTGTTTGCGTCACAAATTCTTGTGTTGCAACACTTGATAGACTGGATAATCTAGAGATTCTTGAAATTGATATAAGAACTATAAGCTGAAGGGGAGTTTATGTAAACACCATCTCAAAAAGACAAGTTACATTGTAAATATTGATGCCTTTTTCCTGTCCAAATGGGGTTGGCTATGGTCCTGTGGAGCATGACCCGAACTAAGAAAGCTCAAGAAAAGAGTTCATCAGCTCTTAAAATCCACTCTTAATCCCTCTCCAACCATCTTTGAGTTTTTGGCAAATGCCTACGTAAGTGAGGACCTCGCCATGCAACCTTGAGGCCAATTTGTGTTGGGGATTCCGATCCCCTCGTCATCACCAAGAACACAAGATAACAACCAAACCAATTAATACAAGAACAAAAACACCAGGTTTAACATGTTTCGACCAAACCTAGCTTACATCCACAAGGTAAAACATAAGCACAAGGACTCTCTTGTCCCCTCATCTCCCCTCATCTCACACAACTTAGAACTCTCTTGTCCTCTCATCTCCCCTCTCTTGCTCTAACACTAGAAGAAAAGGGAAGCACAACACTCACACTCACAACAATGCATCTTAAGTCCACCTATCTCTCACCCCAAAGAGAGATATTTATAGTGTTGCAACCCTAACACTACCCATCATCTATTGGTAGATAAATAGATGACCCGGCCCAAATAGCCCATAGATGCGCAAACGGATACGAGACACAACCCCAATAGTTCATTGGTAGGAAAAATCCTTCCTTTTTTGTCTTGCACTTTAAGCTCATGTAACAGCAAGACTTCTTACCACAGATTGCAAGTTAGGCTAAATATAGAAGTAATATGGAAGCACCGGAAGTAAGCTTACTTCCGATACTTCAAGTGTTTGTTTTGACAAGAAGTGGCATTTGAAGTTACTTCCATATGCCGACGTGGATCTTATGTGGAGTCCCTACTTCAAGATTTCTCTTCATGACCTCGATGTATCAAGTTGAAGTCAAATCAAGTTGAATTCTACTAACCGACTCTCGAAGTATCGAGTTGAAGTTTGAAAAGCAGAAAGAGAGAGGCATAGTTCTCTTTCATAAATTCTTTAAGTTTCAACTACATCCGTAATCACAATAATAGTTTTTTGAAAGAGAGTTACTTTCTTAAGGAAGAACTACCATCAATTAGTCACCTGCACTATCTTGACTGAACAAATAAACTTATATATCTAGCATTACCATGATTTCTTGGCAATAATTTTGACATCGAAAAGAGTTTTCCCTTATGTCTAAAATCATTAGTTGATGTATGATAGGGCATCTTTAGATCCATTTGAAGAGCCAGAGTCCGAGGCTTACGATCTCTTCATCAATGAACTTCTGTGTATCGGCAGAGGTGAACATTGCTTTGTCTTGTTATTTTAGTTCTTTCTAAATCAGTGTAAATCTCATGATTACTGACCTTTTACTCTTAACAAGGGCATAGAAACCCCATTAAAAGGTTTCCCATAATACTATATATATTCATCCTCTTCTTTCTTTCTCTTCTACGATAGTAACTTCGGACGATCCTAAGCTTTTCAATAATTATCATTAATTAACTTTGGGTCCCCCTCCAATTTAATTTCAGGTTGTCAATACTCATGTGTACAAAGAGCACCCCACGCCTTCTCATTTACTGCTGAAAATGGTACCGCACGTGCAGTTTCACAAGGTTTGACATCGTGTAAATATTTTTTCAAGTGAACTGAAAATATTGTTAGTAATTGGATTTGAAGTTAGTTGAAGCCTCGGACCACGAAATTCATCATATTTGACAGTTTGAGGCAAACATTACCTTTCTGTGGGGCAGTGCCAAACTTTATTAATTTTGAATATTTTTTACTTTTCAGGGCACAGCGATGATTACCAAGTCCAAATTGCAGTGGGGCAGTGTCCAAAGCGATGCATCCATTACGTCACACCTTCTCAGAGAGCTGTGCTCGAGGATCTGCTCGACAGGTATCGGTTAATTTAATAATTAATTGAATGAAGTTTTGTACAACACATATTTAATTCATTGATTGGACATGAAGTTTCTCGTTTTGGATAATCCTTTCATGTTGTTCAGTGTCTTAACCAATCCCTACGGCGAGGGCGAGGCTGCATACTTGGAATCTCTTATTATGAAAGCAGCATTCGGAAACAACAGGTATCGCAGACCTGAAAGGCAGCCCAAGTGTTCAACTGACTACGTCGATTGGTGTTGACAAAGCAATCAGAGGAGCGGAAATATTGCGGAATTAAGTAAAATATGTATATGCAGTAAAGTGAAAGCAATGCTTTTGTAATTCATGTATAGTTAATTTATGTATGATTAATTCAATGCAGCAGTTTACTGCTGTATTGTCTCATCGAAGATGCCTCCACTGCTATAAAATTATATGATGCATGGGAAAGATTATTTATTGGGAGAATGTATGTGGATAAATTTTTAATTTTAATTTAAAGGAACGTGTATATGTGTATGCTCAATATATTGTAATACAGTTACCATGAGCATGTCATATAAATGCATTTTTAGGTTGTAAATTCTTTTCTAAAAAAATAAAATTAGAAAAGGAATCATATAATAAAGTAGGCATGTATATTTAGTTTATTTCGGTTTATTTTTCCAGTAATAATGCTGTCATGTCTTCGGGTAAATTTCATTAAAATACTCTTAACTAAGTGTTTTTTCACTAAAATATAAGGTTTTATTATTACATCAAAGTACCTTAGCTGCTACTCAAAGTATTTTAACGAAAATGCAACCCTTAAAAGCCATAGTTCAATGTAATTTACCATAAAGAAAAACTTTAGGATATTTTAGTGAAGGGGTTTTTACTTAAAAGCCTCTTATACTTTGTATTTATTTTAAAGACCCATCATACACTTAAATTGCATTAAAAAAAGCTTCACCAGTTTTCCATCCAAAGTTGGTGCCACTTTAGGAAGATTGAGCTTAAGCTTGAACCGTCCTTTTACCTTCTAGGTATTTAAGTAGGTCTTTCTTTCCCAAAAAAAACCCACATTCTCACTTTACTGAAAATTGAGATTTAACGCAACTAAATGATCACTCACCTTTTGAATGAGGTTTCCCACTAACTCGAATCTTGCAATTGAAGGGAAAACGACATTCAATAAACTCGTGTTGGAGAAGGTTGAGAAAGACAAACCGGTTTCCATTATCAACTTAAGAGATCTTTGATCGAAACCTAAGCTTAAAGCTAACATGAGAAAAATTAGGAATTTTGGGAGCAGTGGGATAGTTTTTTTTTAAACACTATCCCGATATTCATCGTTAATCCCCAAACGAAGTAACAGCAGATACCAAAAGGATTCTATTTTTGGCAAGGTTTTTTTAGTGCAGCTTAAATGTAGGGGGTGTTTTAAGTGAATAGGAAGAGAGGTTTTTTAAAAATTAACAACGAATGGGGGGCTTTTTAGTAAAAGTCCTTTCAGTGAAAATCCATTTAAGTTGGGTAATTCACAAATCCATCATGGAGAGTTATTATTATTATTGCAAGCGGAGAGGTAATCAGAGCCGTTGGATACAGTCGACAATATCCAACGGTTGAATCGAAACTCAGATTCAAAAATCAAAACGCTTGTCTCATTACAATAAAAAAACCCATATGACCGTTGCAGCTCTCAAATCTCTCTCTCTCTCTCTTCTCTCTCTGTGATTTGATCCCAAATTCGACTCGAATTTCCAAATCGCTTCCAAGCCGTTTGAAGAGATCGATCTGAGAGAGCCATGGGCGAAGAATATTGTCTGTTGACGCTGCCTCTCCCTCAAGAGAAAGAAAGATCATCATCATCATCACTAGTGGAAGAGATCCTTCAAGAACATCAAGGCATTGCTCAATCTTTTCCTTTGATCAGTTCGAATTGGGGCTTTTTTTGTGTCATTTCGTAGCTTGAGTGATCAAACCCTGGAAACCCTAATTTCCATCCTTGTTCTTTTCCTTGATAGATCAATTTCATGAACTGGATCTTGATTTCTTTTTCTTCTTTTTTGAATTAGGCGATGTTGAGGCCATCTCAGAAGAGGAGACGACTCAAGAAAATGGTAATTTTCTTCTTCTTCCTTTTCTAATTTCTATCCCTTTAATTATCTCGATTTGATCAAATTTTCTTATGGGTTTAGTAGTCCTCGCTGATTCAGGACAAAATCCAACCAATTCAAAAAAGTTTGACGAAAAAGGAAGCAACTTTCAGGTTTTTAACCTCTACTGGGTTAAAATTAAGGGACTTTTTTTTCCCTGGATAATAGCCTGAATCGCAAATTTTGATATATTTGTCTACAGAAATTTGAGGAAGACAGCATCATGTCATCGCCTGTACTAAAGGGTGAATCAATGGCATCTTTCTTTGGACCTGATGTCACTTCTGCTCTTCAGCTTCTTGGTATGTTGCTCTCCTCGTTAATTGTTGTGTTTATTGTCTTTTTGGCTTAATTCATAGATTAGCCTCATGGAGTCTTTTCTTTCATTTTAGGGACCAAGTACAATAGCTTGGTTAGAAAATGCCAAGAACAGAATGATGAAACCGATAGGTTGCAGGCAGACTGTGAATTGTTAACCAACAAGTGTATCCAAGAGTGTGTGTCTAGATATGAAGAGTTGGAGAAAAAGTACGCACATGAGTGCGCAGAAAGAAAACGTCTGTACAACGAAGTAATAGAGCTAAAGGGGAATATAAGAGTGTTCTGCAGATGTCGGCCTTTAAGCTCGGATGAACTATCCAAGGGAGTTGCTTCTGTTGTTGAATTCGATATGTCCAATGATTCCGAGTTGCAGCTCATCTGTTCTGACAACACAAAGAAGCAATTCAGATTTGATCGCGTTTTCAGCCCCAAGGACAATCAAGGTATAAGTTACTCCAGACTTTACTTCTTTTGCATGCTCTTAAGTAGTAGTTTTATGGTTATGAGTAGATAGATATACATGTGCTCATTCAAGCTACTTAAATGGTTGCTTGTCCGTTTTTATAGGATACAAGTTAATTTCCTATTTAAATTTAAGCACCAGTTTTCTACTCATGTTGCATGCAGAGGTTGTGTTTGCTGAGACATTGCCGATCGTAAAATCAGTCTTGGATGGGTACAATGTGTGTATTTTTGCCTACGGGCAAACTGGAACGGGAAAGACCTTCACTATGGAAGGGACCCCAGAGAACCGAGGTGTCAACTACCGGGCCTTGGAAGAATTGTTCAGGAGTTCCACTGAGAGACACTCTACGATTAGATATGAGTTTTCTGTGAGCATGTTGGAGGTTTATAACGAGAAGATCAGAGACCTTCTCACAGAGAATTCAGATCAACCTGCAAAGAAGTAATTAATTCATCTCTTTGGTTAGATCTAATTTAAAATTCTTGTGCTTACATATACTTGGTTTTTAATCCAAATGAAACTTTGCCTTTGTGAAAAGGTTGGAGGTTAAGCAAATAGATGGATCTCAGGAAGTGCCTGGTCTCGCTGAAGCTCAAGCGTGCAGCATGGAAGAGGTGTGGGAGATACTTAAGACTGGGGGGAAGAACAGATCGGTTGGATCCACTAATGCCAATGAATTAAGTAGCCGTTCTCACTGGTACATCCCTATCATTTTAGACTTTAGTAAAGATAGTATCTGGGTGAAATATTTTATGCTCACAATTAATTCCAAAATATTTGTTGCCCGAGTAAAGTCTTAATTCTTCTTCTGCAGCTTGGTGAGGGTGACTGTCAAGGGGAAGAATTTGGTGGATGGACAGAGGAGCAGGAGCCACATGTGGCTTGTGGATTTAGCTGGAAGCGAGCGAGTGGGTAAGACTGAAGTGGAGGGAGAGAGGTTGAAGGAATCTCAATTCATTAACAAGTCCCTCTCCGCGCTTGGTGATGTTATATCTGCCCTTGCCTCCAAGAATCCGCATATACCATATAGGTCTTTACCATTCTTAAACCCCTCCCTTTCCCCATTTCTCTCTATGTCACTTCTAAGTTCTAACTCATTGCTTTTAACATGAAAATCCACAGGAATTCGAAACTTACTCACTTGCTTCAGAGCTCTCTAGGTGAGCTAGTTTGCATTTTTTTTGTTAATTGTTTTTGTTTTAAAAAAGTTTCTAAATTAAACTGATATGGGATTATTTAATATGGTAAACTTTTGCTGCTTAGCTTTGAAGTTTCTTATAATCTGAAAGTTGTTCTCCAGTTTTTATATTACTAGCCCGTTAATACTGGATTTGTGCAAAGCAGGAGGGGATTGCAAGACTCTTATGTTCACACAGATCAGCCCAAGCTCTGCGGATTTGGGAGAAACTCTTTGCTCCCTTAACTTTGCTAGTAGAGTTCGGGGTATCGAGTATGGCCCAGCCAGGAAACAATCTGATCCAGCAGAGAGTTTTAAGCTTAAACAGATGGTAGTTTCATACAATGATGTCTGCGTTTTCGTTGTTCTTGATTCGTTTCATATTTTAATTTTCTGAATTGTCTCTCTACAGGCAGAGAAGCTCCGGCAGGAAGAGAAGGAAAATGCAAGATTAAACGAAAGCCTGCAGTTAATCCAGCTTAAATATGTATCAAGAGAGAATGTATTTAAAACACTTCAAGAAAAGGTATATCATGGAAGTTGCCTGAAATAAAACCTTCCTATGAACTCCCTTTTCCTCATTCCTTCAATATATAAGAATTGAAATAGGCGGTGTCACCAGATATATCAATACCTAACTTAAAGAAGAAAGTAATAATTTCTTAACTAATATCTTTTTTTAATTCGTGGTGTCTTCCTCCCAACCCCTCTATATATTGTTGCTTGTTTGTTCCTCTTCCATTTTATTGTGTCAGTGACAACCCTATTTTTATTTGTGTTGTGACAGATAAGAGAAGCTGAACAATCATGCAGAAACTATCAGATGAAGGTATGCATAAGAAATAAATGTAAACCCAAGTGGCTATGAAAATTGTATATGATAGTAATTGAAGAGTTTTGTTACTTATCTCTATTTTCATTTCAATTAGTTTATCTTTACTATATTTTAACAAGAAGAGAATACAGATGCGCGTCCATGCGAATAGCAGTCTTCCCTTTACACGGAAAGGAAGAATAAACGGGAAACTGGCCCTTTATACAATCCTGCATAATCTACATATCAGTCATTTGCAATTTTTTCTTTGGAATGCATACTTTTGCGCATGCATATTCTTATCAAGAGGAAAGCTGTGAACTAGAGATGAAAATAGATTTTATTATTCACACCTGTCTAAATGATACTTCTTTGTATTCTCTGGAAATATTATGCATTTAAAATTCACAACTGATTATTCTACAAATACTTTCCAAAATTATTTCTTTAGCATAAAAACTCCTTTGGTCCTAGTATTTATGATTTTGCAAGGATTACCTCTGTTTAATGTGGATTCTTTTATGCGAACCTGCAAATTATTCCCTTTGACTTTGTTTGCACCAATACTTACAACCCTAAAGTTAGCACTAGAAACCTTGACACTCATTAACTACTTACCTATTTTTACACATCATAAGCACAGAAAGTCATCAGGATTGTTTCTTCAAATATAGTTGTTTATTAAGCATCACAAAATATGTTCTCGAAGCTGCATACCTTAAAAACACCTGGAGGCTGCATTACATTGCAGGACTACTTGAATACATTTTATTTATTTGTGCCGCCACCAGGTAAGCTTTAAGCTTGACTGGAAATAGGTTTGAACCTTTAAGTTTGCCTTCGATATTTGCATGGCAAAATCCTGAAGGGTTTGATTGCAACAAAAAGACTTCAGCGAAGTAGTACGGTTTCTTTTAAATTTGCATTAGTTGGAGCTTTTAATGGTAGCTAGGCTTAAAACCATTAGCATCTTCCCTTGTTATATCTGCATATCTTAAACACAATTTACCATTTTTTATAAAAAATCTATGGAACGAAACCATTGGATTGGAATATAGAAACCACGTTTTAATGTGATGCATAAATCTTATCAATGATCAATGGAGACTTAAGTTCCATGTTCAGTCGCACTCCACCTTTCGCCTACTATTCTTGAAAAGTAACAAAGGGTTAATAATGAATAGTAATTTAGAGATTAGCCGTAGAAAGAGAGTTAATTATGGTGTTGGATTCATAAGGAGCAGAAATGAATTAGGTTTATTGGATGGAAATGGTATCTAGCAAATAAAAAGTTATATATGAATGGCAATTTAACAGTGTTAAGTCTTCAGAGGGTGCCAACTGCTAGTAACCAAGTTTAGGGTCTGTGTGAGTGTTGGGGCGACAATAAGGGAGTCAACCACCCTAAAATTCTTAGTGGTGGTGGACCCATCACTTTCTTAGCGATTTTTCTTTCATGTATGACATTGTACATTGAGATTTCTAGAGAATATTCTTCGCATATAAATTGCTAAAAACATAATCAGAATATATAATTTTTTCGACCTACTTGTGCGTGTAAATTCTTATGATACTGGACATACTGAATTCATCCTCTACATCTCTATTGCAAAATATTTTTCCTTTTCAAACTTTTCAATGTGTTATACATGCCCAGAATCCAGGGATAACGAGGAAATTTGGTTGAATGTGGCAGGTTAGAGACCTCGAGAACCAACTAGCTGATCAAAAGAGAGCAAAAGCTCAAATAGGAAGCAGAGATTCAGCCAATTTTTTTAAGCCGCCGCTTGCTCCCATAAATGAGAGGCAACCTCTGAGCCGAACCACCAACCACTTGCCACCTGGAGGCGCTCGGAGGAGTAGCATAACAAGCACAATGCGGGCATTTGAAAATAAAGAGAACATGCTGGGGACAAAGCAACCAACATCATACATCAGACAGAGCAAGACTGTGTCGAAAGCTCGAAGAATTTTACTGTCACCTGTAGTTCGAAGCATACCAGTTCAACCCAAGAGGAGAGCCTCTATTGCTATCCTTCCCACTCAAGCAGAAAACAAGCATCAGCAATTGAGGGAACCAAGGAGAAGGATGTCAGTAACGACTTTCGCTCCTCCGATGCCCATAACTCCCCTTGCATCAGCAGCTGCAACTCCTGATGGAAAAGGAATTAGTAGATTCAGCAGTACTAGTTTATTATCGAGCAGCAGCAAGTTCTCCAGCCCATCAAATATGCCGGTGCGGAAATCGAGGATTCCAACCTTTGCTTCCCCACGACAAAGGCTTCGTCTAGTTTCCAGCCCAACAACTTCTAGTAGCTGCTTTAATAATGATAATAATAATGCAGCACCACCGCTGAATAAACTGTGCTTCAGTATTCAGAAAAGACTAATTGTTGGCTCCCCAGCATCTCAACCAAGGTACTCTGCTCGGTTGGGACAATCATCTATTGGCAATCGGTCTGTTTTGGACAAGGACTCATTTGTTGGACGATTTGGTACTGCTCAAAGAGTTTTGTGCAAGAGGCGCAGGCAATCGGTCATCTGAGAAGTAGCTCCATTTCCATGTATGATCTCTGGTGAAATAGGTGTAGTGTCTAGTGAGATTATTCTCCAACTGCTTTGTTGAGATTATTACATTGTACTTTTCTTTGTGAGCAAACGGGAAGAAAGTTCTCGAACACAATATTTGAAGGTAATGGGCTTGTCGTGGTCATATGTATTATCAGTGTGCTTTTGTATTTTCATCTCAAGGAATTTTATTTCATATTGAAGTCGCATTACTTTCCTATGTTTTTCAAATGCATCTTATTGAGTTCAGCCTTGTACCTATTTCGCATTGTGTTATTACTCACAGTTGATATATTTATGTCATGCTATGCAATGATGTGCTACTGCACAGCTTCCAGATTTTGCAATTAAAGTTGACTTCTGTTCAAAATCTGCCCTTTATCTGCGATGGTGTAGATGCTCAGTTGATTTTTTACAACCTGACTGCAAAACAATTACAAGCATGATGTCTTACTTGTTGTTAGTTACTCAACATCTCTTTACCATACTGCTTCCTTCCCCTTCAATACAAATACCAGTCTTACAAATTAAGACACCAAGTTTACAAAGTTCAAGCTAACAATGAGACAAAAATGGTAATAACAAGAAGTTCAGTTTATATTGCGGATTCAACATTAATCACACTTCATCATCGACGCAGACAAATTACGAACTACACTCATCATTGCCTCTTTATTTCTAAAAGGTGATGTTCACGACACGGACTAAGATTACAGGAAAGATTGCGTCGGAACTGCATATCCTACAACAGTCAGATTGTTGATCTTTCGATCAGGGAAAGAAGATAATAAAAATAATTTAAATTACATTATCTAAAAGCAGTTTCTGACGGTTTATTTCTTTGACTACAAAACCCTTCGTGTCCCTTCTCTTCCCTCTTCTTTATCGATCTATCATGTTACTTAAAAGAAACAGAAGACCTTTTCTATGCTGGCTTCAACCTTTTCGGGGAAAATAACAAAGACCTCCGCAGAGCGAGTATTGCGATCCAAGTAAACTTTGAAATCTTCTCCTTTATCATCAATAACAAGGCAGAACTCAAAACTGTCTTCAAAATTTGAGCATGTAATCCTTTGAAGAAACCTGGTATACCTTCTTTGCTCCATATAGCGGAAAGAGCACCCATCATTGTTTTGGGGGATTTAGGTTGTCCTTTCTTGCACTCCTCTTCGTTGTTATCAGCAGCCTGAATCATGACTTTACACCTGGGCACGAATTCATATACATCTTCTAACTTAGTGAAAACCATATGCTCCATTACAGAAGGGAGGAGAACTGAATCGGCAAACATCAGTTTTGCAAAATATTTGGAGTTCAAAGTAAAAAGACAGAACCTGTAAACAGTTGAATACCTGATTGCTGGATATGTCAATACGGTTGCCACACTCTTAGAGATAGCACCTAATGCAAAAGCTGATAAGGCTGAGAGCGCTTCTGACGACCCTTTAGATCCTGACTCATTTGCGCTCAAAAGCCTTTGTTTCAACTGATCAAAGACTGTATACTGCATATATTATAATTTCAAGTCATAAAAGAGACGAATTCAGTAAAGGCTCTGATATTTAGTTTGTAAAGGTTCTATTATTTAGTTTATCTCCTTAAACCTTATGAAACAAATGACAACACGGTCATGGTTCAACTACTTATTTATTTCATAAAAGCATGACATTAGTGTTATCCACTGCTTTTCTTATTATTACGAGTTAGCTCAGCAGAAGAGTACCTGTATAGCAGGATTTGAAGTCAAGAGAAGCGAGATGCCTAGCCCATCAAATGCTTCGCTCCATGAACTCTTTGATATAGATTCCCATAATCCCTTGGATTTTCCAAACTCACTTGTTTGCATCCTGGATGATGCTGTATCCAATGGCTATATATGTTGGGAGAAATCAGCAGGTTAACAATACAATTTTAAAAAAATTAAGAATCCCATGATTATCTCCAACATGATGCAGGAAATTTACCCACCTGTGTGACAATAGCAGTACAAGCACCAGCAGCAGCAGCAATAACCAAGTTTGCTTTTGTTCCAATGGATTTGACTCGGCTCTTCTCTAAATAAAGCCTTTTAAAATAGCTATAACCGTAAAAATAAACAAATTGTGATATGAACGACTGCAGATTCTTGGTCCCAAGTCCCTGATAGAGCGAAAGAATTTGACTAGTAGAGATTGCTTCCCGCAGCACATCCGAGAGGTTCCTGATTAGCAGATTCAAAAAACAAAAACACGATCAATGACCTATCCTATATAGATATTATGATAAGTCATATTTCATTAAGTCAGCGGAATGGTAGTCACAAAAAATTCTTCTATGTACCGTGTGCATGTACCTGGTCATGAGGGAGAAAGAAATAGAAGTATGGACCTCACAAAGCTGCCCAAAGGTATCAAAAATCCCCATCCATTTCTCTCTCCTACCCGAGTGCATTGCACCTGATATATATTGTGTTGGGATGTGTCTCGTATCCATTCGCGCGCCTAGAGGGAGTCCGAATTAGACTCAAGCCTTTTGGGCCGGGCCATCTATTAGTGTGGGTTGCTAATAGGTGATGGATAGTGTTAGGGTTTGGTAGCACTATATGTACTACTATCACGAGGAGTTGGTGTAGAAGGCCAAAGTGTAACCTTTTTAAGGGTTTGGTGTTGCCCCCTCTATTGTGATGTGAGGGCTGGAAGGGGGGGGGGATGCGTGATGAGAGTGAGGATGTGTGAGTTCTCTTATAATCTCTTTTAGGCCTAGGTCGTACCACGTTAAATCCGGTGTTTTGTGCTTCTTATCTTTGTGTTCTTGATGGTTTGAGGGGATCGGAATCCCAACATATTGAATACTTTCTCGAGAGCCACCACAGCCAGGGTTGGTTTCGCTCCGTTCAGTATATAAACATTCATGCAGTAATATTTTAAAAGTTGAAATCTTTGGTCTGCAAACTTTAATATGGTGAGTTTAGGTGCTATGAGAAATCAAATTGTATCCTTTTCCTCAGACGAAATTAAATTATCATTCTTCCTCCTCTCTATCTCTATTAAATTATCAAACCCTGATAGAAAAGGTAGTATATGAATCAAAAGCGATGAAATTGGACCAATCTGACAACAATCGTGGATTAGAAACGAGTAATGGAGCATGGATCTAGCACAATAGAGATGAGATTAACATTTTTGAAAAAGAAAAGAAGAGGGTTTAATAAATGGATTACTTGTATTTCTGGAGACCATCGGATGATTTGACATCGGCCTGGTACTTGGTCTTGCAGGTGTCGAGCGGATACAGGATGGTTGTGCTCACCAGCGCTCCCACTGCTCCTGATGTCGCCTCCGCCAACGATTCTAGATTCATCTCTCTCGATTGATCTCTCTCGATTGATCAGCACCACTTCAAAGAGATCAAATTGAGAGTGATTTTGCTACGAGATCGGCGGCAGCAGATAATGAGGGATGCCACTTAAAATAACAACAAAGAGAAAGAGAGAAAGGATGGAGGCTGGATCTGTTGGAAACTGCGAAGCGTATCAGACCCTCTCTCTTCCTCTCTCTATTCGTCTCTCTCTCTTTATTTATTTATATTAGAGAGAAAAGGGTAGAGACGCGTTCGTAAGAGAACACGGCAGCAGGGACTGCATCCGACCCGATAAACATCCGATCCGATTCATTGCCCCGTGTGAGACTTGTTTCTGTTTTCCATTTTTCTTTTTCTTTTCTTTTCTTTTATTTATTTTCCTGGACCCTAAAGATATGATGGTAGTGTTTGCTATTTTTCTTTCTATTTTTTGCACAGACGGGTAGATTAATGTTTACAGTACTGTCTTTCATTTAGATAAATATGCCCGACCTAGTTAAGTTCGTTTCTGACATTGTGTTTACACCTAAATTCAGTTTTAGGAGCTGAAGGGAGTGCAGCTTGACCGACAAGCCTAAATCGCCGTGGCTCGGCACAGATTAATATCGGCCAAAGCCTTCAATTAGTGAGCCAAGAAAACAGCTTCTATGAAAACTGTGCCATGCAGTTGGAGCCATGAGCTCCATCATGATGAAGTGTCATAAATGCTGCTGCTTACGAAAGAGAATGGAATCCCTTGATCAATCAACAATTTATCTTAATTATTTTTTATCCTGCACTTTTTATCTATGCCATGGATATCCCTTTTATTAGTGGCGGGATACGACCATGCTGTCGGTGTCCCTGCTGGAATAGAGTGAAACCACTTCATTATTAACTAAAACCGCCAACTTTATGGCACTGGCTGTCAAGGATATTGGAGTTGGGCATGAGTTTAAGCCCACGTTCCGGCCGGTGCAGTCAGAGGTCGGCTGAAGATGAACTCTTTCCTCACTGCCATGCACTTTACAAAGAAATCCCTCTCCTCCTCTCTTCATGTTCATCGTTTTAGAAATTTCAATTTTCCTTCTGCTTTAATTACTCCTGATATTGCTTTTTTGCTTTTTGAATAGAAAACGATAGGGAAAAATTGTAACCTGGGCCTCATGCAACCGTTGCAGGCCTTGTGGAGATTTGGGCCGGCAAAATGTGAAATTCACGCCATCGTCGTCATAAACAAGCTTACAAATTAATTTCCCTTTTTACCCCAAACAAAACAGACGATTAAAATTCTAATTTGGCCCTTGCTTCACTTTCCCATTCTCTCTCTCTCTAAAAAGTGAAAAAAAAGAAGAGCATAAAACCCTAACAATAAGCAATGATGCGCCATCTCCACTTCAAATTGATTAAAGAATAACGACGACGGCGACGATGATGGCCGCTGCTTCATCGCAACAGAACAACACAAATCAGCAGCAGCAAGAGGACAAAGGGGAGAAGATCGTCGCCGATCGCTACCTGAAGAAGGAACTCCTCGGCGAAGGAACCTATGGCGTCGTCTTCAAAGCCCTCGATACCAAGGTCCCTTACCTATCAAAACCCCTCTCCTTCTCTCCAATTAAGTTTTTTTTTCATTTGATATTAGGCTCCAGGATTTTTGCAATGAATTGTCTCTTCATTTGATTTGCACCAAAAAGGGTAAACTTTTAAGTCTTGTGATCGAATATTACTTGATTTTGTGTGTTAAAAGAACAAGTTTTTGTTAAGCAATGGACAGTGACTAAAGTAGAGAAAAATGTTCGTATATCAAAAGCTTTGTTGTCCTATTTCATCACTAAGAAATCTAGAAACACTAGGTTTTTCATTTGTGTGTGTTTTGTGGATGATGTAGGATCATGTTTACAAATGCAAGTTTACAAATGTGAATAGGGTTCAACCTTAAGTTATATTTGGTAGTAACATTGTCAAATGCTATCTATATATAACTATCATGCAGAACTCGAGACTAGACACTCGACAGGTATCGGGTTTGTTGGTAGGAATCAACCCACTAATAAACTTAGAATACGATTGAAAACTGCATCCTTGTGGATGGGTTGGGAAAGTACAGTAACTTTTTAGAACTCTGGTTTGTATCTCGTCACTCGTTGGATTCGAGGCTTGATCGTCATCTGATACAATATGTATACTGGGAGCTCAAATTAACATTTAATATCTGTTTATGCATTGGTTGTTAATTGTTAGTATTACGTTAGCCTATATCCTGATCTAAATTATTTGAAGGTTAGAGATTTCCCTTTGTAATGCCATATTCTAAATGATGTTTGATGATGATAATCGACATTTGCAGACAGGACAAACAGTCGCAATTAAGAAGATTCGTCTTGGGAAGTACAAGGAAGGTGTCAATTTTACGGCACTAAGGGAAATTAAACTACTCAAAGAGCTGAAGGATCCCAATATAATTGAGTTAATTGATGCGTTCCCCCACAAGGGTAACTTGCATCTCGTTTTTGAATTCATGGATACTGATTTGGAAGCTGTTATTCGTGATCGGAACATTCTTCTTTCTCCGTCTGATATCAAGTCCTACATGCAAATGACACTGAAAGGGCTTGCAATTTGTCATAAAAAATGGGTTTTGCACAGGCATTAGTTTCTTACTGCCACCCTCTGAACAGATACTATACTCAATCTGCCATAACTAACCTATGTGAGCTCATGTAACAGGGACATGAAACCTAACAATTTACTCATTTCTGTGGATGGCCAGCTCAAGCTTGCAGACTTTGGGTTGGCACGCATTTTTGGCAGCCCTGATTGCAAATTTACTCACCAGGTATCTTTGGTTGTAAAGTTTACATGCCTACAAACTACAAGATTCTGTACTTAAGGCAGTATAAAGCCATAAGGGATACACATAATTTGTTAATTTTGTACCAGAACCTTTATGTTACTTTTGAATGTTTGCTTGCTTTGCGATTTACCCCTAAAAACTGAATCATTGATAAACTATCCTGACCTGTTTGATCACCTCTGGAACTTGGTCTGGATGCACATGATTAATAGCAAAGCATGGTATGATACATATGCAAATTCTAAAGAAGATAATGTAGATGAAAGGATTGAAAATTAACAAATGCAAGACCTAATCTATATTATCAACATACATACAAGAGGTCCGAGATAAATAAACTTTATAAACTTTAAGCATGTTAATCACAAATGAATTGAAGAGTTATAAAGCATTTGATTCATGCTTGGTAATCGTTAACCCAAATTTTGTAAATTGCCTACTAATTCTTTGTAAAAGATCCAAATATTTAGAAAATATCAAGATTTCAGGAGATGTTCAATAACTAATCAACTTAACCCAGATCAGTTATTAGTTAACATTCGTAATGAAGCCCTACAAAACCTTCACTGTACTTGTTGCTAGCAATGTGTCCCTGATTAAGTAATACACAAGGAGGAATCAACTTTAGATGCTTGATTTTCTTGTAGGCTTTGGTGCTCTGACTAGTAGCTGTCTGTGAAAAGAAGATGGACCTGAGCTTAAACTTTTGGATCTGGTCTGGGTTCATATCTTGATTACTTTTTACTGCTCTTCGATGAATACTGGCTGATACTGATCCAGATTGAGTTCTGGAGTGACTAAGGGCTGTTTTGATAAATCTGGACTGAAACTTGGGTTGTTTTGATGAATATTTGTAGGTTGAAATTGCGTTAAATCTCAATGGATTCAGATTTGAACTGTTCTTGATTGTTTGTGGACTGAACCGAATAGAAAAGAGAATCAATATTGCTTCAAATCTGTCGATTTATGATGGTGAATGGATGTTGACAAAAGTATGAAAGGTGAGGTGATGTTGAGGATTAATCGGGATGAGGAATTTCATAGGATGTGGAAGATGCCTGTATCCGTGTTTGCATTTGTCCCCCCCCCCCCAGCGGAAAAAAAACACCCAAAAAAATGATTAGGAAAGGGAAGAAGAAAAAATATGCTGCTTTTGATAATTTTACCGTGCATATATCCATGTTTTTGTCCGTGTCCATGCTTCATAGGATATTATGAGCTTAGCATAGTTTTTGTCCGTGTTTTTGTCCATGACATATTGTCTGGTTTATGTAGAAACCTACAAATTTTGACTGCATACGTTATCGATGTGCATAAACTATTCTTTTCCATTACAATTCAAGATCAAAATCGGCATTTATCACTATCACCACCAGTTCACCGCCGTCGTGATAACCCAGGCCTTCTCTTTTCCCATTAAAATGGAGTCAATATGGATCATGGCTTAAAGTAGAAGCTCCAGAATAGATTTGGCCAATTTTGATATCTAAGCTCTAGCCTATTATCAACCCTCAATAAGAATGTGAGCCTTTGCTAGAACATGTAATGTAGCAAAGTTTCCCCTTTTGACATTCCCCCTGGTTTACCTGCTTTATAGCTTGCATTTTATGCATGAAGTGCATAAGAAAAAAATATATAACTAATGATTGTGTTGTGAACTCCTCCTTTAGGTTTTTGCTCGTTGGTACAGAGCACCCGAATTATTATTTGGCAGCAAACAATATGGGCCTGGAGTGGATGTGTGGGCTGCAGGCTGTATATTTGCTGAACTTCTCCTCAGACGGCCGTTTCTACAGGTGAGATTTTGTTGTTAGTAAATTACCTTTTATATCATATTATTTATGTTCTTAGGTGTTGGGTCAGAGGTTTTTTGTCAACCGTAGCTGCAGAATAGGATGGCTCATTGTTGTGAAACGCGTATGGTGCATAACTGGGCCTAGCTCAGTTGGTACCAATTTCCTCTCCAATGTGAGAGGTCGCAAATTCGATCCCCGAAGGGGTTGATTTCAGGAAAAAAAAGTTAGTGCATATAACACAAACAGATCATAGAAATTCGGTATAATGTGGTATTAGACATAAATAGCTTTTAATCATTAATTTAGATAAATCCAAAAAAGAACCAATAGAATAAAATATGTCGCTGGTGAGAGAAAGAAAAGAATTGTGCATTTGTGCTTTATCCTTTTGGGTATCAAGTGGATTAGATGGATAACACGTATTGAAATATATGCATCATATTAAATGATGTTGGATGCAGAACAATGGCGACAAAAATACTAAATTGAATCGACAAAATGCAAAGAGATTGAGAGTTAAATAAGAGAATGGACTTATAGAGGTGCGTTTGATAGAATTGTAACAATTTTTGTTAGATACTTTATTGATAAGAGGAGAGGAAGGCCTCCTGCCTCACAGATTGTTGAATAGTTCAGAACTGCACAATATAGAGTTAATCATGTCACAAAGTGTTCTATTCTTCTTTTCTGCTTCCCCCTTCTGTTGAGGTGCATAAGGAGTAGTAATCCGAAGTCATCTCTTTCAGAAAACTGAGTATATTTGGTAGAGGTGTATTCGTCATCCCTATCAGATTAATGAATCTTTATCTTCTTTTCTAACTAGTTCAACTTTGATTTAAAGAAAATAATTTTTTGAAAAGCTTTATTTTTAGATCAAATCAAATAAACATGACAACATTTGAAAAATCATTAAAAACGTAAGAAAGTATCTTTTCCCACCACGGGTCAAGATACCATTCAATTTGCAAATATCACCATGCATGAGCTTGAGAAGCTTGGTGCTTCTTTCAATAGAAGGAAAAGATTTTCTATGTTGGTTTACTTGAGTACAAATCACACACATATTTGCAATATTTGCAGTGTGAAAATCAAATCTAGAAATCAAATTATAAAGAATCATTCTTTTCCAAGTATTCAAATTCACGTATCCTAATCTACCATTCCTATATATCACAAGAATCAGCAATATATAGATATAGAACTAATATTTTTTAATTTCATAGAAGGCATAAACACGGTTTAAACAGACCCCAACATGCATAACCTTTACCAGTAAAGTTCCATTCTACGAGATTACAACTCGTTCGGACTCAAAACACAAGTTTGTCACCATGTTTATTTATTTGATAACCAGAAATAAGATTTTTATTTAGGTCATGTACATGCTGCATGTCATGTAGTGGGATTATCTTTCCCGAAGAAAGTTTCAAGTTTGCCTTTCTCGAGTCCTTAAGTTGTGCTAGCAATTTTCCATTATCGCTGAGTCGTCTTTTCCAACATGTTGGTAAGAGAAAAATAATTCATGGTTAGGACATACATGAACGGTAGCACAAGTTATCAACCCACCAATGGCTAGGTTCAAAATATAAATTAAATACTATACACATGACTACTAACCTTTGCTCATTGGTTCTACTGCAGCGGTTCCGGATATAGGCTGAGAAAGAGTAGAAGCCTTAGGTATTGAGTTTGGCCATAATTTTTATTAGCCCTACCTTTTCTTGTGTCGGCAATGCCTACCAAAGTGGTTAGGTTTACTGCATTCAAAACATTCCCACACTGACATGTCCAATATTGGAGTTCAATTTGAGGGAATTCTTTTTTTTTTTTTTGCTGTTAGAATTTGGTTCCGAATATTGCTTGAATTTAGGTTTATTTTGAGCAACTTTTAGAATCGGCTGAAAATCAACAGTGTTAGGTTCTTCGTCTTTACTTTACTCTCATCCTTAATGTGAAGAGAAATGAAAAAGGTCATATAAGGATATGCTTCCCTCTTATGTTTAAGTGAGCCCAAATTCTTTTGAAGAAAAGGTAATTTGTTATGAATAGCAACTTGGAAATTTTCCATAAAATTAATCTTTTTGAGACATTTCATGAAGAACAATGGTTTGCTCAAGAATAGATTTATTATCAATCATTTTAAATTCAAGAAACCTATAAACAACATATGTTTCAGAACCCCCACCCCTTCAGTAGAATATATTTTTTCGAGGGCATCTCAAAATTCCTTAGCCCCAATAGTTGTATAAAAAATACCATACAAACGATTAGATTAGCAAATAAGGATATTACCATTACAAAGATAACTTTTCATGTTAAATTTTTCCATCATGTGAGACCTAGCATGTCCAAGCTCATATCTCGGAGGGGAATCGGTTTAAACATTAACAATTTTCAATTTGATTAACCAAAACATCATTTTTGGTTGCTATCTAATAAAATTGGTTCCATCAAATTTCTTAGGCTTTGAAGAGAAACGGTAAAGTGAAGTTTTATCATATGATTGTTGAATGCAAAACAATGGCGACTAGATTAAATCAATAAAATGCAAAGAAGACCGAGAGTAGAATTAAGAGACAAGG
Source organism: Agapanthus africanus (assembly GCA_030015575.1). Taxonomy (NCBI): domain Eukaryota; kingdom Viridiplantae; phylum Streptophyta; class Magnoliopsida; order Asparagales; family Amaryllidaceae; genus Agapanthus; species Agapanthus africanus. Next base: position 831,577,333 of record CM057337.1, on the reverse strand, counting down.
GACTTGTTGGGGAGCGTCTGAAAGACATTGACCTTAGGATAGATTTTTCATGTTTCGTGGTTTTCATGCTTATTTTATGAATCAAAGTTTGAGCTTTTATTGCATGTTATTGGTTTTGGGTATTGGCTCATAAGACACTCTTTTTTAGTCCTACATTTGACTGGGAATTGTATGTCCACGGGTACAAGTATAAGCACCTTTATTGCAAGGTGTGTATGAGTAGAAAAGGGGATGTGCTTGCGTGCACACAAGTCAAGCCTACTGAATGGAATTTGAGCGACTCCATTTGGAAACGTGTTAACCGGGAATGTCCATGCGCGTCACATACACAAACTTCATTTGGAAACGTGTTAACCGGGAATGTCCATGCGCATCACACGCGCAAGGGGTGCAAATCCTCAATTCGATCCTTGCGATTTTTTTATTCTTTTTGAGTTTCAAAAATTCATATCCAATTATGAAGAGATTGTAACATTCTCGGGAAACCATTCGATCGTCATGACTTGACAACAGACGAAGGGGCGGGTGCTGAAGTGAGTCCTTGTCCAATGAGGACAAGAAGCTCCCAATTGAAGCAGCCAAAACACAACTTATTTGAACCCTGCACGGAGCCGGGATTGAGTCAAGTGAAGAATCGTCTTCAACTCTTCTTTTTAATGAGCCTAGCTATTTTTCTATAGAAAGGAGAGTGCTTGCATTTTTCAGAGAACAAAGAATACAAAGAGAAGAAGAGAACAAAAATTGTTTTGCTTTTCATCTCCACAATGCCCATCTTCCCTGCTGAATATTGTTGTGTTTTTGGATAGAATGGATATGGTCATATCAATCGACCGGGTTGCCGAGTGCACAGTGAGAAGGCTAATCGTGGAGTGGATTGCTTATATCTTGGGGGTTGACTGCTAATCCAGCTATATTGATTGGGGGAGGCGGAAATCTATTTTAGGACAGTGTCTTTCAGACACACCGCAATAAGTCCCTTGTCGCGTAATTTTACTAAGTCTCTTGACTTGCATTTTATTGATTTAATTTACTCGTCATTGTTTTGCATCCAACAAATTGCCATTTGCCTACATTTTTCGCAGTGTTTGGCAGCAAGAAACATTTAACCGTTGATTAATTGGCCTTTTAAACCTTGTTTTACAAAATTGGAATGATTGCTTCGTGGGTTATTGCTAATGTCTTCATGAATGTGATTACTAAAATTTGATTAAACACCTTAAACATTTAGTTCTAAATAAATATGTATTTTAATACAATATGAATGGAACTTGATTCTTTAATTACCGGTTTCTAAAGCTTTTGGATAAATCATGTGCTTTGGGTTTGCTAATCTTGCATAAACCTGAGGCTTTTCCATTTATCATTATTCAACTAACTCTTCCCCATATACATATCAGGCATGACTTAGTAAGTTCGAGTCTCTGTCTTAAATAAATAGGCGCCATCAGTTTCAATCCATGCCACATCCTAACATAATAGGTCGTAAATTCATCAATATATAATCTTTTCCTTCAGAGTATGTTTGGCAATCGGAAAGTAAAAAGAAAGTAGGAAAGTAAAAAAGTAATAGTAAGGAAGATGGAAATGAAGTACGAAGAAAGTAATAATTCTTTTTATTTGATTAAAATGAAAGTGAGAAAGAAGCTAAGTTGGCGTTTATGTGACAATGAAAAGTAAGATTGGATTATGGTTGGAATGATAGAAAATAAAAAAAGTAAGAAAGCAAAAAGGAAAAGTAGAATAAAATAAGAATTAAATATTCACTTTCTTAGGTTTTGGCAAGAAAATGGGGTGGGGGAAAATACATATAAGACAAAATAAAAAGCACTTTCCACTTTCTTCTTTGAATATCCAAACAAATGAATGAGAAAGTGCCATCATTTTCTCACTTTTCATTCTACTTTCCCCCAACCAAACATGCCCTTAATATAACTAGGTCGGTAGTACCCAAAACAATAATTGAAATAGACCGTTGTTGATGTATTACCGAGTAATTATTATAAGGAAGCTCCAACAATATGATTGCAACTTATTAACTACTATATTCATCATTTTTATATGATTTTGTTTTGATTTATATTTAGAGCTGCAAGTATCAGACATCTTGTTGAGCAGTGAGTTGCCTTATCCCTATGCTCGACATTAGTGGCGGACACAAGATTTTTTAATAATTGGTGGGGCACAAAAAAGCTTGCAGGATCCATTAAAACCCCTAATTACATAATATATAAAATCACCATACAAATTAGAAACAAGACAGTGAAATTCGAAACTAAGTTGATCATAGGCATTAAAGTAATATTGTTTACAATAACATTTTTTGAGAGCGCAATCGTAGATATAGTCGTAACGGCGATTGGTAAAGGTATAAGGATTTGGGAATACCCGTTATGTACGGCGATCCGTTGGGTCGTGACTGCTGCTAAGGTTTTACTATAAGTTGAGATAAAGAAAAAAGACAGAGACATTGGGGGGCATGGGTTGTGACTAATATTGTTTTTTCCCGAGTTCGTCTTCAGTAGCAGCTATTTTAGGGTTGGGACTAATATTGTTTCTTATTATCGGCCAAGGTAAATATGGGTTGAGTCTATATAGTAGGGATGTAAACGGATCGGATACGGATCGGTTATAAGCATTAACATATCCATATCCGGCATTTATTTACGAATGCGGATAAAGATGGGTTGTCGGTAACAAAAATTTATTGTCTGTATCCACTACAAATCGAAAACGGATACGGATCGGATATTGTAGAAACTATATTCACAAAAATCGGATACGCATAGATAAATATAAAAAGTCATGATTCATAACTACAACTAATAAAATATTTAAGTAGGTTAACCAATATTTTTAGATTCAAACAATCACACCAAGTCCACAAGTGTTAATAGTTTCAAATTAAGGTTTTTTATGTAACATTAAGTTTACGGGCCATCCATAAGTCTATCTATAACTAATGGTAATTAGTAGTTGGATAGTGGGTACCATTATTTCGGATATCCGGATCCGTAATCGGAGAGGAAATTTGTATCCAAGTCGGATCCGGATTCTAATCTGGATACTAAAAAATCCTTTCGGATATGGATTTTTAGTATCCATATCCACAAGTTGTCGGATTCGAAAACGGATCCGGATCGAATTATCCGGGTCCATTTGCATCCCTACTATATAGGGTGATAGGTGATAGAATTATGAGTAGTACTCGGTGTTTTACTTTTACACAAAAACTGAGTGTGGGCATGTGCCCCCATAGCTAACTATTTAGATCCGACACTGCTAGACATAGTATCCATGTTCCATACAAATATCACGTTGAGAGTATCTTTTCTTGGTAAGTCCATCAACGACCTTAAGCCAAACTCATCCCATTATGGATCGGGACCATTGGTCATAGGTGGATTAAGCATATGATTTGTTCGGGCTATCTTGCTAGAGGACTTTAAGCTAAAATCCATACCAACTAAAAAAATTGGGAAAGAAAACCTTGGACTAGCTTGACTTAAAAACTTTGAGGGCTCGGCTGAAGCTAAGCCAGTAGGCACTTGGGCTCAATTAAGTTTGACCGTAATGGTGGGCCATTATATGGAGTATTCCTATTGTCCATCTTGATCTCCACACCTAGTTAGTCCAAGAAGGAGATAAAGTGGCCTTAAAATTACTTTCATTTCCTTTAAGTGGTAAATATTATTGTGTTGAAATTACAGTTGTTTCGGATCTCCTTGCTTGATCAGTGGCTGAAATGTTTCCAAACTAGTTGCTCTCTTATTCTTAAACTAACAGGCAACATGTTCTTCCAATATCCTCTTATTACTGGTTTATCAATAGCAACATGATTTTTGTACTTCCAATATCCCCTTATTAGTCATTACCGGTTTATCAATAGTAGCATGATTTTTGTCACTACATCTTTTTTTCCTTTTTATTTTTGGTTGAGGTTGTGTGTTTGTGTTTTTATTTTTTTTGGGGCGGGGGGGGGGGGGGGTTGAGTAAAATTCTTTTCTATCCAACAAAAATGGTAGAGACGATCCTTGATTGTACTCATCAGTCTGTTAATAAAAGGTCGATACTTGGTTGGCAGGGTTCAAGTGACATCGATCAGCTAGGGAAGATATTTGCTGCCTTTGGGACTCCAAAGACATCTCAGTGGCCTGACATGGTTTACCTTCCTGATTATGTTGAATACCAGCATGTTCCTGCTCCTCCACTACGCTCCTTATTTACAGCAAGCGATGATGCTCTAGATCTCTTATCAAAGATGTTCACTTATGATCCTAAATCAAGGATCACTGCCCAGCAGGCTCTTGAGCACAGGTGTTTATTATTTTAGTGACAACTCTCATGATGCTACTATTGGATTCATAATACAGTTAGTTCTTAGATTCCATGCAATTTTTCTTCTTCTCTCAATCAGGTATTTCTCTTCCCAACCGCCACCAACAATACCAGAAAAGCTTCCAAGGCCACATCGGAAGGGAGAGTCACTAAATCGCAATCCATCAGACTTTGCTGCTCCTCAACAAGATGGTCCTATTGTTTTGTCACCTCCCAGAAAAATGAGAAGGGTGACACCGCACCATGGTGGACTCGAAAGAAATGCACATGAACTCAACAAAGCTACGGGACCTAGTGGAAATATGCCTATGTCAGTTGACTTTGAAGCTTTGCGTGGCTCACGACCACCTCCAAGGCCAGCACTTAATAGGTAAAAACCTTTATATTTTCATTGAATGCATTTCCTAAACTGTCGTTTTTTTAAGTTACTGTTGGTTTTTTAATTGCCTATTCCTTATCTAGGATAGTTGTGCCTTTTGCCTGAAATAGGATATTTTATATGTTTGCTGTTGGTTGGAAGGGAAATAGAACAAAGGTTTTTTTCCTCCCTTTCTTATTTATTACCTTAGAATGGGATCTAATTCACTGGCGTAAAAGCATGGGTCAGATCGAGTTAAGTTATCGCTCCATTTCCTCCACCAAACTGGAGCATTATTTTGATTCATTTCCCTCGTGTACTTTACTTTAGTCTTGTCCTTGACTTGTCATCCTCATCCTCATCATCTAAGCATTTTCCCATCAAAATGGAATCTCCTGGGAGAAACCACACAAAAAGTTTAGCAACTTTATGACTGGACTGACTTCAACACTATTAGTTGGTGCTAGGCTGGTATGACCAGGTGAGGATCCAGGACTTGCTATTGGAATTAGAAGTATAACCAAGTGAGAATCATGCATGGACTAGGCAAAAAATTGAGATGATACTATTTGCTATAAGGAAGCCACATTAATCCGCAAGACATAAACCCGAAGATCCAAATTTGACTTTGTGGAGTCCGTATTGCTTGCTTGTAATTAACTTTGAATTATATAATCGAGTATAGTTATGCTGAAGCTATTACGTTTTGCAGTGCGGATAGATCTCACTTGAAGAGAAAGCTTGATTTGGATCCTGACTTTGGATACTCTCATCGAGAAGAGCGTGGTTTATAAACTTGTTTGGACAAACAAGAAGAAACATTTCGGCTAATGATAAATGTCGTCGGCGATACGGAGTTTCTTCTAAGAGGTTAAATGACATGCTCAAACGAGCTAATATAGAAGGAAATATAGATGCTTGTTTGTGAAATAGCAATTAGAGCTAGATCTTCCTCGTGATTTTGAACTTGTATTATTTAATTCATTTCATTTTGTATGCTTGACCGGTGTGATTGATTGATTTGTTTTGTATGCTAGACTCCTTTCTGAACTTGAGATCATAATCTGCTTTGTGACTAACTAGCCTGCAGGCGTATTCAAAGGCAAAGATTGGTAATTAGTGCCAGTTATTGTTTCAGTTACACATGGCTTATGTTATCGTTAAGGGTGGTAAATGTCAAATTAAGTAACAGGGAATTCGAATTGAGGACCGCTTACTAGTATTTTAACCGCTTGGGTTAAGGCTTTTTTGGCATGTATCTTTGTATCATTATGTGCATATATGTTTGGGTGAAAAGTTTCGGATATAAGTAGTAGTTAGTTTCAAAATTAATCTATTTTGAATTTATTGAACATGCTTATTGTATTGCCATGATATGATTTAAAACTAAATTTGCTGCTAAAAGTGGTTTGAAGATGAATGAACATTAAAGTTCCTATCTTATCTGTCTCTGCATGTTCTTCTTTTCAAAGGAACCATCTTGTATTGGACTTTGAGTTTTTCTGTTTCTCTTGGAAACAATAAGTGCTAAATCGATAATCTTGATGTGATGAATGTCAAGTGAAGAAGTTTTACGTATAATGTTTATTTTGAATTATGTAAAACAAATAAATCAGAGATACAATAAAACAGTTGATTATAAATCTGATAATGGAACAGAAACTCTACAAGAAAGAGTAAATAGATTATTTAACAGGTTTTTTTATTATAAAGAGTTGACAAAGTTGTGGTCTTCGCTTTTCTTGTTCCATGATTTCAATAAAATATTTCTGAAAATTAAATTACATCTTCTAACATTATTTGATGGGAATCTCTATATATATTGTTAGCATTTGGCATTGGATTCCCGGCTCCCAAACACGTCCTGATCATAGAACACAGTTTTGAATAATGAGGTGGATATAAACAAGACAAAGTTTGCAATAATAGATTTACCCTCTTTGTTGTTATAAATAATAAAGAGGGAGCTCCTTAATGTATGGATATATGGGATTTTTGTTTCATGTTCAACCCCCAAATCTCTGCGTTGTTGTCCAAATTAGCCCCTGTTAACAAAGTGTCGTTAATTCCATGGTTAAATGTTTGGGTTAGTTTATATTGAATTTTTAGTTCCTAAACTACCCATCCTCCCTTGAACAACAAGTAAGTTTATACAAGTTGAAAAGAAGGCTGATTTAACATTGAAGAGAGGGATAATACGGTAAAAAAATGAAAATTTAATGGATGGAAAGTTAAGCAAAGGAACTAAAATGATAACTTAAAAAAGATATGGAGGGGTCTGATTTAAAAATAAGGAAGATTTTGGGGTTGAATAAAAAGAAAAATCCTTTGATATATATGCGTGTGTATGCAACGATAAAAGTTGCAAGGAAAGGTCATTATTATTCCTTAATTATAAGAGCTAGAGTTTTACCGATCTCAAATATCTGCAGCACGTTTATAATAAATATAATATGTTTCCTTTGATATAAAGCGAGTTTCCAAAAACTGCACCCCTTGTTTAGTCTTGGTATTTACAGCCGATCCAAAAAAGATTGAGCACACAACAATGACCTCCAATAAGCAAATCATAATAAGCGAGTAGTGGTATATAAAACCCAAGCGCAGCTTCTTCTTCTTCTTCAAGAAGAAAGGAGATCCAATTTTGAAAAATGGAGAGCTTTTTGAAGAAACATTTCGAGGTGCCGCCGAAGAATGCGTCGGAGGAGGCGCAGCGGCGGTGGAGGAACGCCGTCGGCAAGATCGTCAAGAATCCCAAGCGGAGGTTCCGCATGGTCCCCGATCTCGATAAGAGATCTGAAACCCTCCAAAAGCGAAAGAAGATCCAGGTTCCTTTTTATCTTTTTCATTTTTAATTTGATTTTTTTTACATAGATCTTTTTATTTTTATGTTTTATTTTTCCCAGATCCCAATTCATCTATACTAATACTAATCTATATGCAGACGGGGTTAGAGTCCATTTTTTTTACATCTTTTGAAAAATAAAGAAAAAAGGGATTCTTTTTTTCAAATCTTAAAGTTTTCACACCATCAAAAGACAAAAGTAATTAAATGTTTTGTTAATTTAAATTTTAAATTCACTTTACCTTCTCTGAAACTTGAGACAAAAAATAACTTTCTAGAAATTAGTTTGAATTCCAAATTCACTCTACATTATACTTAAACTTAAGACAAAAAAGCACTTTTTAGAAGTTATTTTAATTATATCATTTTTCAACTTTTAATTTCATTTTCCTAAAACTATTTTTTTACTTAAATATGGTAAATAATATATTGTAATATTTTCTAGAATACTCTTGATTCAAGTTATTAAAATGATTATTTTCTTCATTTATTAACATTCAAAATAATTTTAAACTAAAATTCTCCCATTTTATATTTATCTACGGTCTCAAGATTTTTTTTTTGGACTTTAAATAGGATAAAGCCATGTAATTCATTCAAATTTATATAAGCATTGCCCATTTTTTTAATAAAGTGCAAAAATGCTAGTGGGTACAAAACGAAAGAAATATGTTCTTAGTGGTCACCGTACGGTGAGTTGACCGCTGGAAAACTCAGCATGGGACACAATATGGACTCTATTATTGTTAGAAAGTAGGAAGAAGTTGCCCATGAGAAGATGCCATCTACTATGAGAAGATGCCCCACTTGTCTTTTGCCTGACCTTACAATTGGTTAATGAAACAATAGTACAATTAGAGATGTATACGGATCGGATACACAGCGGATATATGTGTATTCATATACAATAGTCATTCACTGACGGATGCTAGTATGTATATGGATAAGGGACGAAGATGAAGGTTATAACTTTTATTCGGTGAAAGTTGGATACGAGATACAAAGCGAGCGGATATTGAAAAAAACAACAACAACTAAAGCCAAATATTATTCTTATCAGTATTTTGGCTGCACACTTGTATTTAAAAGTCGGAGAAAAATATAGATGTTACCATTTCCGTGGCCAATGGTTGATGGTAGATGCGGATATAAATACATATGGTCATTAGAAATTTAATATACCATCAGTATTTAATAAAAATCGGATACGGATACAAAATGATCTTGGATTATTCGTATCCAATTACGTCCCTACATAAAAATCAAGATTTGGAGTTGAAGCACCATTTGCATCAATCTATGAACTTTTATTAAGAAAGAAAGAAGAGGAAGAAGAGGAGATGAAGCAGAATAATTACAAATCCATCCTCTCTCTCTTTCTCTGTGTTTGCATCAAGCTATTAAGTTTATGAAATTTAGTGCATTTGCCCATAATATATTTGTCACTATAATTGTCTCCCAAAAGGAATAAAAATGCTTCACTATGGACGGTCCCAACCACTCCTGCCCCACTGAACACACGTCATGTGGCCAACTACTATTAATTGTTGTTTGTTACTTATCTTACAAATATCATGCTAAGGGACAATAATTATAGTTCATTGCTAAACTCATAGCCTGATTTCATGATTAAGAATTTAGCTTCTTGCATCAAATTTTCTTAAAGCCTGGAGTAATTTAGCTTATTGACAAACTGCTGATCTTACTGAAAATTAACTGTATAAACGGCCATCAGAAACTCAAATTGTCTTTTTTTTAAAAGAAAGAGAGCACCTGTCACCAATCAAAGGCAGGACGTCAATTTCATAAACCATGGTGCGAAGCTTCCAGGAAACTTCATTTGAACAAGAAAAACAATTACATATGGCTTTAAAAAGTCTTCCCATTTGGCTCTACTTTATTAATCCCTACCCTATCCTTATCATCTTTCTTTATTTTTCTATGTCAATTGCCTTCCTTATTTGTCATCTCTTCAGGTTCACTATCAAAGTGATTGTTTATGGGTCCCCTATTTAACTGCTTCATAATTTGATATGTAAACATAAAATGAAAAAGGGTAAATTGTCAAAACCACCCAAACAGTTTTACCCGCAGACAAACCCCCCTGGCTTCAAAGCAGTCGTCAAAACCCCCGGAATTTTTTTTAGTTGTCGAAAAACACTATGCCTACGGTATCTAAATAGTTGCATGCTATATCTGGTTATTATGAGAAGTCTATACAAGTGCTTGTGATATCTATACAGTTGCCTACGATATCTATGAGGCTATTTAGGTATAGCAGGCAAATATAGTTACCATACAGATACTGTATGAAAATTTTCCGGGTATTTTGACAACTGCTTCGAGGCAATGGGGATTTGTCAGCAGGAAAACGTGCTTGGGTTTTTTGACAATTTACCCAATGAAAAATGAATGACAAAATGTTAAGGAGTATATCAGCATCATGTTTATGGTGAGGATTCCCAACTTTCATTGGGTTGTGTCACGTCTCGCTTCTCAAAAGACGGAGAGCAAGAACGGACGAGGCCCGCAACATATTCACACCGAGAAGCAGTCTTTCTTGATATGAATACGATAAGCGTAAGTACAAACAGAAAGATGATAAATACAAGAATTTAAAAAAATAACGACGTCCAAAAACATTTTTTACAGTCCCAAAAACAATAACTGAACACCGTTCTAAAAATTTAAGGAATTAGAAATAAAAAGAATAGCCTTGAACAAAAGAAGGCATACTGCAACTGATGGAGGTCGGAATCTCCCTCAGATGTTGTCCTCCGTTGATCTTGCTGTAAGCGGTTCTGAACGGTTGTGATTGAGAGTGAGAATTGGACGTGTGGATCTCAATGGGTTATTGGATGTTGTTGATGCCGGACTACCTGCAAGGAAAGTCCCGGGATTGGAAACCACCGTAGGACCCTCCGACGATTGAGTAAGTACCGAAGTATAGAGGCAACGTAGCGGCGTATTGGAATCAATTCGACTTACCCGAGTCGTCTGGTGGAGGGGGTTTATATGGTATGAGTTGAATCAGCACGAGATTCTCACCGCCCGTTATGCCTCTACGTCACGTTCGCGCCGATGGCGGGACACGTCTATTAATGTCAGGACACGCCTATTAATGGCGGGACACGCTAGCGCGTGATGCGGGTTGTGGAGCGGCGGAGATCTCGTCGTGGCGAGATACACGGAGCCGTTACGGGGGCGCTTGGGCTCCGTGCTCTCAGTTGAACAGGGAAGCCGAGAAAGCTCAGCTCGGTGGATAGCTCGGTGGTCGAGGGGGCCCAGCTGTAGGATTGCTTGGAGGCGAGCTGTCGGATGGTTGTTTAGGCGAATAGGGAAGACACTCCAAAAGGTCGGATGCAACCTCGGAGACGAGGTGCCGAAGAATATCCCTAATGCATCATACTTGTTCCAGCTCCGTGGCCCCCAGGAGTCTAACGGGCTTAGCGGATGACACGTCATCCGCTACGTGTCGTGATCTGGGGAATACTCATTTATGAGCCTCATCATTAGCCCCCCTACCTCGTCCTGACCTATTTATAGGTCAGGGTTGAGAGTGGTAAGCTCGGTTTTCTACGATTCAGCCTAAGATTCCTCTGCAATGGGTTGTCGGGCGAAAACGCTGTTGGGGTAAAAATTTACACCCCGGTTGACCGAGTCAAAGTCAAGGTCAACCCCCAAGTTAGGTGGGTCCAAACCCAGGTCAAGCGGGCCCATGCCCAAGTCGAGCCCGCGGCCAGCCTCTCTCATGCCAACAACAAAATCATGTCATAAATAATTTTTATGTAATGTTTTATGCATGAATGTAAACAAAATGGGCATAAAGCCAATATTTTGTAAGCCCATGGCTTATGTGCAAAAATGAAATGACACATGAGCCATGGGATGGCTAAAATACCATTTTTGTAAAGCCCAAGGGGCTATATGTAAATGTGTAAGCCTATAAAAGGCAACATCATGATGAATAAAGCATACACTTTTTCATTCCCCCCAAAAAAATCTAGGGCTTGTGCCTCTTTCTCCTTCTTCAAGGTTCTAAAAACCTTCTTCTTTCTTTTGAATTAAATCAAGAGTTTAACTCTTCCTTTTCTCAAAGTAAATAGTTTTCCACCACAAAACCTACGAAGGGGAACTTAGATCTCCCACCAGATCTCGAAAAAGAGAGATCTTTAAAATCTCACACCTCTTGGTCTCCGAGATCCGGCCAAAAGAAAAAGAAGAAGGAGACCCATCTCTAAGAATCTAACTTTGGACAGATCCAGAGCTCAGAAGAAGGGCCAAAGCTTCCTAGGAGTTTAACTCCTTTCTAGATCTGTTGGAGTTTAACTCCATAAATTAATTTTCTGTCAGGAGTTTAACTCCAAAAATTCCTTGGGAGTTCAACTCCCCAACCTAGGGGCTAGGCCCTCCCTCTAGCGGGTGTTTTCCCGTGGTCACGTGCGCCCACGTGACCTCGGACGCTGAGGCGCCCAATGGTCACATGCGTCCACGTGACCCCGGGCGCTGAGGCGCCCAAAGGTCACGTGTGCGCCACGTGACCCAGGGGCGCTGAGGCGCCCAACGGTCACGTGCACCTACGTGACCCCGGACGCTGAGGCGCCCAAAGGTCACGTGTGCGCCACGTGACCCCGGGGCGCTGAGGCGCCCAACTATCACGTGCGCCCACGTGACCCCGGGCGCTGAGGCGTCCAAACGGTCACGTGCGCCCACGTGACCCCGGGCTGGGGCACCCATCGGTCACGTGTGCGCCACATGACCCCGGTGCTGGGGCGCCCATCGGTCACGTGTGCGCCACGTGACCCCGGGCGCTGGGGCGCCCAGTGGTCACGTGTGCGCCACGTGACCCCGGGCACCATGCGCCCACATGCTGCGCCCACGTCTTTAAGACGCTTTCCCCCCTTTTTTTATGCACTCCACACTAAATATGCCTCCCCCGTTAGAAAAAATTTCTAACGGGGCGCTGCCCCGCACCCCGCAAGGGGGCTGCTAGCCCTCTTGACCCCCAGCCCGCTATCCGGGTAGCGGGACCCCCATAAAAACTCTGCGGGGCTCCCGATACATCCGAACCCCCCTTTAAAACACAACACGGCAAATTGAGTTCGCATGACCAGTTTAACCAGTCAATCGGAGGTTCCTTCGCTCCAAATGCGAGGGGTAATTAACGGTAGCTTAGTCCGCGGCTGCCGGAGATTCGGATCCCCACAATCAATAAACCCCGGCCTACCCTAGGCAGGGGGAATCTGTAATGCGCCTGACAAGCGCGCGCGTATTCCCATCTCAATGGGGTGACGAAAAACACCCTACAAACGCAACATTTGGCGGCTATTCATCTTGAATCCCTGGACCCACGTGGTGGCTCGCGAAGCGCCTCGGTTCCCGTGAGTATCTTTGGTGACGTCAGTGTGTCAGTGAAATGATTGCGCCTAAAAAGGAGGTGCCGTTTCATTCACTCGGTCGGTTGGGCTACGTGCCACGTGTCCTCCACTGGATGGCAGGATGTGAGTGGCTGTCACCCGAATCCTGGCGAGAGGGGATGTGTCTAATGGCCGGTCTCCACGTGGAGTCTCGGTGGCCGCTAGGTGTGACGTTTCGTTTTGGCGGGAACGGATGCAGGCCAATAGATGCCTTCTTGCTGAGTGTATAAATAGGGAGGTCATCCCACGGCCGACACTTTACCCTAGCCGTCTCTTGTCGTCTGAAGATGGCCTGGCGCACGTTCTTTTAGGCCGGGACTTCAGCTGACAAAACTTCCCTCGGTCAAATCTTTCTTGAATCAGATTAGATGTCTTCCTCCGAAATATCTATAGACGTAGTGGGGGTTGAGTCGGGCAATGAGGCTTCAGTTTCTGGAGCCGAGCCCAGCGGGTCTTCTTCCTCCTCGGCTTCCGATAGCCGAGAGAGTTCTTCTTCATCCTCATCTTCATCTTCTGCATCGGGCTCGCCCCCAGGAGGAATGACGCCTTCGTCCCTCGTCGTCGGAGGGCGAAAAGGGCCCCCAAGGTGCACATCAGGAATACTCGCAATGCGCCTTCAGTTTTGAACCGTCTGGATGAGCTTTCCGACATCCGGCTCGTTTTCATATACCTTTTGGCTATTCACTCCGTTTGGCCAGGGAGGACGAGCGGACAGATCAGGTGCAAGGCAAAAAGATTGCTCTGTACTTGGAAGCATTCCGAGCAGGTGTGCCTGCTCTTCTCGCCCGAGGTTTGTGCCGTGCTCTATTATTTCCGTCTCGTCCCGGGCCAGCTAGCGACGAACTCGTGGAGAATCCTCATCAGATTTCTGGTCCGGTTGAAAATTGATCGGACCCCTTTTGATTTGAGCCTACTCCGTTCTTTTCTTTACTATAAAAATCATCTCGGTACCAGCAAGGACGAACTGAGCTCGGTGTACCTTTCATTTAAAAAACATAAAGGTAAGACAGCTGGTTCGAGGGTAGTGTTCGTCCCTTCTTCCATCCATGAATGGAAGGAGAAATTTGTCTTTGTCACACCCCGCTTCCCAGTGTATGGAATCGGTGACGAGGCGGGCCGCAACGTATTTACTAAGAAATAAATACGTTAAGCGTAATTAAGCAATATATAAAAATGTACAAGAATGACAAGTGATATAAAATTCAGGTGAAGAACATGACGAAGCTAGCTCTTATTTTGGTTGCAACCATGCCTATATAATCTCATCTAGCTTACCAAAGTATGAACAATAACTTTTATTAATATTCATCTTTACATACAACTATTTTGAAAAGGAAAAGTACAATGAGTAAAGCGGTGCCTAAACAGTGGCATACAAAATGAAAATAAGTACAAGGAAAGCTAGAAGTCCTGCTGGGCAGTGAACTGATCCAAGTGCTCCTGGCTCGTCTCGATCTCCTAAGAATCCGGTCCTCCTGACGAACATTCCAAAGAAAGAAATAGACAGGAATGTCGTCAGCGAACTAGCGCTCGGTAAGTCCTAAAAGAAAGAATGGAATAGAACAAGTAATGAGAATAGAAATTGGTAAGTTGTATAGGTATAAACTTGTTATTCTAACATAGTTGTTTGTAGCTTGGTACAGAAAGTATTTGTATATACGAGAGGAGTCCATCTTACCCCATGGACTATGGTACATGTAGTACAAGGCCCATAAAAACCCATGGGATAACGGCACGGGAGTTCATGTAGGTGTCTTTTAGTGACCATCTCGTGCTACGTTAATACATTCCGTACCAATCTACCCGGTTAACCCCGTAATGTATGTTGTATCGATTATGTTTACAAGTCTTGCCGAAACCATGGATACAAGTTGTTTAAGTAGTCAGGTTCAGGATTTAATCATGTAGTCATGTCAAGTTATAATCATGGTTCGGTCAAGTCAAGTCAAGCATGTTGATATTGTTGTTTGATTCAGGTTCAAGTATTCATGTTGATTTTGGATTCATGTTTGAATTGGATTTTGATTGAGTTTGGATTCACGTTTGATTTAGACTCAGATGGAGTCAGACACTTGTAACTGATTTGGATCCTGAGTTAGATTCAGGGATCATCGGTAACTGCTGCACATGGATGACATGATTTGTGTCTTTTTCCAAGATAATTACCATTGATAACTCTGTTAAGTTTTTCTACCTTAAATAGGCAAGCACTCACTTTCTCTGGCTCCCTGGGGTTCAAGAAAATTGATCCCGCTTAAACCTATATTTACTAAAGTCCTTAAATATTGTTTTATATAACTCGAGGGGGTTGTAGGGTGTTTTTCGTCACCCCATTGAGATGGGAATACGCGCGCGCTGGTCGGGCGCAGTACAGATTCCTCCTGCCTAGGGTAGGCCGGGGTTTATTGATTGTGGGGATCCGAATCTCCGGCAGCCGCGGACTAAGCTGCCGTTAATTACCCCTCGCATTTGGAGCGAAGGAACCTCCGATTGACGGGTTAAACTGGTCATGCGAACTCAATATGCGGTGCGTTGGTGTGTGTATATTTTTTTTTGTTTTGTTCTACTTGTAAAAAGAGATATATACATATATATATTTTCTATATACAAAAATAAATAAGTAAATAAATATTTAGAGATTTTTTTTTAAAAATTTATTATTATTTTTTTAATTTTAAAATATTATTTATAATTTATTTAATATTTATTATATATAAAAAAGGGATTAAATAAAGAAATGAAGAAAAGAAAATAATTATGTTTTTTTAAAAAAATATTATTTATAATTTATTTAATATTTATTTATTTTTATTTTAAATAAAAAAGGAGGAAGAAAGAAGAAAAGAATTTTTTATTTTTCTTTTATTATATTTTTTTTTAAAAAAAAATGGGGGTCACATGCTAACATGTGACCCCTCATGTGAGGGGGTCACATGTTAAACATGTGACCCGGTCACATGCTAACATGTGACCCCTCATGTGAGGGGGTCACATGCTATGCATGTGACCCGGTCACATGCTAACATGTGACCCCTCATGTGAGGGGGTCACATGTTAAACATGTGATCCCTCATGTGAGGAGGGGTCACATGCTATGCATGTGACCCGGTCTGGTCACATGCTTTGCATGTGACCGTATTTTTTTTTTTTTTAACGTGGAGTTCAACTCCAAAAGAATTTTATATGGCCATAAAAATTATGTGGAGTTAAACTCCCCAAAAAAAAGGTATTTTTTTTTGTGGAGTTAAACTCCAAAAGTATTTCTGCAGTGGAGTTAAACTCCAAAGGAACTTTATTTGTGGAGTTGAACTCCAAAAGATTTTTACTACGTAGTCAAACTCTAAAAGAATTTTTGTAGTGGAGTTGAACTCCAAAATAATTTTCCTGGTGGTGGAGTTGAACTCCAAAAGAATTTTATTTGTGGAGTTGAACTCCAAAAGAATTTTCTCCTTTCTCCTTTGAGAAGAAACCCAAAATGGGTTCTCTTGAAACTCCAAGATCTAGATCTTGGATGATAAAAAAGAGACCCTTTTCTTCTCTTGATGGAGTTTTTGGAGATGGGTTTATGGTAAAACTTTATTTAGTTTTTAAAAAAAAAGAGAGCTAAGCTCTTGATTTATTTTGAAAATAAAAAGGAAGAGGAAGAACTTGAAAAAGAGAGAGTGGAGGAACAAACCCTAGTTTTTGAGGGAATGAAAAAAGTGTTCTTATTATTCATCATCATGTTGCCTTTTATAGGCTTACACATTTACATATAGCCTCTTGGGCTTTTCAAAATGGCTTTTTGCCTAACCCATGGCTTATGTGTCATTTGTTTTTGCACATAAGCCATGAGCTTACAAAAATTTGGCTTTATGCCCATTTTGCATACATTCATGCACAAAAATTACATAAAAATTATTTGTTACATGATTTTTGTTGTTGGCATGGAGGAGGCTGGCCGTGGGCTCGACTTGGGCATGGGCCCGCTTGACCTGGGCTTGGGCCCACCTGGCTTGGGGTTGACCTTGACTTTGACTCGGTCAACGGGGGTGTAAATTTTTACCCCAACAAAGTGCCCCCCATCAATAAATGCACACAGCATATATGGGTCGTGTGCATGAAATTGATGGATCTTCTTTCACGTGGAGGCGACTTGCTTTGGTTCCCACTTTTTGGGACGCATTGCCCTTTTTACGACATGGACGGTCGACGCTCTGATCCGAAGCGATTTGGTAGACGTATCCCCGGCACGGAGTGTCGCTGGTCGACGTTTCCCCGAGACGGAGTGTCTGCTGTAGGACGTTTCCCCGAGACGGAGTGCCTGTGGTAGGACGTATCCCCGAGACGGAGTGCCTGTTGTAGGACGTATCCCCGAGACGGAATGCCTGTGGTAGGACGTTTCCCCGAGACGGAGTGCCTGTGGTAGGACGTATCCCCGAGACGGAGTGCCTGTTGTAGGACGTTTCCCCGATACGGAGTGCCTGTTGTATGGCGTATCCCCGATACGGAGTGCCTGTGGTAGGGCGTTTCCCCGATACGGAGTGCCTGTTGTAGGGCGTATCCCCGATACGGAGTGCCTGTGGTAGGACGTTTCCCCGATACGGAGTGCCTGTTGTAGGACGTTTCCCCGAGACGGAGTGCCTGTGGTAGGACGTTTCCCCGATACGGAGTGCCTGTTGTAGGGTGTATCCCCGATACGGAGTGCCTGTGGTAGGACGTTTCCCCGATACGGAGTGCCGCTGGTTGACGCAGAGGTCGATGTTGGAATTGGTTGGTTTGATTTGAGTTGACATCAGCATCGCTGTACTGGAATATGGTACCAGGAGCGAATCATCATCTGTCTTTGAGAGGATTTGGGAATTGGGGTTTTTGTTTGGCATCTGCATTGCTGCACTGGAATAATACCAGGAGCAACTCATCATTTGCCCCGAGAGAATTTGGATTTGGTTTGTTTGGCATCTGCATTGCTGCACTGGAATAATGCCAGGAGCAACTCATCATGTGCCCCGAGAGAATTTGGATTTGGTTTGTTTGGCATCTGCATTGCTGCACTGGAATAATGCCAGGAGCAACTCATCATGTGCCCCGAAAGAATTTGGATTTGGTTTGTTTGGCATCTGCATTGCTGCACTGGAATAATGCCATGAGCAACTCATCATGTGCCCCGAGAGGATTTGGATTGGGTTTGTTTGGCATCAGTATCGCTACACTGGAATATGGTACCAGGAGCGAATCATCATTTGCACCGAGAGGATTTGGGAATTGGTGGCTTAGGAGACAGGTTTAGATCCATATCACCTAAGGCTTTTCAATTTTATGGGCCGTGAGGGTCCCATAAAAGCATTTTCTTCGTAAGGATCCCGCAGGTGTATTTTCTTCTTAGGAGTCGTGGGGACTCCTAAGTGTGTTGCTCCTTTGTGAGTCGTAGGGATCTCACGCGGGATTTTTCTCCTCACAAAGTCGAGAGGACTTTGCGAGTGCATTTCATTTCTTTTTTTTTTTACGAGTTTGCGTCCTTTCGGGTTTTTACAAACTCGCCGGCAGTCCTGCTGTTTTTACTCACGGAGCCCTTTCGGGTTTTCATCCGTGCCCGTTTTGCTTGTGGACATACCGTTCTTCTTTTTTTCTTTTTTTTTTGGAGAGATCGGGATTGTTTTACGCCCGTGGATTGTATACGGTTTTGCAGGATGTGTGATCCAGACCGTAGGGCCATAAAAATTTTGGGACTTTGTTGGCGTCTGCATCGCTGCACTGGAATATGGTGCCAGGTGCGACTCATCATTCGCCGTTGGGGTATGGGAGTTGGAATTTGGTTGGCGTCTGCATCGCTGCACTGGAATATGGTACCAGGAGCGACTCATCATTCGCCACTTGGGGATTGGGGAGCGATTGCTTAGTAGACAGGTTTGGATCCCTATCACCTAAGACTTTTCAATTTTATGGGCCGTGAGGGTCCCATAAAGGTATTTTCTCCCTGCGAGTCGTAAGGATCCCGCAGGTGTATTTTCTCCTTAAGAGTCGTGACGACTCCTAAGTGTGTTTTTCCTTGGTGAGTCGTAAGGATCTCACGAAGGTTTGTTCTCCTCATGCATCGTGAGGACACATGAGTGGGTCTTTCCAATGAAGCATAATTCCAAAGGCGGAGACCAGCCGCGTAACTGGTGGTTGCGGTGGGGCATGGGTATGCTGAGAATTATTTGAGCCCGTGGATTGTATACGGTAGTCAATTTGAGGACTGGCCGTAGGGCTGAAAGAATTTGGGGAAATTGGATTTTTGTTTGGCGTCTGCATTGCTGCACTGGAATAATGCCAGGAGCAACTCATCATCCGCCCTTGTTTTTTTTTTTTTTGTTTTTTTTGTTTTTTTTATTTTACCGCGATTGCTCTATCATTTCAGCTTTTCTTATCGCGAAGGTCGCGATTGCCCTATCATTTCGGCTATTTATTCGCGGTTGCCCCATCATTTCGGCTTTATTTTCATTTTTATTTTTACTTGCTGATTTTTATTGCGAGTTGCCCCATCATTTCGGCTTTTCTTTATTTTTCTTTTATTTACACATTTTTTTTATTTACACATTTTTTTTTTACATTCCCAGTTTAACGACTTAGAGGTCGATTGTTCCCAGTTTAATGACGTGGTGGTCGACTGTTTCCAGTTTAACGACTTAGCGGTCATCTGTTTCCAGTTTAAAGACTTAGGGGTCTACTGTTTCCAGTTTAAAGACGTAGAGGTCATCTGTTTCCAGTTTAACGACTTAGAGGTCATCTGTTTCCAGTTTAACGACGTGGTGGTCATCTGTTTCCAGTTTAAAGACTTAGGGGTCTGCTGTTTCCAGTTTAACGACTTAGAGGTCATCTGTTTCCAGTTTAAAGACTTAGGGGTCTGCTGTTTCCAGTTTAACGACATAGTGGTCAGCTGTTTCCAGTTTAACGACATGGTGGTCTTCTGTTTCCAGTTTAACGACGTGGTGGTCCTCTGTCTCCAGTTTAACGACGTAGAGGTCATAGAAGATACCTGATCGGGCAGTTGTCGGGGGTACCGCTGGAGTTTGCCCGAGATGCTTTATTACTTTGTCGGAGTTGATGGCCTTGCCCCCAGCTGGGGCCAAGGAAAGTCGTTCAAATACCGACTTGCATCGAATATGGCAATTGGAAATTGTTAACCCCTGCAATTAGAAACATTATTTCAGTATAGGCAATCGATATGTATATTGATTGAGTTCGCATGAACATTTAACCCGAAATATGGAAGGAGAGATGGTCCCACCGGGCGTGCCAGAATCTGTAGGGTGTTTTTCGTCACCCCATTGAGATGGGAATACGCGCGCGCTGGTCGGGCGCAGTACAGATTCCCCCTGCTTAGGGTAGGCCGGAGTTTATTGATTGTGGGGATCCGAATCTCCGGCAGCCGTGGACTAAGCTGCCGTTAATTACCCCTCGCATTTGGAGCGAAGGAACCTCCGATTGACGGGTTAAACTGGTCATGCGAACTCAATATGCGGTGCGTTGGTGTGTATATTTTTTTTTTGTTTTGTTCTACTTGTAAAAAGAGATATATACATATATATATTTTCTATATACAAAAATAAATAAGTAAATAAATATTTAGAGATTTTTTTTTATAAAAATTTATTATTATTTTTTTTAATTTTAAAATATTATTTATAATTTATTTAATATTTATTATATATAAAAAAGGGATTAAATAAAGAAAAGAAGAAAATAAAATAATTATGTTTTTTTTAAAAAATATTATTTATAATTTATTTAATATTTATTTATTTTTATTTTAAATAAAAAAGGAGGAAGAAAGAAGAAAAGAATTTTTTATTTTTCTTTTATTATATTTTTTTTATAAAAAAAATGGGGGTCACATGCTAACATGTGACCCCTCATGTGAGGGGGTCACATGTTAAACATGTGACCTGGTCACATGCTAACATGTGCCCCCTCATGTGAGGGGGTCACATGCTATGCATATGAGGGGGTCACATGCTATGCATGTGACCCGGTCACATGCTATGCATGTGAGGGGGTCACATGTTAAACATGTGACCCGGTCACATGCTGCATGTGACCCGGTCACATGCTATGCATGTGACCCGGTCACATGCTATGCATGTGACCCGGTCTGGTCACATGCTATGCATGTGACCCGGTCTGGTCACATGCTTTGCATGTGACCGTATTTTTTTTTTTTTTTTAACGTGAAGTTCAACTCCAAAAGAATTTTATATGGCCATAAAAATTATAATGTGGAGTTAAACTCCCCAAAAAAAAGGTATTTTTTTTTGTGGAGTTAAACTCCAAAAGTATTTCTGCAGTGGAGTTAAACTCCAAAGGAACTTTATTTGTGGAGTTGAACTCCAAAAGATTTTTACTTCGTAGTCAAACTCCAAAAGAATTTTTGTAGTGGAGTTGAACTCCAAAATAATTTTCCTGGTGGTGGAGTTGAACTCCAAAAGAATTTTATTTGTGGAGTTGAACTCCAAAAGAATTTTCTCCTTTCTCCTTTGAGAAGAAACCCAAAATGGGTTCTCTTGAAACTCCAAGATCTAGATCTTGGATGATAAAAAAAGAGACCCTTTTCTTCTCTTGATGGAGTTTTTGGAGATGGGTTTATGGTAAAACTTTATTTAGTTTAAAAAAAAAAAGAGAGCTAAGCTCTTGATTTATTTTGAAAATAAAAAGGAAGAGGAAGAACTTGAAAAAGAGAGAGTGGAGGAACAAACCCTAGTTTTTGAGGGAATGAAAAAAGTGTTCTTATTATTCATCATCATGTTGCCTTTTATAGGTTTACACATTTACATATAGCCCCTTGGGTTTTTCAAAATGGCTTTTTGCCTAACCCATGGCTTATGTGTCATTTGTTTTTGCACATAAGCCATGAGCTTATAAAAATTTGGCTTTATGCCCATTTTGCATACATTCATGCACAAAAATTACATAAAAATTATTTGTTACATGATTTTTGTTGTTGGCATGGAGGAGGCTGGCCGCGGGCTCGACTTGGGCATGGGCCCGCTTGACCTGGGCTTGGGCCCACCTGGCTTGGGGTTGACCTTGACTTTGACTCGGTCAACGGGGGTGTAAATTTTTACCCCAACAGGGGTTTTATAAAAATATTTTTAATATAGTTTCAAAATAACCTCGAGAAGCTATATATACTATTTAGGGTTTTCATGAATGTGAATTTTAAGGATTTGAGGCATTTTAGTCATAATAGCTTAGCTTGGAAGTTCATGGTATTTTCCTGTAAAGTTTGACTTTTGTTGGTATCTTGATGGTATTTTGATAAAACTTGTAATTCTTTCATTTAAAAAAATATAAGGTTATTATATTTTGAAAATATATGAATTTGTAATATTTATATAATTATAAAAAATTAAATTTTTAATTAACTGGAAAATTTTGTTTTTCTTAAAAACTGTATTAAAAACCTTTCGAGACCGAATGCCTCGTGAGGAGGTCTGCATCTCGCTCCACTAGTCCAAAGATGTGCGATAATCCGCACCATCCAATAGCGGGTCCCCTAAAAAGGGTTGTAGAGGCATATTTGCAAAGGAAATTAAAATACAATTTAAAAGAAAACCGTTTTTATAGTAAATGGTATTTTAATGTAATATTGTATTCGTAACAAAAATACGTTCGAAGAGTATCGTGCTATGCAACAATGTGTGTATGTGAGAGGTAGGTCGTTATCTTGTGAATTTTCATAAACGCATGTTTAAGCAAAACAAATAAAAATGATATATACAAACTTCAAGGTATTTTAATATAAATGTTGATTTAAAGTTATTTTGCATGATGTTTTTGATTTAAAAGTTGGTTCTTAGCATTGGTTTATATTAACAAGTATGGTGTAAGAATATGAATGAAGAATATGTAAGAAAAAGTGGAATTATAGAGTTTTAGAAGAAGATGTCGGTTTTAACTCCACTTCTGACATATGTTTTGAAAATGTACTTTTAAAGAAGAAGAAGAGAGATTGTGAAGGACTTACTAGCTAATTAGGTTAAGAGAAGGTAGAAGGAGGGAGGGTTATCGTCACGGCGTCGCGGGGTTGCCGGAACTTGCTTCGATCCTCACCGGAAGTTGATCTCTTGCTAACTCCACTTACACTTCGCTTGTACTTAGAAAATTTGGAGAGTTTTGGCTATAATTTTCAGAATGATGAAGGGTTAGGGCATGAGATAGTATTTATAGTGTGGAATTAGGGTTTTGAAATTAAAATGGTGAACTAAAATGATGATAAATAGGGAATTGAAGGGTCTCTGTTAGATTGCAGAGCAATCAAACAGTGCAGGAGAGTTAGGGGTAGGGAAAGGGTTTCGTGTGCAAGCTCGGGCCTCATTGGCCATAGTTGGCCCGTCAGTGCTTGCTATAAGTGGAGATCCGCCTGTCGAATTGGTGAGGGGGGCCGTTGGATTGATGCCATGTGTTCACGTCTGTATTTAAATCATTGTGCATATGTTTGATTTTTCCGGCTTTTCGTTTTTATGTGCATTGCACGTGTAAACTTTTTGGCATCCAAAAAGTTTACAAAGAAAATCAGAAAAAAATAATGTGTCTGATAGGATTTGAACACATGGGTTACGTCGCAGCAGTGCAAGGGCTTTACCAGTGAGCTACAAGTTGTTTCTTGCTATTCTTAAACAAAATATACTTATAACTTGTACTCAGACTTGTAAACTCCTTTTTATACATTAAACCGAAAAATTTTGTACAGTAAATTCAGAGTCATTACAGTCTTCGTCGAGCTACCGGAGGATGAGAATTGGCCGGTGCCCATCAAGTGGCATAGGGCCGACTGTCCTAGACTTAGGCAAGAGTGGTGTCTCAATAGGAACCGATCCAGCGGACCGATGTCCTGCTTTTCGAGCAGGCTTTGAGCTGGGCGAGACTCAGTCCCGTTCGCTTTGTGGGTGAGTTAGGGCTTGTGCCGATCTATTTAGACTTATCTAAATTTAGTTGCTGTTTTTGGTCGCTGATCTTTTTTTATGGTATCTTGCAGAGCCGATGGATCGCTCGAAAATTATGGCTGCCATGGCCGTCAAGGCCCAGGGGAGGAAGGGTGGTGGCGCAAGCTCGTCTTGGTCTGCTCTGGATGCGGCTTCCCGGCAAGCACCTCCAGCCAAGGCTCCCGCAGCGCCCCCCGTTCCGGAGGAACGCCGTGGAGGAGGGCAGAAACACATGCGAGATCCGGCCTCCCGGGCTAGGTCGGAAGCGCCGCCCTTACCAAATCCCCACTCAAGAGGCAGAAGATGGTAGTTTCTTGGCCCCCTAAGGCCGGGATTCAGGTGTAGGAGGACGACTTCTACATCGGGGTGCTCTCGGGGCTCTATGTGGCCGACAGTTTACTGGTGGACATAGAGAAGGCAGCGGGGACCAAGATCCTTCGAGGCACCATGAAGGCACAAATGGCGGCGATAGCTCTGTTGGCTATAGTGCCCTCAAGTCAATTATTGTGATCGCAGGCACGCGATTGTGATGATTGAGAGAGGACATATACGGGTAGAACAGTCTTACTCGTGATGATAGTATGCTATTTGGTTTGTCTCTATCATCATGTACATACTTTATGCGGTATTACATATCACTATTACATGTTGATAGAGCCCATAGGATTCTTGCTTGACTACCAGCATTACGATGGCGATCATATACATAGGAGCTGGGTGGTCTATAAGCACATTCTTAAATGTCCCTAGTCGAGGGAGTATCGAGACTGGGCATCGATACTCCGGAGTAGACTAGTGTGTACTTATCGAGACCCCGACGAGGGGCGGTGGCCGGTCTCACAAGCCATTGGTGTCAGTCAGTCACCTAAGATAGTATACAAGTGCTCATTGGGTTATGAGTACACTGGACGGACTCGCCGGGAATATACTAGTTGGTATTATATCTATTGTCAGATAGTAGTTCTCAGGTGACATGAGTACACGTTAGTCTGTCGATCTGAAATCGTCATTTGTCTCATGTGAGTTCCCACTGTGCTTTGATTACTATCTTACAATGGCTCAAAGGAGCCGTGCAAACAGGTTTTAGTTGGGTACAGTCCCGAGCCACATGGAGGCAGTGAACGGATCGTAGGGGATTCGTCTCTTCTGGTATTGAGGGTTGATATCGTGCGGTGCACGGATAGCCATCACCAGAAATTCTTGGCCAAGATAGACGGGAATTACTGATTTGGATCAGTAGTTTCTCAGTGGGTGATGGGCTTTATACCGACACGAAATATTGCTTATTAGGGGTATGACTTTATCCACCCCTAGACTCGATATGCGATACTCTTAGACGAACAGACCTGACTGTACGGAGATTGTCATGGACATGCTTAGTAGGGGTTCAGATGAGTTTGTTCGTCGGTCTTCCTTTCGCTCAATACCTGGATAGCCGTTACATATAGTTAGTGGCGCTGACGTGCTTGTAGTTAAACCCACTGCCAGCGTATTGGCGAGTCTTTAGAGTCCCACACAGACGGTTTCCCTAGTTCTGGCCAAATGATGTAGTAACCGTATTCAATACGTGCAGGGTTCCGATCGATTGATTGTACTATGTACCCGGACTTTCGATCGGACTGTTGATAATACTAGCCGGCTCGGATTTGAGCCGGATTATTAAATCAGGTATTGATTTAATAATTTACGTATATATATTTCGATATGTATATTCTAGTATTATATTCTCTGTGTTATTCTATCTCTTCGGCTATTCGTATTTCGGTACGAATACAGTTATGTATATATAGTAGAGTGTAATCCGTATTTGTACAGATAGCATTCTAGAATGTGGACACCTCATTTAGTTTTCATCCATTTATTATAATGGGTAATGAGGTGGAAAATCAAGAGAGGGGAGCATGGTGAGAGCCATACTTGTATAGTGTTGCACAAATGAATTGTTAATTCATTTGTGCAAACTATTCAAGCATGGGCTTGATTTTATATTGGAAAAATAAGTTTATTAAAACCATGCTTCATGTTATTTTCACACTAGAGGTTGGATGAAAATTGTATGGTTGGTTTTTCCTCACTCTCACCATTAGCTTCACTTTCCTCTCTAGTTTCTTGAGCTCGTCCACCTTCATCATCAACCTTCTCTCTACAATTTCATGAGTTGAGAATCAAGAGAGGAGGTGGGGTAGATAAACACTCTGAACACTTCTCTACATCCTAGGGACTCTTGATTAGCAACCTAGAGTTCCTAGTTGCTTCACTTGATCATTAGTGTGGAGCTAGAGCCATGAGCTACATCTCTCGGGTGGATCATCTTCGACGGAGGAAGACCGGCGGCTAAGTTTAGTCGAGGACGTCTCAAGGAGTTAAGAAAGATGGTAGAAGACCGAAGGACACGGTTCATTCGGTATAACCATTTCTAACCTTGTAGTTTAGCTCTTGTAGTTTGCTAGTGTAGGTTTATAGTTCGATTCTAGAACGGGTTCGTTAGCGCCAATTTTTAAATATCATTTTTGTTTCGCATCGGCCACGGTAGATGGCCAGGACGCTATCGTAACCCAACATGGTATCAGTGCCACCCCATAAACTATTACTAGCTGGTTTACACAAGGTTAAAATGTCGATCGACCAAATTTTGCGAATCGTAATTCCATTGTGCCATGCTTGCTGTCGATTTTAAAACCCGTTCAAAAAATATTTCAGAGTGTCTTAAAAATACGTGCAAGCATTTGTAGGGCACCATAAGAAATTTGGACGGTTGAACCAACAAAATGACCGTGGAAGCGCCGCAATACTTGCCTATTGGCGGCGCTTCCACGGTCGTCTTGTAGCCAAAGTGTGCCAAATTTCTTCAGACACTTTAATTCTTGGAAATATGATTTTTGGGATATTTGGTTTTGGTCCAGATTTGTTGAAGTGCTGGATTGCATTTAGGGCCAATATGGAAAAGTTTAGTCGATCAAAATTTTAAGTATGTGTTTATCAGTGCATATGATCATATCTGCGACCGTGAATATCATTGAACGGTATAACCCGACTAGTTGCTATATGTTCAACTAGACGGGTTTGCGAACGTGATATTCACGTTGATGTTCTGAGTTGTGCTGATATTGTGGTTGGATTGTCGTGGTGGATAGCCTATGGTGCAATGGTAGTAGTACAGTTCAGATTCGTTTGTATATTTATTATTGCGGGATGAGTATCCGACATGTGGACAGCCGTCTCTGCCAGATTGTATATTCTTTTATTGGGGCACGACCGGATTGAGGTCGGTGTCACCATTGTATATATACTTTTCTTTTATGTACTAGGATTACCCCGCGGTGAAGTGTTCGAGTAGCCGGGTTCTAGAGGGCAACGAGCCCGCATCTCATGGCGTTGAGACGGAGGGTGCCTTACTCTAGAATTGGCGGGCTATTCGCCGCACTCGTAGGGGTATAGGATGACCCACGGTGGAGTGCTCAAGTTACCGGATTCCGTGAAGTGCTGGGTGGCCCATTCACTTTGTTGATTGGGGTTGCCTCACTTATGGGATTGGCGGGTAACTTGCCGCGCTCGTAGGGGTCCAGGGTTTTATTGCACGGGCTATCCACACGACCGGGAACGTCGAGTCTCATTTGCGGCTCAAATGAAGCCCGAGACTTCAAGATTATCCACCATTCTGTGTTGTTTGTTGATGTTATGTGATGTTGCTTATATCATGCCTGAGACGAATGTTATATATATATTTATATATACTAGTAGATGTTGTATATGTTTTGCATCCGCGCTAGTCCAGCCCCCGCTCTACCATTAGTTAAGTAACCTAACGGTGCATGACGGGCCTCGTGGTGAATGCGGATGGCATATACGTACATTTTATTTTCGTTTCTTTTTCTGGTGTGATGTGGATTAATTGATGGGACCGCGTTAACTTTAATTAATGCAAGGAAAAACAAACCTAAATGATATTGTTGGAACCAATTTTGAAAATTGTTATTACAGACGTTTCGTTTTGCTTTGCACAGCTGTATTCGGTTCTGAATATCCAGCATCTCACTCGACGAGGCAAGAGCCGAAATCCCTTCATAGGGAGTGACCTCCTGGGCAAAAGTTTGCGTTAGTGTAATAACTTCACTATAATCGATTCTTTTGTTTTGCATCGTGGTATTCAGTTATGAATATCCTGCACCTCATTCGATGAGGAAAGAATCAAGAACCCTTCACAGGGAGTGACCTCTTTAGCAAAAGTTTACGCCACTATATATTTGTAAAACCGCTCGGGTTCCTTCAACTATATCAAGTTCATTACGTTATAGGTTTTTCGCCAAAAACCAGTCGTATCCCTCCGTCATTTCATATGAGTAGTGTTCAGTATTCGTGCCGCGTATGTTGGCATTGTCAAGACGTAGTGTACGATAGCTGAGTATTACTTGTTTGTAGTTTTAGATGTGATTAGATAAAATGATTAACCAATCTAATCTAGGTTAGAGTGCACGCTGAGTGTTTCTATTCTCTCTCTCTTTGGCAGCGACCATGACCCGACCTCAAACTAAAACTCATGAACCAAGTTAACCGAACCTTCTTAAAACACTTTGGTTTTTGGATTTTCATTTAGTTGCATATATCCCTGCCGCTTTTATTTTCCCTTTGCATTTTTCCAGAACACTCCGTATCACTACGAAAATCCATATTGATTGGATATTCCATCGTATAGTTACATACGAATTCGAAGAAACTTGTTTCAGTTCGAGAATGGATTCCGGTTCTGGAGAAATTGAATAGGATTATTCAGTTGTCTTTTCTCTTCATCTTCTCTTAGGCTGCGAGGGCTCCTAGTATTATGAGAGTACATCTATTGCGCTTATTGGATAGTCTTCTTCCAAACCATAGGCAGGTGCCGAAAGATAGGGAAGGAAGAAAACCAATTAGCCTGAGTGTGGTGTACAGAAGGTAATAAGTAAAGACATATAAAGGGATTAGAGTGAGGACAAAAAAAATTGCGACTGCTATCATACACGACGAAGCCACGTATATCCCTATCACTCCCACTTCCCTTTTACATTTCTCCAGAACACTCCGTATCACTACGAAGATTTATATTGCTTGGATGTGCCATCGTATAGTTACATACGAACTCGAAGAAACTTGTTTCAGTTCAAGGATGGATTCCGGTTCTGGAAAAATTGAATAGGATTATTCGGTTGTTTTTTATCTTTACTTTCTCTCAGGTTGCGAGGGCTCCTAGTGTTAGGAGAGTACACTTATTACGCTTATTGGATAGTCTTCTTCCAAACCATAGGCATGTGCCGAATGGTATAGAAGGAAGAAAACCAATTAGCCTGAGTGTGGTGTACAGAAAGTAATAAGTAAAGACATATGAAGGGATTGGAGTAAGGGCAAAGAAATATATGGTTACTGTCATGAATCTGGATAGTGGAAGAGGTATTACTAGGAATACTCGGCCACCCCTTTGAAATATTTTCATGTTTCAGTTTTATTGTGCGCTGTTAATTGAAAACTATTTTCCCAATTAGATTCTAACTCCAGGGTATGTATTTACCAGATTTGATTCTCACATTCGTATGGCGTTACTGATACTGAGTAGGAGTAAGATATTGGGAATTAGATGATTAGATCCTCTATATATCGGAATTCTTTGTAATTGATGATATTTGAGGAAATCACTGGGTTTTGCCTGACGGCAAATATTTGGTTTTTGAATATCCGTTGTTATGCACCAATTTCAAACTGATATATCTGTACGTCTATTTTATAAAGTGATATAACTTTGTGAAATCATGTCTATGACATTTATCTATATCAGTTGATGGTTAGGTAAGAAGCATTCAACAGCGGTATAATTCTTCTTAACCATAACACAGTTTTCAATTTATGACGCACAAGGTTTGAGTTATTAAACTCAGATGACTTATACAAAGTATTGTATATTGTCCGATATCTGTTGGGACAAAGGGCTTTGTACTCGTACTATATTCTGTTTACTCATGACTTCTCTAGTTTTAGACAAGTATTTCGTTGAAATACAAGGTCCAAATTTTGAGAAGTTATAGGTATAAGAATAAAGTAGAGAACCATATGTTGTAAGTATCAGGATTCTTAAAGGTGATCGAAAATGTAGATACATGTGTTAGGTTTTCCGTCATAAGTAATATTTGAGAACTTGCTTCTCTTTTATGTTACTCATACGTGAGTTCGCTTCTTGATGAGTAATACTGCTTAGCCTTCTTCCATTTAGTTGATAAGCACTAGGAACAGCTGGATGTATTTTTAATCTAGTTCAAATTAAATTAGTGCCTTTGTTTCTATATTCAGATCGGAGATGACAAAGAGGGCATAGAAGAAGAATTTTTTTGGAGTCACGGTGTTTTTTTAATTACGGCAGAAAAGAAAAAAGTTAAGGGGTTAAGATTTATTAAATCCTATCAATCCCCCAAAATCAAAACAATCAAACAAGCATATCAAAATAACAAACAAACAAACTAAAGTAAACAAATACATTTTATTTTTAATTAGAAGAAAATCTTCTCTCTTACTTTAAAATATTAATAATCATTTGGTTATATAAAAATATGATTTTAGTTTTAAAACTTGGGAATTTAAAATAAAACTAAAACATTTCAGTCGCGGTTCGAACCTATGACCTATGAAATAGCAATGCGGTGTAATAACCAATATATACACGAATGAACCATGTATATTATTTGAAAGGAATTAAATATATATACAAGTGTTTCAAAGAAAAATGGCATTTCTTGAAGAAAGAAAAATCGAAGGAAAGTACTAAGATTTTGTGGTCGTTACATTCTACCCCCCTAAAATAAATTTCGTTCTCGAAATTCAGAAGGATTTTGCCGCTACTGGATAAGGTAAAGATAACACCGTTGTTTGTTACATTCATCCCCATTAGTTATTGCTCTAATAGGTTGTGATACAACAACAGAAGGTTGAGGAGTTTCGAATGCAAGAAAAGGGTTGATCTAAGAATTGCAAGCAATAAAGTAATTTGACCAGAAGCTTAAATGATTTCTGAATATAAATGTTGGGTGATCGGGAATCTTGAACACTACCTTTTTTTGATGACAGTCGAAGGCGGTATAGATCGCTAAATAATGAATTAAGAAGACATATGAACAAGAGATGGGTCCGTATCGAAAAGTTCGAAAGCTGAAACATATAATATAAAAAATGGCCTAAGAGATGCAATAAGAAACGGACATGAATTTTAGGAATTCAAGAAATCGAGAAGTGATCTTCAAGAAAATCGAAGGGAGGAATCGAGATGGATTCAATGAATGAGATTCAAAAAATCAAAAAGGAATCAAGAAGATTATAAAATAAGATCAAATGGAGATGAAGAGTTCGCACTTTCGTTTCCTTTTCGTTGAGATATGATCGTCAGAGAAAGCAAGAAAGAATTCAAGGGAAGAGAATTCTAGAATGAAACTATGGTGCATTCGTTACAGTCTACCCTTCTTAAAATAATTTCGTCCCCGAAATTCTTTTAAGTAGTAAGTTGTAACAGGGCAAGGAAACATAAGGATAACACCGTCGCAAGTCGTTTTCGTGCTCCTGACTGTCGATATTCTATTCAAAAGAAAATGTGCAAGAAAGACGATCTAAGGGAAGTAGGGAAAGAAGGAACCAATAGAAATTTAAGGAACCAAAATTTACAAGATGTCTCGAGATATGATCTCCAAGAAAGTTGAACTTGAAGTTTAAGATAGATTCAAAGGATGGTATGGGATTCAAAGGAAAAGCTAAATACTGCTGGATTTTTAAATTCTTGTATTATCTGCTTTCAATGGTCATGCAAAACTTGATGAAGTTCGTAGCGCCCTTGCCGCTAACCCGCGGCCTTTGCGGAATGAAAGACTTTAAATTTGAACTTGGCGCTAGCAACTATGCCATAGAATTTTAACCAAATATTAAACTAGCTAACAAGAAGAAGTTTTAACTACTCGGCTAAGTGTTACAACCTTATAGTCACGTCCTTCGTCTTCAAATCTACTTCCTTAGCTTCTCATAACTCCAGGATCGAGCTTGTAAGCTGGTCCTCCTTCGCTAAAGATGATCCATCTTAGGAAAATGGTTCAAGGCTCTAGCTTCACACCAAAAAGAATGAGTGAAGCAACTAAAGACCTTGGATTGCTAATCTAAGATGCTTAGGGATGTAGTGATGTGTTCTAGTATTTTTCTCTCTTTTTTCCCTATGATCTCAACACATGAGAAGGAAAAGCTTGAAGGAGAAGGAAGAAGCTCAGGTGAGAAGAAAGAAGGAAAATGGTGAGAATGAATTCCAATTCATGAGAGAAAGTAGCTAGCCATGGTTTTGTTAAAACATTTTCACAATTAAAAATAACAACCATACTTAATAGTATAGACAAATGAAATAAACAAAAGAAAGGGCCATTCCTCTCACCATCCTTTCTTTACACTTCATCCCCATCTCATTTTCTAATGTCCATAAATGGAAAATTAATAGAAATGAGGTGTTCTCCTTATAGAATGTATCTTTATATAAATACAAAATACATTGTACCGTATATACATATCCGTATTCGTATAAAAATACGAATATCCAAAAGATAGGAAAAATACAATGAACATAATATTAGAATATACATATCGAAATATATATATATATATATAAATTATTAAATCAATACTTGATTTAATAATTCGTCTTAATCCTAAGTCGGCCACTATTATCAACTGTCCGATCAAAAGTCCGTGTAGCTAGTATACTCATTTAATCGGAACCCCGTAAGTATCAAAATACTGCCACTACATCATTTCTCCTGAACCGAAAAAATCTTTTGTGCGGGACTCTAAAGACTCGACTGTACGCTAACAGTGAGTTACTGGATAAATTCATAACTACAAACATGTCAGCAGCACTAACTGTACGTAACGGCTATCCAGATATCTGTCTAAAAGGAAGGCGAACGAGCAAACTCATTCGAACCCCTATTGAGCCTGTCCGTGACAATCTACGTACAGTTTGACTTCTTCATCTAAGAGTATCGCATACCAGATCTGGGGGTGGAAAACGTCGGACCCCTAATAACCCGACAAGTCATGCTTTTGTGGCCCAGGATTAACCGAGAAACTACTGATCAAAGTATTAGTAAATCTCATCTATCTTGGCCAAGATCTTATGGTCCTGGCTGACCGAACACAGTGTGACATCAACTCCCAATACCGGAAGAGACGAATTCCTGATGATCGCTCACTGCCTCCATGTGGCTCGAAACTGTATCCAACTAAAACCTGTTTGCACGATTCAGTAGATCCGTGGTAGGATAGTAATTTAAGTACAGTGGGGACTCACATGAGACAAATAACGATCTCAGATCTAAAATCTAATCTGTACTCATGTCACCTGAGAACCGCTATCTGATGATAGGTATAATACCAACTAGAAGTTCTCGGCGAGTCCGTCCGGTGTACTCACCTCCAATGAGCACTTGTATACAATCTTAAGTGCATCACATCAATGGCTGTAAGACCAACCACCGCCTCTCATCGGGGTCTAGAAACGTATACACAAGTCTACTTTAGAGTATCGATGCACAGTCTCGATACTCCTATGACTTGGAATATTTAAGGATGTGCTTATGGACTATCCAGCCCCCATAAGTATGATTGCCATTATAATACTGGTAGTCAAGCAATAATCCTACGAGTTTTATCAACATGTATTAGCGATACGTAATAACAAATAAAACATATTTTCATGTTAAGATAAAAACAAACCAAATAGCATAAGCAAGACTGTCATGTGCATACATATGTCCAAGCATCCACTATAAATATATACAATAATGGTCTCTAAAGCATACATATCCAACAGAACCGACCTGCATGGACCACCAATAAAACCTGTCACGTCCTGCTTCCCAAAAGACGGAGAGCGAGAGCGGACGAGGCCAGCAACGTATTCACACCGAGAAGCACTCTTTCTCGATATGAATACGCTAAGCGTAACTACAAGCAGAAAGATAATGAATACAAGAATTTAAAATAATAACAATGTCCAAAAACATTTATTACCGTCCCAAAAATAATAACTGAACACAGTTCTTAAAATTTAAGGAATTAGGAATAAAAAGAATAGCCTTGAACAAAAGAAGGCATACTGCAACCGAAATTAACATTCGGCTTGAGAAGAAAGGCAGTTGTTATCGTGCTCGTTCGGCTCGATTTCGTACTAAGTTTGGTCTCCTGGCTCAAAGTCATTTAACGAACATTCCCAAAAACAAGAAAACACAGAAAATGGAATGCTTGTCAACGAACTGGAGTTCGGTAAGTTCCCAATTTAAAAAAATAAAAATATTAAAAAGAAACATGATATATATAAAAAAAAGAAGGAAACAATTAAGCACGTATAAACAACAATAAATATAAGGCAACAATATCATGATGTTTGTTCTCTAAACGGTATTATCATGTTTTAAGTTTATAAGTGCGACTAGTAAGGGTTTTACACGTAACGAGAATGTTCCGTTTTCTCTCGAAACAACATAAACACGGATTCAAGAGATTCATGAGTTAGTAACGTATTGTTCCATAATAGTCGGAACTACGGCGATCATGTATGATTTTCATTACACGTAAATACTCTCATTTGTCGAACTTCTCATCCCCATGTGAATTATTTATTTAAGTTCTAGAGTTCGACATAAATGTTAGCACGAATTCATGAATACTTGATAAATTGTATGTTCATTTCAGATTCATGGATTCATGAGTTCACAAGTTTCAAGTGGTTCATGTTTGGTTCATGGATTCAAGTATTCAAGTGGTTCATGTCAGGTTCATGTCAAACAATATAAAATGCAACGGTCGAATTCATTGCTAGTTTCTTGCACACGTTTATACTACTGCTATTCTGAATGAAAAATATAACTAGAGTGTTACGATATTAGTTATTATAGTGTTTTAAGTTATAAACTCGATTAATGAGGATTTTACATATAACTAGGATATTCCAAAATTCCCATGGAACAACAGCAAAATGAAAGTAGGTTAGCTTCCGTTAATATCCAGAATCATGGCTACACGATATGAGACTTCTGATCAGAGTGTTTCGTTTTATACCGACGAAACACGACTACACGACAGGAATAGTGGGGAAGTCTTGATCAGCAAGTGTTTCGTTTAATGTCGACGAAACACGGCTACACGACCATATAAGTTAGCATTCCATCTATGTCCGGAACCACGACAATACGAGATTCAAGAGATTCATGATTTATATGTAATACAAAACAATGTATGATCCTCTGTTATACATAAATACCCCATTCTTCGAGCTTTTCCATCCCCATGAGATATTAAAGTACGACGCATTAATATTAACATAATCTTATAATTAAAAATACATAACTAGTAAACATATGATAAATATTATTATTACGGATGTAAGGTTTAGAGTGTATACACAGAAGTATAGTTTTAGATATTTTAGGTAGTGTGAAGTATTATAAATGGTTATAAGTTTAGTTTAATGGTTAGTTTAATTAGTATTTATATTTTTTTAATTAATAAATCTGGTTTATATAGATAAGTAATACAAATGACAATAAAGAATGAGTAATGAAATTCAAGTAGTATGCATAATAAAATGAAGTATTAAGTAGTTAAGTTAATTATATTATTTAGTTACAGTAAAGAGAAAAATACATTAAATTAATCAAAGAAGTGGCAAGAAATATACATAAATTTTCATTAGCTATAAAGTGTCACATTAACAGGAGAAAAGCAGGTTTAATAGTTTCATGATATTAGAATAAGTTAAATATGTATATCAGAGCTCAGTTATATACATATGAATTTTAGTAAAGCATTAAATCAAATTTAGTATTTAATGTAAGTTAAAACACGATATATGAGTACATACCTAAGGGTGATATATAATACTAAAATAGGTACATTATATTGTAGATGGTATATATATGGTTGTAAGATTAGATAGTAGTACAGTTAACACATGAATCATGTCATTTAGAATAAAATAAGGGAAAGTACAAGAGTAGTAATATGATAATAGAAGTATAAAATTTTTAACGATAATTAATAAAAAATTTACATATTGATATATTTGCTTCAATTATGTGTGTGTGTGTGTCATTAGGTAATTCAACTAATCGTTACTCATCTATTGAAAATAGGTACAAGAAAATCTTAAACATCAATTAACACATATAGATATATTAGGCTAACTAATCTAGTTTAGATATTATTTTAATATGAGGATCTCGGCGTAAAAGCACAAACGCGGTTTGAGCGGAGGCATGGAATGAAGATGAGGAACAACTAAAGAAGTAACGAAGAGAGAACTTACAATAAAGGGACGATCTAGGATCGTTCCTTGACAGGCGAAAGATGCCTCCATTAGATCGAGACGAGGGGATGAGTCGTCGTCTTTCTTCGTTCGATTCTCTCGTCGTCGGGTTTCAGATCGGAGATGACAGTAAGGGCAGAGGAGAAGAATTTTTTGGAGTCATGATATTTTTTAAAAAAAATTACTGCAGAAAAGAAAAAAGTTAAGGGGATAAGATTTATTAAATCCTGTCAATCCTCCAAAATCAAAACAACAAAAAGAAAACAATAAAAACAAGCTTATCAAAACAACAAACAAACAAACTAAATAAACACATAAATTTTATTTTTAATTAGAAGAAAATCTTTTCTCTTACTTTAAAATATTAATAACTATTTGGTTTTATAAAAATATGATATTAGTTTTTAAACTTGGGGACTTAAAATAAAACTAAAATATTTTAGTTGAAGTTTGAATTTATGACTTATGGAATAGCAATGCTGTGTGATAACCAAGATATATAAGAATGGATCATGTATATTATTTGAAAGGAAATAAATATATATACACAAGTGTTTCAAAGAAAAAGGACATTTCTTGAAGAAAGGAAAATACAAAGAAAGTACTAAAATTTTGTGATCGTTACATTCTACCTTTCTTAAAAATAAATTTCGTTCTCGAAATTCGGAAGGGTTGTGCCGTTATTTGACAAGGTAGAGATAACGCCGCCGTTTGTTACATTCACCCCTATTAGTTATTGCTTTAATAGGTTGTGATACAACAACGGAAGGTCGAGGAGTTTTGAAAGCAAGAAGAGAGATGATCCAAGGAATGCAAGCAAGAAAGTACTTGACCGGAAGTTTAAATGATTTCCGGATACAAATGTCAGATGATTGAGAATCTGGAACACTACCCTTCTCTGACGACCGTCGAAGGCGGTATAGATCGTTATACAATGAACTAGGAAGACATAAATAGGAGATGCGTTCGTATCGAAAAGTTCGAAAGGTGAAACATAGAATATAAAAAATGGCCTAAGAGATGCAAGAAGAAACGGACATGAATTTTAGGAATTCAAGAAGCCGAGAAGTGATCTTAAAAAAATCAAAGGGAGGAATCGATATGGATTCAATGAATGAGATTCAAGAAATCAAAAAGGAATCAAGAAGATTACAAAATTAGATCAAACGGAGATGAAGAGTTCGCACTTTCGTTTCCTTTTCGTCGAGATATGATCGTCAGAGAAAGTAAGAAAGAATTCATGGGAGTAGAATTCTGGAATGAAACCGTGGTGCACTCGTTATAGGTTGGTTACCGTGGTAACTGGGTCTAAAATAATGGCCACGAAACCTGTGTCTTTGTCTCCCTTATTTTCATATTTGTATGCTGGACCTAACCCTCAGCGTTTGTATGCGTACATTTTTTTAGGATTTCATGTAAGCTTAGTCATAGTTCTTCATCTTCCTTTTTGACTTGGATTTTTCCTGCTTTCCTACTTAATCAGGGATCTCATTCCCCCGACAAACGCTGGATCATTCAAAGCACCATTATTCTGATCATGAAATTCTTTCGGCACAAGTTCTTGGAATTGTTATGTTGGACAATTCACTTACGTAAAAGACGGAATCAAAATTGGTGACTATCATGTTATGCAAGGAGCATAATCTTAAATCATTCACAAATCAAATTAATTGCATCCTTAAATTATCTCTGACTAGGGTTACTTTTCTGTAGTTTTTCTTTCCTTTGATAAAGTAAGCCCATGACTCTAAATTTTTAGAATAAACAAAAGCAGCGACTGCAACAGCAATCAACTTCAGGATTGTGACAAGGAGGTTGCAAGGATTGCAACAATGAACCAACATAAGCCTTACAACTTTATTTATTTACATAGGGGTGGGTCTTGCATGTGTCCAACCTTATAACTTGACGTTGACGACGACGACGACATTCCTTAATCCCATACTTGTATTGGTGGTTATATCAACACTTGTCTCCCATTCAGCTTTGTTAGAGGCCATCTTCTTGATTCCAATTGATTTCTAACATATCTTTCTTAAAATATCCCGGTCCATGATGGCTTAAGCCTAAGTTAGGAACTGTTCTTGGTCTGAATTCTTTACTATATTGTCTGCCGTTTCTGTTATATAGGAAAATATCTCTCATGCAGTCATGCTCATAAAATCTGTACATCTCTGAAATCCAAGTTATATAGTGTCTACAGGAACAATGCTGTTACCAAAGCTTGGTTATATAATATCTGGTGTAAAATATACAATTGTTTACATTTCTCTTCTGCATTGCTTAATCAAAAACTTGCTTTAAGCAATGGGCACTGTCGGCTTCTTTTACTTGTTCAATTTGCTTTAATGCCTCCCATTTATTTATGAAAAAATTGGGGATCTACTTTTGCTTTTCCCCCAGCATAATTTGGTTTGCTTTACGGAAAACATCTTGCTATATACTAGATTGTAACAATACATTTATACATAAACATAAAAATATGTTATTAGTGGGAGTATCACAGGCTACATCTGCGTATGCCTAGCTACTGCTGAGACCTGTTATCAGTATTTAATTCTTTGAACTGATAGTAGTGACCTGCTGCTTCTTTTTGAATGGTGGCATGTCATAGATCTCTAGTTGATTCTTACTATAAATGTCACTTAAAGGATATGGGGAAAAAATCATGAAATTTCTCCTCTCCTCTGTTACTCGAATTACATTGCTGGGTTGAGACCTTGTCATACATACATTATTTTTGGACTATCTGCTTGACTAATGGGTTCTTAAGAGGTTTTGGATCTAATTTATGCTAGCATCTTTCTATGGCTACAAACTTGTAACCTAGGAGATTTTGTGTTAGCTAAAGCTTGTGGTTATTGGGACTTGCCTAGAAAGATTTTATTTATATTGTCAGGGTCTTCTAATGCAGATGTGCAAGGTTTATTATACTTATTTTTCATGTGCATTTTTTCGTTAATTCAGGAAAAGATTCGGGTCGCCCTCTACGTACAAAAGGCTGCCCTAACATTCATTGATGGTGCAACCTCTTCCACATAAAAACATTTATCGATTAAATTTTGATCTTCTTTCATGGCCTTTATTAATATCATTGTTTCCAAATGCAGCTGCTAATAAAATTGAATACCAGATACCAGAAAAGGCTAAGAAAGCTGGGTTTTGTGTGAGCCCTGATGAATTGGCCTCCATTGCACGTGGGCATGATATCAAGACCTTGAAGGTTCATGGGGGAGTTGACGGGATATCGAGAAAAATCTCTGTATCACCAGATGTTGGCATCAATGCTAGTGAAATTTCTCTCAGACAGGAAATCTATGGCGCCAATCGATATGTTGAGAAGCCGTCAAGAAGCTTTTGGATGTTTGTTTGGGATGCATTGCAAGACTTGACTTTAATTATTCTTATGATATGTGCAGTCATCTCTATAGGCGTTGGGCTTGCAACCGAAGGATGGCCCAAGGGTATGTATGATGGGATGGGAATCTTGCTCAGTATCTTACTGGTGGTCCTTGTTACAGCAATCAGTGACTACAAGCAGTCATTGCAGTTCAAGGACTTGGATAAAGAAAAGAAGAAGATTTTCATGCAAGTGACCAGGGATGGTTACAGACAAAAGATCTCTATATATGACTTGGTTGTTGGAGATATTGTTCATCTTTCCATAGGAGATCAAGTGCCAGCTGACGGGCTTTTTATATCTGGATACTCTCTTTTAATTGATGAATCGAGCTTATCTGGCGAAAGCGAACCTGTGTATGTAACTCAAGAAAAGCCTTTTCTTCTGGCAGGGACCAAGGTTCAGGATGGATCTGCTAAAATGCTGGTGACTTCTGTTGGTATGAGGACCGAATGGGGAAGGCTAATGGAGACCCTTAGTCAAGGGGGAGAGGATGAAACACCATTGCAGGTTAAGCTAAATGGTGTTGCGACTATTATTGGAAAGATTGGCTTGGTTTTTGCCTCATTAACTTTTTTCGTCCTATTAGGAAGGTTCTTAGTGGACAAGGCGATGCATGTCGGCTTGCTGAAATGGTATCCGGATGATGCTTTAGTTATTTTGAATTACTTTGCAATTGCAGTCACTATAATAGTTGTTGCGGTTCCAGAAGGGCTACCTTTGGCTGTGACACTGAGCCTTGCATTTGCAATGAAGAAGCTAATGGATGACAAGGCACTTGTGAGGCATCTGTCTGCTTGTGAAACTATGGGGTCTTCTGAATGCATTTGCACAGATAAAACAGGGACTTTGACAACTAACCATATGGTAGCTGATAAGCTCTGGATCTGCCAATCGTCTAAATCATTTAAGGTTAAGGAGACTGCTAATGATCTGAAGGCTGCGATCTCGGATAAAGTCCTAAGCATCCTTCTGCAGTGTATATTTCAAAATTCTGGTTCAGAGGTGGTGAGAGGAAAAGATGGTAAGCCAACTATTTTGGGTACCCCCACTGAGACAGCATTGTTAGAGTTCGCCTTGGATTTGGAACAAGTTGTTGATACTCAACATCATGATTGCAAAAAGTTGAAGGTGGAGCCCTTCAACTCGGTTAAAAAGAAGATGTCTGTGCTCTTGTCATTGCCAGGTGGAGGAGTCCGAGCTTACTGCAAAGGCGCCTCTGAGATTATACTGCAGATGTGTGACAAATTCATCGACAGTGAAGGAAATACCGTGCCTTTATCTGAAAAGCAGACTAAAGATATTTTGGATGTCATTAATAGTTTTGCCTGTGAAGCTTTGAGAACCCTCTGCTTGGCCGTTAGGGAAATGGAGGATGGATATACTGGAGATGAAATTCCAACTGATGGTTATACTCTGATTGCTGTTTTTGGTATAAAAGATCCAGTGCGTCCGGGCGTCAGGGATGCAGTTCAGACTTGTCTTGCTGCCGGTATTAAAGTCAGGATGGTGACGGGGGACAATATTAATACAGCTAAAGCAATAGCCAGGGAGTGTGGCATATTAACAGATGATGGTCTGGCGATAGAAGGACCAGATTTTCGAACCAAAAGCCCGGAGGAGATGAGGGAACTGATTCCTAAACTTCAGGTTTGTTTTTTCAATCTTCATATTCTGCAGATATTAAGATTACTTTAGTGAAATAGAACCTGTTTACACTTTGATGTGGCCATTGCACAGGTAATGGCTCGATCGTTGCCTCTGGACAAGCATACCCTGGTAACAAACTTGAGGAACATGTTTAACCAAGTGGTTGCAGTTACTGGCGATGGGACTAATGA
This sequence comes from Agapanthus africanus, assembly GCA_030015575.1. Lineage (NCBI taxonomy): Eukaryota > Viridiplantae > Streptophyta > Magnoliopsida > Asparagales > Amaryllidaceae > Agapanthus > Agapanthus africanus. The sequence continues at coordinate 831,535,848 of CM057337.1, read as the reverse complement.
TGCTCCTGCTTTGCATGAGGCAGATATTGGCCTTGCAATGGGTATTGCAGGCACCGAGGTATATTCTATAGCCATTTTTCAATAGTTTTTTACTTGTTCCTTTTAACTATTGCTATGAGCACATTGGTCAGTCAACTAGAAGAGCAATCTTGGATTAGTACATTTTATATTGTAGCTGGTTGCCTCAAATATCCTTTCCAGTGAAATAATATATTTGCTTATTTTGTAACTTCATCTGAATAATTTTTTACCCCAGGTTGCCAAAGAAAATGCTGATGTGATTATCTTGGATGACAATTTCACAACCATTATAAATGTCGCCAGATGGGGTCGCGCAGTTTACATCAACATCCAAAAGTTTGTTCAGTTCCAGTTGACCGTCAATGTTGTTGCTCTAATGGTCAATTTTGTTTCAGCATGCATCACAGGTACGCCATTAGCTAGAACTCGCTATATACTTTACAAATCATATAATTTCTCACCTTTTGTAACTTTAATTTCAGGAACTGCTCCGCTTACTGCGGTCCAGTTGCTCTGGGTCAATATGATTATGGACACGCTTGGTGCCTTGGCATTAGCAACGGAGCCTCCAAATGACGAAATGATGAAACGACCACCAGTAGGGCGAGGGGAGAATTTTATCACGAGGTCCATGTGGAGAAATATCATTGGTCAGAGTGTATACCAGCTGGTTGTGCTTGGAGTTCTAATGTTTGACGGCAAGCGTCTTCTGAAGATCAGCGGTCCTAATTCTGATACTGTCATCAATACCTTCATATTCAACACTTTTGTTTTCTGTCAGGTATATATGCATTTCATTCTAATTCAGAATCTCTAAATAGTTATCTCCAGAAGAATCATTCTCATATATATTGTCAAATGCAGGTGTTCAACGAAATAAACAGTCGAGAGATGGAGAAATTGAATGTGTTTCGAGGAATATTTAGTAGCTGGATCTTTATTGGGGTTTTGGTTTCAACAGTGATATTCCAGGTAATAATAGTGGAGTTCCTTGGTGCTTTTGCAAGCACAGTGCCGCTTAGCTGGCAGTTGTGGTTGCTTTGCGTCGGGATTGGATCCGTGAGCATGATTGTATCGGCCATCTTGAAATGCATTCCTGTTGGATCCGTCCATCTAACGCCCCCTCATCAGAATGGGTATCAGCCGTTACCTAGTGGACCAGAAGCAGTCTAATAAAAACTCAGCGCTTGATTTTTTTCCCTTTTCCACTTTTCTTCGTTTTGGCTCCGATTTACAGCGATATCAATCATTTGCACACAACTCTTAAGGATACGAGATGTGCATCCGAAGATATGTAGGTTGGGGGTCATGATCCACGTAATACGACTCTTGATTGTTTAATGTTTCTCTGCTAAAGACGGCAATAACAAATAGAAACCATGAAATGCTTTTTAGTTCCCTTTTTCTAATATTAAAACAGCAGGAAGGAGAGGTGAGAACATGTATGTGATTTTGCTCGTGTTGTTAGAATAATACAGACTTTATGTACCGAACTTGTAATTGTTTGAGTACGAACTTGTAATTGTTTGAGTACAACGATATGAAATTGTAAATTGTCGGTGATCAGATAAATACTTTGCTGTCGGTTTTTCTGCAGATTTGCAATAACCAAAGGGAGCAAAGTGCTCCTTTATGGTCACGGTATCAAGCTCTTAACAAGGTGATAAATATGTGTTGTTTTACATTCTCAGAACTTTCATTGTTAAGTGAGACTCCAAAAGGCCCACGATTAAATTTCAAAGAAAATTTTGCACCTGTGTATGAAAAACAATCTGAAACACAACCAGATTCTTTAAGCCACAAAAAAGATGAGTACAAAAATAAGATACAATAATAAACCCTTTTTAAACCAAACATAAGTTCAAGTCCCTCTATTTTCTTTCCATTAGTTTTCTTGCATTGGTCCTTGGAACTGTAAAATGATACATTTGTCGATAATAAATCAACTCTTAAGCCCCAGAATGAGATAAAACGATAAAATGCAAGTCCCGCAGAAAAGAAAGCCAGGCGAATAAGAATAAACTTAAACCGGTGTTTCACATTTGAATCTCACGACTTCATGGACTTTACATAATTTTCTTACATCCGCTCATACAGTTCATTTCTTTGAAAACTTTTGCTCTCTAATTCCTTCCAGGGGTTTCTGACCGTCTTTTTTCACAAAAAGCTTGCTTATATCTTCAGTAACCACGTTGCTCCTGCAAACAACTAAACAAATTTAGCTTTTGATAGATATATATCTTTAATCTGACCATGTAAATCGATAGTTTCATGTAACACGGAGTGTATTTACATGATAATTTTCAAGACATGAAATTGGTAGCTGATTGCTGTGAGTGTCCTCTCCAAAGGGATTTTAACTGGATGTCTTTATTGTTATTATTATAATAATTTCTGAATGCAACCCTCATAGTAATCGAACTAACACCCCATATTAGATAGAAAAGTTTTACTGGAGGAGGTATGCTCCTTTGGTAACTTGAATATAGTAGAGATGCTCTGAATCAACAAGGGACTAGTATTACTCTAATTTCACAAACACTCCATTTAGGGGATGAGGGCCATGTCAGGCACTCGTCTCACATTTCCAATGTGTTATCTTAATATTCCAACATTATAACCATAACAAGTTCCCCCATATATCCCAACATTATGGCTTGATGAACTAATTACATAATAGATCTAAAGATATGTTATTATGATAAGAGCTAACAAATGATTGGAAAGTATATTATATAAGTAAATTACCTCCCACGAAGCTGTCGTGGAATTAACTGGCCACCTGCCATTTCAGGAATATTCCTCGAATGAGACAAGGGATGTCCCCTTGGCATTTTACAACGTGGAGGTGGCGCCGATGATCCATTCGATGCTCTCTTCCGTGACTCAGTCGCAGCTGTAACTGTAGAAGAGTGGTCGGTCATGATAGTTTGATGGTGAAGAAAAAAGAGGCGATGCATCTGGGAGTTCTTCCATCTGTGGTGAAGGCACAACATTAGAAAGTTGGTGTGATGATGATGCCATGAAATTCCTGCAGAGCAAACACAACAAATATGTGAAACACGATCAGCAGATACTTCACCTTGCAGGTAAAACCGATCAACTCAGAATCAGGCACGTGAAAATGCTATTATAAAGTCATTTTGCTGCTTAAAATTAATTTCAAATTTATCATTATCCAATAATACATTTTCTTAACGGTAGCATTGTTCATCACGAAAAACTGCATTTCAATACCGCTCATTCGATATCATTTTTGTGAATAATCGGTGCTATTAACCCGTGTCTGCTCAATAAGTACATGATACATGTATTCGTGATAAAACACTGGAAACACACTCAAAATGTACAAATACAACATTTGTGAGCTGATACTGCAACTGGAACGAATAACTGATCTTTATTCAAGGAGTTTTGCAATATACAAGTGTGCACAACAAAAAGATATGAAATGGTCCAGCATGGTGCAAACTTTTTACAAGTGTGAACTCAACTTTTGGTGCATGAACTAAGTTGGGTAACCATGGATCATCACAAGTGGGCATGAGTGCTTAAAAAGATATGATGCGATATTCACTTTTTGAAGAAAAAGTCTTCACTAGTTGATCCCAAGCTCCAGATTGCAACCCTGTTCAAGTTAAAAGAAAAGAGAGATTCTAAAAATCAAATGGGGACTACAGAAGACCACACCAGAGAGATGGGATCTAATGGCCGACAACGGCGGCCCCACTTCTTCCAAATCGATTCGTTCTTCTCCTGTCGCATCATCATCATGGGTAGAGTCCACTTACATAACTCCTTTTTGATATTGGATTTCCTATAAATACCAGATCACAAGAAGAGGAAGGGGTCCAAGTTTTTCATTAGTAAAAGGTATTTTGTAATTTTCATTTTGGTTAATCTTGAGTTCTTGTCTTTCTCCTGATCTTGTAACTTCGTAACTGAACTTACAAGTTTAGGTTTTAGGTCTTTGATCTCAATATTTTGTATTCAAGTTCAAGATTTAATAAAGACTACACATCATTGCACATTTGATTCTTAGTATTTCTTTACTTTTCTTGCAATTTCCTTTATGAATTCTTCTCTCTTTTGTGTTCTTGTTGTTTATATTATGATGTGTGAGTAGTTCTCCCTGCTATGGTGAAGGGAGCGTTCATTGATTCATTACTAATACTATCATCTCAACACTCTTGATCACATGTCTTTTAAATGAATGCTAAAAGGTGGTTTGTGATGTTTCTTATTAAAAACTCTTTGATAATGTATTTAGCTCTTGATGGTTACTATGTAACCTAAGCAAATACATTATACTTTGAAAATCTAATCACTTACAAGACATTTTCTAGTTATCTTATTTTTATAAGAGCTTAACTTGAAGTTATGAATTTTGGGGTTCTTAAGTGTGTGCTAATGGTTAGATATGGAATGTAGCATCATTAGGTTACTTGTTAAGCTATTGCATATTCTCTGTTCTTGCTACAAACACTTAATTATCACTAGAATGCTTAACTTATTAATTTGGCAAAATTGGTGATCACTTATATTCTTGAAATCGGAAATTGTGAATTTTAGTTTGATATCATTTATAGCTTAAGCTTTAGCATACTTGATATACTTTATAAACCACGTTTTTTCAAGTTTTAGAATATAGTGATCACTTATTATCAAGATAAGGTGTGAGAGATAGCATTATGTTGTGTTTCATGAACCTAACCCTAAACCCTAGCAAGTCCCCTAATTCCGTATTTTCCCGATATCTCGTGTTTTTCATAAAAGTGGCAACAATCAACTTCCAACCTAATTGTTCTTAACTCAAAACGAACATCATGGTATCCATTCCCTGTGGCTCGACCCGTACTTGCCGGATTGCTACAACACATCGTGCATTTGCGGTATTTTTAAAACTTGAGATGTGTATCGTGCTATTCTTCCATTAAAACCAACATATCCGATATTTGAGCTATAACCTTCAAAATGCACGACACGCTCTTGAGCGAACAAGTTTTTGAGCGTGTCGTGCGTTTTGAAGGTTATAGCTCAAATATCGGATATGTCGGTTTTAATGGAAGAATAGCATGATTCGCATATCAAGTTTTAAAAATACCGCACGTGCATGGTGCGTTGTAGCAATCCAGAAAGTACGGGTCGATCCACAGGAAATGGATACCACGACGTTCGTTTTGAATTAAGAACAATTGGGTTGGAAGTTGGTTATTGTCACTTTTATGAAACACACGAGATATCGGGAAAATACGGAATTAGGGGACTTGCTAGGGTTTAGGGTTAGGTTCATGAAACACAACATAATACCATCTCTCACACCTTATCTTGATAACAAGTGATCACAATATTCTAAAACTTGAAAACACATGGTTTAGAAAGCATATTAGGTATGCTAAAGCTTAAGCTATAAATGAAATCAAACTAAAATTCACAATTTCTAATTTCAAGAATATAAGTGATCACCAATTTTGCCAAATTAATAAGTTAAGCATTCCAGTGATAATTAAGTGTTTGTAGCAAGAATAGAGAATATGCAATAGCTTAACAAGTAACCTAATGATGCTACATTCCCTATCTAACCATTAGCAAACATTTAAGAATCCCAAAATTCATAACTTCGAGTTAAGCTCTTATAAAAATAAGATAACTAGAAAATGGTTTGTAAGTGATTAGATTTTCAAAGTATAATGTATTTGCATAGGTTGCATGGTAACCATCAAGAGCTAAATACATTATCAAAGAGTTTTTAATAAGAAACACCACAAACCACCTTTTAGCATTCATTTAAAACATAAGTGATTAAGAGTGTTGAGATTATAGCATTAGTAATGAATCAATGAACCCTCCTCTTCACCATAGCAAGGCGAACTACTCACACATTACAATGTAAACAACAAGAAGACAAAAGAGAGAAAAATTCATAAATGAAATTGCAAGAAAAGTAAAAAAATACTAAGAACCAAATGTGCAATGAAGCGTAGCCTTTATTGAATCTTGAACTTGAATACAAGCTATTGAGATCAAAGACCTAAAACCTAAACTTATAAGTTCAGTTAAGAAGTTACAAGATCAGAAGAAAGGAAAGAATTCAAGATTAACCAAAATGAAAATTACAAAATATCTTCTACTAATGAAGAACTTGAACCCTTTCCTCTTCGTCTGATCTGGTATTTATTGGAAATCCAACATCAAAAAGGAGTTATGCAAGAGGACTCTACCCACGTCGATGATTCAATAGGAGAAGAACGAGTCGATTTGGAAGAAGTGGGGCCGCCGTCGTCGGCCAAATTGCGGCCATTGGGTCCCATCTCTCTGGTGTGGTCTTTTGTAGTCCCCATTTGATTTTTTAAATATCTCTTTTCTTTTAACTTGAACAGGGTTGCGATCTGGAGCTTGGGATCAAATTGTGAAGACTTTCTTTTCAAAAAGTGAATATCACATTATATCTTTTTAAGCACTCATGACTCATGTCCACTTGTGATGATCCATAGCTGCTCAACTTGGTTCATGCACAAAAAATTGAGTTCACACTTGTAAAAAATTTGTATCATGTTGGACCATTTCATATTCTTTTGTTGTGCACACATGTATATTGCAAAACTCCTTGAATAAAGATCGGTTATTCGTCCCAGTTGCAGTATCAGCTCACAAATGTTGTATCTGTGCATTTTGAGTGTGTTTCCAGTATTTTGTTACAAATATCTGTATCCTGTATTTATTGAGCAGACACGGGTTAATAGCACCGATTATTCACAAAAATGATATTGAATGAGCGGTATTGAAATGCAGTTTTTCGTGATGAACAAATACCCCAAACTTATCTTTTGCTCATCCCGAGCAAAACAAAATCATAATCTCACTTTCACAGGGAACACGATTGCAATAAGCCCGTGCAACAAGCCGTTCAACCTATAAATGTGCCTACTAGGAGAAGTGTTGTCTCCTGAGGGTTTTCAGCGGATTACACCCACAACATCCCGTCAAACTAGTTTCGTGAAATCATTTTCGATTCTAATCCAAAGGTTTAGTATCTAAACTAGAAATTCTATCAACCTAAATTAGAAATATCGAACTCTTATTTTTTACACCTTGTTTTTTGTTTAACTTAAAATCCTATACGTCTCTACGTGCGTGTGCAAATAGCGTCGTTACATTACAAAAACTTCGATTAGAGTCATCATGTCACAAAATACGGACCAGATAAATTTAAAAAGGATCACACGAGTTTGTAAAGAGTTAAGCTTTTCTCAAGTTTTATTCTCCAGTTAGGTTTCAAATTCAGGAATTCTATCATTTTAATAGAAAACTACACCTTATTCTTCACTCCACATTTTACTTGTTTTCATTGATACACACTTTCGTGAACGTGCAATAGTCTTTGAACAAAACCCTTCGTATCTCCGTTAAAAATATATATATTTTTTATAATAAAACCTGTCTTTAGCCAAGATTATTCTCACAGAACCGTGAAGAATTTTAAGTCGGAAAGAACACTTGCTTGACTTTGTTTTAAATTGGACTTTCTAAGCTTTGGGCCAATGCACCAAAACCGGTTGGTTTTAGAGCATTAGGTGTAGAAACACCCCAGCGGACTTAATTGCCCAAGTCACCTAAGCCCTAAAACAAAAGGACTAATTTTAGCGTGAAAATCATAAGAATTTAATGCGTACGGAGATATAGCTAGTTGTTCATTCATTTTTAAGATTAAAGACATGTTTTTGAAGTTGTGCAATCACTCCAATCAAGTTTCAGATGAGTTATTTTTTAGACTTAGTTTTCATTAAAACTTCAATAATATCCTTTCATATCCACTTCACTTTATAAACTATTCTTGATATTAATTATCTCAGAAAAACATGTTTGATCCTAAAGAAGTTTATCAAATTTAAAAGTTTTAAGAAATATCAAACTTGTCATCTAATTTTCAAAATTCACGACATGTTTACTGTGATGCAAAAACGTATACTAGATACAGTTAAACTTAAAGGAGGGTTATCTTTCGGGTTTTCAATATCTAAAAATAGGATTTAGTTGTTTATATCTTATCAAACTAAACTGTCATTATTTCGAATCTAAGTTTTCCCACTAGCCAACTTGAGTTTTTTTGTTGTGTACAAAAACAAGAAGCAAATTCTAACTAATTTTTTTCCTTAAATTATTCTGGATTTTTCAATTTTCGGGTACAATAAACAAGATGTAATACAAAAGTAAACATGCACATGCAACTACATGCAAAAAGAAAAGAAAAATACAGGAAATGCGCAAATGCAATACCATATGCTATGTACATGAATCCACCCTCACCCCAACTAGAACTCGACGATGTCCTCATCGACACTTTGCCTTGCCCTTCCCTCTTCCACTTGTTCCTTCTTGATTTGTAAGTATCTGACCCAGTTGCTGCTTAATTTCCCTGTTTTGCTTCATCAATTTCTTAACGTCGAGGACCTCCATTAGGTGTAACTCGTGATCGTCTGATGGTTCGGACTCATCTATATACAACTCGGAGAATGTCTGTAGGGCTATGTGCTTGCTCGAGTCAGTCCTGGACCAAATGCTCGATTCATGACCGTCATTCGCATAGGCATGTGATACACTCTCTTTCTTTATTGGCAGTTGAACCGAGATAAAGACGGCATGATCGAAGAGATGGTCGACAATGAAAGCGCGGCAAATTTGTGTAACAAGCACTGAAAGAATTTGCTTTCTTTTGCTCATCGTTTTAATGATATTTGCGAACAGCAGTGTACTCATGCAAAAACGATCGTCGTTCACTTGAAGGCAATAGACAACATTCCCAACTGTAACACCCGAGCCCAATACTACTATTTTTCTGTTACCAGTTGAGCATTAGATATTACTCATTTCATTTAGCTTACCTGTTTGACACTTGCCGTGAGATTTTATCTGGCTAAGTCATTTCTGCATATAACAAATTTTAGCACCTAAAATAAAATTAAAAATATCCATCTTGGCCTACTCGACACCCCTAGCCGCGTGGTAGCGTCCGTGCATCGAGTTCTCGTCCCGTTCAGTGAAACGGGCGAGTTTGGACGGCTAAGCGCGTGTACAGGTGTCCGACTTGGGGGTATGCTTTTTAATCATAAAACATTTCATTTTAAAATTTGGAACCCGCTTAAAATCCTATTATTTAAATTTCAAATTTTTAGACCCAACCCGGGCGCGATTTGGAAATGTTTCATTTAGCGCCAAAATCCCAAATTAATAAAATATTCGAAACTATATATATATTCATAATCTTATTACTGTTACGTTAATAATCTTTTAAATCCTTTTAAGATTTCTTTAACTTTTCTCTCAGCCAATCAGGCTCTCTCTTTTTCCCGTGGGCCCCCTCCAATATCTCTCTCTCTAATTTCTCTAACCCTCTCTCTCTCTTTCTCTCTCTCTAACCCTCTCTCTCTCTCCCCTATATATATTATCCTTTCCCCCCTCATAATTTTTCCCAGAACGAACGCGAGAAACCCATCGCGAGAAACCCTACGACCTAACCCCAGCTGCCTCGTCACCGTCGCCGCCGCAGCTCCGACGCCGGCGCCACCGTCGCCCTCGCCTCCGCCTCCTCGTTCCAACCTCAACACCTCCTCCTTCTCCCCGTGTGCACGGTGCAGCAGCGACCCGGATAACCCCTCCCGTGCCTTCTCTGTGCGGCCTGAGACGTCGCCGGCGACCTTCGTCGTCGCCACCCGCGCCACCTTCAGCACCTCCTCATCACCTGCGCACACCAGCCCCCGACCACCTCCTCCCCCTCTCCACTTTCTTTCCCTTTTCCATACCCGCAGCCCTAGCCCATCGCCTGCAACCTCCTCGCCGGCGCCCCACCGCCATCGACCCCATCGCTGTCACGCCCTCTGCAACACCAGTAAGCCCTCTCTCCCCTTCCTCCTTCCATTTTCCCTCCGGTTTATCCCTTGGCCGTGCATTAACTTTTCCGGTTGTTATTGTCGCTGTTCGCCGGAATCCGGCCGTGCCGGTGGCGTGTCCTGACGATCCAGCGGAGTGCTCTGACCCGTGAGGTCCCTTGGTTCTTCGTTTGGGTTCAATCCGTGAACCGTGCGTCCGTCGCGTGTTTCCCCGCCGACGTTATGTTCCGTTTTCGTGTTCGTCGTTTCGTCGAGGCAAGTATTCGATACTTGCTACATGCTATTACCACTTTATAACTTGCTTTAACATTCATGTGTGGTTTAATGACATATCATTTAGTAAATCACCTTACATACCTTGCTTCATGTCAAATAAATTATTTCCTGATAAACCCATACATAATAGATTCACTGCTATGATGCTTTATTGCCAGTTTAGGTTATCAAATATGCATAACCGGCTAAATTACAGTTTGCCACTTTAAACCATATAACTAAGTTTACCTGTTAATCACATTTTACTGTTTAATAGATGATAGCCTTTATACATGTAGTTCCATTATATTCGGACATTCGTAATCAAAGGCTTGATATAACTGTATCGCATCATCATTTAACTATTGCACCGCTAAGGGTGCTCAAAACCTGTTAATATAATAAAACGGCTGCACTGTATTACTGCACTCTTGTGATTGAATGAAACTGTTGATTGTTGTTTAACTCATTGCTTATTTCCCGCTGTTATTACCCTGTTCGATTATATATCTGTTTGTGAGCACACCCACGATATGTTCGTACCTTGACTTGACATTGCTACATGATGCACCTGACATGGTACCGTTTACTTTTGACTTGACCTGATGTACCATGACCTGACCTGTTACCTGATCTCATGCCTAATGCCAACAAACCTGACATGGAGTCCTCATGGACCATTCCTGTTGTCTATCCAGACAAACCTGCTGTTACCTGATCCTGTGTTGGCATTAGTTCTTGACTACTGAATACCTGACCTGACACATATAACTTGGGGGTATGGGGAAATCAAAGGTGAACCTGACTTGTAACTCGACAGTTCACTACCTGTTTGAGTGTACACATTCCTGTTTTGTGCCTAGCGGCATGTCTCGGCTGCAGCCGAGAATATTGTGGCCGTGATCCCGGGTATGTACGGGGTACTACCGAGTGTACACATTCCTGTTTGTGCCTAGCGGCATGTCTCGGTTTCGGCCGAGAATATTGTGGCCGTGATCCCGGGTATGTACGGGATACTATTGAGTTATATCGACGTTCATCAAATTGATTTCAAAGACTTTAGACTAGGAAACCCGATAGAACAGTTTAGTTACCCACTGCACATTACCCTGCACCGCTTGTTTCACATTATTACTTTATTCATGTTTAGTTCTGCATTGCCTATTACACTGTTCATATCATATTACTTGTTGACTTGACGCGCTGACGTCTGGGTTTTGCATGGCCCAGATTCTCTACCACTGTCGCTGTCCGAGCAGGAGTACTTCAGCCAGCAGGCTGAGTTATGAGTCCTGTAGTGGTTAGTTTTATTTCCTGCATTTATTTTCTGATGTGAGCCCGCATTATGGGACATACCTTTCAGATCTTGTATTGGATCATTTGCTTCCGCATTTATTTATCATTGACTCTTGTTATTCTGGATTGTGGACATGTTTTTAGATAGTTTTATCTTGTTCTTGATATCTTTACAGCCGTAATGTGACTGTGGATGGATACTTCCTACCCACAGGTAGCATGGTTGGCTATGTCACGTGCCCAATCTAGCGTACTCTGGGAAGCGGGGCGTGACACCAACCATTGCAGGAAATGAAGACGTTCGCTCAATCCCCTGTACATTGCGATTTAGCCATAAGCAAATCGCATACACATTTCAATACATGTCCTATCCCGCCAATCCTTTATCCAACAATTGGCAAAAATAACCCATTATAGGCTGGTAAAAGCTAGCTCGTGTGGTGTTTGGTTTCTCGGCCTAAGCGGAATCCCGTCATATTTGAGAGTTGTGGTGAGAAAGTTCGATTTCTCCTATGAAAGTTGATTCTAGCACTATCCTCATCAGGCGCACCATTCACAAGTGTCGTATAAAACTCTTTTACCATATAGGGTAAAGCAAACAACTCATCGGTATCATAGATCAAATATTCCTACCTTTGTCGAATTATCTCTCCACTAAAATAACTACCATATGTAGCATGTGAACAAATGCTCAAAATTTTTCTCAACAACAAGATCTGCCATTTGCAGTGCTCATAACAGTAACTGGAGAAAATAGAGTGGAAAATACGATGGAGGAGATGAAGTTCTTACAGAAGGAGAAGACTGAGTCGTATGAGAGCACCTAGAGCCGCCGATCTCGGCTAAACCGCAGCCGTCTTGGTGAATTTGGGGCTAGGGTTTTTGGAGAAGCTCGGTGAAAGTGTTTCTCAGCACCACCATAGGGTTTTAACCGGCATCAAGCATGCAATTTAAAAAATTCTTGGATGCTAAGCTACACTAACCTAGAATCTAACTAGAGTGTTAGGGTTTAAAGCATGATATAACAAGTTCTATGCTAAGTGAAAGGATTTACGACCTTTGTAGACCAAGTCCTTCACTTCTAAAACTCCGAGTAGTAGTCCATACGACTCCTCTTGGCTCCACTTAAAGAATGGATCGAGCTTGCTTTGCGATTTTCGTGTCGAAGATGATCTACCTTAAAATATCTCTAGGTCAAGCCACCTCTTCACTAATCATGCATTAGTGAAGGAAACACCTTAATCCAAATGGCTAATATAAAGTAGGATGATGAAGTAGGTGTTTTAGCTCACTTAGAACTTTTTTAAGCCCCAGGGTTCACAACTCATGTGAGGGTTAGGGCTTGGAGGAAGAAGAAGATGAAAATGGAGAGAGTGAAGGAAAAGAGCTAGCAAAATGATCAAGTGAAAAATGGCTCTCTCATTTCTCCTCACTTATTGAAGCATCAAATATATCAAATAATATATTGCAACAATGCTTCAATAGCGAAAGCAAATGAATAAACAAATAGAAAAAGCCATGCCTCACCCATTCCACAAATATCTCTCCAATTTCCACCTCATTTTTCTATTTTCTCAAAATAGAAAATCCAAATATATATATATATATATATATATATATATATATATTAAGAGAAGAAAATAATTAGTGAGCAATAATATTAGTTAATATATAATTATATCAAATATAAATATATATCAAATTATTAAATCAACACTTGATTTAATAATCCGGTTATATCATATATAACCGACTAATATCATTTATCTGTATATCATATTATCAAATCATCACTTGATTCAATAATCCGGTTATATCACAAATAACCTAACCGATATCAAATATCGCCAGATTAGAATACGGTATCACATACTCGTATTTAATGAGGCTCCCGCACATATCAACATATGTACCCTATTTCGTTTCGCTTGAACTAGGAAACCTCTATGTGGGACTCTAAAGACTCGTCAATACACCAGCAGTAGGTAAAGATCACATCAGTTACCTACAAGCCGTCAGCGGTACTAGCTGGACGTAACGGCTACCTAGGTATTGAGCGATTAGAAGATCAATAAGTAAGCTTGTCCAAACTCCCATGAAGTCTATAAGTAACACTTACCGTACAGTCCGGTCTTTTCGTCTGATATGTCGCATATCGAGTCTAGGGGTGGAATCGTTAGACCCCAGTAACTTGATAAGTCATGCCGATGTATGGCTCATAACGGTTCGAGAAACTACTGATAACACTTACCAGTAAATCTCGTCAGACCTGGCCAGTGACTTACTGTTATAGCCAATCGAGCATAGCGCAAAATCAACTCCCTATACCGGGAGAGACGAAACCCCTCCTATCGCTCAATGCCTCCATGTGACCCGGGACTGTACCCAAAATCCACCTGTTTACACGAATCCTTTGAGCCGTGGTAGGGAGGAAATCAAAACACAGCGGGAACTACACAAGACACTATGATGATCTTGGGTCTACAGACTAATTTATACCAATGTCACCAGAGAACTGCTATGTGACGATAGGTATAGTACCATCTAGGAGTTCTCGGCGAGTCCTGTTCGGTGTACCCATTCTCTAATGAGCACCTATATACAATCTTTGATGTCAAACACCAATGGTTATGGGATCAACTATCTCCCCTTACAGGGTCAAGAAACATACACACTAGTCTACTCTGGAATATTGATGCCTTGTCTCGATATTCTCTCGACTAGGAACAGTTAAAGGATGTGCTTGTGGACTACACAAGTCCCGGTAGTATGATCCACATCATAGTCCTGGTAGTCAAGTAAACATCCTATGGGCTTTATCAACATGTATCAAATATACAGTATAATAATACAAGTGTACATGTTAAGATAAAGAGCAACCAGATAGCATACTATCATGTCGAGCAAGAAAGTCCTCTATATATATGTCCAAACATCCACTATATCATACAATAATGGCCTCTAGGGCATACATATTCCTAACAATCTCCCACTTGCACTAAAACAAGTTGTTGTAGTATCTCATACCCAACATCCAAAAAAGTCTCTCAAACTGCGTCTGGGGGAGGGCCTTCGTGAGTAGATCCGTCGTGTTGTCCTTCGTATCTACTCTCCTGACCTCGATCTCCCGGCGATCTACTATCTCCCGGATCAGGTGATACCGCCAAGAATATGTCTGGATCTCTGATAGGACTGGGGTTCCTTGGCCAAAGCCACTGCTCCATTGTTATCACAATACAAAGGTATTGGATGCTCAATAGATGGAACCACACCAAATTTAGCAATGAACTTCTTCATCCAGACAGCCTCTTTGGCAGTATCATTGGCAGCGATGTATTTAGCCTCCATCGTCGAATCTGCTACTGTATCTTGCTTGGAACTCTTCCAACATACCGCCCCTCCATTGAGGGTGAAGACAAAACCTGAGACCGACTTACTATCGTCCTTATCACTTTGGAAGCTCGAATTGGTAATGGACTCCACCTGGAGTTCTCCGTTACCATACACCAAGAACAATTCTTTAGTGCTTCTCAAGTACTTAAGAATGTTCTTCACAGCTGTCAAGTGCTTTTTTCCAGGATCCGATTGATACCTGCTCACCACACCTAGTGCGTAAGCTACATCCAGTCTGGTATATAACATCGCATACATGATAGACCCAATTGCAGAAGCATAGGGTATCACTGTCATACGAGCCCTCTCCAAATCAGTCTTGGGAGACATCTCTTTGGAGAGAGTGATTCCTGAACAAGCGGGTAAATTACCATGCTTAGAATCTTCCATACCAAACCTCTTTAGTATGGTGTCTATATACCTGGATTGGGACCATCCCAACATCCGCTTAGATCTATCTCTATAGATTTTTATTCTCAGGATGTAAGAGGCATCACCTAGATCTTTCATGGAGAACTTTTGTGATAAGAAGAGCTTGACCGAGTGTAGCATAGGAACATCATTTCCTATCAAGAGTATATCATCCACGTACAATACGAGAAAGACAACCTTACTCTCTACAACCTTTTTGTATATACAAGGTTCATCTTCGTTTTTGATGAAGTCAAACTCTTTGACTGCTACATCAAAACAGATGTTCCAGCTCCGCGATACCTGGTTTAATCCGTAAATTAATTTAAGTAGCTTGCACACCTTTCTGCTGCTCCCACTATCTACGAAGCCCTCTGGCTGTGTCATGTACACGCTCTCTTTTAAATCACCATTTAGAAAAGCCGTCTTGACGTTCATCTGCCAGATTTCGTAGTCATGGTATACAGCAATGACAAGTAGTATCCTGATGGACTTAAGTATAGCGACTGGAGAAAAGATTTCATCATAATCGACACCAGGTCGTTGACGAAAACCTTTAGCAACAAGTCTAGTTTTGAAGGTCTCAACCTTTCCATCTACACCAATTTTCTTCTTAAAGATCCACTTGCTCCCGATAGGTTTTACCCCTTCAGAAGAAACTTTCAAAGTCCATACTTTGTTGGTGTACATGGATTCCATCTCAGATCGCATAGCATCCATCCATTTCATAGAGTCTCCATTTATGATGGCTTGCTCAAAACTAGTTGGGTCATTATCTTCCATGATGCAATTCTCGCTCTCACCGTCTATGAGAAAACCGTAGTATCTCTCAGGTGGATGAGGAAACCTACTAGATCTGTGGAGTGGCTGAGATTCGTCGGAGACTATTGGATCCTCCGGTTCTATCAAATCATCAGTTGTAGTTTGTGTAGCTGGAACTACTTCCAGCTCTACCTCATTACCACTAATTCTTTCACAAGAAATTCCTTTTCTAAAAAGGTGGCATATTGAAAAACAAACACCTTTTGTTTCTTGGTGTGGTAGAAGATATATCCATGTGAATTCTTTGGATATCCCACAAACTGGCAAAGAATTGATCGTGCCTCGAATTTATTCGGATTCTGTTTTTTAACATAGGCCGGACAACCCCATATCTTAACTCGTTTAAGATATGGTCTCTTTCCACTTCATATCTCATATGGTGTTTTATGCACTGATTTTGATGGAACTTGATTCAATAGGTATGCAGCTGTCTCAAGCGTATAACCCCAAAAGGAAATAGGCAACTCAACATCACTCATCATAGAGCGCACCATATCTAATAGGGTGCGATTCCTCCGCTCCGATACTCCATTGTGATGTGGTGTATACGGAGGAGTAAGCTGAGAAAGAATCCCATTCTTTTTTAAATAGTCTCGGAATTTTGTGCTCATGTTTCTCCTCCCCGATCAGATCGAAGGATTTTAATAACTTTACCCATTTGGTTATCTACTTCGCACTTATATTCCTTGAATTTCTTAAAAGATTCAGATTTGTGTTTCATCAGGAATGCATGTCCGTATCTTGAGAGATCGTCGGTGAATGTAATGAAGTACGAGGAACCATTCCTGGCATGTGTAGACATAGGACCACATATATCACTATGTATCAGTCCCAAGAGTTCAGTAGCTCTTTCTCCGTGTCCAGTAAATAGAGTTTTGGTCATCTTCCTTTTAAGAAATGACTGGCAAGTTTCATTAGATGTAAATTCAAATTGATTTAAATATCCATCTTTATGCAACTTAGCTAGTCTTGTCGCATTGATATGACCTAGTCTACAATGCCATAAGAAAGCTTCTTTCATTTCTGAACTTTTTCTCTTATGCGTGTTCTGTATATTTAGAACTGTAATTTGATTTAAAATGTATGTACTGTTACACAACGTACCAAACCCAATCAACACTTGATTTAGGAAAATGTTCACAACATTTTCCTCAAATACAAAATTATATCCTTCTTTATGTAATAAAGAAACTGATATAATATTGCACATCATTTTAGGCACGTAATAACTGTCATTCAGAATCAATGTATTACTGTTTGGTAATACTAGGTGATATTCACCAACTGCTTTGGTTGCAACAATTGCTCCATTCCCTACCTTGAGAGACATATCACCATTTTCCAGTTCTCTACTTCTTCTTAACCCATATAACAAATTACAAATGTGGGATCCTGATCCGGTATCCAATACTCAGGACGTAGAGCATACTGAGAAACAGTTCTCGGTAACGAACACACCCGAAGAAGATGCATCATCATGCTCTTTATTCGTTCGGGGTGCTCAAACTTATGACAGTCATAAGATAGAGTGGAGCCAACGTTCCCCAGCTCAGTATAATAAGCGGGTTCGGTCAATACATCCATATTATTATCTTGATTAAGGCGTGTCATGGTCGCTACCTGGAGAGAGAGAGAAGGAAACGCTTTAGCGTTCGCTCTTTGCAAGATTAGATTGGTTATTATCTTATCTAATCAGGATGGCACCCACTGTTTTTATCAAATCTTCCTTCAAACCCTAAAAGGTAAGATTAGCCAGGATTAATTATACCCTACAAGTTCGCCAATCGGTCAGCCAGGCAGGTATTGGTACTCCGAAAGATTCATCCCATGCTTTCGCATGGAACTAATTAAATAACCTCGTTTCCGCAGGGGCATAACCACGTTAACACCTTTCTTATACACCTACTGGATCAGCTAATTATAAAGTGGAAAACTTTCGCAGGAGTAACTCTTACTCGCAGTGGGTATCGAGATCCAACTATCTCATAGAAAGTATGCAATCTCATTACAAATTTCAACACTTGAAATTCCCAATATCTGTTTTTACCCCTAACGACCTATGACCTTGACGGAGGTCAACAAACCATAGGCCGCTAGTCAAGTTCAACCCATTCATTTCGTGATAGAATTAAACCCACCCGCACGACCCTTGATGGAGGTCAACAAGGCCGTATGACTACCCTAATCCAATCGCATCACATGCTGCAGATAAGCACTAATCAGCTACCGCACATTACGCCTTGACAAGGTCAACAAACGTAGCACGAATACTAAATAGTCCTTATCTGAATTGACGGAGGGCTACGTTTGGTTTTGAAGAAAACCTTTTAACGTAATGAACTTGCTATCGTTGTAGAATCTAGTGATTTGAAAAGGAGTGGTTTAAGCTCCGCTTTTAAAATCGAGTAGTTTTCAAAACAAACCGAGTGGGTTGTAGGATTTGCTAGTTTTGCTAAAGAGGTCACTCCCGGTGAATGTATCTAGGCTCTTTCCTTATTGAATGAGGTGCTGGATATTCATAAAGGAATACCGCTATGCAAAGCAAAAACTAGAGCTACCTTTTTGAAAAATTTGATTCTACTACTTCTTTAGGTTTCTTATCTTATCATTAATCTCATTAATGACGTCCATTCATTTATGTTTCCTAAATATCACAGAAGAAACGAAAATAGAATGTACGCTTATGCCATTCGCATTCGTCATGGGGCCCCATCATGCACCGTTAGGTTACTTAACTAACGATAGAGCGGGGGCTGGACTAGCGTGGGTGCAAAACATAAGCAACGTTTATTATATATATCATATATATATAGTATTCGTCTCACGCAGTTATATGATCACATCACAGAACTCAAGCATCAGAATTCAATATATGAAATATTGGATATTCTAGGAGGTCCTTGTTTTAAATTAAGCCAGTAATGAAAAACACGGATTTCACGGTCATGATGAATAGCCAAACCCACAACCTTGGACCCCTACGAGAGCGGTAAGCAACCTTGCCAATTCTAGAGTTAGGAGACCCGGTCTCGACTTCTCGAGATGGTCTCCCACTGGACTCTAGAACCCGGTTACTTGTGCTCCCCGCCTTGGGTCCATCCTAATACGGAAAAGTAAATAATATACATCAATAGTGACATCATCCTTAACCCGGAAGTGTCCAAATAAAAGAATATTACATACAGTTTTTACATAAATGAAAAAAGAAAAACTCTCATCTCACGCAAAAACCCCCGGCTATTCAATCACGACGATCCAATATAATATATTACAGCAACACATAACATCACATGTCATCAACGAAAGTAAATATGCGTATCCCGAATGTCGTTGACGTATAGCAACGAGATCAGGGATACACCACATATTATACTTACGGTCGCAGAAAAGAAATGAAAAAAGTACAATAATTAGAATCCACAAATACCTTAGACATCATAAACCCGGAATATCACATATTTCGAATTTCATGCCTAACCTATAAACCTTGCATTTTAGTCTTGGATTGAAAACAATTTTCAATAATCAGTCGGGTAATTCAACAGGATTCCTGATAAATGATCGAATGCTCGTCGGGAATATTAGTAGATGGCCGCACCCCTTATGCCGTCGATGAAGTGTACTTAGGCAGAACACCGTGGCCGTGAGCACTTGAGTGGATGCTTTTGGCAACGGGGTTCTCCTACAGTCACTTGGTCGGGGCTATGGGGCGTGGCTATCTAGTAGTGTTTCCCGGCGAGTGTTCGCGTCAATACGAGATTGCGACGAAGTTTTAATCCGAATCGAAACTCCGTGGCAATCGATCAAACGAGACTAAACCGCTAGATTTACTAAACACTAACTAGTTTTCTCAAAACTAATTATTGTGGATTCCAAATATTGTATCATATATCATCATAATCTAGACGCCGTTAAATATTTCGATCGAATTATCAAACACCCACAAATCACAGAGACCTCAACAACTTGAGCCTCACTAAAAATACCCAGAATGTGCCAAATATCACAATGGAGCAGCACACGAAGCACGATCCCTCAAGTCCACAAACATGCGGCGGAACCGCGGCCAAACCAGGGGTTAGACCGCGATTCCACGGCGCTTTGAGGGAATTGGGTCCTCGTACTTCTTGGGGCTCCATCAAATAACCTGCACGATTTTCTGCATATTTTTAATCTGAAAATTCCAACTTTTGAAAATGGACAGAAACTTGACAAAATCCGGGTTTTGAAACTCGATCGAACATTTTAACGTCGTCTAGACATCTCTTAATGTTCTAGCTTGACTCTGATACCATGAAAGTGTTTCTCAGCACCACAGGGTTTTAACAGGCATCAAGCATGCAATTTAAAGAATTCTTGGGTGCTAAGCTACACTAACCTAGAATCTAACTAGAGTATTAGGGTTTAAAGCATGATATAATAAGTTCTATGCTAAGTGAAAGAGTTTACAACCTTTGTAGACCAAGTCCTTCACTTCTAAAGCTCCGAGTAGTAGTCCCTACGACTCCTCTTGGCTCCACTTGAAGAATGGATCGAGCTTGCTTTTCGATCTTCATGTCGAAAATGATCCACCTTAAAATATCTCTAGGTCAAGCTACCTCTTCACTAATCATGCATTAGTGAAGGAAACACCCTAATTCAAATGGCTAATCTAGAGTAGGATGATGAAGTAGGTGTTTTAGCTCACTTAGAACTCTCTTAAGCCCTAGAGTTCACAACTCATGTGAGGGTTAGGGCTTGGACGAATAAGAAGATGAAAATGGAGAGAGTGAAGGAAAAGAGCTAGCAAAATGATCAAGTGAAAAATGGCTCTCTCATTTCTCCTCACTTATTGAAGCATCAAATATATCAAATAATATATTGCAACCATGCTTCTATAGTGAAAGCATATGAATAAACAAATAGAAAAAGTCATGCCTCACCTATTCCACAAACATCTCTCCAATTTCCACCTCATTTTTCTATTTTCTCAAAATAGAAAATCGAAATATATATATATATATATATATATATATATATATATCACACATATATAAATATATATTAAGAGAAGAAAATAATTAATGAGCAATATATTAAGAGAAGAAAATAATTAGTGAGCAATAATATTAGTTAATATATAATTATATCAAATATAAATATATATCAAATTATTAAATCAATACTTGATTTAATAATCCGGTTATATCATATATAACCGACCAATATCATTTATCTGTATATCATATTATCAAGTCAACACTTGATTCAATAATCCGGTTATATCACAAATAACTTGACCGATATCAAATATCGCTAGATTAAAATACGGTATCATATACTCGTATTTAATCAGGCTCCCGCACATATTAGCATATGTGCCCTAATCCATTTTGCTTGAACTAGGAAAGCTCTGTGTGGGACTCTAAAGACTCGTCAATACACCAGCAGTAGGTAATGATTAAATCAGCTACCCATAAGCCGTCAGCGGTACTAGCTGGACCTAACGACTATCCAGGTATTGAGCGATTATAAGATCAAAAAGCAAGCTTGTCCAAACTCTCATGAAGTCTATAAGTAACACTTACCACACAGTCCGGTTTCTTCGTCTGATATGTCGCATATTGATTAGAGTTGGATTTTAAGATCAAAAATATAATTACCGCAATCAAGAATGGCGTCGCTTGGTAGCTAGCCGGTGAGTACGGGTCGGTCCACAGGGATTTTGTGTTTTCCTAATCGCGCTAACGAGTTAATTCCGATGGGTGTCGGATTGATTATCTCTAAAAGCTAAATTAATTTATACTAAGATTATTTAGATCTAAGTCTTACTAGGGTTAGGTTTAGGAGAAGTTGAGAGATTAAAAGTTTCCTCATCGCTTTCAATGCCCTATTATAGATCTATTAGGTGTTATGGTAATTATCAATAAAGTGGATTAGAATCATTTGGAAAGATGTTTCTTCCTCTAGGTTCTTATCCTTCCTTTATCGATCCTTACCCTAACCTCCATGGAAAACACGCGCAACCGGTCCTTTATGTAGGGTTCCTAGGCACACTCAAGTGGTTCCACAAGGCATCAACCATGCCAAATTCAAAAAAAAATCCAGTGCCGAGAAACCCCAAACTAGATCGTTAACTAGAGATTAGGCGAAAACGAATGCAAGTAAACAAGTTTACTCTAAAGTGAATGGAAATACAACCTTTGTAGATCCGGTCCTCCACTTCTTTAGCTCCGTGATGACGTCCTTTCGCTGCGATCACCGGGATCCCGGACTCTAGCGATGGTTTCGTCGGAGAAATGAGTGGGCTAGGTCGTTGACTTCGATGCCGAAGATGATCTACGTCGAGGCAACTCTAACTCAAGCTCCATCTTCACTAGCTCATGAAACTTGTGAAGAAAACACCCTATACAACATGGCAAGTGGTAGAGGATGAAGAAATAGGAAGTGGGTTCACTTTAGATTTTGATTTCTCACTTGGATTCATCACTTAGAATTTTCTAGCTAGCTTTCTTCAACTCATGAAGAAGATGAAGAAGAATAGAAAAGAATGAATTATTTTATTAGAAAATTCAAGTGATGCTTATCATTTTGCAACCATGGGTGAGGCTAACTCATGGAGAGAATAAACTAGGGTTTAGGTTTAATGGTTAGGTTAAGGCAAAAGACAAAATGGTCATGACTTTCAAAGCTTCATGAAGCTTCAAGTAAAGAACAAGAAAAACCACCATTTTGTTTAATCAAAATAAATAAAAAGAATAAAGAAAATAAAACCCTAAACCCTAACCATTAACTAAACCATGGTTTATTGCATACACACCCAAGTTTGCATGTATCATCAAACATGATACAAACTAGTGCACAAAACTATATCACATATACAATGTGCACATTCAAGTGAAAAAATAATCTTAAGTGAACCAATACTAGTTAATGTAAAGTAATATATCAAATATATAATTATACATTAAATCATTAAATCAACACTTGATTTAATGATCCGGTCATACTGCATATAACCGACTAATATCAATAGTAACAACTTATCGAATCAACACTTGATCCGATAACCCGGCTATATCGCATATAACCGATCAATGTCACAAATCGCGAGAATCGAATACAGTATCACATACTGGTATTATTCTCGGTCCCGCACATATCTCATATGCGCTCCTATTTCGTTTCGCTTGAGCCAGGAAATCTCTGTGTAGGACTCTAAAGACTCGTCAATACGCCGGCAGCAGGTGATGATCATATCAAACACCCACAAGCCGCAAGCGGTTTGCTAAACGTAACGGCCACCCGGGTATTGAGCGATCAGAAGATCAACGAGCAAGCCCGCTCACACTCCTGTGAATCCAACCAGTAACACTTACCGTACAGTCCGGTCTCGTCGTCTGATATGTCGCATATCTCGCCTAGGGGTGGTAAACGTCAGACCCCAGTAGCTCGATAAGTCGTGTCGATATGAGGTCTATAACAGTTCGAGAAACTACTGGTAACACTTACCAGTAAATCTCAGCAACCCTGGCCAGGGATTTCCGGTTATAGCCAATCGAACACAGCGCAACATCAACTCCCTATACCGGGAGAGACGAATCCCCTCCTATCGCTCATTGCCTCCATGTGATTCAGGACTGTACCCAAAAACCACCGTTTTGCACGCCCTCTTGGACGTGGTAAGGTGGAAATCAAAGCACAGTGGGAATCACACAAGACTCTATGACGATCTTGGGTCTACAGACTAACCTGTACCAGTGTCACCAGAGAAATACCATCTGACGTAAGGTATAATACCATCTGGGAGTTCTCGGCGAGTCCGTCCAGTGTACCCAGTCTCCACTGAGCACCCGTATATCATCTCTGATGTCAAACACTAATGGATTTGGGATCATCCATCGCCCATCTGTATGGGTCGAGAAGGTATACGCTAGTCTACACTGGTATATCGATGCCCTGTCTCGATACACCCACGACTAGGGACCTTGAAGGATGTACTTATGGACTACCATGTCCCCACTAGTATGATCTGCAACATAGTCCAGGTAGTCAAGTACACATCCTAAGGGCTTTACCAACATGTAACAGAGAGACAATCAGTGTACACGTTAAGGTAAAGAGCAACCAGATAGCATACTATCATGTCGAGCAAGAAAGTCCTCCCTATATATGTCCAAGCATCCACTACAATATACATCCTATGTATAGTAATGGCCTCTAGGGCATACATATAACTAACAATCTCCCACTTGCACTAGGGCCATCTGATGGCAGTGGTTGTAGTATCTCATACTCAACCATCCCATAAAAGTCTCTCTCTGGGAAAAAGCCTTTGTGAGTGGATCCGCCGTGTTGTCCTCTGAGTCTACTCTCCTAACCTCGATCACCGTGGAGATCAACTATCTCCATGATCAGGTGATGCTGCCTCAGAATACGTCTGGGTTACTGATGGGACGGACGTTCCTTGGCATAAGCCATAACTCCATTGTCACACAATGGGAGGAACTAAGTTCATCTCATGAACTAATATACACCCAGACAGCCTCTTTGGTAGCATCTTAAGTAGCGATGTATCTTGCCTTTAATCGTTTAGTATGTTACGGTATCTAGCTTGGAACTCTTTCCAACATACCGTCCCTCCATAGAGGGTAAAGACAATGCCTGTGACTGACATTCAGTCGTCCTTATCACCCTGGAACACTTCCAGTGATTCTCCCCAGGATCGATTGATACCATCTCACTACATCTAGTGAGAATCCTAACATCCATTTAGATCTATCTCATAGATCCAAAACCCAGGATTTAGTAGGTATCACTTTGATCCTATGTGGAGAATCATTGTGATAAGCGGAGATTGATCGAGCGTAGCATAGGAAACTCCTTCCCTATCAAGAGTATGACATCCACGTACTCTACGAGGATCGTCACCATACTCCCTACTACCTTTTTGTTTATACAAGGTTCATCTACCATTTTGATGATGTCAAACTCTTTGACTACCACATCAAAACAGACGTTCCAACTCCGCGATGCCTGCTTTATCTTATAAAGCATCTTGTACACGTTTCCGCTGCTCCCACTGTCTACGAAGCCCTCTGGCTGTGTACTTACAGATGCTCTCTTCTAAAACATCATTTTAGAAAAGCAGTCATGACACCCAACCTCCAGATATCGTAGTCATGGTATGTAGCCGTGGCAAGTAGGATCTGGATGGACTTAAGCATAGCCACTGAAAAAGGTTTCATCATTATCCACGCCTGGTCGATGATGAAAACCTTTAACACGTCTAGCTTTGAAACTCTCAACTTTTCCATGTACACCAAGTAATCTTCTCAAGATATACTTGCTCCTGATGGGGATTTAACTCTTCAGATAAAGCAACTAAAGTCCATACTTTGTTGGTGTATAAGGATTCCATCTCAGATCGCTAAGCATCCAGCCATTCTTACAGAGTCCCACTCCTGATGGCCAGCTCGAAACTAGTTGGGTCATCATCTCATGATGCAATCCTCGCTCCCACTGTCATAGAGAAACCGAAGTATCTCTCAGGTGGGTGAGGAACCCTGCTAGATCGGCGGAGAGGCTGAGGTTCGTTGGTTACTATTGAATCCTTTGGTTCTATCAAATCATCTGCTGTAGTTTGTATAGCTGGAACCTTTCTAGTTCTACATAACAGACCTGGCCTCGAGCTTATCCGGATTTTGCTTTTAGACATAGGCTGGACAACCCCAAATCTTAACCAACTTAAGATATGGGCTCTTCCCTTTCCATATCACATATGAAGTGGTAGGCAACTGATTTGATTCGAACCCTATTCAATAGGTATGCAGCTTCTCAAGTGCATAACCCCCAGAAGGAAACAGGTAACTCAGTAGTACTCATCATAGAGCGCACCATATCGAATAGGGTGCAATTGCTCCGCCCCGATATACCATCGTGCTATGGTGTATACGGAGGAGTAATGCTGAGAGAGAATCTCATTCTCCTTTAGAATAGTCCAGGAATTCTATGCACAAGTATTCTCCTCCTTGATCTCATCAAAGGACATAATACTTATACCCGTATTGGTTCTCTACTTCTAACTTATATTCTGTGAATATCTCAAAAGGTTCGGACTTGTGTTTCAACAGGAACATATGACTGAATCTTGAGAGATCATCAGAGAATGTAATGAAGTACAAAGAACCGGTCCTGGCATGTGTAGACGGGGGACCTTACATACATCAACATGTATTAATCCCAAGAGTTTACTAACTCTTTCTCTGTTTCCAATAAACAGAGCTGTGGTCATCTTATCTTTGTGACATGACCGGCAAGTTTTCACAAGATGTAAATTCAAACAGATTTAAATATGCATCTATGTGCAACTTAGCTAGTCAGGTCGCATTGATATGACCTAGTCTACAATACCTCAAGAAGGATCCGTTCATTTCTGAACTCTTCCTCTTTTGTGTGTTCCGTATACTAAAAACTGTAGTTTGATTTAGAACATCAATGCTTTTAGATAACGTGCCTGAACCGATCAACTTTTGATATAGGAAATGTTCAAAACATTATCCAACAATACAAAATTTTATCATTTCTTTACTAATAAAGAGACTGATATGATTTTGTATATCAGGTTCGGTATCTAATAACATTCGTTCAGAATCAATGTATTTGGAATACAGGGTGACAGTGACCAACAGACTTGGCTACAACACTTGCACCGTTTTCTGTCTCATGAAACTTATCACCCGTCCTCAGTTCTCTACCTATCTGTAGCCCATGTAACAGTTTACATATGCGGGATCCTGATCCGGTATCTCATACCCAGGACGTAAAGGATACTGAGAAACAGTTCTCTGTAATGAACACACCCGAAGGAGATGCATCATATATACTTTCTTCGTTTGGGCGGCATAGGAATTCAGGTATTCCTCTATTTCCTGCTCTGTCTTATAACAATTATAAGTTGGAGCGGGACCAACGTTCCCCAGCTCAGTATAGCAAGCGGGTTCGGTCAATAATCCGTATTATTTTCTTGATTAAGGCGTGATATGGTCGCTACCTGGAGAGAGAGAGAAGAAAACACTCTGCGTGCGCTCTTGCAAGATCAGATTGGTTATTATTTTATCTAATCAGGATGGCTCCCACTGTTTTTTATTAAATCATCCTTCAAACTCTAAAAGGAAAGACTAGCCGGGATTAATTACACGCTACAAGTTCGCCAATCTTTCAGCCAGGCCAGTGTCGGTACTTTGAGGGAGGTGCCCCGTGCTTTCGCACGGACCTAATTAATGTAAACCTCGTTGTCCCAGAGGCGTAACCCCATTGACACCTTTCTAGACACCTACTTGATCAGCTAATTGTAATGTGTAAAACTCTCCCAGGAGTAACAATTACTCGCAGCGGGTATCGGGATCCAACTATCTCATAGAAGGTATGCAATCTCATTGCAAATTTCAACACTTGAAATTCCAGATAATTTTGCCCCTAGCGTCCTATGACCTTGACGCAGGCTAACAAACCATAGTGCGCTAGTCAAGTTCAACCCGTCATTTCTTGATTGAATTAAACCCACCCGCACGACCCTTGACGCAGGCTAACAAAGTCGCACGACTACCCTAATCCAATCTGCATCATATGCATAAGCAGATAAATACTAGTTAGCTACCGCACACTACGCCGTGACGCAGGCCAACAAACGTAGCACGAATACTAACTACTACTTATCTGAAATGACGGAGGGTTACGACAGGTTTTTCTGAAAACCTATTGCGTAATGAACTTGATATCGTTGTAGAATCAAATGATTTTAAAATGGAGTGTTTTTGAGGCTTTTCTAGTTTTGCTAAAGGGGTCACTCCCGGTGAAGGGATCGTCGGCCCTTTCCTCGTCGAATGAGGTGCGGGATATATCATATATATCACCGTGCAAAGCAGAAACTATTGAAGCTATCAAAAGACAAACCGAGGGTGTAGCATCTGCCAGTTATTGCTAAAGGGGTCACTCCCGGTGAAGGGATCGTCGGCCCTTTCCTCATCGAATAAGGTGCAGGATATATCATATATACCGCTGTGCAAAGCAAGAACTGTAGCTACCTGTTTTATTTTTGAAATTCGATTCTACAACATCTTTAGGTTTCTTTTACTTTCATTAATCATATTAATGAAGTCTCATCATTTAAGTACCTAAACATCACAGATAAATACGACGTACACTTATGCCATCCGCATTTGCCTCGATGTCCCCTCGTGCACCGTTAGGTTAGGTAACTAACGGTAGAGCAGGGCAGGGCTAGCGCGGATGTAAAATATAAGTAACGCCTATATAATATATCATATATACTATATACAGTATTTATCACAGAACATCACATGATCACATCACAGATATCGCAGCAGAAGAATCATATGAAATATAGGATATACTAGGACGTCCGTGTTTTCAATACGAGCCAGTATAAAACACGGATTCCACGGTCGCGATGAATAGCCAAACCCACACCCCTAGACCCCTACAAGAGCGGCAAGCAACCCTACCAATTCTAGAGTTAGGAGACCCGGACTCGACTCCTCGAGTTGGTCTTCCACTGGACTCCAGAACC
The DNA here is from genome assembly GCA_030015575.1 of Agapanthus africanus. Taxonomy (NCBI): domain Eukaryota; kingdom Viridiplantae; phylum Streptophyta; class Magnoliopsida; order Asparagales; family Amaryllidaceae; genus Agapanthus; species Agapanthus africanus. Next base: position 831,507,192 of record CM057337.1, on the reverse strand, counting down.
CGGTTACTTGTGCCCTCCTCCTTGGGTCTATCCTAGTGCGGAAAAGTAAATAATATACAAAAGGTGACATCTTCCGCAACCTGGAAGTGCCCCAATAAAAGAATATTACATACAAGTTTTTACATGAATGAAAAAGAAAAACACTCATCTCACATAAAAACCCCCGGCTATTCAAACACGACGATCCAATATAACATATCCAGCAACACATAACATCACATGTCATCAACGTAAGTAAACATGCGTATCCCAATTGTCGTTGACATATAGCAACGAAACCGGTGAATTCACATATTACACTTACGGTCGCAGAAAAGAAAGTGTAAAACTACAACAGTTGGAATCCGCAACCTTCTCAGACATCGCATGCCTAATCATCTGAATTACTTAGACATCGCATGCCTAACAATTATAAACCTCGCATTTTAGTCTCATTTATCGAAAACTCTTTTCAATATCTAGTCGGGCAATTCAACAAGATTCCCGGCATCCTGACCGAATGCTCGTCGCAAACTTTAGTAGACGACCGCACCCCCGATACCATCGACGAAGTGCACTAAGGCGGAACACCGCTGCCGCGAGCACCCGAACGGATGTTTTCGGCGACGGGGTTCTCCTACAGTCACTTGGTCGGGACTATGGGGTGAGGCTGTCTATTAAGTTTACCCAGCGAGTATCCGCGTACGCTACGTGATTGCGACGGACTTTTGATCACATCAAAATTCCGTGGCAACCGATCAAGTGAGACTAAACTGCTATGTTTATAACATTCATTCAGTTATCTCATAACTACTTGTGAATTCTAAATATTGTATCACATTCCAGATAAATAGAAAATGTTAAACTTTCCGATCGAACAGTCAAACACCCAAGTTTTCCCGAAACAGCTCAACACATGAAATAAGTTTAAAAACATTCACTTCATGCCTCAGTACCAACGGTCCAGCCGTAGAAGGGTCAAGCCAACGCCTCACATATGGCACGCCGTACTCCCCCAAACCCTAAGGTTCAAAGGGCAGTTCAAGACGGTCATATAATCGAGTTAAGGTTTGTTGTCTTCTAGAGAGACCATCGCGTTACTTGCATTACTTACACCGTCATTAAACTACGGAAAAATCCAACAATTGGAAATTTCCCGGCAGGGGAAAAATTGGGTATTTATATCCGGTCGAACTTTTTAACATATTCTAAAATTACCCGGAAAAACACAAAGACAAAATTAGACAATCCGATCGAATCTACGAACTCCCAATACAACCCAGAAAACTCAACTCTTGAATAAATATTAAAAATTCCTATAAAATACAGCACCTCCAGAAACAAATTACTGTGCAAACCACGTGGCCTAACTCACCAGTATGGCCGCGGAACCGCCGCACAAGCAGGGGTGGGGCCGCGGTTCCGCGGCGCTTTGGTTGAGTTAGGGTCACGTGCTGCACAGTAACTCATACAATTCCCTGCTGAATTTTTTGGATATTTTTAATTTGGAAAATTCCACAGTTTTAAAAATTGGACAGAAAGGGGTACGAATTAGGGTTTCGTGTTTCGATCGGACTTCTAACATCGTCAACAGTTCACCTAAAGTTCTAGCTAGGCTCTGATACCACTGTAGGGTTCTTAGGCACACTCAAGTGGTTCCACAAGGCATCAACCATGCCAAATTCAAAAAAAAATCCGGTGCCGAGAAACCCCAAACTAGATCGTTAACTAGAAATTAGGCGAAAACGAATGCAAGTAAACAAGTTTACTCTAAAGTGAATGGAAATACAACCTTTGTAGATCCGGTCCTCCACTTCTTTAGCTCCGTGATGACGTCCTTTCGCTGCGATCACCGGGATCCCGGACTCTAGCGATGGTTTCGTCGGAGAAATGAGCGGGCTAGGTCGTTGACTTCGATGCCGAAGATGATCTACGTCGAGGCAACTCTAACTCAAGCTCCATCTTCACTAGCTCATGAAACTTGTGAAGAAAACACCCTATACAACATGGCAAGTGGTAGAGGATGAAGAAATAGGAAGTGGGTTCACTTTGGATTTTGATTTCTCACTTGGATTCATCACTTAGAATTTTCTAGCTAGCTTTCTTCAACTCATGAAGAAGATGAAGAAGAATAGAAAAGAATGAATTATTTTATTAGAAAATTCAAGTGATGCTTATCATTTTGCAACCATGGGTGAGGCTAACTCATGGAGAGAATAAACTAGGGTTTAGGTTTAATGGTTAGGTTAAGGCAAAAGACAAAATGGTCATGACTTTCAAAGCTTCATGAAGCTTCAAGTAAAGAACAAGAAAAGCCACCATTTTGTTTAATCAAAATAAATAAAAAGAATAAAGAAAATAAAACCCTAAACCCTAACCATTAACTAAACCATGGTTTATTGCATACACACCCAAGTTTGCATGTATCATCAAACATGATACAAACTAGTGCACAAAACTATATCACATATACAATGTGCACATTCAAGTGAGAAAATAATCTTAAGTGAACCAATACTAGTTAATGTAAAGTAATATATCAAATATATAATTATACATTAAATCATTAAATCAACACTTGATTTAATGATCCGGTCATACTGCATATAACCGACTAATATCAATAGTAACAACTTATCGAATCAACACTTGATCCGATAACCCGGCTATATCGCATATAACCGATCAATGTCACAAATCGCGAGAATCGAATACAGTATCACATACTGGTATTATTCTCGGTCCCGCACATATCTCATATGCGTTCCTATTTCGTTTCGCTTGAGCCAGGAAACCTCTGTGTAGGACTCTAAAGACTCGTCAATACGCCGGCAGCAGGTGATGATCATATCAAACACCCACAAGCCGCAAGCGGTCTGCTAAACGTAACGACCACCCGGGTATTGAGCGATCAGAAGATCAACGAGCAAGCCCGCTCACACTCCTGTGAATCCAACCAGTAACACTTACCGTACAGTCCGGTCTCGTCGTCTGATATGTCGCATATCTCGCCTAGGGGTGGTAAACGTCAGACCCCAGTAGCTCGATAAGTCGTGTCGATATGAGGTCTATAAGTTCGAGAAACTACTGGTAACACTTACCAGTAAATCTCAGCAACCCTGGCCAGGGATTTCCGGTTATAGCCAATCGAACACAGCGCAACATCAACTCCCTATACCGGGAGAGACGAATCCCCTCTTATCGCTCATTGCCTCCATGTGATTCAGGACTGTACCCAAAAACTACCGTTTTGCACGCCCTCTTGGACGTGGTAAGGTGGAAATCAAAGCACAGTGGGAATCACACAAGACTCTATGACGATCTTGGGTCTACAGACTAACCTGTACCAGTGTCACCAGAGAACTGCCATCTGACGTAAGGTATAATACCATCTGGGAGTTCTCGGCGAGTCCGTCCAGTGTACCCAGTCTCCACTGAGCACCCGTATATCATCTCTGATGCCAAACACCAATAGATATGGGATCATCCATCGCCCATCTGTATAGGTCGAGAAGGTATACGCTAGTCTACACTGGTATATCGATGCCCTGTCTCGATACACCCACGACTAGGGACCTTGAAAGATGTACTTATGGACTACCATGTCCCCACTAGTATGATCTGCATCATAGTCCAGGTAGTCAAGTACACATCCTAAGGGCTTTACCAACATGTAACAGAGAGACAATCAGTGTACACGTTAAGGTAAAGAGCAACCAGATAGCATACTATCATGTCGAGCAAGAAAGTCCTCCCTATATATCTCCAAGCATCCACTACAATATACATCCTATGTATAGTAATGGCCTCTAGGGCATACATATAACTAACAATTTATACTATGGTATCATCGTTACCTCTAGGGGTAAGGTGCCGCAGGAATCGGTGTATGTGTGTATGCATGGAGTTCTAATTATTATGTGCGATGGGGCAAGAAAGGGGTGAGAGATCTCATCTCTCAAACCTTTCCTTAAAGCTAACCCTAACAAGCGAGGAGGCTACTCGCTCATTAGGGAATTTAAAGACATTCTAAATTAAAGTAAACTAAGGCAAAGAAAATAAAGGAACTTACTAATTTTTATTGATGGCTCTCTCCAAACATCAACACAGTACAGATCTGAATTTATGAAATGAAAAGAGGCATCGATACTCTCCATAAAGAATTCTGAATTTTATTATTAAAAGGAGGCATGACCTAATACAATGATTTAGAGTTCCTATTTATAGAGGATAGGAAACCCTAGGTTACAATTGACCTGCATGTCTACATTTACACAAATACCCCTAGGTAGACCCATTCAGCACCGCAACAAAATTATAGTAAAATTTCTTGGCGACATGGCCTCTGGACGGCCGCGGAACCGCGGCCGCAGCATAGGTTGGGCTGCGGTTCCGCGGCCCAATGTTGAGCTTGTGCCGTGAAACTTTGCGGGCTGCTTCTGGGATTCTTGGGCTTCCTGTTTCTTTGGTTATTTCTTTAAAATAGCTTCTGGTTCGCTTCCAGATTTTTCAGTGAATAATTGTGGTGGACTTTAACCGTGGCTTCGCGATCTTGGATCTTGCGTTGCCTTGTACTTTGTAAACTGATCTTTGTGTAGGCTTTATCAAGATCCTTCTGTCTGTTGGTTGTAGTTCCACTTTTGCATCATCTTTTATCTTTTTCACTGTTTTAGATCCAAGAACCTGTAACCTGTAATATATAGCAGACATGCGTCAAAAGCACCTGTTTATTTATAAAACGAATAAGAATGGGAAATATAATAATGCAATATTATGGTATGAAAAAATACCCCCAAACTTATCTTTTGCTCGTCCTCGAGCAAACTTAGTTTTTATTCTCGACAAAAACCTAACCGCACTTTCACAGGAAAACGCGATTGCACTGAGCTCGTGCAACAAGCCGTTAAACCTCTAGGTGTCCCTAGTAGGAGGAGTGTTGTCTCCTGAGGGTTTTCAGCAGATACTACCCACAAAATCCTATCAATTAGGCTTTTCGACTTTTGTTCTCCAATTAGGTTTTCTAACAAGGAATTCTATTATCGTTGACTCGTAAATTATCCACCCATATTCTTCACACTTCCTCATTATTTAACTTAAGATTATATATGTTCTGCAGACCTACTTAGCTTTTGGCATCTCTTAAGTTTTCCTTCTAGGGTTCCATCTCCACTTAGGAATTTTTATCATCTCTATTAAAGATACAAGTTCTATTCTTCACTCCTTTCTCTCATCTAAATCCCAATCACATATCCCTACGCGTGTATATAAATCACCCCTACACTTGGAAATTCAAATCAAGCAATCATACTCTTGTCCGTTGTCCAAAGCACTTATTAATTGGTGAATTTTTAAATGAATTTTGCTTACACATCCTTCATGCGACCGTTAATACTTCTTGAGGTACAAACGACCGATTACAAAATGCGTTTGCACTTTAAAGCGTAATTCCTAGTCTTGCAACACTTAAGGCTTTTAGCAGTGACTCCCAAACCAGTTGGTCTAAAGCACTAGGTGATGAAGCACCCTCGCTAAATATTTTTTTATTAATGCAGCCTTAAGTAATCACAAAAACCAGTGTTCATTTTTTTTCTTTATTCACTTTTTATTTTCTTCGTACTAAGGACTTTAGACAAGAGCATTTCAAGGTCTCCTCTACTATTTCAAGTTTCAAGGTGTGTGTTTGTGCAATTTGTAGGGTATACATTTTCAGAATCTAGACTTAAGTTAGGAATTATTTTTCAAACTTATACTCTAATAAAAATATCAATACTTTTCCTTTGTTTTGACTTAGCCCAAAAAGTGAACTCAAAATTTGCCTATTTCTAAACAAACTACAAAGACATATATTTTCTACCGTTAAACTTTAAGGAAGGTTATTTTTAGGGTTTTTAATTTACGAAGTCTAAGATCTAGTTGTTCCTAGCCAATTAACCTATCTGTCAAACTCAAGTCCAATAAGGCTAAAATTGAATACATTAATTTTTATAATTTTTTGAAAATTTTCAATTTTTATGGATTTTAAAATAAGTATGCAAATGCAAAAATATGTACAAATGAATGCGAAGGAAAGAAGGCTTACCGAGCATACCCCCAAACTTAACTTTGACAATGTTCTCACTGTCATGCTACACCAAGAGGGTCCAAATGCCGGCACTCCCCTGTTTATTTATTTATAAATTTTTTTTATTGTTTTTAAATTTTTTCTTTCTTTTATTGTTAATAGAAAAAGAAAACAAAAAATATATATACATATATACAACAAGGTCTTCCCCGAACTAAACAAGGCCTTACACAAGCCAAAGGTTAGCACCAACCATTCAAAAATCTTATTGTGGTAATGGTATAGTTGGTGAAAGGAGGGAGTGGAAAGAAGAGAAATGAGAAGCACACGAGACCGTGTGGAAAGAAGAGTGGAATATGGTCTCGGCGGAGGAGAAGAATGGCGGAAAAGAGAAAGAAGTGGAGTACGATCTTGAGGGTGTAAATCGAGTGAATAAATTAGCGCAATTTGTGATGACCGATGTGTTAAAAGCGATTGTGCTAATCTATCAACCCGTCGAGAAATGGGGTCAAATCCCTCAAGATTCGCAAGAAAACATGGGTTCGTCGAACTTGGTATTGGAGATGAAAGCGTAACGGTCTTTTGTAAGGTCGGAATGATATGAAGGACAAAAGGGAGTGAATTAGGGATAGTCTCATTCTCACCGTAGTAAACTGTCTCGAACTTGAAAGATTCCAACAATGGTTCGAAACGACTGTAAGAAACCGAGTCTGATGGTTCAACTAACTCATCAGAAAATTCAAAGGACTCAAACTCGGGCGGTGAGTCATCAACATCGTCCGAAAAAGTGAAACACTCGTAAGTGTTATCGGCTGTGAGAACTGTGTCAGATTCAAAGGAAAATTTTTCAAGCTCACAGTCTTCAAGCGTGATCTTGTGCGTGGTCGGAACGATGGAAAGGAGAGAGGGTGATATAACAGTTAAAGGTTCAGGAGGATGAATTGGAAAATCCGTCACATCAAACAAAAATGGTTCAACCTCAATATTATCCTCAATACTCTCCTCAATACTATCCTCATAATTCTCCTCAAAATTTAGCTCATCCATGCCATTATCATCAAAATCAAGACGCATATGAAGTTCGGGAGAAACAATTAATGACTCGGGATGATGAATTGGAGATAAAATTTCAGTCAAATTTACGGGTTCATCATCCAAAATATTCCCGGCGTCAATATCCTCAATCAAGTGAAAATCAATTTTCTTAGACACCTCATCAAAAGAATGAATATTTATCAATTTAGGTTCTAGAGTGGAGGTGTAAATTTCAAAAGGATTCGGTGTGGTTTCACTCGAAAGGGATTCTTCACAGTCTGGCAAATCAAGCACTACAAAGTCACACAACTCGTTAGATGTTTTATTTTTAACTTGTGAATCATTTGGGACAATCGATGGAAAACCGGAGTTGTGGGCTTCAATTGGGTATGGGTAGGTCTGATTTGGGAATGTGTAGAACTCACTCGCTCCTCTCAAATTCTCACTCTGTCCAACCGTCTTCTCATACATTAGAAAATTTGAAGCTAGTTGGAAACTAGCGACCGGTTCACTAGGCTGTATAAGGGTGGCAATGGACGTATCCACATTCCTAACCATTTTGTTTGTTGCTGCGATGTACGCCTCCAACGACTGTTCTAGACTAGTTATGGGTTGTGAAGGGGTTTCGGTAAAAGATTCGAAATTGTTTGGATACGTGAAACTCCCAATTGGCTGTGTAGAAGCAGTGTCTTGTGAGGGTGGGAAAGTCGGATAGGACTGATAGGAATTGGATGGTTGGACAGGAGTAGGGTCAACAGTTGGATAAAAAGGTGAATGGACTTGTTGATCCCTAGAAGTGGATGTGTGGAGAGGAGTGAAAGATCGGCTACGAGATTGTGCAATGTGTTCAGCAATAGACAACGGTTTAGGAGTTACAACAGGACTCGAAAAAGTGGTATCAACATAAGAAGGTGGTGAAGGTTGACATGGTTGACACAAAGTGGGTTGTGAAGTCGAACTGTTTCTCCTAGACGCTTCTATTTGATCTTTCAAAGAAATTTTGGGCACGGAGGGATCTTCCTTAAATCGACCGAAACAATTGACGTACGAGGCAAAGTTAGATTCGGGATACCAAAGTTCGGCAAGAGATTTCTGATGTGGGGTACCCATGATAGAAGAAAGAGAAGAGAAAGTAGGTAGGTGGTGCAAGGAGTTCTTAGCGACAAAAGTTGCAAGTCTTTTTACAAAAAGATTTTTTCTTTTTCTTTTTTCTCTTTATTTGGAAATTTTTTGCAAAAAGATTTTCGAGAAAAGATATGCAAAACAGAAAAGATTTCTTGCAATCAATTTTTATTTTAAGTGCGGCACAAAGAATCCTGCACAAGATTTGTTATTTGGAGGGGAAAAGATTTTTAAGCGCAACGAATCCTGCAGGCAAAGTTACAGAAAATATATCAAGATTTACAGAGAAGAAAGAGGGAAACTTACAGAGAAATTTTCACGAACTGAAGACACCATGCAGCCGCGTTTCCGCGGTCTTAACGTGGATCCCACCGCGGAAAGGCGGTCACGTGACCGGTGCGGATCCCTAAAATTTTTCTGACGTTCTGAGAAATGCAGACGGCAGCGGTTCCGCGGTCTAAAGCGGCCTTGCGCGGCGGATCCGCGGTTGGCTAATGGTTTTAGCTCTCCAGATTTTTTGTGCTCCTCGGTGGTTGTAATCTTCTGTTGTTAGGATTATTTATTTCCTGTTTTGATTTCTGAGGATTTCCAGATCCGAATTTGTTCGTAAATCCTGCAAAATTCACACAAAAATACCCTTTCCAAAAATAACAGATGATATATTTTTATATTTTTTTTTGGTTTTTCAGTTTTTATGATTTTTTAGTTTATATTAACCCGAAATTGCAAAAAGGAAATTTTACGCCATCCCCGGCAACGGCGCCATTTGATTAGAGTTGGATTTTTAGATCAAAAATATAATTACCGCAATCAAGAACGGCGTCGCTTGGTAGCTAGCCGGTGAATACGGGTCGGTCCACAGGGATTTTGTGTTTTCCTAATCGCGCTAACGAGTTAATTCCGATGGGTGTTGGATTGATTATCTCTAAAAGCTAAATTAATTTATACTAAGATTATCTAGATCTAAGTCTTGCTAGGATTAGGTTTAGGAGAAGTTGAGAGATTAAAGGTTTCCTCACCGCTTTCAATGCCCTATTATAGATCTATTAGGTGTTATGGTAATTATCAATAAAGTGGATTAGAATCATTTGGGAAGATATTTCTTCCTCTAGGTTCTTATCCTTCCTTTATCGATCCTTACCCTAACCTCCATGGAAAACACGCGCAACCGGTCCTTTATACTACGGTATCACCGTTACCTCTAGGGGTAAGGTGCCGCAGGGAGCGGTGTATGCGTGTATGCATGGAGTTCTAATTATTATGTGCGATGGGGCAAGAAAGGGGTGAGAGATCTCATCTCTCAAACCTTTCCCTAAAGCTAACCCTAACAAGCGAGGAGACTACTCGCTCATTTGGGAATTTAAAGACATTCTAAATTAAAGTAAACTAAGGCAAAGAAAATAAAGGAACTTACTAATTTTTATTGATGGCTCTCTCCAAACATCAACACAGTACAGATTTGAATTTATGAAATGAAAAGAGGCATCGATACTCTCCATAAAGAATTCTGAATTTTATTATTAAAAGGAGGCATGACCTAATACAATGATTTAGAGTTCCTATTTATAGAGGATAGGAAACCCTAGGTTACAATTGACCCGCATGTCTACATTTACACAAATACCCCTAGGTAGACCCATTCAGCACCGCAACAAAATTATAGTAAAATTTCTTGATGACAAGGCCTCTGGACGGCCGCGGAACCGCGGCCGCAGCATAGGTTGGGCCGCGGTTCCGCGGCCCAATGTTGAGCTTGTGCTGTGAAACTTTGCGGGCTGCTTCTGGGATTCTTGGGCTTCCTGTTTCTTTGGTTATTTCTTTAAAATAGCTTCTGGTTCGCTTCCAGATTTTCCAGTGAATAATTGTGGTGGACTTTAACCGTGGCTTCGCGATCTTGGATCTTGCGTTGCCTTGTACTTTGTAAACTGATCTTTGTGTAGGCTTTATCAAGATCCTTCTGTTTGTTGGTTGTAGTTCCACTTTTGCATCATCTTTTATCTTTTTCACTGTTTTAGATCCAAGAACCTGTAACCTATAATATGTAGCAGACATGCATCAAAAGCACCTGTTTATTTATAAAACGAATAAGAATGGGGAATATAATAATGCAATATTATGGTATGAACACATATCGAGTTTAGGGATGGAATCGTCAGACCCCAGTAACTTGATAAGTCATGCCAATGTATGGCTCATAACGGTTCGAGAAACTACTGATAACACTTACCAGTAAATCTCATTACCCCTGGCCAGGGACTTATTGTTATAGCCAATCGAGTATAGCGCAACATCAACTCCCTATACCGGGAGAGACGAAGCCCTCCTATCGCTCACTGCCTCCATGTAACTCGGGACTGTACCTAAAATCCACCTGTTTGCACGACTCTTTTGAGCCGTGGTTAGGAGAAAATCAAAGCACAGTAGGAACCACACAAGACACTATGACGATCTCGGGTCTACAGACTAACCTGTACCAGTGTCACCAGAGAACTGCTATCTGATGATAGGTATAGTACCATCTAGGAGTTCTCGGCGAGTCCTGTTCGGTGTACCCATTCTCTAATGAGCACCTATGTACAATCTTTGATTTCAAACACCAATGGTTATGGGATCAACCATTTCCCCTTACAGGGTCAAGAAACGTACAAACTAGTATACTATAGAATATCAATGCCCTGTCTCGATACTGTTAGATATGTATGCCCTAGTGGCATGTATTGTATAGGATGCTAGGCATGTATATGTACAGAAACAATCTTTGCTCAAAATGATAGTATGCTATCTGGTTTATTTTCATCTTAACATGTGATGTGTTGTATTTCATATATTTATATACATGTTAATGAAGCCCTTAGGATTATGATTGACTGCCAGGATTATGATGTAGATCATACTAGTGGGGCCTGGGCCGTCTATAAGCATATCCTTTAACAGTTCCTAGTCGAGGGTATATCGAGACAGGGCATCGATATTACCAGAGTAGACTAGTGTGTACGTTTCTTGATCCTGGGGGCGATGGTTGATCCCACAACCATTGGTGTTTGATATCAAAGATTGTACACAGGTGCTCATTGGAGAATGGGTACACCGAACAGGACTCGTCGAGAACTCCTAGATGGTATATATACCTATTGTCAGATAGCAGTTCTCTGGTGACACTTGTACAGGTTAGTCTTTAGACCCGAGATCATCATAGTGTTTTGTGTGATTCCCATTGTGCTTTGATTTCCTCCCTACCACGGCTCTACTGAGTCGTGCAAACAGGTGGATTTTGGGTACAGTCCCGAATCACATAGAGGCAGTAAGCGATAGGAGGGGCTTCGTCTCTCCTGGTATAGGGAGTTGATGTCGCGCTATGCTTGATCGACCATAACAGCAAATCCCTGGTCAGGGTTCTCCAAAACAGGTGGATTTTGGATACTTCATTTTGCTTGAACTAGGAAACCTCTATGTGAGACTCTAAAGACTTGTCAATACACCAGCAGTAGGTAATGATTACATCAGCTACCCACAAGCCGTCAGCGGTACTAGCTGGACGTAACGGCTACCCAGATATTGAGCGATTAGAAGATCAACAAGCAAGCTTGTCCAAACTCTCATGAAGTCTATAAGTAACACTTACCGTACAATCCAGTTTCTTCATTTCTTCGTCTGATATGTTGCATATCGAGTTTAAGGATGGAATCGTCAGACCCCAGTAATTTGATAAGTCATGCCGATGTATGGCTCATAACGGTTCGAGAAACTACCGATAACACTTACCAGTAAATCTCATTACCCCTGGTCAGAGACTTACTTTTATTGCCAATCGAGCATAGCGCAACATCAACTCCCTATACCGGGAGAGACGAAACCCCTCCTATCGCTCACTGCCTCCATGTAACTCGGGACTGTACCTAAAATCCACCTGTTAGCACGACTCCTTTGAGCCATGGTAGGGAGAAAATCAAAGCATAGTAGGAATCACACAAGACACTATGAAGATCTCGGGTCTACAGACTAACCTGTATCAGTGTCACCAGAGAACTGCTATCTGACGATAGATATAGTACCATCTAGGAGTTCTCGGCGAGTCCTGTTCGGTGTACCCATTCTCTAATGAGCACCTATATACAATCTTTGATTTCAAACACCAATGGTTATGGGATCAACCATCGCCCCTTACAGGGCCAAGAAACGTACACACTAGTCTACTATGGAACATCGATGCGCTGTCTCGATACTGTTAGATATGTATACCCTAGAGGCCTGTATTGTATAGGATACTAGGCATGTATATGTATAGAAACAATCTTTGCTCAAAATGATAGTATACTATCTGGTTTATCTTCATCTTAACATGTGATGTGTTGTATTTCATATCTTTATATATATGTTGATGAAGCCCTTAGGATTATGATTGACTGCCAGGATTATGATGTAGAGCATACTAGTAGGGCCTGGGCAGTCTATAAGCATATCCTTTAACAGTTTCTAGTCGAGGGTATATCGAGACAGGGCATCTATATTACCAGAGTAGACTAGTGTGTACGTTTCTTGACCCTGGGGGCGATGGTTGATCCCACAACCATTGGTATTTGACATCAAAGATTGTACACAGGTGCTCATTGGAGAATGGGTATATCGAATAGGACTCGCCAAGAACTCCTAGATGGTATATATACCTATTGTCAGATAGCAGTTCTCTGGTGACACTTGTACAGGTTAGTCTGTAGACCCGAGATCGTCATAGTGTCTTGTGTGATTCCTACTGTGCTTTGATTTCCTCCCTACCACAGCTCTACTGAGTCGTGCAAACAGGTGGATTTTGGGTACAGTGCCGAATCACATGGAGGCAGTGAGCGTAGGAGGGGTTTCGTCTCTCCCGGTATAGGGAGTTGATGTCGCGCTATACTTGATCGGCCATAACAGCAAATCCCTGGCCAGGGTTCTCGAGATTTACTGATAAGAGTTATCAGTAGTTTCTCAAACCGTTATGGGCCGTAAATCAGCATGACTTATAAAGTTACCGGGGTCTGACATTTACCATCCCTAGACTTCATATGCGACGTATCAGACAAAGAGACCGGACTATACGGTAAGTGTTGCTTACAGGCTCATTAGGGTTGTGATGAGTTCGCTTGTCGGCCACCTTTTCGTCATGTACTTGGGTAGCCATTACGCACTGCTAGTACCGCTGACGTGCTTGTGGTTAAACCCACTACCAGCGTACCGTCGAGTCTTTAGAGTCCCACACAGAGGGTTCCCTGGTTAAGGAAAAAGATGTAGAGGTCGTAAGTTGTTATGGCAGGGTTTCGATCATGTTCGTGTAATGGTTACAGGAATAATGATCAGTTAATACTGGTAGGCTTTGGTTTAAGCCTCATACTGGTATTATATTATTGGATTATTTGTATTCGTATTTTTCGGAATTCGGATACGGGTATACTTGTACGGTATACGGTGAGGAGTATTCTTGTAATTGTTACAAGAATACATTCTAGAAGGAGACACCTCATAAACGGTTTTCATTTTGTGAAAATGGAAATGAAGAGGTGGAATTTGGAGAATGTCAAAGCATGGATGAAGGAATGGCTTAATTCTTTTTATATTCATTTGGGTTTACTATTGAAGCATGGTGCATTATTTTAATGTCAAAGCATGGATGAAGGAATGGCTTAATTCTTTTTATATTCATTTGGGTTTACTATTGAAGTATGGTGCATTATTTTTGTAGAAAAATAATGCATGCTTCAGTTTTTGTTATGAGCCATATCTTTTCTTCATGCTAGATATTTTTTTCATTCATCACATTCACCTTCTCTCTCCTCATTATCTCCTCCCTCAACCTCTTGACCTAAATCACTCACATGAGTTATGAATCATAGGTCAAGAGACATAAAAATCTAATGCTTGATCTCTACATCATCTAAGTGATCATTTCTAGCACTCTTGATCTCTTAGTTAAACTCTTGTGAAGAGTTTGTAGCTTGTTCGATGGCTCTTGGGTGGATCGTCTTGGATCTTAAGGTGGCCGGAAACCGAGTTCTTTACGACCACAAGGAGCCTAGGAGTCGCATCCAAACAAAGACCCGAAGGACCGGTTCTATAGGTATAACACTATCATAGTAGATAAGATCTCTAGATAGGTTTGCTAGTTATGGTTTAGCACAAGATCTTGGTTTATGTAGGTGTTGCATGCAAGAAAATTTTTGTTTACCGCTTCCGCCTCCTTACAAGTGTTGTGAGAGTGTGCAACATCCATTAATATAGTATCAGAGCCTAACTAAACCACAACTAGTTGTTTAGACGACGTTTAAAGCTTCGAACACGAAACAACTCCAAAACCGTATTTCAAAACCCTGCTCTCTGCAAATTTTTCAAAAGTGTTCTGAATTTTTTTTAAGTATGTGCAGAATACTTGTTATGAAATAACTAGACAACCCTAGAAAAACGAGCCCCAACTACCAGAATTTTCCCGGCGACATCATCAATTTTTCCGGCGTCGCCGGTTGAACAGTAGAGTTTGGGCTTGGGTTTTTTAGGCTTATCTATACACTGGGTTTTTGGATTTATGTTATTGTTTAATTATTTTCAGATTACATGTGATGTAACCTAAGTGTTAAGGAAAATCGGAGTGTTTCGAAATCGAACTTTTAATGTCGTTTATCCGCTTTTTAGTTTGTCATGTGTTTGAAACGTCCACTAATTGCTATACGACGATTAGTGGGGGTTGCACATATGTATATTATATGATGGTATGTGTATATGAATGTGTTGGATCGCCGTGGATGAATAGCAGGGGGATGTGAGAAGAGTGTTTTTCTTTTCTTTCATTCATGTAATTTGTAAAAAGCAATGTAATATTATTTTGCGGGGAACATCCGGGTTGAGGTTGTAGCCACCGTTGTATAATTTCTTTTTACTGTTTTTGCTCCTAGGATAGACCCAAGGTGGGGTGCACAAACTACTAGGTTCTCGAAGTGCCGAGTGGCCTACTCACTTTGTTGAGGGAGGTTACTTCACTTCGGGAATTTGGCGGATAGTTTGCCGCACCCGTAGGGGTCTAGAGTGGGGTTTTGGCTATTCATCACGACTATGGAACCCGTCTTTTATTAAGGGCTTAAATGAAATACAGAATTTCTAGCATATCCAATGTATTCATCTGTGATTTGGAATGTTTATAAATGCGTGCGACGAATGGCTATTTATATATGAGATATATAATAAACGTTGCTTATGTTTTGCACCCGCGCTAGTCCAGCCCCCGCTCTGCCGTTAGTTAAGTAACCTAACGTTCCATGATGGGGCCCCATGGCGAATGCATATGGCATAAGCGTACGTTCTATTTTCGTTTCTTTTCTGTGATGTTTAGGAAACGTAAATGATGGGACAACATTAATATGATTAATGTTAAGAAAAAGAAACCTAAAAATATTGTAGAATCAAACTTTTTAAAATGGGTAGCTCTAGTTTTTGCTTTGCATAGTGGTATTCCTTGATGAATATCCAGCACCTCATTCGATGAGGAAAGGGCCGAGATCCCTTCACCGGGAGTGACCCCTTTAACGAAACTAGCAAATGTTACGAAGTACTCAATTGTTTTTATAGTTGATCTAATTTTTGCTTTGCATCGTAGTATTCATGAATATCCAGCACCTCATTCGATGAGGAAAGAGCCGAGATCCCTTCACCGGGAGTAACCTCTTTAGCAAAATTAGAAAGATACTACAAAACCATTCGACTTTTAAAACTGGAGTTTAAACTACTCTTTTCACTAGATTCTACAACGATATCAAGTTCAAAACGTTAAGGGTTTTCATAAAAACCATACGTTGCCCTCCGCCATTTTAGGAAGCAGAGTACTTAGTATTCGTGCCACGTTTGTTGATTATAGTTAAGGCGTGGTGTACGGTAGCTAAGTGATGTCTTCCTACAAAGCATTTGATGTGATCGATTAGGACATTCTTATGACTTTGTTGACCATAGTTAAGGGTCATGCGGGTGGGTCTAAATCAATCACGAAATGGCGGGTAGAACTTGAATAGTGCTTATAATTTATTGACCATTGTTAAGGTCATAAGACACTAGGGGTAAAAATCATATCGGGAATTTCAAGAGTTGAAATTTGCAATGAGATTGCATACCTTCTATTTGATAGTTGGATCTCGATCCCACTGTGAGTAAAAGTTACTCCCGGGAGAGTTTTGCACTTTACAATTAGCTAATCCAGTAGGTGTCTAGAAAGGTGTCAACGGGGTTACGCTTTTAGGAAAACGAGGTTTATTTTAATTAGGTCCGTGCGAAAGCACGGGAACCTCCCTCGGAGTATCGACACTGGCCTGGCCGACCGGTAAGCAAACTTGTAGATTGCAATTAATCCTGGCTAATTTTCTTTTTAAGGTTTGAAGGAAAATTTGATAAAAAGCAGTGTGAGACATCGATTAGATAAGATTAATAACCAATCTAATTGTGCAAGAGCAATCGCTGAGTGTCTTCTTTTCTCTCTCCTAATGGCAGATACCTATGACGGGACTTAAGCTTTTATTAGACAAGAATAAACTCACGGGGCCGAATTTCAAAGATTGGTTAAGGAACGTAAATATTGCCCTGACCTATGATAAGGCCGGATACGTTTTGACTACTCCAGCCCCTCCTAGCCCAGGCCCTGATTCTTAAGTTGCGGATAAAGAAATCCGCAAGACATGGGATATCTCGCGCTTGATTCTATGAACAATGAACATCAGAAGCAGCACGAGAAGATGGATGTACAATCCATTTTTCTCCATACAAAGGAGTTTTATGGAGAGCAATTTCGTACTCTCCAATACGAGGCATCTCGAAAGTTGTTTCAGATGCGGATGGCTGCTGGCACGTCTGTAGGTGACCATGTATTGAAGATGATTGGACTTATCAAAGAACTAGAGGACTTGGGTTGGACCATTGAGAATGAATAGTATGTTGATATTGTTCTACAGTCCCTTCCCCCTGCCTTTGCTCAGTTCGTTGTAAACTTCAACATGCACAACATGAAGAAGTCATTACCTGAACTCCTCAATATGTTGAGGAGTACAGAGAGCACGCTAAAGGCAGCAAAAACTCCCGTTCTAATTGTTGGGCCACCTTCCTCTTCCGTCCCGAAAGTCAAGGCTAAGGGTAAGAAGAAGAAGAATCTCATCAAGCCGAGAGGAGTGAAAAAGGCACCGGGAAAGGACAGGATAAGGGCTGCTGTGAAAGGACGAGGGGAATGCTTCCACTGCCACCAGATTGGGCACTGTAAGAGAAACTGCGTTGGATACCTGGCTGGCCTCAAGAAGAAGAAGTATGGTGATGCTTCCATTTCAGGTGTGTTTGTAACAGAAAACTATTTTTCAATTAACTCTGCTTCCTGGGTATTACATACCGGGTCAGGATCTCACATCTGTAATTGTGTGCAGGGGCTGAGAAATAGCAGGTTTTTGAAGAAAGGTGATCACACTCTCCGAGTTGGGAATGGTTCATCTATACATGCTGTAGCAGTAGGAGAGTATCACATTGGTTTGCCGTCGGGTTGTATATTGGTTTTGAACCCATGTTATTTTGTACCTTCAATGTTATGTAATATTATATATGTACCATTGTTGGACAATGCTGGATATAATTTTGTATTACAATCTAATGTTATGAACATTAACCTTAATCAAAAGTTGATTGGCTCTGGTACATTAAATAACGGGATATACGTCCTAAACCAGCACACAATTTTCAATATACAACACACAAACAAAAGGAAGATTTCAGACATAAATGAAACTTTCATTTGGCATTGTAGACTTGGTAATATTAATGAAACAAGACTAACCAAGCTACATAAAGATGGATATTTAAACTCTTTTGAATATAAATCTTATGCGACTTGCCAGTCTTGTATCAAAGGTAAAATGACCGAAACTCCGTTTAATGGACACGGAGAGAGAGCTACCGAACTCTCAGGACTTTTACATAGTGATGTATGTAGACCAATGTCTACACATGCGAGAGGTGGTTTTTCGTACTTCATAACTTTTACAGATGATTTCTCGAGATTCGGACACGTGTTCTTGTTGAAACATAAGTCCAAAGCCTTTGAAAAGTTCAAAGAGTATAAATCTGAAGTAGAAAAACAAACAGGCTTGAGTATCAAGAAACTTCGATCGGATCGAGGATGTGGGTATCTAAGCTCAGAGTTTCTAGATTTCCTAAAAGAGAATGTGATTCTCTCTCAGCTCACTCCTCCGTACACACCACAACACAACGGGGTGTCGGAACGGAGGAATCATACCCTATTAGATATGGTACGATCAATGATGAGTGATGCTGAGTTACCACTTTCATTATGGGGGCACGCATTGGAGACTGTGATTTATTTATTGAATAGGGTTCCGACCAAAACCATGTCAACCACTCCATATGAGATATGGTATGGGAAGAGACTATCTCTTAAACGAGTTAGGATATGGGGTTGTCCGGCTCATGTGAAAAAGCAGAATCCGGACAAACTCGAGACACGATCGGTTTTGTGTAAATTTGTGGGATATCCAAAACACTCGTATGGATATTTTTTCTATCACAAGAAGGAATAAAGAGTGTTTGTTTCTCAGTATGCCATATTTTTAGAAAATGAATTTTTTACAAATGATACTGTTTGCAATGCGGTAGAACTAGAAGAAATTCCAGATACACAAACCATTACCGATGATTTGGTTGAACCTGAGGTTTCAATAGAACCTAACGAATCTCAGCCACTCCGTAGATCTAATAGGACTTCCCGCCCACCTGATAGATACTATGGTTTTCTAATTGATGGTGATAGAGAAGATTGCATCATGGATGATGATGATCCTACTAGTTTTCAGCAAGCTATCACGAGTGGTGACTCAGTGAAGTGGCTGGATGCCATGAGATCCGAAATGGAATCCATGCACACCAACAAAGTATGGACTTTGGAGGTTGCACCTTCTGGAGTAAAACCCATAGGGTGCAAATGGATCTTTAAGAGAAAAATCGGTGTGGATGGTCAGGTGGAGACCTATAAAGCTAGGCTGGTAGCTAAAGATTTCGTCAAAGACCAGGCTTGGACTATGATGAAACTTTTTCACCAGTCACGATGCTCAAATCCATTTGGACCCTGCTTGCTATAGCTGCTCACTATGATTATGAGATCTGGCAGATGGATGTTAAAACTGCAATTCTAAATGGTGATTTAGAAAAATGTGTTTTTATGGATCAGCCAGAAGGTTTCATTGATAGTGGGAGTAGCAGAAAAGCATGCGGGTTGCTTAAATCCATCTATGGATTAAAGCAGGTATCATGGAGTTGGAACATCTGCTTTGATGATATAATCAAAGAGTTTAGTTTTATCAAAAATGTAGATGAACCATGTATTTATAAAAGGATTGTAGAGAGTACTGTTACATTCCTCGTATTGTACGTGGACGACATTCTCTTGATAAGAAATAATGTTCCTATGCTACAATCGGTCAAACTATTCCTATCGCAGAGGTTCTCCATGAAAGACCTGGGTGATGCCTCGTACATTCTAAGGATTAAGATCTATAGAGATAGATCTAAGAAATTATTGGGATTGTCCCAATCGAGATACATTGACACCATATTAAAGAGGTTTAGTATGGAATATTCCAAGTGATGTAATTTACCCGCTTGTCACGGGATCACCCTCTCCAAAGAGATATCTCCAAAGACTGATGAGGAGAGGGCTCACATGAGCATTATACCCTACGCTTCAGCGGTAGGATCTATAATGTATGTGATGTTGTGTACTCGTCCAGATGTAGCTTATGCACTAAGTGCAGTAAGCAGGTATCAATCCAATCCAGGGGAGAAACATTGGACTGCTGTGAAGAACATTCTGAAGTACTTGAGAAGAACTAAAAAAATGTTCTTGGTGTATGGTAACGGAGATCTCCAAATGGAGGGCTTTACCGACTCCAGCTTCCAGAGCGACAAGGATGATAGTAAGTCCATCTCAGGGTTTGTATTTACCCTAAATGGAGGGACGGTATGTTGGAAGAGTTCCAAGCAAGATACCGTCGCTGACTCCACGATGGAAGCTGAGTATATTGTTGCTAATGATGTCGCAAAAGAGGCAGTCTGGATGAGAAAGTTCATTTTTGAACTTCAGGTGGTTCCATCCATTGCTAATCCAATACCTCTGTATTGCGATAACAATGGAGCAATGAATTTGGCAAAGGAGCCGAGGTCCCATCAGAAATCCAGACATATCTTGAGGCGGTATCACCTCATCAGGGAGATAGTGGATCGCCACGACATCAAGGTACGGAGAGTAGACATGAAAGACAACACAGCAGATCTATTCACCAAGGCCATCTCTCAAGTCCAGTTTGAGAAACTGTTCGAGATGTTGGGCATGCGGTACGCCGGCAACTGATTCAAGTGTGGACAGTGGGTACTTATTGCACCAACTACATGCCTTAGTGCAAGTGGAAGATTGTTAGATATGTATGCCTTAGAGGCCTGTATTATATAGGATGCTAGGCATGTATATGTACAGAAACAATCTTTGCTCGAAATGATAGTATACTATCTGGTTTATCTTCATCTTAACGTGTGTTGTGTTGTATTTCATATCTTTATATACATGTTGATGAAGCCCTTAGGATTATGCTTGACTGCCAGGATTATGATGTAGATCATACTAGTGGGTCCTGGGCAGTCTGTAAGCATATCCTTTAACAGTTCCTAGTCGAGGGTATATCGAGACAGGGCATCGATATTACCAAAGTAGACTAGTGTGTACGTTTCTTGACCCTGGGGCGATGGTTGATCCGACAACCATTGGTGTTTGACATCAAAAATTGTACACAGGTGCTCATTGGAGAATGGGTACACCGAACAGGACTCGCCGAGAACTCCTAGATGGTATATATACCTATTGTCAGATAGCAGTTCTCTGGTGACACTTGTACAGGTTAGTCTATAGACCTGAGATCGTCATAGTGTCTTGTATGATTCCCACTGTTCTTTGATTTCCTCCCTACCACGGCTCTACCGATTCGTGCAAACAGGTGGATTTTAAGTACAGTCCCAAATCACATGGAGGCAGTGAGCGATAGGAGGGATTTCGTCTTTCTCAGTATAGGAAGTTGATGTCGCGCTATGCTTGATCGGCCATAACAGCAAATCCCTGGACAGGGTTCTCGAGATTTACTGATAAGAGTTATCAGTAGTTTCTCGAACCGTTATGGGCCATAAATCAGCATGACTTATAAAGTTACTGGGGTCTGCATTTACCACCCATAGACTTCATATGCGACGTATCAGACGAAGAGACCGGACTGTACGGTAAGTGTTTCTTACAGGCTCGTTAGGGTTGTGATGAGTTCGCTCGTCGGCCACTTTTTCTTCATGTACCTGGGTAGCCATTACGCACAGTGTCATGACCTGCTTCCTAGAGTGCGCTAGGATCGGCACGTGACAGAGCCAACCATGGTATCTGTGGCTAGAAAACATCATTCCACAGTCATATTACGGCTGTCTATAAGATATCAAGAACAGTAAACTAAACTAAACTATCTAGTACATGTCCATATGCCAGAATAAACGAGTCAAGAAATAATATGCGGAAGCAATAAATCCAATAAACAATAACATCTGGAAAGTACGTCCCAAATACGGGCTCACATCAGGAAATGAAAGTACGGAAATAAAACTAAACTAAACTAGATACTAACAGGATCCTTATTGCTCAGCTTGACTGCGAAAATACTCCTGAGCAGCCTGCGAAAGAGACAGAGGATCTGGGCCATGCAAAACCCAGACGTCAGTGCGTCATAATATCAACAATAATAAACAGGATACACGAGATATGCAGGCATGAATATAAACGATGATATGAATATAACCGGTAAACATGGATATGCAACAGTGAAGTGTATACATGCAGGTGAAGTGCAGTGAGTAATCTAAACTATACTACTGGGTTATCTATTCTAAAGTTTTCAAAATTAATTAATATAATTCTCATCGTAACCCATCGGTCTATGCCCCGTTCATTCCCTACGGGACCACGGCAACAGGATTATTCCGTAACGTTCGGAAAAACAGCAAACAATATATTCCGTAACGCCCGGAAAAATGGCAAACAATATTTTCCGTAACGCCCGGGAAAACGGCAAACAATATAATAGCCCTTTGAGTTACGTTTGGTTACATTCTTGATTTCCCCTTACCCCCAAGGTTATGTGTTCAAGTCAGGTATTACCAATTGATATCTAATGCCAACACAGGATCAAGCAGGTACATGTTTTGTCTATACAGACAACAGTAACGTCCATCGGGACAACAAGTCAGGGTTGTCGACATTAGTAACAAGATCAGGTATCAAGTCAAGCAGTGGTGTATCAGGTCATGTCAGGTGGTGTACAGTGTATCCAATGGATGCCCAACAGTAAAATGTAACTAGTATTGAAACATGGTAAAATACGGATGCACAAGTGTTTATCAGGCATCACATCTACAACTCCATGACTAAGTAGGATGTACATTATCAAGCATAAGGTGCCAATGTAACAGTAATATGAAATGATATGATCTGGAATGCAGCTAGATGTATAATAAATAACATGGATACGAACAGATATCGGAAAAACGGTAAAACTGTAACATGGATGTTAAATGCCATAAACATGTAATAATTCTATACCGATAGATGTAAAATATGTTGCATAGCCTGTAGCGAGATAAAATTGCATGCGGCTAGATATATAATAAATTGTACGGATGCGAACGGATATTGTAAAACTGTAAAACTGTAACATAGGATGCACAATGCAATGAACATGTAATATTATTATTAATATGGATGCAAATGTAATAATATAGCATGTAGCAAGATAAATTTGCATGCAACTAGATATGTAATAAATGACACGGATACGAACGGCTATCCGAAAACAGTAAAACAGTAACATGGATATACAATACAGTAAACATGTGATATTTTTAGTCATATGGATGCAAAATATATATCATAGCATGTAGCAAGATAAACTTGCCTGATCGGATCTCAATACGGGGTGCGTACGCAGCGTCCGACATCGGGTAAATGTCGCAATGTACACGCGCGCGCATGGGACAAGACCAGGCAAAGCAAGAATGTGACCATGCTGGCTGGAAACGTCCACTGGGTCGCCTGGATCGTCGGCAATGGCACGGCTCCGGCGATCACCGGGAAAACCAAGAAGAAGAAAGAGAAGAAGAAGAAGAAGAAGAAGAGGAAGAAGAAGAAGAAGGCTGTGGGTTTGGTGCTCTGGGTTTGGGTTTCTGGGACAGAGAAGAAGGCGAGGAGGTGATGACGTCGAGGGGTTTTTTGGCGATGGGGTTGTGGGTGCTAGGTTTGCAGGGTGTGCAGGGAGTTGTCGGTTTGCAGGTGAGATGAGAGGAGAATGGGTTAAGGTGGTGTCGAGTGCGCGGAAGCGATAGGGTCGGAGCTCCGGCAAGGGTGCAGGCGAGGTCGGAGGTGCTGGCGTTGGCGTGCATGGTTTCTTGGGTTGTGCAGGGGATGAGTCGGGAAGGAGGGGAAGTCGACGATGAGAGGAGGGAGGCGAGGTGAAGGCGGCGACGAGGTGCAGGCGAGGTCGAGGGTTAAGGTTCGCGAGGAGGCGGGAAAACAGACGAGGAAGAGAGGTGAAGAAACTGTGGGTTTTTAAAAAAAAATATTATATATATAATATATATAGTATTAAAGAGAGAGAGAGAGGTGCAGTTAAAGAATATATATATGGAAATATATATTTAATAATGAAAAAGAGAGAGAGTGAGGATGGGATTTGAAACTTTTAGGATATGATTTAATAAAATATTTAAAATATATATTTCAGTTATAAAACGTATATAAAACCAGTTTAATATAAAAAGAATTTTATATTATATATTTTGAGTTTTCTGGCTAATACAAAAATACTCCAAAACATGCCCGGATTAGGTCTAAAATTACGGATAATATACGTATCAACCAAAACTAAAAAGCGATATCCAGGTAACGAAAATGCATACCCGCAAGAACGGATACACGTAGCGTGCACGTAGCTATCCAAACGAGTCCGTTTCACTGAACGGGATGAGAACACGATGTACGGATGCTATAACAGGGTTAGGGGTATGAAGCAGGCCATGCAAGATATTTTTAAAATATTTTATTTGATTTTATATGTTATATTAAAAAATGCAGATGCCAGATATAATGCAGTTTTACAACGTGAAAGTACACGGATTCTCATAACCAGCCGGGATCAATCATAAACAGGAATCAAGACGGGTTTCCAGCAAGCGGGTCGGGTCGGATGCAAACACAGATACCAATTACACCATTCGCACCCATAACAATAATAAATCAAGAAATATCCACAATACAAATAAAATAATCAAATCAAGTATGGTATAACGAACTAGGGTGTTACATTATACCCAACTACAAAAAGAATTTCGTCCTCGAAATTCCCGAAAAAAGAAAAAACAAACACACATGAATCTAAGAAAAGAGGTGTGGAAACTTCTGCCGAATCTCATCTTCTCTCTCCCAAGTTGACTCTCCGTGTGAGTGATCCCCCCATGAAACAAGTACGAGAGGAATAACCTTGTTCTTAAGGACCCTTTTCTCTTCGATCAACAATCGACATCAGTCGTTCTTCATAGGTCAAGTCCTCCCTTACAGTCAGCTCCTAAAGATCCAGCACGTGTGTCTCATCTCGGACATACTTACGGAGTTGAGATACAAGAAACACGTCATGAACACTCGCCAAAAATGATGGTAAATCCAATCGATAATCCATTTCTCCAACACACTCGATAATATCGAAAGGCCCCACGAATCGAGGACTAAGCCTGCCTTGACTCCCAAAACGATCACTCCTCTAGTCGGTGATATCTTCAAGAATACAAGATCACCAACAGCGAACTCTAGAGGCCTTTTCGATGTATCGGCCCAACTCTTCTGCCGATCTTGTGCTGTCTTCATGTGATTCCGGATAGTATTAACCTTCTCTACTGTTTGCACGACCAAATCCGGTCCCAACAATCTTCGTTCTCAAACATCGTCCCAAAAAAACGGGTGAGCGACACTTGCGACCATATAACGCTTCGAATGGAGCCATCTAAATAGTCGCCTGAAATATGTTATTGTAAGAAAACTCCACCAAGTGTAGATGATCCTCCCATGAACCCTTGAAGTCAAACATGCAAGCTCTCAACATGTTTTCAAGAGTTTGGATCGTTCTTTCTGACCGGTCATCTGTCTGAGGATGATACGCGGTACTAAACTTCAATCGCGTCCCCAAACCTTCCTGTAAGCTCCTCCAGAAGTGCGATAAGAATCGGGTGCCACGATCGGAAATGATGCTTACAGGTACTCCATGCAATCTCATAATCTCTTGCATGTACCGCTCTGCTAACTCTTCCGTCGGCTGACCAACATGAAACGGTATGAAATGAGCTGCCTTGGTCAATCGATCAGCAATCACCTAAAATGCATTGTTGCCTTTTGGACTCAGCGGTAAAGCTGTCACGAAATCCGTGGTTATATGTTCCCACTTCCACTGAGGAATCGGAAGTGGTTGCAATAAACCAGCTACCCTTTGATGTTCAACCTTAACTTGCTGACACTCCAAGCACTTCACTACAAAGCGGGAAATCTCCCTTTCCAAGCCTTCAGAAATGTTGTCGTAGATCACGGTACATCTTCGTGCCTCCTGGATGTACGGAATATGCGGAACTGTGCACCTCCTTCATAACTTCTTCGCGAATATCTCCTTTCGGCACACGCAAACGACTACCGTATCGCAACGAACCATCCTCACGAATCAACAAGTTCGTACGAAGTCCCGGTTCAACCTGTTCTCAAACTTTTGCAATCTGGGATCCTGTGACTGCACCGTTTTAATAGTATCGATTAACGACGACTGTACTTGTAGCTGCATCAATTGTCCTGAAGAATGTGGTAACACAATCTCTAACTCGAATCTCCGAAAATCATTGATAAGCTCCTTCTGTGCAGTCAACATTCGAATTGCTGGCAACCGACTAAGCGCATCCGGTACTACATTAACTTTCCTGGGATAGTACCTGAGATCAATGTAACAACCATAATTTTTATACACTTTTTTCTATACAATTTTTTTTCAAAATATTTTTTTAAAAATCCACAAAGGGGTATTTAAACCTGAGCACAAGATTTAGGTAATTATTTTTGTTTTTAATTATAAGCTACAAGAATGAAATAACTCCATTTTTAGTGTACAAGAAATTACTTTAAATTTAATGAATACTAGGAGTATTTATTCTTGCTGCTATCAGTTTAAGTAATTAAAAACCACAATAATTACAAGAAGGAGCTTGTAGCTCATTGGTAATACCTTGCACTGCTGAACCAAGCCACCGGAGTTCAAATCCCATGCCCCACATTATTTTTGTATTTATTTTGTTTTAATTTTTTTTGGAAGTCAACGATAAAAAGGCCATAACTCCCAAAATATGTACTGGACAACAAAAAGTAAATATACCAAATTGTACCCCCAGAAAATCCCCGGCCACTGGAACCCTGACTCGGCCCGACTCGGCGCCGCCGGCCGGCGAATCGGCCGACTCGGTCCGGCGCCGCCGGCCGGACTTGGCCGGACGGCCGAGTCACCAACTGAGAAAAGTTGGCTCTTGACTTGGTCAACCCTCTTGCACACTTATTATACCTGGATCGGTTTTAATTTGGCCAATAAATCCCTTTTACTCCTAGGTTTAATGATTTTTAATGAATTTTTACATTTTTTAATATTTTTTTAATCCAAACCCTAACCCTAGCCTAGCCCTATATAAACACCCCTACCCTCTACCATTTCACACTACAACTCTAAGTCCACTCTCTCAAATTCTAAAGAACTCAGTACGTTAGAAAAAGAGCGAGAAGCGAAGCGCTGCCGAAACCGACGACGAATTCCGGCAATCGTACTAGAACCTTCGCGACGTTTTCGACGCACCGACAACCACCACTTTCTTAGCCTCCCTAGCTTGTCCAAACTTGTAAGTCCCATCTCTTCTATCTCTCTTTTCTTTAATATAAAAATACGACTTTTTGGAACCCGACGGAAATCGGAACAAACCGATTTCCGATTCGGTTTTTCTACAAATTTCCATTTGTCACCTAATCCATAATACCTACCTATATTCATGTTGACTATTAATCACCTAGAAACCAATTTAAATAAAGTTTCTCACATGAAACGATAGCTTTCTTGTAAAACCGTATTCTTTTCATAAAAATACCATAAAGTTTATTTTTCTTGTTCTAATTAATTCCCTCACTCTTAAATATGTTTATCTTGATCACTAAACTTGTAGAAATCAATTTGAATGAATTTTCACACATAAAATGATAACGTTTTCAAATACCGTATTCTTGCGCTTTAATACCTTCAAGTTTAATACATCATATTTAACCTCTAAAACTTCATTAAAACTTAAAATAAGTCACGAGGTAATGACCTACCTCTACACACACACAAATATAACCCTAATTGATAAACATCAAAATATAGAATACGAAAATACAGGACTTTTCACTAAAATACCATATTCTTTATAAACCTTTTCTAAAAGCTTTAAGTTGTACACAATTCTAAATAAAATCTTTTAAAATAAAAGTACGATATGTCATGGACATCGATCGTTTATCTAAACTGACTTTGTGGTGTCTAGGCTAGGCAAGTGAGCTTGGGTAACTTTAAAAGGCCCGTCTCACGATTCATGAGCGGATCCCTCCCTCCTCACTTGTACTTACCTGGCCACAATTGGCGGTGAAGAGGCGATTTGAGGCTTCTAATGACTTGTCGTTTAGACCTTAGAAATAGGCTAGTTGGCTTAGGAAACCCTATAAACTAAAATACGGAAAACTATACTCTTTTACAAATAAATACCTTATATTTATAAAACCATTTTCCTAAATGAATAGTATTTATAAAACCTAAGCAAAGTGCCACTACAACCCACTTTTGGGGAACCTGTTAGGGATAGTACGGTTCATCGTGCACCCGCAGGCTAGTAGTGCGAGATTCATACCTCCGCAAGGAGCATTCGGTCTCGAAAGGTTAAAATACGGCATTTAAGAAAAATGTGATTTTGGAAAAATAAAATATTTATTTAAAAATTATTGTTGTATTAAAATATATTTAATTATCATTTAGACGCCTATTTTATTATAATATAAACTTTCCACTTTTCCTAAAAAATTACAAGATTAACATTAAAATACTATGAAATTTCAAATATATCAATTAATACTTTCATTAGGATATATTCACTAGAATAACAAAAATAAAATTCATACTCATTATAACTATAAAGAAGAATAATAAATACTTGAGGTGTATTTTGAAAACTATACAATAGTACTTTTTACATAAAACCCCCTCAAGTTTTATAAATTACAATAAGGCCCCTAATAAATATAGAACTTCAAATTATCTTTCTTTTAGTCTGACTCGGGTTAGAGTCTGACTATTTCTGATCTGAATATGAATCAAGTCAATCTATATTCTTTATATTTCAACTCAAGATGAATACATGAATCCCAGAATCCAGTTCACAATCTATATAACTTGACTGAACCGAACCATGGATATTCCTTTTACATGTTTCCCAGTATTCCATTTACATGACTCCACGGTTATAACCGTTTCCTGATATCATGGTTTCGGTCAGTCGGTCAGTCAATCATGCAATCAATACAATTTTACAAGATAACAATACAAACAAGATATCGCGGGGTTTAAGGGGTAGATTGGTACGGAAGGTGTTAAAGGTGGCACGAGATGGTAAGATTAAGACACCTAACCTGAATCCAATTGCCGTTGTTCCGGGTTGTATAACGGAGCCTTGTACTTCCATTTGCCCTGGTCTCTAGCATACTGAGACCCCTCTCATATACACTGGCATCCTTCTGTACCAAGCTACAACAACAGCGTTAACACCATATTACTATAATATGACAATACAATACAACATTAAAAGCTACTCTCTCTCTCTCTCTCTTATTCTCTGTCTATTTCTCCTTTACCTTTGGGACTTACCGAGCGACCTGTTCGCTGACGACATTCTATTTCTTTCTTCTTTGAATGTCGTCAGGTGCGTTGGACCAAGCTGAGATCGCGCCATCGGTGAAGACTTGGAGCAGTTCCACGAAGACCCCGAGCTCTAGATATTGTACCTTGTTCTTTCTAGTATTTTCATTTCCTGTTATGCCACTGTTTAGGCATCGCTTTTCATTTCAGTTGTATTTCCTTTTCATGCATTGTACAAAGAATGTTATTAATAAAAGTTGCTGTTATTTCTATATCATTCGTCTCTTGTGATTTACTTTATATTGCTTAGCTACGCTTAGCGTATGTACTTCTGAGTACATACGTAGCGGACCTTGTAGCGTCCACTTCGCCGTACACTGGGAAGCGGGGCGTGACAGGTTTTGTTGGTGGCCCATGCAGGTCAGAGCTGTATGAATCCCTGTCATGCAGTTCTGGTCTGTGTGAACAACCTAAGCAATATAACACAAGAACTAGCAACTAAAACATTCTTTACAATTTATGTTCCTTGAATCTTATAATTTCTTTTCCTTGAATTCTATCATTTCCTGTATTTGAATTTGTCCCAACCCAAATTCTTCTTCAGGGTATGGATTCCCCGAACAACACCAGCACCAACATCAACAACACCCCTTCAGCACTACCTCTTACACCCGCTGTTCCTGCACCACCCACTGAGGAAACAATGCTATTTGAGGCGATCCACAGTCTTCTCGAGGGACATTAACAACTTTTGAACCGTCCTGAGACCGATGCACCGGGAGTAAAGAAATTCAGGGCTTTGCACCCAAAGCAGTTCTCTGGTAAAGGAAGTCCTCTTGAAGCGGAAGAATGGGCACAAAGCATCGAAGACGATCTGGCAGCAGCTCAAGTGCCAGACAACGCTTGGGTCCGTGTAGCAAAACTACAGCTCACGGATAATGCTCGCAATTAGTGGAAGGCGGAAGAAAGCCGTCTGGTACAGCCGATTGAATGGAAGACATTTTGTGAGAAGTTCGACGCGAAATATTTCCCTGTGACTGCCAGGTTCGCCATGGAGCAGCAGTTTATTCATCTACAGCAAGGATCAATATGGCACAAATCGGTAGATGAATACGACGCTGAATTCACCATATTGAGCCGATTCGCGGCACACTTGATACCGACGGACGACATCAGAGCCCGTCGCTTTCAACAAGGTTTGGACACCGAGATTAAGGCTGCTCTAGCCACAGGAAAGTTCTTGACTCACGAGGAAGCTCTGGAAGCTGCCAGCAGTTATGAGGCAGTAATAAAAGAGAGGGGCAGACCTCAGTCTGCAGGAGTCAAGCGCCCTGCCAACCAGATGGCAGGTGGAGCCTCTTCCAGGCCATTGTTTGAACCCAGGAGGACTGAAGAAATTTGCCATTACTGCCATAGAAAGGGACATTTGTGGAAGGACTGTAGGCGCGCAAAAGGCCTGTATCTAATTTGTGGTGCATCCAACCACGGAATTGGGAACTGTCCTTACAACAGCAACTCATCTCACACACACACCAACCAACCGCAGCGGCCAACCATCCAGGCTCCTGCAACTCGTCCTGCACTACCTGCTCCACCACCTGCACAGCCTACTCGCTAATTCCAACAGGCAATGAGGGACATGTCTAGAGGGCAGAGAAACAGGCCCCAAAGGCAGAATATGCCTCCAGCCAGAAGGAATGTACCACGGCGACAGACCTTCACATTGGAAGCCGTAGAAACCGAGACTGTAGGTCAAGGTAACACCGGTAAGCCTTTTTCACCCTTGTATCTCTTTGTTATTTATACACTATCTATACCACAACCACTAAACTTCTTTGCACTGTTACACTTTCCTTTTACAAATTTCGAGGACGAAATTTTTATAAGGAGGGTAGAATGTAACAACCCTAATTTTTATACACTTTCTCCTATACAATTTTTTTTCAAAATATTTTTTTAAAAATCCACAAAGGGGTATTTAAGCCTGAGCACAAGATTTAGGTAATTATTTTTGTTTTTAATTACAAGCTACAAGAATGAAATAACTCCATTTTTAGTGTACAAGAAATTACTTTAAATTTAATGAATACTAGGAGTATTTATTCTTTCTGCTATCAGTTTAAGTAATTAAAAACCATAATAATTACAAGAAGGAGCTTGTAGCTCATTGGTAATATCTTGCACTGCTGAACCAAGCCACCGGAGTTCAAATCCCATGCCCCACATTATTTTTGTATTTATTTTGTTTTAATTTTTTTTGGAAGTCAACGGTAAAAAGGCCATAACTCCCAAAATATGTACTGGACAACAAAAAGTAAATATACCAAATTGTACCCCCAGAAAATCCCCGGCCACTGGAACCCTGACTCGGCCCGACTCGGCGCCGCCGGCCGGCGAATCGGCCGACTCTGTCCGGCGCCGCCGGCCGGACTTGGCCGGACGGCCGAGTCACCAACTGAGAAAAGTTGGCTCTTGACTTGGTCAACCCTCTTGCACACTTATTATACCTGGATCGGTTTTAATTTGGCCAATAAATCACTTTTACTCCTAGGTTTAATGATTTTTAATGAATTTTTACATTTTTTAATATTTTTTTAATCCAAACCCTAACCCTAGCCTAGCCCTATATAAACACCCCTACCCTCTACCATTTCACACTACAACTCTAAGTCCACTCTCTCAAATTCTAGAGAACTCGGTACGTTAGAAAAAGAGCGAGAAGCGAAGCGCTGCCGAAACCGACGACGAATTCCGGCAATCGTACTAGAACCTTCGCGACGTTTTCGACGCACCGACAACCACCACTTTCTTAGCCTCCCTAGCTTGTCCAAACTTGTAAGTCCCATCTCTTCTATCTCTCTTTTCTTTAATATAAAAATACGACTTTTTGGAACCCGATAGAAATCGGAACAAACCGATTTCCGATTCGGTTTTTCTACAAATTTCCACTTGTCACCTAATCCATAATACCTACCTATATTCATGTTGACTATTACTCACCTAGAAACCAATTTAAATAAAGTTTCTCACATGAAACGATAGCTTTCTTGTAAAACCGTATTCTTTTCATAAAAATACCATAAAGTTTATTTTTCTTGTTCTAATTAATTCCCTCACTCTTAAATATGTTTATCTTGATCACTAAACTTGTAGAAATCAATTTGAATGAATTTTCACACATAAAATGATAACGTTTTCAAATACCGTATTCTTGCGCTTTAATACCTTCAAGTTTAATACATCATATTTAACCTCTAAAACTTCATTAAAACTTAAAATAAGTCACGAGGTAATGACCTACCTCTACACACACACACAAATATAACCCTAATTGATAAACATCAAAATATAGAATACGAAAATACAGGACTTTTCACTAAAATACCATATTCTTTATAAACCTTTTCTAAAAGCTTTAAGTTGTACACAATTCTAAATAAAATCTTTTAAAATAAAAGTACGATATGTCATGGACATCGATCGTTTATCTAAACTGACTTTGTGGTGTCTAGGCTAGGCAAGTGAGCTTGGGTAACTTTAAAAGGCCCGTCTCACGATTCATGAGCGGATCCCTCCCTCCTCACTTGTACTTACCTGGCCACAATTGGCGGTGAAGAGGCGATTTGAGGTTTCTAATGACTTGTCGTTTAGACCTTAGAAATAGGCTAGTTGGCTTAGGAAACCCTATAAACTAAAATACAGAAAACTATACTCTTTTACAAATAAATACCTTATATTTATAAAACCGTTTTCCTAAATGAATAGTATTTATAAAACCTAAGCAAACTGCCACTACAACCCACTTTTGGGGAACCTGTTAGGGATAGTACGGTTCATCGTGCACCCGCAGGCTAGTAGTGCGAGATTCAGACCTCCGCAAGGAGCATTCGGTCTCGAAGGGTTAAAATACGGCATTTAAGAAAAATATGATTTTGGAAAAATAAAATATTTATTTAAAAATTATTGTTGTATTAAAATATATTTAATTATCATTTAGACGCCTATTTTATTATAATATAAACTTTCCACTTTTCCTAAAAAATTACAAGATTAACATTAAAATACTATGAAATTTCAAATATATCAATTAATACTTTCATTAGGATATATTCACTAGAATAACAAAAATAAAATTCATACCCATTATAACTATAAAGACGAATAAGAAATACTTGAGGTGTATTTTGAAAACTATACAGTAGTACTTTTTACATAAAACCCCCTCAAGTTTTATAAATTACAATAAGGCCCCTAATAAATATAGAACTTCAAATTATCTTTCTTTTAGTCTGACTCGGGTTAGAGTCTGACTATTTCTGATCTGAATATGAATCAAGTCAATCTATATTCTTTATATTTCAACTCAAGATGAATACATGAATCCCAGAATCCAGTTCACAATCTATATAACTTGACCGAACCGAACCATGGATATTCCTTTTACATGTTTCCCAGTATTCCATTTACTTGACTCCATGGTTATAACTGTTTCCTGATATCATGGTTTCGGTCAGTCGGTCAGTCAATCATGCAATCAATACAATTTTACAAGATAACAATACAAACAAGACATCGCGGAGTTTAAGGGGTAGATTGGTACGGAAGGTGTTAAAGGTGGCACGAGATGGTAAGATTAAGACACCTAACCTGAATCCAATTGCCGTTGTTCCGGGTTGTATAACAGAGCCTTGTACTTCCATTTGCCCTGGTCTCTAGCATACTGAGACCCCTCTCATATATACTGGCATCCTTCTGTACCAAGCTACAACAACAGCGTTAACACCATATTACTATAATATGACAATACAATACAATATTAAAAGCTACTCTCTCTCTCTCTCTCTCTCTTATTCTCTGTCTATTTCTCCTTTACCTTTGGGACTTACCGAGCGACCTGTTCGCTGACGACATTCTATTTCTTTTTTCTTTGAATGTCGTCAGGTTCGTTGGACCAAGCTGAGATCGCGCCACCGGTGAAGACTTGGAGCAGTTCCACGAAGACCCCGAGCTCTAGATATTGTACCTTGTTCTTTCTAGTATTTTCATTTCCTGTTATGCCACTGTTTAGGCATCGCTTTTCATTTCAGTTGTATTTCCTTTTCATGCATTGTACAAAGAATGTTATTAATAAAAGTTGCTGTTATTTCTATATCATTCGTCTCTTGTGATTTACTTTATATTGCTTAGCTACGCTTAGCGTATGTACTTCTGAGTACATACGTAGCGGACCTTGTCGCGTCCACTTCGCCGCACACTGGGAAGCGGGGCGTGACAATCAAGATCATAGTCGGCCATCAACTCCAACCATCTATGCTGCCTCATGTTGAGCTCTTTCTGCGTGAACACGTATTTTAGGCTTTTGCGATCGGTGAATACTTCGACCCTTTCTCCTAATAAGTAGTGTCTCCAAATGTTCAAAGCGAAAATCACCGCTGCTAGCTTCAAATCATGAGTTGGATAATTCTTCTCTTGGGTCTTCAACTGTCTCGATGCATAGGCTATAACTTTCCCATGCTGTATCAAAACACATCCCAAACCTTTCCCAGATGCGTCGCTGTAAATAACCATTCCTCCGGAACCATCTAGCACGGTCAAAATAGGAGCGGTTATCAACCTTTGCTTCAACGCCTCAAAAGCTGACACACAACTATCCGTCCATACGAACGGTACATCCTTCCGTGTAAGCTTGGTCAAAGGTTCAGCTAATAGAGCAAAATTCTCCACGAATCTTCTGTAGTATCCTGCAAGTCCCAGAAAACTTCTGATCTTCGCTACATTCCTCGGAATCGGCCAATCTTGAACTGCTGCAATCTTCTCAGGGTCTACGGAGATTCCATCTCCGGATACGACATGCCCCAAAAACTTCACTTCTTCAAGCTAAAACTCGCACTTGCTCATCTTTGCATACAATCTTTCATGCCTCAATGTCTGCAGTGCGATCCTTAAGTGTTCTGCATGCTCTTCTTGGCTCCTCGAATACACCAGAATATCCTCAATAAACACCACTATAAACTGGTCCAAGAATGGTAAAAAGAATCGATTCATTAAGTCCTTAAATATCACCGGTGCGTTCGTGACTCCGAATAACATCACTAAATACTCGTAATGTCCATATCGAGTTCGGAACGAAGTCTTGCAAATATCTTCTGATTTAACTCGAACTTGATGATATCCGATCACAAATCCAGCTTGAGAATACCCTCGCGCCACTGAGTTGCTCGAACAATTCACCAATTAGAGGGATCGGGTATTTATTCTTAATAGTCACCCGGTTTAATTCTCGATAGTCGATGTACGTCCTCCTTGTGCCATCTTTCTTCTTGACTAGAAGAACTGGAGCTCCCCAGGATGAATTGCTGCTGCGAATCCAACCCTTCTCTAGCAATTCGGTAAGCTGCTTCTTTACTTCTTCCAACTCCATTGGTGCCATCGGATAGTACGCCTTTAAAATTGGCGCTGCACCAGGAACAAGATCGATCGCGAACTCCATATCTCGTTTTGGCGATAAACCTGAGATGTCTTCGAACACGTCCATGAACTCTCGAACTACTGTTGGCGCTTCCTCCTTATCAACTTCCATCGATGAAAGAATGGTGCTTGTCAGTCTAGCCCTAAACTCGATTGGCCCGACAGATCTGCTACCTCCAGCAAATACAAACTCCGGATGTCCGGGAATCTGGAAAATCACTTTCTTTGCCCTACAATCAATGTGAGCGTGGAAAGTGCCGAGAAAGTCCATTCCCAAGACAAAATCATAACTGCCAGTATCGATCACCAAGAAATCCGCGAATAACTCCCGTCCGCAGATAACAACCGAACAATCCTTGCACTCACTACTAGATATGATTTTCCCGTTTCCAGTGTGTATGTCCCAACAACAAGACAGGGTCGTGCAAGAAATCGAATGTGCAGCAATAAACTTGGATGACATACAACAATAGGATGCATCAGAATCGAACAATACTAATGCAGGAAAAACATGAACAAGTAGGGTACCCGAAATGACTTCACCTAAAGCCAAACACTGAAGAAGATAAGCATGGTAAACAGGATTCAAGCTTGCGATAAAACATGAACAGGTAAGCAATGAAACCGAGAGAAGCAAGGTAATATCACGACCATAAATCAGGGAAATAAATCAAGACTAGGACTCCAAGTTACTTAAATAGAGTACCGCATTGTAACCATACCGCAGTTCATAGTTACAATCATATAACTCCGTTCAAGTCACCCAAATGCTAGTATCAGAATCAAAGGAATATGAAGGGAGAAACAATAGGGAATCAAAAGGATTTCAAGTCGAGATGCAAAGTTGTTTGCATATCGTCACGACAAAGGGTCAAGAGAAAGAAATGATTCAAGAATTACAATAACAATGTGGCAGGACATGTTCCTAATTACAGGTTTTCTGATTCGTGTATTGGGTCCAATATCCAACTACAAAAGAATCAAACCCGATTAACCTAAATCCTATGCTCTGATACCAAACAAACCCTGTCACGACCCGCTTCCCAGAGTGCGCTAAGATCGGCACGTGACAGAGCCAACCATGCTACCTGTGGCAAGGAAACATTCTTCCACAGTCACATTACGGCTGTCTATAAGATATCAAGAACAGTAAAATAAAATAAACTATCTAGTACATGTCCATATGCCAGAATAAACGAGTCAAGAAATAATATGCGGAAG
This sequence comes from Agapanthus africanus, assembly GCA_030015575.1. Taxonomy (NCBI): domain Eukaryota; kingdom Viridiplantae; phylum Streptophyta; class Magnoliopsida; order Asparagales; family Amaryllidaceae; genus Agapanthus; species Agapanthus africanus. The sequence goes on along the minus strand of CM057337.1, from coordinate 831,470,226 downwards.
CAATAAATCCAATAAACAATAACATCTGGAAAGTACGTCCCAAATACGGGCTCACATCAGGAAATGAAGTACGGAAATAAAACTAAACTAAACTAGATACTAACAGGATCCTCACTGCTCGGCCTGACGGCGAAAATACTCCTGAGCAGCCTGCGAAAGAGACAGAGGATCTGGGCCATGCAAAACCCAGACGTCAGTGCGTCATAATATCAACAATAATAAATGAAAAGGATACACGAGATATGCAGGCATGAATATAAACGATGACATGAATATAACCGGTAAACATGGATATGCAACAGTGAAGTGTATACATGCAGGTGAAGTGCAGTGAGTAATCTAAACTATACTACTGGGTTATCTATTCTAAAGTCTTCGAAATCAATTAATGTAATTCTCATCGTAACCCATCGGTGTATGCCCCGTTCATTCCCCACGGGACCACGGTAATAGGATTATTCCGTAACGCCCGGAAAAACGGCAAACAATATATTCCGTAATGCCCGGAAAAACGGCAAACAATATATTCCGTAACGTCCGGAAAAACGGCAAACAGTATATTCCGTAACGCCCGGAAAAACGACAAACAGTATATTCCGTAACGCCCGGAAAAACGGCAAACAATATAATAGTCCTTTGAGTTACGTTAGGTTACATTCTTGATTTCCCCTTACCCCTAAGGTTATGTGTTCAAGTCAGGTATTGCCAATCGATATCTAATGCCAACACAGGATCAAGCAGGTACAGGTTTTGTTTATACAGACAACAGTAACGTCCATCGGGATAACAAGTCAGGGTTGTCGGCATTAGTAACAGGATCAGGTATCAAGTCAAGCAGTGGTGTATCAAGTCATGTCAGGTTTTGTACAATGTATCCAATGGATGCCCGATAGTAAAATGTAACTAGTATCGAAACACGGTAAAATACGGATGCACAAGTGTTTATCAGGGATCACATCTACAACTCCATGACTAAGTAGGATACACATTATCAAGCATAGGGTGCCAATGTAACAGTATTATGAGATGATATGATCTGGAATGCAGCTAGATGTATAATAAATGATATGGATACGAACGGATATCGGAAAAACGGTAAAACTGTAACATGGATGTGAAATGCCATAAACATGTAATAATTCTATACCGATAGATGTAAAATATGTTGCATAGCCTGTAGCGAAATAAAATTGCATGCGACTAGATATGTAATAAATTGTACGGATGCGAACGGATATTGTAAAACTGTAAAACTGTAACATAGGATGCACAATGCAATGAACATGTAATATTATTATTAATATGGATGCAAATGTAATAATATAGCATGTAGCAAGATAAACTTGCATACAACTAGATATGTAATAAATGACACGGATACGAACGGCTATCCGAAAAAAGTAAAACAGTAACATGGATATACAATACAGTAAACATGTGATATTTTTATTCATATGGATGCAAAATATATATCATAACATGTAGCAAGATAAACTTGCCTGATCGGATCTCAATACGGGGTTCGTACGCAGCGTCCGACGTCGGGTAAACGTCGCAATGTACACGCGCGCACGGGACAAGACTAGAAAAAGCAAGAATGTGACCACGCTGGCTGGGAACGTCTACTGGGTCGCCTGGATCGTCGGCAACGGCACGGCTCCGGCGATCACCGGGAAAACCAAGAATCAAGAAGAAGAAAGAAAAGAAGAAGAAGAAGAGGAGGAGGAAGAAGAAGGCTGTAGGTTTGGTGCTCTGGGTTTGGGGTTCTGGTACAGAGAAGAAGGCGAGGGGGTGATGACGTCGAAGGGTTTTCCGGCGATGGGGTTGTGGGTGCTATGTTTGCAGGGTGTGCAGGGAGTTGTCGGTTTGCAGGTGAGATGAGAGGAGAATGGGTTGAGGTGGTGTCGAGTGTGTGGAGGCGACGGGGTCGGAGCTTCGGCAAAAGTGCAGGAGAGGTCGGAGGTGCTGGCGTTGGCGTGCAGGGTTTCTTAGGTTGTGCAGGGGATGAGTCGGGAAGGAGGGGAAGTCGACGATGAGAGGAGGGAGGCGAGGTGAAGGCGGTGATGAGGTGCAGGCGAGGTCGAGGGTTAAGGTTCGTGAGGAGGCGGGAAAACAGACGAGGAAGAGAGGTGGGGAAACTGTGGTTTTTAAAAAAAAAAATATTATATATATAATATATATAGTATTAAAGAGAGAGAGAGAGGTGCAGTTAAAGAATATATATATGGAAATATATATTTAATAATGAAAAAGAGAGAGAGTGAGGATGGGATTTGAAACTGTTAGGATAGGATTTAATAAAATATTTAAAATATATTTTTAGTTATAAAACGTATATAAAACCAGTTTAATATAAAAAGAATTTTATATTATATATTTTGAGTTTTTTGGCTAATACAAAAATACTCCAAAATATGCCCGGGTTGGGTCTAAAATTACGGTTTGAAAATACGGATAATATACGTGTCAACCAAAACTAAAAAGCGAAATCCAGGTAATGAAAATTCATACCGCCAAGAACGGATACACGTAGCGTGCACGCAGCTATCCAAACGAGTCCGTTTCACTGAACGTGACTAGAACACGATGTACGGATGCTACAACAGGGTTAGGGGTATGAAGCAGGCCATGCAAGATATTTTTAAAATATTTTATTTGACTTTATATGTTATATTAAAAATGCAGATACTAGATATAATGCAGTTAAACAACATGAAAGTGCACGGATTCTCATAACCAGCCGGGATCAATCATAAACAGGAATCAAGACGGGTTTCTAGCAAGCAGGTCGGGTCGGATGCAAACACAGATACCAATTACACTATTCGCACCCAAAACAGTAATAAATCAAGAAATATCCACAATACAAATAAAATAATCAAATCAAGTATGGTATAACGAACTAGGGTGTTACATACAGCTAGTGCCGCTGACGTGCTTGTGGTTAAACCCACTGCCAGCGTACCGTCAAATCTTTAGAGTAATTGGTATACTAGTTTTATACTTGAATCTCATTCAAGTTAGATTGATTATATTGAGACTCAGTCTGAGTCATACAACTAGAAAAGAAATCGAATCCTGAATTAGGTTTTAGTGTCATCGGTAACCGCTGCACATGTACGGCAGGATTTGTGTCTTTTTCAAAGACGATTACCGTGTTGATAACACCGTTTGTTAAGTTGTTTATCTTAAATAGGCAAGCACCCATATCTCCGGCTCGCTGAGGCTCAAGAGATTGGTCCCGCTTAAACCTATGTTTACTAGGGTCCTTATTGTAATTTAGTATAACTTGAGGGGGTTTTATGTAAAAATAATTTTTGTATAATTTTCAAAATACACCTCAAGTATTTTATTATCGTCTTTAGAATTTTCATTGGTGTATATTTTATCATTGTGACATTTCTAGTGAATAAAACCTAATTTCATAATATATGGTATTTATTTGTAATATTGGAATTGTTTGGTATTTTCTTGTAAATGTAATGTTTTTCTTGAATTTTGGAAATGTGAAATATTATAAATATTAAAAATAGATATTTTGATATTAATTACATATATTTATTTATTAAAAATATAAATTTTATTTATAATAGAAATCATATTTTCTAAAGAAAATTGTATTTTAAATCTTTCGAGACCGTATGCTTCTTGGGGAGGTCTGCATCTCGCATTACTAAGCCCGAGGATGTGCGATAATCCGCACCATCCCGAACGGGTTCCCCGAAATGAGTTGTAGCGGCACATTGCAAAGATTTGTTAAAAATACATATCTTGTAGAAAAAGGTTTTTATAAGTCGGAGGTAGTTATGTGTAAAATCGTATTTTCCCCCAAAACTATGTTTCCAAATTCCATCGTGCTATATTACATATGAGTGTTGTGAGGATGTAGGTCATTATCTCGTGATTTTTCTAAAGGTAGTATGGTTAAAAGGTATAAATATGTCGATATGAAATATAAAGGTATTTTAATGTAAAAATTGAAATAAAACTTGCTACGATTATTAATTTGATGCCAAACTTGTTCTGTTATCTTCATTATTGATTACTAAATAATATATCAAAAGTTGTAGGTTTGTTATTAAGAAAATGTTGTATTTTTTTAAATGAAAAGATAATCGGAAGCCGGATAACTCCGCTTCCGACACATTTTAAGAGTTAAGAATTTGAGAATAGTGAAAGAAAGAAAGAAGGGGGACTTACAGGTTTAGGGTCAAGAGAAGAGAAAGAGAAAGATTGGGTAAGCACCGGTCCGTCGTTTCGTCGCCGGAAACTCCTCGGATTGTCGCCGGAAGCTCGTCGGAGCTTCGCCCTTTGCTAACTCCACTTGCACACAAAAGTTTATGGAATTTTCTTGAGAGTTTGGACAGAGATTTGGAAGTGAGGAGGGGTGATTTTAGATGTGGTATTTATAGGAAAAATTATGGTTTAGGGTAAATGAAAGGGTGTGATAAAAATTGTATTAAAATAGATTATATGTGTGATTTAAATTGCTCTGTAAATGTGCAGGGAAATTAAATAGTACAGGGTTAATGGGGGGAGTTCAAGGGTCACAGGGGTTCAAGATAATTGGGGTTTGGCCCGAGTCGGACCGGCGTCGTCGGCCGAGTCGGGGCTGGGGCCGTCGCCACATGTCCTCTGTACTGGGTCTTGACTCGTGGACCCGTTTATTTTATGTGTGACACTTGGTTTTTACGAGTTATGCACGTGTAGACTCTTGGGCTTCTAAGAAGATTAAAAGAAAACTAATTAAAAAATAATGTGGCTGATGAGATTTGAACTCTGGTGCTTTGGTTCAGTAGTGCAAGCTCTTACCAATGAGTTACAAGCTCCTTCTTACTGTTCAAAAGCAAATCAAACTTATAACTTATAACTTGTGCTCAGGCTCAAGTACCCCTTTCTGTATTTTTAAAAAAAAATTGTATAGAAAGTTTGGGGTTGTTATATTCTACCATCCTTAAAAAAAATTTGTCCTCGAAATTTGTAAAAGGAAAGTGTAACGGATTCAAGAAAAGTTTGGTGATAGAAATACTGATAGTGTATGAAAAATATGTGAAAGAACGAAAGAATATGAGAGATTTGAAAAGAGTTGAGGAAATTATCAGGGTTACCTTGGTCTACGGCCTCTGCTTCTTCGGCTGCTAAAAGGAAAGCCTGACGCCGTGATACATTCCTCCTAACTGGAGGCATATTCCTCTGTCCTTGGGGCATGTTTCTTTGCCCTCGAGGCAGGTTCCTCAGCGCCTGATAAAATTGGCGAGTAGGCTGTGCAGGTGGTGGAACAGGGAGTGCAATGCGAGGTGCAGGAGCCTGGATAGCTGGCCGCCGCGGGTAGTTGGTGGGTGTGTGAGCTGGGTTGCTTCTATAAGGACAGTTTCCAATTCCGTGATTGGATGCGCCACAAACTAGACACGGGCCTTTTGTGCGCCTAGAGTCCTTCCACAAGTGTCCCTTCCTCTTGCAATAAAAGCAAAAACCTGGACTCGACTAGTTATTGATTTTTTCCGATCTCCTGGGTTCAACAGCTGGCCTTGAAAAGGCTCTTCCTGCCATCTGAGTGGCAGTATACTTCACTCCGGCAGATTGAGGTCTGCCCTTCTTCTTTACCACTGCCTCATATCTTCGGGCAGCTTTCAAAACCATATCATGAGTTTGGAAATCTCCTGTAGCTAATGCAGCTTGGATTTCCGGGTCCAACCCTTGCTGAAATCTTCTAGCTCTGATCTTAGCAGTCGGTATGAGATGGACCACAAACCTGTTACGGTCTTATGTTAGCTGTGTAGTATGTGATATAGAATCGAACATTGAGACATATCTTACCTACTGAGTATGGTAAACTCAGAATCATACTCATCTACAGATTTGGTCCACATTGAACCTTGTTGCAGATGGATGAACTGTTGTTTCATATCAAAGCGGGCAGTCTCAGGGAAGTACTTTGCATCGAACATGTCACGGAAAGTATTCCATTCGATAGGTTGGTCAAGACGGCTTTCTTCCGCCTTCCACCAAACCCGTGCATTGTCAGTGAGCTGCATTTTTGCAACTCGTACCTAAGCGACCTCTGGCATTTGTGCCGCTGCCAGGTCATTTTCAACGCTTTGAGCCCATTCCTCTGCTTCTAGAGGGCTCTCTTTTCCCAAAAAATTCTTGGGGTGCAGTGCCCGGAATTGCTTCACTCTGGGTGCTTCCGCTTCTGAACGGTTCAAGAGAATAGCAGTCTGCTGCTGCTGTACTTCTAGGAAGCTTCGGATTGCCTCAAGCAGAACCGTCTGCTCGTTGATCGGAACAGCGACGACAGGTGTGAGTAGTAGTGGGGGGGGAGTGTTGTTGACATTCGTGCTGGTGTTGTTTGGGAAATCCATGACCTTGAAAGAAAAATTTGGTTTAGGATAGATTCAAAGTATATGAAATAATAAGATTCAAGAAATATGAATTGTAAAGAATGTTTTCAGTTGCTGGTTCTTGTGTTATATTGCTTAGCTTGTCCACGCAGAACTGAACTGCATGGTAGGCTTCCATACAGCTTTGACCTGCATGGGCCACCAACAAAACTTGTCACGCCCCGCTTCCCAGTGTACGGCGAATGGAGACGCGACGAGGCCGCTACGTATTTACTCTGAAGTAAATATGCTAAGCGTATCTAAGCAATATAAGTAAAATGCACAAGAGACAAAGACAATAGATATAATTGAACAAAAACTTTATTTATTAACATTCTTTTTTTTACAATACATTTGGAAAGTAAATACATAGAATGAAAAGCAATGCCTAAACAGTGGCATAACAGAAATGGAAAGTACTGAAATGAAATGCATAAGTATCTAGAGCTCCAGGTCGAAAGCTAGCTGGTCCAAATCCTCGCTGGTGGGCTCGATCTCCTGAAGGTCCGGATCACCTGACGAAATTCCAAAGAAAAGAAAGATAATGTCGTCAGCGAACAAATCGCTCGGTAAGTTCCAAGAGGAGGGAGAAGTAGAATAGAGAAAGAGAGAGTATAACTATTATAATGTTGTTTGTTATGTTAACGTAGTTATTTGTAGCTTGGTACAGAAGAGGCCAGTGTATACGGAAGGAGTCTCACTAGACCAGAGACTACGGTATATAGATTATAAGGCTCCGTCAATAATACCCGGAACAACGACGATTGAATTCAGGTTAGGTGTCTTTATGGTTGCAGTCTCGTGCTACTTTTAACACCTTCCGTACCAATCTACCCCTTATAAACCCCGCGATATCTTATTTTTATTGTTTGTATTATATTGTCTTGTAATTTGTATAGATGGATGACTTGCCGAAACTATGATATCAGTAAATGGATGTAACTGGAGAATCATGTAGATAGATGTATATCCATAGTTTGGTTCAGTCAATATGGATTGATTAGATTGAACAGATTGAATATATAAATTCATGGATTCATGTTGTATTGAAATTTGATACTAGTTTTATACTTGAATCTCATTCAAGTCAGATTGATTATATTGAGACTCAGTCTGAGTCAGACAATTAGAAAAGAAATTGAATCCTGAATTAGGTTTTGGTGTTATCGGAGTTTCTCTTTTTGCTAACTCCACTTGCACACAAAAGTCTATGGAATTTTCTTGAGAGTTTAGATAGAGATTTGGAAGTGAGGAGGGGTGATTTTAGGTGTGGTATTTATAGAAAAAATTAGGGTTTAAGGTAAATGAAAGGGTGTGATAAAATTTTATTAAAATGGATTAAATGTGTGATTTAAATTGCTCTGTAAATGTGCAGGGAAATTAAATAGTACAGGGTTAATGGGGGTGTTCAAGGGTCACAGGGGTTCAAGAATATTAGGGTTTGGCCCGAGTCGGACCGGCGGCGCCGGCCGAGTCGGCCGAGTCAGGGCTGGGGTCGTCGCCACGTGTCCTTTGTACTGGGTCTTGACTCGTGGACCCCTTTGTTTTATGTGTGACTCTTGGTTTTTACGAGTTATGCACGTGTAGACTCTTGGGCTTCTAAAAAAATTAAAAGAAAACTAATTAAAAAATAATGTGGCTGATGGGATTTGAATTCTGGTGCTTTGGTTCAGTAGTGCAAGGTCTTACCAATGAGCTACAAGCTTCTTCTTGCTGTTCAAAAGCAAATCAAACTTATAACTTGTGCTCAGGCTCAAGTACCCCTTTCTGTATTTTTTTGAAAAAAACTGTACAGAAAGTTTGGGGTTGTTACAATGCCTCATACCGGTATTATATTATTGGATTATTTGTATTCATATTTTTCGGAATTCGGATACGGATATACTTGTCCGGTATACGGTGAGGGTTATTCTTGTAATTGTTATAAGAATACATTCTAGAAAGAGACACCTCATAAATGGTTTTCATTTTGTGAAAATGGAAATGATGAGGTGGAATTTGGAGAATGTCAAAGCATGGATGAAGGAATGGCTTAATTCTTTTTATATTCATTTGGGTTTACTATTGAAATATGGTGCATTATTTTTGTAGAAAAATAATGCATGCTTCAATTATTGTTATGAGCCATATCTTTTCTTCATGCTAGATTTTTTTTATTCATCACATTTACCTTCTCTCTCCTTATTATCTCCTCCCTCAACCTCTTGACCTAAATCACTCATATGAGTTGTGAATCATAGGTCAAGAGACATAATAATCCAATGCTTGATCTCTACATCATCTAAGTGATCACTTCTAGCACTCTTGATGTCTTAGTTAAACTCTTGTGAAGAGTTTGTAGCTTGTTCGATAGCTCTCGGGTGGATCGTCTTGGATCTTGAGATGGCCAGAGACCGAGTTCTTTGCGACCACAAGGAGCCTAGGAGTCACATCCAAACAAAGACCCGAAGGACCGATTCCATAGGTATAACACTATCATAGTAGATAAGATCTCTAGATAGGTTTGCTAGTTATGGTTTAGCACAAGATCTTGGTTTATGTGGCGATTGCATGCAAGAAAATTTTTGTTTACCGCTTCCGCCTCCTCACAAGTGTTGTGGGAGTGTGCAACATCCACTAACAGATACTCTCTCGACTAGGAACAGTTAAAGGATGTGTTTGTGGACTACATAAGTTCCAGTAGTATGAACCGCATCATAGTCCTGGTAGTCAAGCAAACATCCTAGGGGCTTTATCAACATGTATCAGAGAGAAAGTATAATAATGCAAGTGTACATGTTAAGATAAAGAGCAACCAGATAGCATACTATCATGTCGAGCAAGAAAGTCCTCTATATATATGTCCAAGCATCCACTATATCATACAATAATGGCCTCTAGGGCATACATATTCCTGACACTCGGAGCAGAAGAGAGGAAATGAAATTGGGGGTTCTTTTTTGGTGATGAGGCTCAAGTTCAGATCTGGGAGGGTTTTTATTCTTAGTTTTCAAAATACCCCTCCACAAAAGTGTTTTGTCAAAAGTTATTTACACAAAAGCCCCTAAATGGCTTTAAATGAAACAAAAATGTATGTGCAAAAGGTGGGGTTTTGATCAATCGTTATAACGCGGCTCATGTAAGAACATGAGCTCCCCCGGTTTCACCGGCATTTCTAAAAACGGCTTCAGATGCTGGCCATTGATTTTAAATTTGTTGCCAGAGTACGGATCTTCGATATTGACAACACCATGAAGAAAAATGGCGCGCTCAAGAAACGGACCTGTCCAACGAGATTTCAATTTTCTTGGAAAAAGACGAAGTCGTGAATCGTACAACAGAACCTTCTGTCCTACCGTGAGTTTTTCTGAGAATCGCCCTATTATGAAAGTCTTTCGCCTTTTCTTTATAAAGTTTGATGTTTTCATACGCATCAATGTGTATGTCGTCAAGCTCATTTAGTTGAAGTTTTCTCGCCTCACCGGCCTTTTCTAGGTCAAAACTGAACTATTTGATTGCCCAGGTGCTCGGTGTTCCAATTCTATAGGCAAATGACAGGTTTTTCCAAAAATGAGTCGGTATGGTGACATACAAAAATTCGTTTTGAAAGCAGTGCAAAAAGCCCAAAGAGCGTAATTTAACTTTAGCGACCAGTCATTACGGTCATGATTGACAGTTTTCTCCAAGATTTGTTTTATTTGGCAATTAGAGACTTCAACCTGGCTGCAAGTTTGAATATGGTAGGGCGTTGATAATCTGTGGCTTATGAAATATTTTTTCATCAGCGATTCAAACGATCAGTTGCAAAAGTGTGTCCCGTTATCGCTGATGATGGTGCGAGGCATGCCGAATCGAGAAAAAATGTTTTCTTTCAAGAATTTTACAGGGCACCGCCTTCACCCATTTAGACACGTAGTCCACAGCTAACAAGATGTATAAGTTCCCGAAAGAATTAGGGAACGGTCCCATGAAATCGATTCCCCAGACATCAAAAATATCGCCAATTAGAATGGAATTTAGGGGCATCTGATTTTGTTTTCCAATCTTTCCTTTGTGCTAATATCGGCTACAAGTTTTGCAATAATCGAAAACATCCTTAAAAAGTGTCGGCCAATAGAAGCCCATTGCAAAACTTTCTCAGCTGTCTTTCTGGATCTAAAATGACCCCCACAAGTTAGGTCATGACAGAATGACAACACAATTCTCGTTTCAGAGCTAGGAACACATCTCCTAATGATCTGGTCAGGACAGTGCTTGAACAAGTAAGGCTCATCCCAATAGAAGAATTTGACTTGGGAGAGATTTCGACTTTGTCCTGCTTCGACCAAAATGAAGGTGTTTCTCCAGTGACAAGATAGTTCATGATATCAGCGAACTAGGGTTTGATTGACACAGAAAGAAGTTGTTCATCGGAAAATTGTTCGTTGATTGGAATGTCCTCAACCCTTGCATTAGTCAGGCGAGACAAATGATCGGCTACAATATTGTCGGTTCGCTTCTTATCTTTGATGGTCAAGTCAAACTTTTGAATAAGGAGAATCCAATGTATCAATTTGGCTTTAGCATCTTTCTTTGTAAAACGATGCTTAAGTGTAGAATGATCAGTATAAATTGTAGCATCGGTACTGATCAAGTACGGACGAAACTTTTCAAGTGTATAGACGACAGCTAAGAAATTTTTTTACGTGGTGGTATAATTTATTTGTGCGTCATTCAACGTCCTGCTCACATAGTGTATTACGTGCGGCTTCTTTTCAAATAATTGTCCTAAGACAGCTCCAATTGCGAAGTCAGAAGTATCGCACATCAGCTCAAATAGTTCATTCCAGTTCGGTGCACTTAAGATCGGAGCGGAAGTGAGCTCCGATTTCAGCAGTTTAAAGCAGTAAGGCGCTCGGAATTGAACTCGAAAGAAACATCCTTGGCCATCAGGGAAGTCAAGGGTTTAGCCAGTTTGATAAAATCCTTGATGAAATGCCTGTAGAAACCGGCGTGGCCTAAGAATGTCCTGATGTCACGGACAGTCAAGGGCATAGTCAATTTGACAGTTTTCTTTAAGATTTGTTTTATTTGGATATTGGAGACTTCAACCTGGCTGCAAGTTTGAGGAGGGTAGGGCGTTGACAATCTGTGGCTTATGGACAGGTTGGAGGGTCTGCATTGATTACAGAAAGCTCAATGTAGCAACTTGCAAAGATCATTTTCCGCTGCCCTTTATTGATCAGATACTTGAACGCCTAGCCGGCCATAACTTACAATTGTTTCCTTGATGGATACTCTGGCTACAATCTTCGATTGATCTAAAGGATCAGAACAAGACGATTTTTACTTATTCTTTTGGCACATCGCCTACCGCTGCATGCCCTTTGGGCTATGCAATGCACTCGCCACATTTCAACGGAGCATGAGAGCGTATTCTCTGAGATATGGTAAAGCGATTTCTGAAAGTATTTATGGATGATTTCTCCGTCTTTGGAGATTTATTCTCTGAGTGTTTGAGGCATCTCGATCTCATACTATTACGATGCAAGGAAAACATCACACTCAATTAGGAGAAATGTCACTGTATGGTCAAACACGGCATTGTGTTAAGCCGCATTATTTCTGAGAATGGCATCGAGGTCGATAAAGCAAAAATCGACGTCATCTCAAGTCTCCTAACTCCACGGACTGTCCGTGATATCAGGGCATTCTTAGGCCACGTCGGTTTCTTCAGGCATTTCATTAAGGATTTTACCAAAATCTGCTGGCCAAGGATGTTCCTTTCGAGTTCAATTCCGAGGGCCTACTGCTTTCAAATTGCTGAAGTCGGAGCTCACTTCTGCTGCGATCTTAAGCGCACCGAACTAGAATGAACCATTTGAGCTGATGTGCGATACTTCTGACTTTGCAATTGGCGCTGTCTTAGGACAACGATTTGAAAAGAAGCCGCACGTAATACACTACGTGAGAAGGACGTTGAATGACGCACAACTAAATTATACCACCACGGAAAAAGAATTCTTAGCTATCGTCTATGCACTTGAAAAGTTACGTCCGTACTTGATTGTACCCACATCACAATTTATACTGATCATTCTGCACTTAGGCATCTCTTTGCAAAGAAGGATGCAAAAACCGGATTGATACGTTGGATTCTCCTTCTTCAAGAGTTTGACTTGACCATCAAAGATAAGAAGGGAACCGAAAATATTGTAACTGATCATCTGTCTCGCCTGACTAATGCACCAGTTGAGGACATTCCAATACAACAACTGAGCCTTTTATCCTAAGCATATGGGGCAGGCTACATGAACCAACATAAGAATCACGCCGAGTCCAGCACATGAATCCTCCGCCTCCACCCACTCCTATCGAACAATATACTTTCATTGAGACCTTTGGCAACCATATCTTTTCTTATCACCTCTATCCATGTTTTCTTCGGTCTCCCTTTCGCCTCTTTGATATTGCCTATACCAAGAGTATTCATTGGTCGAACCGGTGCTTCCATAGGTCTGCGTCGCACATGACTAAACCATCTTAGCTGGTTTTCCCGCATTTTCTCCTCCATATGTGCTACACTAACTTTTGCACGAATATCCTCATTTTGCACCTTTTCTAGTGTTACCACACATCCAACGAAGCATGCGCATCTCTGCTACATGCATCTTCTGTGTATGATACTTTTTAAGAGCCCATCATTCTGTACCATATAATAAGGAAGGTCGAATAGCGTTCCGATAAAACTTCCTTTTCAATTTTAACGGAAAGTTACGATCACACAAAATTCTTGTTGCACTCCTCCATTTCAACCAACCAGCTTGGATCTTTTGATTAACATCGCTATCAATCTCCCCATCTTTTTGGATGATGGAACCTAGATATCTGAACTGATCACTCGGTGATATCTCTTGCCCTTCCAATGTTATACCAATATAGTCTCGACTTCTCTGTTTGCTCAATTTGCAATGTATATATGCCGTTTTGGACCTACTCAATCTGAACCCCCGATATTCCAACGTTTGCTTCCATAACTCCAATTTGACATTAACCTATGCTTTCGTCTCATTTACTAGAATAATATCATCAGCGAATAGCATACATTAAGGTACATTATCTTAGATAGTTCTAGTAAGCTTATCCATCACGATGGTAAATAGGAATGGACTTAATGTAGATCCTTGATGTAAACCAATCGTAATCGGAAAATCGCTTGTTAGGCCGCCGCAAGTTCTGTCATTTGCCATTACTTCATCGTACATATCCTTGATTATGTCAATGTACTTGGCAGGCATCCCCTTCTTCATCGTCCTCCATAATACTTTTCTAGGTACATAGTCGTACACTTTCTCTAAATCAATAAATATCAAATGCAAATCTCTTCTCCTCTTTCAAAAACGCTCGACAAGTTGACGAAGCAAACGAATAGCCTCCATCGTCGATCGTCCAAGCATGAACCTAAACTGGTTCTCTATTATCTTATCATCCTTTCTTAGCCTGTGTTCAATCACTCTCTCCCAAAGTTTCATGGTGTGACACATAAGTTTTATTCCACGGTAGTTTGAGCAACTCTGAATGTCATCTTTGTTCTTATAGATAGGTATAAGGGTACTTTTCCTCCATTCATTTGGCATTTTTTTGGTTTACCAAATCTTATTAAACAGATCCGTCAGCCATTTAACTCCTATTTCTTCTAAATATCTCCAAACCTCGATAGGAATCCCGTTTGGACCAACCACTTTTCTTGATCTCATTCTCTTCAAAATCCATTTAATCTTATGAAGTCACGGTTTATATCTTGAGATTGAATGACAAGTCTATCCAAATTCTTAGTAAAGCTCTCATTAAACAATTTGTCAAAATAATCTCTCCACATTTTCTTGATATCCTCATCTCGAACTAAGACCTTTTGATCTTCATCTTTGACACACTTCACCGCACATAAGTCTCTGGTCTTCCTTTCCCGTATCCGAGCAATCCAGTATATATCATTTTCAGTCTCCTTAGTGTCCAACTTCTCGTACACCTCCTTGTAGATCTTAACTTTAGCTTCCCGAACAACATTCTTAACTTTCTTTTTAGCCATTTTATATTTCTCAAATCTCTCTGCATCCCTTCTTTTCTTTAAATTTTTATAAGAATCCATTTTAATTTTAATAGCAGCCTTTACTCTTTCATTCTACCATGATGTGTCCTTAGATGGTGGAGCACCATATCTCGACTCACCAAGTAGATCTCTGGCTACCCTCTTGATACAACTAGTCATCTTGTTCCATGTTCTGTCTAAATCATCTTCAGACTGCCAATTCTCCTCTTGAACTACATGATCTATAAAAGCCTTTTGGTTACTGATGAAGGTCGGGATCTCCTTCACATGTTGTCCTCCGTCGATCTGTTGCGAGCGTCGATGAACGGCTGAGATTGGATTTGAGGGTTGCCTCCTAGAGGTGTGGATCTTAGTGGGCTTGATTTGGAGTGTAGCCGAGCTACCTGCAAAGAAGTCCCGGGGTGGTTGTACCACTTTGGCTCCTTCGACGATCAAGTTAGCCGGGGTATTTGAGCAGAGTAGCGGCCTATTAGAATAAAATTGCGTTACCTGAGTCGTCTGAGAGAGGGGTTTTTATATCGGTCTCCATGAGCTAGCTGGCGCGAGATCTTCGCCGACCGTTACGCCCCTGGTGTTCACCCACGTAAATGACGGGATCCCTCATTAATGACAAGATACGCTCATTAATGGGGGGATGCGACGGCGTGAAATGCGGGATCGTGGGGTGGCAGATATCTCGTGTCTGGCGAGATCCACGGAGCTATCATGGAAGCGTCTGTGATCTGCATTCTAGGTCGCTCGGTAGAACCGGGGAGGCCTAGCTTGGTGAGAGGCCTAAAAGAGGGCGGGAGGCCGAGCTAGTTCGGTTCGGCGATAGCTCGGAGGCGAAGGGCCGAGGAGCTCGGCATGTAAGAGGGCTCGGAAGCAAGACAAGGGTTATTTACATGGCGAGCATAGGAACGTTCAGGGATTCCTCGGAGGTTGGGTCCAGGCAGCGGGACGATAGCCCGGGGGACGCCTCCAATATGTGGTTCTTGCCCTATTTCCATGTGCCTCGGGACACGTCATCTGCCACGTGTCATGATCTGGGGAGTTCCCACTTATGAGCATCATCATTAGCCCCCCACTCTCGTCCTAACCTATTTATAGGTCGGGTCGAGAGTGGTCTGATCGGTCCCCCGGGCTCAGCTCGTAGTTAAGGACCTTATCAGTGCGGATTTCCGTGGCAGTTAGGCGTATCCTCGATGAGGTCAGCGGATCAGAGAGGAGATCGTGCATTAAAGAGGGAGCGCTGATTCGTTCGTACGTTCGTTGAGGCGCATGCCACGTGTCCGACGCCGATTGGCGGACATGACGGGTCGTTGCTGTCTTCTGCTTCCGAAGGGACGTTTTCAATGGCTGTGCGACACGTGGAGTATCGACAGCTGGCGAGTGCGAAGCTTCATTTTGGCAGGAAACGATCTGAGCCGTTGGATCCGTTGCCAAAGCACTATAAATAGGGATGGGATCTGTAACACTTCATAAAAATAAAATATTATTTTGGGAAATTTTTATAATTAAATAATATTATATTGAATTTTTTAATATTTCGGTATAATTAAATACCGATAAATTGGGGAAAATTTGGAAAATTATGGAAATTACTAAAATGAGGGTGCTTTATTGGATTTATGCAAATTATAAAGTTTTACGAGTTATTTGACATTAATTTAGTGCTAATCGCGATTAAAAATCGCTAATCGGGTTTTAAGCGTGTTTTGTGCAAAACATGCACAAGTCTTTTTCTTCACTTGTTACATCTTTTTTTATCATGGCATTCCTCATGATTCTTGCATGGTTGTAATTTAGTGAGAGGAGAAAAGAAAAGAAAAGAAAAGGAATATAGTATTAGGTATGGGTGAGAGAGAGAAAGGTGAGGGTATCTTTGACTTGGCCATTCACCCATCTCACCATTTTCATCTCATTCTTTCCTCTCCCCTCCCCCTCTTGCTACTGCTACTGCATCCTTCACTCCCTCCCCTCTTCAAGCCTCTCAAACTCCTTGAAAAACACTTCAAAACTCAAACCCCATTTCAATAAAAAGATGCACAAGCTCACTAGCAACATATTGGACCAAGAAAGCTTGCATTTTGGACACTTGGGGCAACTCAAGAATTTTCTTGAGTTGCCAAAGGAGATAATTTCTGCACCCTTAGTGTAGTGTTTTAAATCCTTATGCATCCATACATGTTTCATGTCGATATTGAGTGGTTTTGTGGACTTAGGAAAATTATAGTTAAGGGTTTTGGAATTCTTGAGTTGTGGTGGGAAATTGAGCTCAGTAGAGGCCACACAAACCCCCTAGTGCTAGAATTCAGACCTAACCCAGAGACTAGAACTCCGACATCGGATAAATGTGTGAATTTAGAGGGTATTTTGGAATCTGGAGCAACCCGGGGACACTAGAAATGATTTTGCAATTACTGGGAGTCGTGCAGGCACCTAGGAAGCTACCACCAAGACCTGAGCCCCATCCCCTGCACCCAGGCCGCAGATGAATTCAATCTATCCGCAATTTGCGGCCAGGGTAGCTCAGAATTGATCTGTACTTGTTCTGGGGTCCCTTTAGATATAAATTAGGCCCTCCATATATGCAAAATTGACCAATTTGGCTTAAGGTAAAATCTGGGACCATTTCCATGAGTTGGTGCATTGTTTTACGACTTCGTTTTGACTTGATTTTGGTATTTGGTATTGTATTTCCGTCGTGTGGCGTTTGGACGTCCACGACCAGGGTTTTTGGTCGTGTTTTGCACGCAAAGCTATAGGTTTTGACCTATGAGCGAAACGTGTACCGTTTTGGTTTTCCGCCTTGATTTTAACACGCATTGCGATTGTTTATCATTGTAGGTACCTTCACGTGGATTCCGAGGCGACGGAGCATGGCGTCATCGATTTCGGCGAGCGAAGACTAGGTGAGTGGATATATATCAACGGGGGAAGTCGGGTGGATGGCGTATAGCACCCCCACAAAGTTGTGTTGGAAACTGATTATAGAATATGGTTAGGAAACCTAGATTAGGAAACTAGGGCTGGAATGAAGATAGCTATGAAACCATATTATAAACTAGAGGATAGTTAGAAGTGATATGTTACGGCTATTATGTGATGACAGAATTTGAGGATGATGTTTAACGATATTGACGTTAGGACACTGTAGGACTAGATAGTCGATGTAGATGTGTCATCCGACCCATACCTTTTTCTAAACCGAACAATCGTATGTATCTTTTAAATATATACCTTGAGGGATGTTATGGATTTTCAATTGATATCTTTTCCATAAAAACACTGTAACCCCTATTTTCAAAACTACGATTCGCTGCTAAATCCGATTGTATGGTTCGGATGTGTATGTTAGATTAGATATTTATACTTATAGTAAAGTTAGAGTGTATTTAAAAAAATTGACTTGATAAGGGATATAAATGTGATGAAAGGAATATATGACGCGATATGATGATTTTATGGATTCACCGACTCGGACATATGATAGTTACGTATACCTTATAGCTTTTAGCTGATGATTTACCTTATGCGATTTACCTTATGCTGCCTTCATGATATCATTATTGCATTGCATATACCTGTGTTAGTACACTTGCACCATTATCGATGATGCGTATGTTACACGTACACAGATTTGCCGGCTCACACACTTCATCATCGATAATTTCCATGCCACTACACAGTAGGATTGCTGTATCATGATATGACTCTTTGCATAATGTACTTGCTATAGTTACCTGTGCACTTTATTACGATGTTGCATTTGACTTTGGAGGTATTGGGAACCGCAAGACATATTTTCAAAACTGGAATTATTCAAAGGAGCGGTTCTCCCTTAATATGATATATCACTGTTTCATGTTGCATGATATACGGATACGCTTACATTTCATCATATGTCGCATACATCATGCTTTATGATTTACGCATTGAGATATGCTGTTTTCATGAGATTTCTGGATTTGAGAACCGTGGTCATTTTAAAAGAAAGTATGTATTGTTTTAAAAACCCGGTTTCTCTTGATATGATATTTCAGTGCGTCCACCATGTGTTTTCTCGATTCTGAGAGTGACATGTGAAACCCGATTCGAGGAGCGGTAGGCACCGTCTGCGGGTACATGGTGGACCCGGTGAGGTACCCCGGGGCAAGAAGACTCGTATATGTTAGACGGTGATCCTAGCAGGGGAGCAGTACCTACCGGTGATAGTATTTGGACTCGGCGGTTATCCGGAGGATACCGACCGGAGTAGCGAGATGGATATGAGGGCCGACCAGGGTGTGCGGCGCCTGAGGGCCGATCTGAGGATGCGGCGCCTGAGATATATGAGGATTTACGTGTCGATGCTGGACACGGTTTTCATGATGTTTCGAGTGTCGATGCTGGACACTCAGGTTCGATGATTTTGAGGTGTCGTGAGGGACACATGTTGATTTATATCCTCATATGTTCATGCATACGCTTTTATGATATTTACATGCATGATGTTGTTGCGTCAGTGGTTGACGCGTGGACTAGATCCACATACATACATACATTGATTTTACTGTCGGATGTTATACACATGCTTATGGACATTGACTACCTTGTTGGCACATATACAGACCCGGTCACCCTAGATATCATAGTATTACCTTTATGATATAGTTGACCTAGAGGTCGTTGTTTATTTGATTTCTATCTGTTGATATTTTTCTACTCACGAGTTGGCAACTCACCCCCGTTGTGCCACAGTTCTTGCAGGTTGACCGCTTGGACCAGTAGCGACTTCGCTGGCACACAGTTGCATTCGGGTGTTTTGCATTGGTAGGTGGGACATTTGTATCATTCCCACTCTTGTATCTATATTTCTTATTGTATCTAGTTAACTCCATCAATCAGAACTTTTAAATTGTATAAGTAATGAGACTTAGTGGGATTGTGGTTGCGAGACTTAGAGCGAGGGGTTTTCCGCTACTTGTGATTTATATGTCTTGCTTTTTCCTTATCTTTTGTGGTGAACTTCGCCGTTGGGCGTCGTATACTTGTTTATATTGTCTTGCGTGGTTGTGATCCACCGTTTGGCAAAGAGCTAGCTCCCGCTTGGGGATGCCATTATTCTTATTATGTATTTGTGGTTTTGGATCAAAATATACAAAGGAGGTGCTGCCATAATTTTTAAAAGACGAAACATGTTTTCAAACTAGTAAATTTTACTTGCATCATCCATGTTCCTTTTCTATGCATTAAGAAAACCTGATTTCATTATACCTTTATTTCAAAACCTCACCTCCTTTATTTTCCTTAAAAGGTTTAGATTTCTGGGTTTCAGTTTACTTGAATTCCGTTATGCCTTTAGACGTTGCGTGATTCAAGTGCTGGTCACGAGCTAATATTTCAGGTCGTGACAGGGTCCCCTCAAGGGCCACACTTTCGCCATCATTTCCCTATTGCTGCGAGAGATAGCTCGGCGCTCTGTCCTTTAGATCGGATCTCTCGCGCTCTTTCCTTAGAGAACTCCTTTTTGAATCAGGTTAGATGTCTTCCTCTGAGGAGTCTGTTGAGATAGTTAGGGTAGAGTTTAGGGAGTCTTCTTCTATTTCCTCATCTGCCCCATCCGAGTCGGATTCCCCTCGTTGAGTTAGGGTTACCCTCGCCACTCGTGGTCAGGCGATGGGAAGGGTCCCTAAAGCGCGCATCGGGAACGCTCGCGATGCGCCATCACTCCTAAGGAATGTAGATGAGCTCACCGCGATCCGGGCTCGTTTCCACATTCCCCCTTAGCTATTCGCTTCGTTTGGCGAGGGAGGACGAGAGGGCGGATCAGGTGCAGGGCAAGGAGATTACCTTGTACTTGGATGCATTCTGGGCTAGAATGCATCTGCCCTTTCCTCTTGAAGTATGCGGGGCACTACGTTGCTTCCAACTTGCCCCGGGCCAGCTAGTGCCGAACTTATGGAGAATTCTCCTCGGGTTCCTGGTCCGGTTGAGACTTGAAATCCCTTTCAGCTTGACCCTTCTCCTTTCCTTCCTTTGTTATAAAAATCATCCCGGCACTCGTAAGAATGAGCCGAGCTGGGAGTACATTTCCTTCAAAAAACGCAAGGGAAGGGCGGCCGGGTCAGGGATAGTAGTAGTTCCTTCTTCCATTCATGAATGGAAGGAGAGGTTCGTATTCGTTGGGCCACCCAAGGGCGAGGATTGGCATGTGCCTGTACAGTGGCACAGGGCCGACTGACCGCGAGTGAAGCAGTCGTCCTCTCCCGAGATGAAGGCGGTGTCCATTGATTGGTTATGAAAAAAGAGTGTTTGTAGTAGTTAACCGCAATCAATAACGGTGTCGCGTGTAGCTAGACCGAAATGAGTACGGGTCGTCCTCTAGAAAACGTTGAATCTTTTACTCTTACTTTAGATGTGTTGAAAAAGAGAGGAGGGATAAAGAATATTGTAGAATGGTTTCTAGATCTACGTTAAGCACTAATGCAAAATATAGATCTAGATTATTTATGGATGTAGTTAATATAAGAAGGGGCTTGTAGGGTTCGTTAGGATTTAGTAGTTATGGATGATTAATTAAAAATTACCCTTTTTATCCTTTAATAGATTTAAAACTAGAACGACAGTGATGCATGTAGATTAGGGTTTCTGGAGGGAAAAGGAATCCCACTCTTAACCCCTATCTCGACATGAAACTCCGTTCATATCAAGCCTTTACCAAAACAATCATTAATCTAATCTCTAATCGCGGTCGAGACTAACAATGAATTGGTAGCGCGCCCGATTAGGATGTTAATGATTCTTTTGATAAATTTTATAAACTTTATAGGACTTAAAAAGAGTTTAGGGATTTTCATCATCCATTAGCCTACCCTAATCCTACGAACCCTAACAAGCGGAGAATTATTCGCGCATGTTGGGAGAAAAAGAGATGGAGAGAAAATGCATAATTAAACTACGAAGAAATAGAATAAGAAAAAGAAAGCTACCTTTATTAATCAACAATATTCATTACACTTTGATTCCTTAGAAAATGATAACAAATACTAGTTTGCTTCTCAATCTCTTCTAAGGAGGTAGATGAACCGTTGATGATTAGCCTGGATGCGTGAGCCGTCTTAGACTTCGTGATCTTGTCGGCTTGATAAATTGTCCAAGAGGCTCTCGGTCCCTTTTTATAGTGCCAAAGCCAGAACCCAAGCTTCTAAATTAGGAAGTAAGCATCATAGATCTTCCCTAAAATTCCTCAGCTCCCAACTCCCTCTACCTGCGGCGGATCCGCGGCATAAAGGGGCTAATGCCGCGGATCCGCGGCCTTATCATCATGGCCGTTGATTAAACTTCTGGGGCTGGCTCTATGTGACATTTGGCGATCCTAGGAACCTTTGTATCATGGAAATCTTCTCGTGGTTGCTGCCAGACTTGGTCTCCAAGTTTTGCTCCTTAATTAGGCAAGTCTTCTTCAACAACTTGATTTCCTTGATTCTAGTCTTGAAAAATTCTGCACAACTTGGAAAAATTCTGCACAACAACTCAAATAATATGTAGTAGACTTTGTTCTACTAGGATTTGGTCAATGAAATTATTTGCATACATTTTCCTACCAAATGCTAATTATAATATATCAACACATGGAAAATAGTATTTTTACACATAAACCCCCATATGTATGATATATTATAATAAAGTCCTTTTTTTAATATGAAAATGGTAGGAAAAATATAATAACAAATGTGCAGTTTTATCAACTGAACAAATACCCCCAAACTTATCTTTGATCGTCCCGAGCAAACTAGTTTATTTAAGAGGAGAAAAAGAAAGGAGAAAACTAAGCACACTTTCGTAGGCAGACACGATTGCACTGAGCACGTGCAACAAGCCGTTAAACCTCTAGGTGTCCCTAATAGGAGGAGTGTTGTCTCCTGAGGGTTTTCAGCGGATTACACCCACAAAATCCAATAACAAAAGAGAGATGGTGGAATTTACATATAAAGATAAGAACCATAAAAGAAAGACTTTGAAAATAAGAGTTTCCAACTATACTAGCTTTTCAGTTATCATGAGCCCTATCTTAATAGTCATGAAAAAATATTAGAAATCACATCATCCCTCAATAAAATATCGTCTTTATTTTTCGTTCCTACCTTTCATCCAAATATTGATCATATAACCCCACGTGTGTGTAAAGAATATCTCTACACTCGGAGAATTCAATTCAAGCTATCATACTCTTGTCCATCTACCTTAGTACTTTTTAATTTGATGAATATTTAGATTTGCTCACACATTTTCATGCGACCGTTAATATTTCTTGAGGTACTAACCAACCGATTACTCATGTGCTTGCTGATTAGGTGATAATATTTTCCTCGTCTTGCACCACCTAAGGCTTAGCAGTGACTCCCAGACCAATTGGCCTTAGGGTACTAGGTGAAGAGGCACCCTCGCTATATTTTTTTATTGCTGCCTTGGCGATAACAAAACCAGTGTTCATTTTTTTTTTCTTTTCACCATTTTTATATTTTTCTTCATTTATTATTTCCTTCATACTTTGGCTTTTAGACAAGAGCATTTCAAGGTATCCTCTACTATCCCGAGTTTCAAGACGTGTGTAAGTGCATATAGTAGGGTATCAACATTCAAATGTTTGGCTTCCAGAATAGAAACTATTTTTCAGACTTAATTTTATCCTCAGATTAGTGACTTCCTTCATCTTACTAACCCTTGGGACAACAGCTCATAACTACTTATTACAAGTTCGTTTAAGAAAACTTCTAATTTTCTTGGTTTTCTTAAACTATTCCTATCTTTTGGATGTAATTTTTCACTTTCTACTCTTTTGTTATCAAAGAAAATTTTTTTTAAAATTTTTTGAAAATGTTGTGCTTATGCAAAGTATGATGCAAATTGATGTGTAATAAGCACAAACCTCCCCCAAACCTGTTTACAGCAGTGTCCTCACTGATGTCATCCGTTAAGCTCAAAAACCTGTAGACTTGGGAGGAAATTATTAATGGGGGAAAGAATATATGAAAGTGAAAATCCTCCCCCAAACTTATTTTTGGCTCACAATGTTGTAAAAATCATTTTCTTTCAAGAGCCAAAATATACCCCCCCCCCAAACTTGAGTTAAACAATTTTAATCTTTTAAAATCACATGAGGGGGTCAAGGTTATTGGTCAATGCCAAGCTTTGAAAAGACCGAAGGTCAACACCAACCATTCAAAACTTTTATCGATGAAGCACCAAGGTTGGTGGAAGAACATGTCACCTTTCGACGTGAAGAAGTGGGGAGGTGATAAAAGGTGTAATGGAAAAGGATTGTGTCTCAATTTGGAGAGACGACACAGTGATAGTAATGATGGATTACTCGCATTATCATGATTGTCCAAAAGAAGGGGTGGAGGTCCAATTTCTTCATCTTGGAGTTGATTCATCTCAACACCCGTGTCTTGTAAAAATGTGAGTTCATCAGCGAAAATTTCCTCAAAGCTTTCGTCGATACCCCGAAGAATAATGTCATCAGAAAAAATGGGGTTATCGTCAGACTCTATAAAAAGTTCCTCATCAGTGTTAGATGTTGACCCGGACAACTCGGTGGAAGAGTCCGTATCAAGCAACAACATATGAAAAGAGTCAGAATTATGAGGTTGATCAAATTCGCTGCTGTCGACATCTATTAATTCGACAGAACACACATGAGCATAGGGTTCGGAGGGTTCATTTCCCAACTTGTAAATGTTAAGCTCAATTGACTTCTTTCCAAAGGATAGGGTCATAGAGCCGTTTCTACAATTGATTACTGCGTTGGAAGTGGCCAAAAAGGGTCGACCGAGTATCACCGGGATTTGATTGCGTGGGTTTGCCACAGGTTGTGTATCAATAACGATAAAGTCCACAGGAAATATAAATTCCCCGACTTTGATTAACACATCCTCTAGCTCACCCCTAGGTTCGGTGATAGATCGATTAGCCATCTGAAGAGTGCAATGTGCATGTTTTAACTCTCCGATCCCTAATTGCTCATAAACAGAATATGGAAGTAAGTTAACACTAACACCTAAATCGAGTAGAGCACGATTGATATTTTTATCCCCAATAGAAATAGAAATTGTAGGACTTCCGGGGTCCTTTCGTTTCTTGGGTAGTTGTTGTGTAAAAGCAGTGCTTACATTACTCGCAAGGAAAACTTTTTTAGGTACTTGAACTTTTCTCTTCCTAATACACAAGTTCTTTAGGATTTTCGCATATGACGGAACTTGTTGAATAGCATTTAGGAGAGAAATGTTTATGTTAACTTGCTTAAAAATTTTCACAATCTTCTCCATTTGTGGACTTGGTCTGTTGCCCCTTAACCTGTTTGGATAAGGTGCTTTATCGATAAGGGTTTGGTCCAACATTGGAGAGGATTGTGGGGATGGAGTGGATCCCAGAATTGGAGTGGGGATCGTTTTAGGTAGATTCGAGGAAATAGGCGAAGGGTTCGAGCCTTGGGGAAAACGGAGAATAGGCTCGGATGAAGGTGGGAGACTAGACGAATTAGGGGAAGAAGAAGAAGCTGGGGTATCATTGGTGTCACTAACATCATCACATTGCTCACCCACTCGGTTATTCAGCACTTTTCCCGATCTCAACGTAGTAACGGCACTCACATTATAACTTTGTGAGTGGCCAGGATTAGGTATGGGTTGAGATGGGAGTTTCCCTTTCTCTCTCGCACTCATTGCGGCGTTTAACTGTGCGATTTGGTTTTCTAATGATTTAATACTCTCACCATGGGAGTCCGAGTTTTTCGTTATGGTATCAATAGAAGACTTCATCTCAGCCGACAATTGCATGGATTGTTTCATGAACATATCCAAAGTTTGTGCAAGTGAAGAGTTGTCAGTACCGGCCACTTGTGATGTAGAAGTGTTGGCCGGATTTTAGAAATTTTATGACTGAAAGGGGGGCTGATTCTGTGGTTGTGGTTGCTGTGGAGGAGGTCTTTGATAATTGCTTTGTTGGTTTTGATTCCAAGAAAAGTTAGGATGATTCCTCCATCCTTGATTGTACGTGGAAGAATAAGGGTCGTTTCTAGGTCGCTGCTGAAAAACAGCATTAGTTTGAAACGATGCATTCATAGGATATTTTTCCGTTAAGTGTGAAGGATCCGAACAGCAACCACAGACGGTCTTAAGAAGCGTGACCTGATTTAGGGAGAATGATGAGAACTTGTTCTTAATAGCATCGAGTTTCTTCTGTATCGCTGCCATTTCGGCTTTTACTGCGATAGAAACATCGAGCTGATGAATATTTCCCTTAGATGAAGGTGGTCTTACGCTTTCCCACTGCAAAGTGTGTTCAGCAAGGTCTTCCAGATATTTCCAAGCTTCACCATCGTCTTTAGACATGAAATTGCATTGACAATTTGTTTCAAGCATCTGCTTTGTCGCTGGATTAATGCCCTCATATATTATTCGGCATAAATCCCATCTATTGATTCCAGGATGAGGACATTGGACAAGCAGATCTTTGAAACGTTCAAAACACTTCCAAAATGGTTCATTGGGAAGCTGGGTGAACTGGTTGATCTCGCTTCTAACACGGGCAGTCTTATGGTTTGGGTAAAACTTCTTAAGAAATGCTATGACGAATTCATCCCAATTAGTGATAGAGTGTGCGACAGTATTATAAAGCCATTTTTCTGCCAAGTCGCACAGTGTGAATGGGAGAAGTCGCAAGCGCACAGCATCCACAGTCAATTGTGAAGAACCCATCATTGCGCATACGTTTTCGAATTTGGTGATGAAAACGTACGCGTCTTCCGACTCAAGCCCGTGAAATTTGGGCAACAGATTGATGTAGTGGGGTTTAATTTCAAAATTATCCCCGTTAGCTGGTGGAATAGATAGACAAGTGGGAAGAGGACCACGGATAGGATAGCATCTCTCTTGGAGAGAGATGCGCGGTGGATTCTGCCCACCTACGGGCGGTGGCAGCATGGTGTTATAATCTGATGGAGTGCCGTCTATCTCGGTCGTTGTGTGTGGTGGGGGAAAGAAGATGAAGAAGTACCGACTTCGGCGTCGATAGTAGGAACGCGGACAAGACGGGCACTAGGATCCCGTGTCCAGCCGAGCATGCACTAAGCGGGTTTAGTGCAAGTGGCAGCGTGTGTGTGATTTAAAATTGGTCTGTTTTGAAAAAGTGGGACTCAAGACAAATCACTCTAGAATGCACAAGCAACCCTAGTACTAAGGTTACCTAGGTCCAGTCTCTAGACCGCTCCTAGACTTCCAAAGGACAAGCCGCAGGATCAATCCTCTACCGCCTCCGTACTACCCTTGTAGCCAGATAAGTGCCAGGTAAGTGGGAAGGAACCACAGTAGTGGGCCTAATTAAAAACCACTAGCCTTTGACACACTTGCCTAGGTACTACAAAAGTAATGCGGATAAACGATAGATTATCCACGACCTTCCTCTGTCCTTATTGAGCGCGACAGTCCTTAGAGTCTGGTCTAGATATTTTTTAAATTAATGAAGGGTTGATCTAGATGCTCGGTTTGTGATTTGTGGGGCTTAGGAAGGGTGATGAAATCCCCACCTAATCTTGATTTGGTCTTTGCCCCTTAAAGTCCGTATTCAAATATGCAAAACAAAACCAATCACAAAACTTTTGCAAAAAGATTTTTGAGCGGCGCTATTTTGCAAAGAATCCTGCAGAAAATAGATTTTATTAGATTTGAGAGGAGATAGAAGGAGGTTATAATCTTACCAGAGAAGTTTGGATCCCTAAATCCTCTAACCCGCCGCCTTTCCGCCGCAAATGAGCTCCTTTGCCGTGTTTCCGCCGCGGAGTAGATGGATCCGTTGATGAAATTTTTTCTTTGGCCTCCTGTACTCCTCTGGATCTCTAAAAATGTCTCTGTCTCCTGTTTCCTCAAGTCTGTGATTCCAGATCTCCTTGCAAAAATTCACGCACAAATCGTTAAATATGCAATTTGCAGTTTTGTTTTAATTATGATATGAATCGAATAAGAATTCAACACAAATAGTAAGAATAAAAAATTATGCACATATCCCCGGCAACGGCGCCATTTGATTGGTTACGAAAAAGAGTGTTTGTAGTAGTTAACCGCAATCAATAACGGTGTCGCGTGTAGCTAGACCGAGATGAGTACGGGTCGTCCTCTAGGAAACGTTGAATCTTTTGCTCTTACTTTAGATGTGTTGAAAAAGAGAGGAGGGATAAAGAATATTGTAGAATGGTTTCTACATCTACGTTAAGCACTAATGCAAAATATAGATCTAGATTATTTATGGATGTAGTTAATATAAGAAGGGGCTTGTAGGGTTCGTTAGGATTTAGTAGTTATGGATGATTAATTAAAAATTACCCTTTTTATCCTTTAATAGATTTAAAACTAGAACGACAGTGATGCATGTTGATTAGGGTTTCTGGAGGGAAAAGGAATCCCACTCTTAACCCCTATCTCGACATGAAACTCCGTTCATATCTAGCCTTTACCAAAACAATCATTAATCTAATCTCTAATCACGGTCGAGACTAACAATGAATTCGTAGCGCGCCCGATTAGGATGTTAATGATTCTTTTGATAAAGTTTATAAACTTTATAGGACTTAAAAATAGTTTAGGGATTTTCATCATCCATTAGCCTACCCTAATCCTACGAACCCTAACAAGCGAAGAATTATTCGCGCATGTTGGGAGAAAAAGAGATGGAGAGAAAATGCATAATTAAACTACGAAGAAATAGAATAAGAAAAAGAAAGCTACCTTTATTAATCAACAATACTCATTACACTTTGATTCCTTAGAAAATGATAACAAATACTAGTTTGCTTCTCGATCTCTTCTAAGGAGGTAGATGAACCGTTGACGATCAGCCTGGATGCGTGAGCCGTCTTAGACTTCGTGATCTCGTCGGCTTGATAAATTTTCCAAGAGGCTCTCGGTCCCTTTTTATAGTGCCAAAGCCAGAACCCAAGATTCTAAATTAGGAAGTAAGCATCATAGATCTTCCCTAAAAATCCTCAGCTCCTAACTCCCTCTACCTGCGGCGGATCCGCGGCATAAAGGGGCTAATGCCGCGGATCCGCGGCCTTATCATCATGGCCGTTGATCAAACTTCTGGGGCTGGCTCTATGTGATATTTGGCGATCCTAGGAACCTTTGTATCATGGAAATCTTCTCGTGGTTGCTGCCAGACTTGGTCTCCAAGTTTTGCTCCTTAATTAGGCAAGTCTTCTTCAACAACTTGATTTCCTTGATTCTAGTCTTGAAAAATTCTGCACAACTTGGAAAAATTCTGCACAACAACTCAAATAATATTTAGTAGACTTTGTTCTACTAGGATTTGGTCAATGAAATTATTTGCATACATTTTCCTACCAAATGCTAATTATAATATATCAACACATGGAAAATAGTATTTTTACACATAAACCCCCATATGTATGATATATTATAATAAAGTCCTTTTTTAATATGAAAATGGTAGGAAAAATGTAATAACAAATGTGCAGTTTTATCAACTGAACATCCATGTGGGAGCTGATCCAACGGGCCAACGTTTTGCTGTCCGAGCAGGCCCTTAGCTGGGCCGGGCTCAGCCCTGCTCGGTTCGTGGGTAAGTTAGGAGCTTGGGCGATCTGTCTAGACTTGAATATTTTTCTTTTGCTCTTTCCCGTGTTACTAACTCCCTTTGTGTATTTTCCTCTTTGCAGAGCAAATGGACCGATATAAATTCCTGGCTGCCATAGCCGTAAAGAAAGGGAGGAAGACCGAGGGCGCTAGCTCGTCTCGACCCGTTTCGAGCCTAGCCCCGATGGCAGCCGCACCGGCTTGGCCTTCCACCACGCCCCGAGCTTCGAAAACCAGCCGCGGGGAGAGCCATAAGCATGCTCGGGAACTGGAGCCCCGGGCGAGGGAGGTGGAAGATGAGGCCGACCCCTCCTCCCCGAGGTCCTCCTCAAGAGGTACAAGAGGACGGTATCTCGATCTCTTTCCTCCCCGATCCTCATGCAGGAGGGGGACGTCTGTTTCGGGATGCCCTCGGGGTTTTCTGTCGCCGATAGCTTACTTTCGGAGATGGAACGATCGGCCGGGGGTAAAATTCCCCGGAGGACCCTCAAGGCCCAAGTGGCCGCCATTGCTTAGGAGGATGTACAGGTCAATATCTGCTTTCCGTTGAGGTTTTCGTCAAACATTTTTTTCTCGGATCGGATGCCTTTTTTTACCCCTTCTTTTACTTTCCTCAGGTCCCTCAGCACTGCGCCCTCATCGCCAACATGGAGTACGAGGAGATCTCCCCGGCGATGCAGAAGGCGGGCGAGTCTTCCTCGTGGGAGGAGGATCTGCGGCTGGATTTGCGGCAGCCGAAGGAGAGGATCGCCGCCCTCAAAACCCGGGTGGCCGCCGAGGAGGTGACGAACTCCAAATGCAAGGAGTCCATTCGCCTTCTGAAGGAATCCAACAAGGCTATCCAGGCTAAGTTGGAGGAGACAAAGGTGCTAAACACCACGATGAAGAAGTCGTGGGACACCTGCAAGAGGAAAACCGAGGCGGCGAAGGAAGCGGTGAAGCTCGCTGACCTCCGGGCTGTGAAGTCGGTGGAGAGGTACAAGACGTCAGACCAGTTCTATGCCGACCTTGCTGACGCCTTGGCCATCGTTTGGCATCAGGCCCTCGACGCTGTTAAGGCGTTGATGCCGGGGTTTGCTGATGGCGAGCTTCGGCTCCAGTACCCCTTGTCCGAGGATGAGCCGCAGGGGAATGCCGCCGGGAGTGCCGCCGGGGGAGAGGCCGCCGGTGGGAGTGCTGTAGATAAGGCTCCTGGTGGGAGCACCAACCCAGAAGAAGTCACCCCAGCTCCCGTCTCCAAGGCTCCTGGTGGGAGCACCGACCCTAAAGCCGTCACCCCGGCTCCCGACGCCGGCGCAGTGTAGGTCGAGATCCTCCTCGGTCCCAAGGCCTGAGCCTTCCTGCCTTCTGATTTATCTTTTTGAATTTTGCCCTCGGGCAATTTTTGTACGGCTGAGGAGTCCATAGTACCATGTAAAGACCTTCAGATCGTGAATAAAGCTGTTTTTAATTTTTCTTCGTGGCAATGTTTTCTTGTGCTCGTTAACGTGAGCTTGTTACTGTTTTTCTCGTCCCAAGATTCAAGACGTAGGTCGATGACCCGTCTCTTAGATGTCGATTGCCCATCGAGTGTAAGCCAGTTAATCGCTAAGTGCAGGAAGGTCGGTCCCTTCCCGCTCCCGGAGTTGAGGTGGCGATCGTTTTCTTAGAATGCATCGGGAGATTCTTCAGTGTAGGTAGGCCGAGATTCGCCCTCTCCTTTGAGTCGGACCGGCGACCACTTCTCTTAGTGAAGATCTCCTTCAGATGTTGTCCTCTGTCAATCTGTCGCGAGCGTCGATAAACGGCTGAGATTGGATTTGAGGGTTGCTTCCTGGAGCATGTGAAAATCTAGAAGATTGACCATCGTAGGCGACACGTGACTGAAACACATAGGCGAGGCGGACATTCCAAGATCCGCGTCGTTACGACTTTGGTTGACCATGAGATACGGGATGGCCGCCACGCGGCAACCCTGTATTGGGAAATATGAAAATATCCCAAGATTCGCGCCCATGTGCACGCAAATTTCGGCCCCTGGGGATTTTGTTGAGGCTATAAATAGAGAAGGTACATGGGTTTCTTTCAACATTGCTTTTTTGAAAGTGGCCGGGTTCATCTACTTTATCAGAGAGATCATTTCCCGCGACGACGTGTACCTCTATGATCAGGAGTGCACGGAGGAGACGTACCGGACTGTGGTCGAACGCATAGAGGACCACTTCGGCCACCTACTTCCTCAGCGGTCACCTTTCCTCTAATTGCTCATATACGCCATTTGGAGGATGTCCCCGGGTTTGTTCAACGTCCTGTCTCCGCAGCTGCAGGACGAGACGCTCGATAAGTGCACACGCTCTACGTCCGCGGCCTCATCTCGAAGAACATGCATGATCGATCGGCGGCCCTTATTTTGGAGTGTTTCCAAAAGAGGCAGATCGTCGATGGCTGCCCGGCAGGTGTGGCCTCCGGCGCTTCCATCGCATCGCGGGTCTGCGGGCAACACCAGAGGGAGCGGGCCGAGGAAGCAAGGGCTTGGCTGGCAGCGATCTCCTCGGAGTACCACCAACAGTGTTTTCTTGACCCTCTATGTGGTAATTTTTTTTTGTGTAAGGCTGGGGAGCCCATAATACCCTTGATGAATAAAATTCTTCTTTTGCGACGTACTATTGTCTTCTTTTTATCCTCTTTGCGTGTTTGAGTATGTTCATAAAATGAGACCCATGACTTTTGAACCGAGGAAGAGGGGAACATATTGAAGAAGTTTCTTCTAATTCAGAAGACTTAGAAAAATTTACATCGCTTTAGCAAAGAAGAAACATATATTCGCTGATACAAATTTTGAATTCACTTGTACAGTTTGAGCTTTTCGGTGTTATAAGGTCGCAGAAACTTGCGCCCCCCGCGTCTTATAAGCGATAGGCTCCGCCGGGTAATACCTCGGAGACGAGGAATGGGTCTTCCCACTTCGGGGAAAACTTATGCAGTTTGCCTTGGTCTATGAATTCGTTTCGCCTTAGGACCAAATCTCCAGTTTTGAAGGTGCGATGCTTGACTCGTGCATTATAGTAACGGGCAGTTTGCTGTTGATAAGCGGCGGTTTTGATCTGTGCCCGGTCCCGCTTCTCTATCAAGATGTCCAAATTAGTCCGGAGCGCCGAGGTGTTTGCTTCGTCGTCGAAATGCTCGACTCTGTAACTGGGCAATCCAATCTCTACTGGGACCATCACCTCGGTGCCGTAGCAGAGGCTGAAGGGGGTCTCTCTAGTGGGAGTCTTCTTCGATGTGCGTAAGGCCCATAAAACCCGGGGTAGTTTCTCGACCGAGCTGCCCTGTCTTCCTTCCAAACTAGTCCGAAGACCTTGAATGACGTCTCAGTTAGCGACCTCGGCCTGCCCGTTGCATTGAGGGTGTGCTACCGCGGCAAACTTCATTAGTATGCGGTACTCGTTGCAGAATCGTTTGACTTTGTCATTTTCAAAGTTCGTCCCGTGTTCGGTAACAATACACCTCGGGATCCCGAACCGGGATATTACATTGTTCTGCAGGAATTTGATGGTCGTGGTGGCATCCGGTTTTCTGATGGGGACGGCCTAGATCCACTTCGTAAAATAGTCTATCGCGACGAGGATGTACTTGTGCCCGCCTGTGCCAGTTGGGAGTTGGCCTACCATGTCCATTCCCCACTGGGCAAACGACCAGGGGGGTCAGGGCCGTTAGCTCGGTAGCTGGAAGATGGGGTATGCTGCCATTGAGTTGACAGCTCTTGCATCTTCTGATGAGCTTCTGAGCGTCTTGATGAATCGTCGGCCAATAGTATCCTTGGAGTAGCGTCTTCTGGACTAAGGTGCGGGCCCTTTGATGTGCTCCACCGACCCCTTCGTGAATCTCACGCAGGACGTGGTCGGCTTCGTGGGGGTCGACACACCGAAACAAAGATTTCGTGAAGGACTTCTTGTAGAGGTTTCCATTGCTCCAGACGAAATGGCGGGCTTTGGCTCGAAGGCGTCGTGCTTCCCTTCGATCTTATGGGAGAGTACCCTCCCTCAGGAACTCTACGAGGGGCTTCCTACAATCCCAACCTTCCTCCTGAGTAGTGTATATTTGAAGTGATGCCTCCTTGTCTTCCATGCTGGGCCGTGGCAAGACTTCGAAGAGGATATTCCTCTTATTGTTAACCGTATAAGAGGAGGCTAGCTTGCTCAGAGCGCCGGCCTGGGAGTTTAGGTGCCGAGGAATCTTCTCCACTTGAACTTCGTCGAAGTCTTTTTACCTCGGCTAAATATTTCACCATTAGAGGCTCCTGGGCCTCAAAACGGCCGGTCACTTGGCCTACGACTAGGGCGGAGTCGCTACGAATTCGGATCGTCTTCAGCCCCACTCCGGAGGAGATTTATAGTCCAGCTAGCAAGGCCTCATACTCCAAGGCGTTGTTTGAAGCTTTGAACCCAAGCTTCAAAGAGTACTACATCTCTGCCTCGTTCGGGCCTCGAATGATAAGGCCGGCACCGCTCCCATCCTCGGTAGAGGATCCGTCGACGTAAAGGACCCAATCGGGGACGGAGTCGGGCCCCTCCTCGATCGAGGGTTGAGACCTAGGGACTCGTGCCGACACTGCCTCCTTGTTGGGGCTAGTACATTCGACAACGAAGTCTGTCAGGACTTGTGCTTTGATAGCTTGCCTTGGACGGTATTTGATGTTGAATTGAGATAACTCCTACCTCCATTTCTCCAAATGACCAGATGACTCGGGGGAGTTCATGCTCTTACGGAGGATGTTGAATGTCTCGCCAAGATCTTTGGTGTGCTTGTCCGACGAGGTCGACTTGACGTCGACGTAAACCTCCATATTCCTCCCGATCTGCTGTTTGAACATCTTGTTGACCAGGAGAAGGTATGTAACTCCGGTGTTTTTGAGGCCGAAGAGCATTACTTTGTAGCAATATACCCCAGGTCCGCTGTGAATGCGGTAAGCTCTTCATCTGCCGGGTTCATACGGATCTGGTTGTAGCCGGAGAAAACATCCATGAAGCTGAGCAAATTATGGCCTGCCGAGTTGTCGACAAGCTGATCTATCCGAGAGAGGGGATAGTTGTCTTTCGGGCAGGCTTTGTTGAGATCTGTGAAGTCAACGCACATGCACCACTCCCCGCTTGCTTTTTTAACCATAACCACATTCGCTAGCCATTCCGAGTAGGCCACATTTCGAATGAAGTTGGATGCAAGCAACCTATCGACCTCGTCCTCGATCGCCTTTTGTTTGATAGGGGCGAAGCTTCGTTTCTTTTGCCTGACGGGTCAGGCCGTCGGGTCGACCTCAAGCTTATGCGAGATTACCTTGGGGTTGATCCCGGGCATGTCGGCGGGCGCCCAAGCGAACACGTCCGAGTTTTCTCGGAGAAAGTGGATCAAGTCTTCACGCCGGGCTCCTGTTAAGAGTGACCCGATCTGGACAGTTCATTCATTGTTCCCCTCGACGAGGGGGACGTCTATTAGCGCCTCCACTGGGGCCCTCGGATTTCTTTTTGTTCGTCACGGGTATCCAAGGACTCCTGGAAATCGCTCGCGCTTCCAAGGTCGTAGCTTCGTTCCTCGGGGGTGGATGTTGCCGTGAAGTAAATCTTTGCGATTTGCTGGTTCCCATAGGCCCGACCTATTCCCCCTTGATCCAGTAGAAACTTGATCACGAGGTGGTAGGTCGAGATTTGGGCCCGAAGGGAGTTTAATGTCGGGCGTCCCACGAGGAATTGTAGAACGGAGGAATTCTAGCAACGATGAACTCCACTGGTACAGTTCTCGTACGATCCACCTCCCCAATGTTAAGGAGGAGGGTAACCACTCCCTCTGTCGGGATGGAGTGGTTAGTAAATCCCGACAGAATGTGGGTGGTTGGCCTCAGGTCTGACAGGCCGAGCCCCATACGTAGGAAGCAGTCATAGAAAAGGATGTCCGCGAAGCTTCCCGAGTCGACCAGTATCCTTTGAACCTCGTAGCGGTGGACCCGTGCTGTAATCACGAGGGGGTCGTTGTGAGGCAAGAATATTCTGTGGAGGTCTTCATCGATGAAGGTGATGGGCTCGGCTGCTTTGTTTTTCTTCCAGGGCTGGTCTCTAGTTCCCTCGACCGACAGGACGCGGTGAATATCGCCGGTTCCAGGCACACCCCCCGTTGATACGACCATGATTTGGCCGATCGTCAATTCGCCGGGAGGGGAATGGTTCTCTTGCTCCCGGTCTTCTTGTCGCTTTTCCCGCAGGTACTTTGCCAGGTGCCCTGAGCGAATCAACTCCTCGATGTAGTCGCGGAGTTGTTTACAGTTCTCGGTAGGGTGTCCCTGCGACCTGTGGAAGGCGCAATACGGGCCTCGAGTCCGTTTGGCCGCTCTATTGGTGACCGGAGGGATCTTGAAGAATCGCTCTCCTTTCGCCTCCTCCAACAGCTCAGTCTGAGAGATGTTGAGCGGAGTATACTCCTGGAACTCCGGGGAGTATGGCTTTGGCTGGTCGACCTTCTTCTTCTCTTCTCTACCCCTCTTCTTGGTCGGCCTAGTCACCCCGGGGTAGGTTCGCGTTCATCTCGGACTCGAGTTGGATTTCCCGCTCGGTCTAAGCCTTTACCCCGGCCATGGTCTTAAGTTGCACTAATGCAAAGGAGCGGAGCCACTCCTTGTGCCTAAGACTCGACCTTAGAGCCGTGATGACAGTCTCATCTCGGTGCTCCGGAACCTCGAGAAGAGCGTTGTAGAAGCGAGTGACGTATCCTTTAAAGGATTCCTTGTCCCCGCTCTTTATAGTGAAGAGGTAATTGACGGTCCGCTTTTGCCGTCTGTTCCCGACAAAATGCCTGAGGAACTGGGCAGCCAGCTCATCAAAAGTAGAGATGGAGCGTGGCGTGAGTCCTCGGAACTAGTCTCATCCAGCCCGGATGAGAGTGGCGGGGAACGCTCGGCATTGGGCGACGACATAGTTGTCCTGGAAGCTCATGCCCGCCGTGAACGCGTCCAGATGGTCCTTTGGGTCGGACTTCCCGTCAAAGAGGGCCACTTTTGGAGGTTTATTTCTGGACGAGACGCGTACATCGAGCAACTCTTCAGTGAAGGGCTTCGTAAGCGAGTCGGCAACATACCTGGCTCCCTCGTTTGAAGGATGACCCTCCCGATGTATACCCTCGATTTTCTTTTTGAGGGCGTCGAGACGGTTGTGGTACCCCGAGGATTTGGCGTAGTCGGAGTTATGGCCGCTCTCGCTGAAGACCTGCGCCTGGCTGCGGCTCCGGTTTCGCACTATCAGGTTCCTCAGGTCCCCTCGTGAGGTCATTCATGAGTCATCACGGCGAGCGCCGCTCGCACGACCCCGTCGAGGGAGAGGGTGCCGGCCATGCCTGAAAGCAGGCGAGCTGACCGACACCTCCTCGGGAGGGATAGGAGTGCGATGGGCCTCGGGATGGGAGGCTCTTTAACGGGACTTCGGAGTGGAGCTGTGAGGCGCCCAGCGGGTCATTGAATTGGTCGTCACGGGGGACCTGTGGCCGCCGGAGATAGCGAGACGCTGTTCAGTGGTGCCAGCGTGGGCAGTGTCATTACCCCCTCTGTGGAGGTCGTGATCCCGAGGTAGGGGAACGGCAGCCTGGGGGGCTTGTCCCGCCGTTTGGATGCGGACAAGGGCATCCACGATGGATGCGAGCCTGTCGATCCGTGCAAACAGGGCGTGAACGGCGTTAGAGGGAGGAGAGGATCCGTCCGTGCCTCCATTGTGTGGAGGGCGGCGGTTTGCGCTTGGATCGTCGCGGTGATCACTCGCCATGAGTTCGAGATCGTAAGATCAACTTTCGATGGTGGAATTTTCGAATTTCCTACAGACGGCGCCAACTGATGGAGGTCGGGATCTCCTTCAGATGTTGTCCTCCGTCGATCTGTCGCGAGCGTCGATGAATGGTTGAGATTAGATTTGAGGGTTGCCTCCTAGAGTGTGTGGACCTCAGTGGGATTGATTTGGAGTGTAGCCGAGCTACCTGCAAAGAAGTCCCGGGGTGGTTGTACCACTTTGGACCCTCCGACGATCAAGTTAGCCGAGATATTTGAGCAGAGTAGCGGCCTATTGGAATAAAATTGCGTTACCTGAGTCGTCTGAGAGAGGGGTTTTTATAGCGGTCTCCATGAGCTAGCTGGCGTGAGATCTTCGCCGGCCGTTACGCCCCAGGCGTTACGCCCGCGTGAATGACGGGATCCCCCATTAATGACGAGATAGCTCGTTAATGGGGGAATGCGACGACGTGGAACGCGGGATCGTGGGGAGGCGGATATCTCGCGTCTGGCGAGATCCGTGGAGCCGTTGCGGAGGGGCCTGTGGTCTACGTTCTAGGTCGCTCGGTAGAACCGGGCAGGCCTAGCTTGGTGAGAGGCCTAAAAGAGGGCGGGAGGCCGAGCTAGTTCGGTTCGGCGATAGCTCAGAGGCGAAGGGCTGAGGAGCTCAATGTGTAGGAGGGCTCAGAGGTGAGCTAATGGTTATTTACATGGTGAGCACAGGATAGTTAAGGGATTCCTTGGAGGTCGGGTCCAGGCAGCGGGACGATATCCCGGGGACGCCTCCAATGTGTGGTTCTTGCCCTGTTTCTGTGTGCCTCGGGACATGTCATCTGCCACGTGTCATGATTTTGGGAGTTCCCACTTATGAGCATCATCAGTTACCTTCCTTCAGTCGCCACCGTTTAATTCTAGGCTCTACCTTACGTCTAATCTTCCTAGGTCATCTTCTAAATCGAAAATCTAGAACTAAAAGTCTATGTTGAGTAGTTACACTCTTACCTGGCACCACCTTACAGTCGATACAACAATCTCTATCTATCCTTCTCGTTAGAAAAAAGTCTATTTGACTTGCACTTGATCCGCTCCTAAAGGTGATAAAGTGAGACTCTCTTTTCCTAAACTAAGTGTTTGCTAAGCTCAAGTCATAAGGCAAGGCAAAATCTAGAATCGAGCTACCTGCTTCATTTCTTTGTCCAAAACCAAAACCTCCATGGATAGTATCAAACCCACTACGACTAGTACCTACATGTCCATTGAGATCACTACCAATAAATAACTTCTCTCTACTAGGTATCCTTTGCACCATCTCATCTAAATCCTCCTAGAATAGACGCTTACTAGCATCATTAAGACCTATCTGTGGTGCATAAGCACTAATAACATTAAGGATATCCCCACCTAAAATAAGCTTAACCAGTAAAACTCTATCACCTTTTCACCTGATCTCAACTACATCCTCATGCAACCGTCTATCTATGCTTACTCCCACCCTATTACGATTTTTATCTTTACCCGTATACCAAAGCTTATAGCTCCAAGGCTCTATGACCATTTTCACCCACCCACTTAGTTTCTTACAAACACATAATACCAACTCTCCTCATAATCATCACCTCAACTAATTATGTTAGTCTACTCGTAAGGGAACCTATGTTCCAAGAAGCTAGACGGATCTTATGAAACCCTTGCTTATTTGTCACTACACTTGGGGTCCGATGCAGCGCGTCGTTTCTGGATGACGACCTAGAAGCCCTTGCATACTTAACACTATATCCAGGATCCGATGTAACGTGTCGTTGAGTAGTGTACGCCCCAACGATATTCTTATTATAGTTCATGACATAGAATGTGACAAAATTTTACGTTGGCTGTCATAAGCCTACTACAACCCTCACCCTTTCTCATCCGGACTTGGGACCGGCAACGGTGGGTTTACCGATGAACAACTTCTTTCTGTATCAGTCGAACCCTGGTTCGCTGATATCGTGAACTATCTTGAATATGAATTCCCTGGCCTTAATCAGAACATCATCGATCTCTCCCCTCGGTATCTTTATGGATTGGTCTGCCAATTGCACTTTAGTCGGCTTCAATTCTCCTAATCCCAGTTGTCAGATTCCAGTCATACTGGGACGGTCTTTCCTAACCACGTCCAACGCGTTGATCAATTGTCGTAATGGATCCATGAAACTATCATTTGGAAATATGACAATTAACATCAACATCTTCAGTCTAGGAAACCAAGCGAGTGATCGACACGATGACACATTTGAAGTCAACATTGTACACAATATGTCTGAGGAGGAGACATTTGACTTCAACGATGAGTGTCTTAACGAAACATTTGAAGAACTATTCTCTTAGGAGCTTCTCTTGCTTGAGAAACTAAGCTCTAAGCATGTCTCTTACACACATTAGGGGTCCCAATTCGAACCATTTCATACTGAACCGACCCCCGAAGTGCGACCATCTATAGAGGAGCCACCTAAGCTTGACTTCAAGGTTCTTCCCGATTACCTCAAGTATGCATACTTAGGCGATAACGATACACTTCTGGTTATAATCGCAACCGACCTTGCGCCTGAGCAAAGAGTCGACACTCATGAATATTCTGAGAAAGAACATGGAAGAAATAGGTTGGTCGATGGCTATCAAAGGAATCAGCCCCGCTATCTGTCAGCATAGAATTCATATGACTGGTGATTCCAAACCCTTCAAAGATCCTCAACGCCGGCTAAATCTGGTAATGAAAGAAGCGGTACTGAAGGAAATACTGAAGTGTCTTGAAAATGGAATCATTTATCCCATATCTGATAGCAAATGGGTAAGCCCCATACATGTTGTACTGAAGAAATCGGGCATCACTGTGATTACGAATGAAGCAAATGAGCTAATCCCAACCCACACACTGACAGGTTGGAGGGTCTGTATTGATTATAGAAAGCTCAATACAGCAACTCGTAAAGATCATTTTCCGCTGCCCTTCATTGATCAGATGCTTGTATGCCTAGCCGGTCATACTTACTATTGTTTCCTTGATGGATACTCCAGCTACAATCAAATCCCTATTGATCCAAAGGATCAGGACAAGACCACTTTTATTTGTCCTTTTGGTACATCCGCCTACCGCCGCATGCCCTTTGGGCTATGCATTACACCTGCCACATTTCAGCGGTACATGATGAGCATATTCTAATATGGTAGAGCGATTTCTAGAAGTATTTATGAATGATTTCTCCGTCCTTAGAGATTCATTCTCTGAGTGTTCGAGGCATCTCAAGCTCGTACTATTACGATGCAAGGAAAACTATCTCACTCAACGGGGAGAAATGCTACTTTATGGTCAAACACGACATTG
Source organism: Agapanthus africanus (assembly GCA_030015575.1). NCBI lineage: Eukaryota > Viridiplantae > Streptophyta > Magnoliopsida > Asparagales > Amaryllidaceae > Agapanthus > Agapanthus africanus. Next base: position 831,430,028 of record CM057337.1, on the reverse strand, counting down.
TGTTAGGCTACATTATTTCTGATAATGGCATCGAGGTCGATAAAGCAAAAATCGACGTCATCTCAAGTCTCCCACGTCCATGGACTATCCGTGACATCGGGGCATTCTTAGGCCACGCCGGTTTCTACAGGCGTTTCATCAAGGATTTTATCAAACTGACTAGACCCTTGACTTCCCTGCTGGCCAAGGATGTTTCTTTCGAGTTCAATTTTGAGTGCCTTACTGCTTTCAAATTGTTGAAATCGAAGCTCACTTCTGCTCCGATCTTAAGTGCACTGAACTGGAATGAACCATTTGAGCTGATGTGTGATGCTACTGACTTCGCAATTAGCGCTGTATTAGGACAACGATTTGAAAAGAAACCACACGTAATACACTACGCGCCCAGGATGTTGAATGACGCACAGCTAAATTATATCACTACGGAAAAAAAATTCTTAGCTGTCGTCTATGCACTTGAAAAGTTCCGTCCGTGCTTGATCGGTACCGACGTCACAATTTATACTGATCATTTTGCACTTAGGCATCTCTTTGGAAAGAAGGATGCCAAAGCCAGATTGATACATTGGATTCTCTTCAAAAGTTTGACTTGACCATCAAAGATAAAAAGGGAACTGACAATATTGTAGCCGATCATCTGTCTCGCCTGACAAATGCACCAGTTGAGAACATTCCAATCAACGAACAATTTTCCGATGAACTTCTTTCTGTATCAGTCGAACCCTGGTTCGCTGTTATCGTGAACTACCATGTCACTGGAGAAACACCTTCCTTTTGGTCGAAGCAGGACAAGTCGAAATTTCTCTCCTAAGGCAAATCTTCTATTAGGATGAGCCTTACCTGTTCAAGTACTGTCCTGACCAGATCAATAGATGTGTTCCGAGCTCTAAAATAAGAAGTGTGTTGTCATTCCGTCATGACCAAACTTGTGGGGGCCATTTTAGACCCAGAAAGACGGCTGAGAAAGTTTTGTAATGCAACTTCTATTGAACGACACTTTTTAAGGATGTTTTCGATTATTGCAAAACTTGTAGCCAATATCAACACAAGGAAAAGATTGGAAAACGAAATCAGATACTCCTAAATTCCATCTGATTGTTGATATTTTTGATGTTTGGGGAATCGATTTCCTGGGGTCGTTCCTTAATTCTTTTGGGAACTTATACATCTTGTTGGCTGTGGACTACGTGTCCAAATGGGTGGAGGCAGTGCCCTGCAGAACCAACGACAACAAGGTTGCCATAAAATTCTTGAAAGAAGACATTTTTTCTTGGTTCGGCACACCTCACACCATCATTATCAGCGATAAAAGGACACTTTTGCAACCGATCATTTGAATCGCTGATGAAGAAATATTCCATAAGCCACAGATTGTCAACATCCTACAATTCTCAAACTTGCGGCCAAGTTGAAGTCTCTAATCGCAACCGTCAATCACAGCCGTAAGGACTAGTTGTTGAAGTTAAATGATGCTCTTTGGGCTTTTCGCATTGTTTTCAAAACGAATTTGGGCATGTAACCATATCGACTCATTTTTGGAAAATCCTGTCATTTGCCTGTAAAATTGGAACACCGAACATTCTGAGCAATCAAACAACTCAATTTTGACCTAGAAAAGCCCGGCGAGGCGAGGAAACATCAACTAAACGAGCTTGACGAGATACGCAATAATGAGTATGAAAATCCAAACTTTATAAAGAAAAGACGAAAGTCTTTCATGATAGGACGATTCTCAAAAAAACTTTCACGGTAGGACAGAAGGTTCTGCTGTACGATTCACGACTTCATCTTTTTCCAGGAAAATTGAAATCTCGTTGGACAGGTCCGTTCCTTGTGCGCACCATTTTTTCGCATGGTGCTGTCGATATCGAAGATCCGCACTTTGGCAACACATTTAAAGTCAATAGACAACGTCTGAACCCGTTTCTAGAAATGCCGGCGGAACCGGGGGAGCTCATGTTCTTACATGAGCCGCGTTACAACGATTGATGACAACCCCATTGTACATACATTTTTATCTCATTTAAAACCATTTAGGGGCATTTGTGTAAATAACTTTTGACAAAACACTTTTGTGGAGGGGTATTTTGAAAACTACCATTAAAACCCCTCCCAGATTTGAACCCGAGCCTCATCACTAAAAAAGAACCCCTGATTTTATTTCCTCTTCTGTTCCGAGCTCCTCCAAAAACCCTAGCCCCAAATTCTCCAAGACGTTCGCGATTTAGCCGAGATCGGCGGCTCCAGGTGCTCCCTGCGACTCCATCTTCTCCCTCGTTAAGAACTTCATCTCCTCCATCGTATTTTCCACTCTGATTTCTTTAGTTACTGTTGTGAGTACTGCAAATGGCAGATCTTGTTGTTGAGAAAAATTTTGAGCAAATTTTTTCACATGCTACATATGATAGTTATTTTGGTGGAGTGATAATTCAACAAAGGTGGGAATATTTGATCCATGATACCGATGAGTTGTTTGCTTTACCCGATATGGTAAATGAGTTTTATTTGGCACTTGTGAATGGTGCGTCCGATGGGGACAGTTCTAGAATCAAATTTCGTGGGAGAAATTGAACTTTCTCGCCACAACTCATCTCAAATGTGGCGGGGATTCCTCTTAGGCCGGGAAACCATACACCACATGAGCTAGCTTTTTATCGGCCTATAATGGGTGATTTTTGCCAATTGTTAGATAAAGGGGTGTCAGGACAGGACATATATAGAAATGTGTATGTGATTTGCCGATGGCTAAATCGCAATGTTCAAGGGATTGAGCGAACCTTCGTTTCCTGCAATGGTTGGGCATGTTGTCTATTGCCTTCAAGTGAATGACGATCGTTTTTGCATGAGTACATATTTGTTCCCAAATATCATTAAAGCGATGAGCAAAAGAAAGCAAATTCTTTCGATGCTTGTTACACAAATTTGCCGTGCATTCATGGCCGACCATATCTTCGATCATGCCACCTCTATCTCGGTTCAACCGCCAATAAGGAAAGAGAGTGTATCATATGCCTACGCGAATGACAGTCATGAATCGAGCATTTGGTCCAGAACTGACCCGAGCGAGCACGTAGCCCCACAGACATCCTCCGAGTTGTATATAGATGAACCCGAACCATCAGACGCTCATGAGTTACACCTGATAGAGATCCGTGACATTAAGAAATTGATGAGGTAAAACAGGGAAGTTGATGAATATTAAGTTTCAAGGGCTCAACCTATTTTGGGGCTCAGTCCTAGGCTTTTTCATCATCTAACAATGCTAAGAATTTATTCTGTTTTGCTTTCTGGCGCTCACGTGGGTGTCACGTAAGGCGCTCAGGTTTGGACGTTACTTTATCAGTGCTGAGCACTTGGTCACTATGGATATTTATCATATGTTGGCGCTCACGTGGATATCACGTGAGATGCTGAGTCATTGGATATTGCCATATTAGTACTAAGCAATTTATACAGCGCTCACCTGGGTATCGCGTGAGGCGCTCCAGCTTGACATTTTTAGACGCTCACGTGGGTATCACGTGCGGCATTAGATCTTTGCTTATGGGCACTCACGTGTGTAGTGCGGGAGACGCGTCTTCATGAGCCTTTTGCATGCTCATGTGAGTGTCACGCGGGGTGCTAACTTCATGGAATCTTTTGGACGCTCACATGAATATCACGTGGGGCGCTGAGTACTTAGAGATTTAATATCTATTTATTTTTTATTTTTTGAAAGAAGTTCAAATTCTGTTAATGGTATTTTGGCCATTGATGATCACCAAGATCTCTGTTTTAAAGATCCGAAATCAGATTTTTTGAGAACCAAGTTCTTTTATTTCTTTTTATGAGGACTGAGTTTTTTGAAGGGTTAAACCTAATTTTAGAGGAATTAAATTCCTGGAATGTAAATTCCATTTTTTGTTTCTTTTTTTCCTTATATTTAGTTTTCCCCGGGATCTTGAGTCTGAAAAACAAGATCTTCCCGATGAGAATTAAATCTCAACTTATGGAAGATTTGTCTTGTGGATCTTAGATCCAGAGAAAGAACTAAATTCTTTATAGAGGGTTAAGCCCTTATATCTCTATATATGAAAGGTAAAGGAGATACTTTGATCTCTGCTTCTTTTTTCTTTACCTAGGGTTTGAGAGGAACGAGAAGATCTTCACAAAGAGAATTAAATTCTCGGTTGTGGCTTCTATCTTTTTTGTAGAAACTTACAGGGGTTTTCTCCTTTTGTGTGTGTGAGAGATTTAAAGTCTCGAATCCTTTATATAAGTGAGGAAAAGCCGTTGATTAGTCGATAGGATCCCTTATCTAAAAGATCTCAACCTGATTTCATAATCAGGTGGTGATTTTTAATCACCGTTGGATCTTTAGATTCAAGGCTCTCAGTTTAACAGAATATATTTTTCTTATTTATAGAATTTAATTCTACTTCATGACCATTGGATTTTTAATCCAAGCGTTTGTTGGGGTAAAAATTTACACCCCGGTTGACCGAGTTAAAGTCAAGGTCAACCCCCAAGCTAGGTGGGCCCAAGCCCAGGTCAAGCGGGCCCAAGCCCAGGTCCCGCGGCCAGCCTCCCCATGCCAACAACAAAATCATGTAATAAATAATTTTTATATAATTTTTTATACATGAATGTATGCAAAATGGGCATAAAGCCAATATTTTGTAAGCCCATGGCTTATGTGCAAAAATGAAATGGCACATGAGCCATGGGATAGGCAAAATGCTATTTTGTGAAGCCCAAGGGGCTATATGTAAATATGTAAGCCTATAAAAGACAACATGATGAAAATATCTAAGAGACAATTTTCAAACCTTCTTCTTTCTTTTTTGAATTAAATCAAGAGTTTTACTCTTCATTTTTCAAAACTAAATAGTTTTTAACCACAAAACCCATAAAGGGGAACTTGGATCTACCATCAGATCTCAAAAAGAAGAGATTTTTAAAATCTCACATCTCTTGATCCTCAAGATCCGGCCAAACAAAGAAGGAAGAAGGAGACCCATCTCCAGAAAACCCACTTTGGGGAAGAACTAGGGTTCAAGGGGAGAAGCCCTTCATCAGCTTCAAGACATCCCAGGAGTTTAACTCCTCACACACACACACACACACACACACACACACCAAATAATAAGTCTCCTTCCTGGGAGTACAACTCCCATTGCAGGGACCAAGTCCCTTTTTTCTCCCCGAGCGCCCACGTGCCGACACGTGGAGCGCTAGCGCTCTTGCGCTCAGAGCGATAGCGCCCGACCTCCCACGTGCTGACACGTGGAGCGCTAGCGCCCGAGCTCCCACGTGTTGACACGTGGAGTGCTAGCGCTCTTGCGCCTAAAGCGCTAGCGTCCGAGCGCCCACATGCTGACACGTGGTGCGCTAGCTCTCTTGGCTCAGAGCGCTAGCGCTCTTGCGCTCAGAGCGCTAGCGTCCGAGCGCCCACGTGCTGACACGTGGAGCGCTAGCGTCCGAGCGCTCACATGCTGACACGTGGAGCCGACGCTTTTTCCCACGCATCCTTTGGATGCCCTTTCTCTTTCCCTTTTTATATATATATATATATGTATATATACGCACACACACACACACATACTCTACAACATTGTCCCTGTTAGAAAAAAATTTCTAATGGGGCGCTGTCTCGCACCCCGCAAGGGGGCTGCTAGCCCCCTTGACTCTCAGCCCGCTATCCGGGTAGCGGGACCCCGTAAAAACTCTGCGTGGCTCCCGATATATCCAAAACCCCCTTTCAAAACACAACACATGCACGCTGCACATTGAGTTCGCATGACCAGTTTAACCCGTTAATCGGAGGTTCCCTCGCTCCAAAGGCGATGGGTAATTAACGGCAGTTTAGTCCGCGGCTGTCGGAAATTCGGATCCCCACAATCATTAAACCCCGGCCTATCCTAGGCAAGGGGAATCTGTAGTACGCCTGACAAGCACGCGCGTATTCCCATCTCAATGGGGTGACAAAAAACACCCTACAGGGTTTTATGTTTAACAGGGCGTATCTTTCTTATTTAGAAAGATTAGAGTGATATTTTTCCCTTATAGAATTTGATTCTACCATTGGATCTTTGATCCAACGGCTCTTTGTTTGACATAAAATATCTTTCTTGTTTTTAATAAGATTAGGCAAATATTTTCCCATATAGAATTTAATTCTACCCGAAGCATATTACTTCAACTTTCGGCGCTGACGCTCATGTGATATGAACGTAGCGTAGCCAAAAAATTTAATCCTTACCGAAATAGGTACTCACGTGCTTTGCATGCCGGCGCTCACGTGCCTAACATGTGAGGCGCTGCCTTAAGATTTAATCCTATCAGAGACATGCATCCACGTTCTTTGCACGCCGACGCTCATGTGTCCAGAACGTGAGGCGTTGCCTTATTTTTTTATGAGGGAACAAATGTCCCCCCACCATTGTTCTCACGTGGCTTGCATGTGAGTGCAACGGTGTCCAGCCTTTTAGCCGTCCGATCCATCTTGGGATACAGGAAATCTAAACCGACCCCATCACTTTATAAATAGGGTATTAAGCCCTAGACAACAGCTGTGCCTCCATCTTTTCTTCTTCCTTAAGAATTTTATTCTCCATTGGAGCTTAGCTCTGTCGTAAAGCTTAGTTCATCACTTTTTCCACAAATCTGTATTGCAGAATCACTTTACCAAAATTTTCTTGGTAAGAATCTTCTTCAACAACAGAGCTTAGCTCCATTTAGGATATTGTTCTTCAGAAACTTTGGAAGATTAACTCCATTTTGGTCACAGAGCTTGGCTCTGGCATATTCCTCTTGGGGATTTCTTGAAATTTTAGCCTTTATTTGCTGCCATAGAACTTAGTTCTAATTTTTGATTTTAGGTCATACTCTCTTTAAGGATTTCATTTTTATGATTCAACAGAGCTTTGCTCTGACGATCTTTGATGTAATATTCCCTGTTTTAGGGATTTTTATAGCTTAATTCCCCTTCATTTTTTTAGAGCTTGGCTCTAATCTCGTTTATTTTTTCTTTTAGGAAAATTTTGGTATTTTATACCATTTTATAAAACAGAGCTTCGCTCTAAAAAAGTTTTATTATTAAAAACAGCCTCAGAGAGTCCGTTTAGATTTCTTTACTGGGCATATGTTCCAATCATTAATGAGCCGCCATTAGTTCCATAAAATGAACTCATGTAAATTGGATGATGCTTCTTTTGTCCCTTTTTAGATACAATGGCTAGTCACTTGTATGACATCCAGAAGATTGTCTTTTATGAAGAGATTCGCATTCAAGGTCGTCTTCAAGGCTAAGAATATACTGCCGACCGATGCGATGATGTGATACGTCGCTTCCATGATCACAACGGCCGATTGCTTCTCTGTCACTCTGCCTTTTTGAAGATCGTCGTTGGGTCGATCTGGGAAGCTTTACCTAAGCGTCTTGAGACTGTCGCTCCAGGCACTCGATGACGCTGAAGACAAGATACATTCAGTATATCTGATGGGTTTGATCTCAAAGAAACGAATAGATGATCTCGTGACTATCTTGTACTGCGTCTTCCAACAAAAAGCAATAATATCATCGTACCAGAGGATGGAGGATGGAGGATATCAGCGGTGACCCTGAAGCTTGCATCCGAGAGAAGATGCATAAGAAGATGGTATATGAAGTTAAAGGTGCTTTGCTCAAACTAGCCTTTGAGTTTGAGAATCCGTGTCCTGAATTTAGCGTCTTGCCACTGTAGATCCTAGATGATGTGGTTTTTCTTTGCTAAGAGTATGCAGTTCCTTTTTTCGAAATATGAATGAAAAGCATCTTTTCCATTCATACCTACACTTTTCTTTTCTTTTCGTGCTGAAATTAGTTTATTTAATCATTCCGGAGCGTTCAATTCGTCTCACCCTTAGGTAAAGACAAACTCAGCCTAATTGCATAACCCCTGTTGATATAGAAGTCCATTAGGTTGTGGTACTGGGTTAAATCCCTCGTACCGTCGCGTTGGGTGATATTTCCCTAATATGCAATCTCCTGAGTTGCGGCTCGAGTAGCTACGCGCCTGTTGTGTCTTTGATTTCTTCTGAGACTGGACCAGATGCTTTCAAGTAATCTTCTTTAGGTTGGAATATCCATTTACCATCGGAAGACCAAGCGTTAGGTATTGCCGTGGTGCTTTACTTGAGGTTGGGCTCGATTTAAAGCCCTGATGAGTTATAACTGCACCCTTCTAGGGTGGGATGACATCCAATGGTTTTTAGGCTTTCCATCAAGACCTGAAGCTAGGCACATGCTGTCACTTCGCTTTCGCTTTGGTGTCACACCGATTCTTCGCTGAAGGTAAACATCCGTATGACCTCTATGCTGTATATATCGCCATCAAGATCTAAAACTAGGGATATGTCATTGCTCTGATTTTATTTGACAGTTGCGCTCGCACCCTATTGGAATGAGGAAGAACGTCGAGATAGTCTCTAGGCTATAGATGTACCGTCAAGACTTGGCTCTTCTTTTGACAAAGCATGGTGGGAAGATATGGTTCCCTTTCTTTCATTATGCCATGGAGTGTATACAAGAGTCGCCGTGGACCTACTTAATGGGCATTTTTTATTATTATTATTTTTTATATTTCCGTGATACTCTATCTTTTCAGCTTTTTATATTGCGAAAGTCGCAATTGCGCAATCATTTCGGTTATTTTATTCGCGGCGCTCAATCATTACGGTAATTTTTTTCTTTTTTTATACTCATCAGTTTTGTTTAGTCGGAAACTTGGGGTCTGATGCCAGCTTCGGCCTCAGTATCGCTGCAACTGGAATATTGGCAGGAGCGACTCATCATATGCCACTGCCAATTTCGGCCAAATGGTGGCTTAGGTAACATGTTTAGATCCCTGCTAACTGTAACATCCTAGCACGATCGTACGATATTAATTAGTATTTTAAAATTTGTTTTATTTATTATTTGGGTTGAGATTGGTTTGAACGTATATGTGTTTATCGGACCCGACCCACTTGCGTGATATCCTCTATAGTGCTAAAGTATCTTTTATCGATAATTATCCGTAGACTAAATCTATATGAATCTTAAATAATAGATATATAATATTTAAATTGTTTTATTGGTAGCTATACGTTATGGATATTTACATATATCAATTTTCGGCATGTCTTATCTTATTTGAACATCTCATGTTATTATATTGACATTATCTACTGCAGGTAAATTTTAAACATCCTAAATACCAGGTAGATATATATTATATATATATTATTTTAACCTTTAGATTATGATTTAAATGGGCTCCGTATGTATATATTATTTCCAATATATTTTCAGTGAGATTTAGTAGAGATGGACTGAAGATTTGTAATATTTTTTATAATATTATTAGATATAAACAAAACTAAATAAATAAAATACATATACTATATATAAACTTATTATATATATTTTTCTTATTAAAATTTAATAAAACTCTCTCTCCTATCTCTTTCTCTGTCATTTTTCTCTCTCTCCCATCTCTCTCTCTATATTATACATATATATTTACCCATATTATCTCTCCCCTCTCACCAAAATATTCTCCATCCTCCTCAAAACCCATCACCAACCTTTACCTCCATCGCCAACTACTCCTTCTGGCGCCACCACCTTCAACCTAACGCCGATCCTAAGCACCTTGCCATCGTCATCGTCTTCGATCTCCATCACCCGAGCACCACCTGCATCTTCTCAACCTCATCATCACCACCACCTATCATCCATCATCATCACTTCATCTCGTCGTCATCACCATGTCCATCTCCTTCGTCTCCATCACCGCCAAGACCATCATCATTTTTACCTACCGAACCATCTCCATTGACCGACACCCATGGCCACCATCACCGTCATCTTCGTAGGGTTCTCTCCCGAGCACCCCTAACTTTGGCCACCTCCATCAACATCTTTTCTTCAACCCAAACCCATCACTTTCAGATCGCCGACGCCCTCGCTTGAGCTCGTGGCTGAGTCTATCGCCCACTTCATCTCAACATCGTCCACAATCCCTAGCACCCATCTCCTCCATCAACTCAGGCCATCTTGATCGACTTCCGTAGCTCTCGACCTGAACAATTCCTCACTCTCGTCGCCGCAATCGTCATCACCGACTTCATCTCTCCAACACCCAAGAACCCATGACTCCATCTCCTTCAGCCTCATCATCGCCGAGGAAATCCAGCTCCCCCGAACACCTTGCTCTATCCGCGATGTGATTTTCTTCTTCAACTCCCGGTTGCAGAATCTCCTCCGCCGTCGACTCGATTCGTAGCCAACTTCATCTTCTTATTCTTGCCGCGGCTACGACTACTTGTGGATTCATCATCATAGCCAAGTCGGGCCATAAGTGAACACCAGTCTATGTAGTCGTTTCAAGTTTCATAGTGGAAATCTTGCATTGTGTGGTTTCCCGTATTCGTACCGTTTTGTTCGCGTGTTTGTCTCCAGGCATGTTTACAACCTACGACATGTTATAATTATATCTATAAATATATATCGTCGTAATATTACTTATTATTATCATTATATCGTTTATATCTATATAATCCGTATATCGTTAATTAGTTTATAATCTGCAGTTTATAACGTTATGCAAATTATATCTATAACTAGAAATTATAAGATTATTCTAATATGGACAAATTGAAATAATAACTTGTATGAGTTGATAGGATCGCATTCGCTACTTCGTGTATCGCATCTAATAACTTCTATAACTACTTTGGAAATAAATATTCAATATGCTAATTCATTACCAGAAAATATACATGATCTATTTACCAGTATTAGTCACTCATTTGATTAAACGCTTTAATCTATATCCGTTCACGATTACCGATATACTGTTAGGAATATATAGCTTGCTTTACATCATGACCTTTTTCCACGATATTATTACAAATAAACACTTTATTCAATTTAATATACTATCTTGACATGTTTATAACTTGTCATCTTGTTACTGATATTGCTATCTTACTTGTACCTGCTTACCTGTGATATTTACCGATACCAACAATCTTGACTTGTTGTCCTGATAGACGTCACCTATTGTCTAAATAGACATAACATGTACCTACATATTCCTGTGTTGGTATTAGGTAGATACTATTCATACCTGACTTGGAAAACGAAATCTGGGAAAATGGGGAAATCAAAAGTGTAACTTAAAAGGATATTACTTGATCCGTGGTTCAGGGAGGTAACGGAACAGAATCATTCGTGATTCTTACTACTTGATTCATGGTTCCGGGAGTAACGAAACAGAATCATTCTTGATTCATACATCTTGGTCCGTGATCCCGGAGGATAACGGGATATATACTTTTGAGTTACATAGAAGCGTACATTCATTGGTTTCAAATACCTGTAAGATAGTTAATCTAGAAACACAGAGCTCAGGATACACATGACCTGTTTGACTACCTATAAGCCTGTTGTTATTTCGCCTATGATTGCTTTTGTTTATACACATACCTCACTCTTGCACGTGACATTTTATATACCATATTGTTCAGTTTATTATTATGATATTTATGATGCACTGACGTCTGGGTTTTGCATGGCCTAAATACTTGACTTTAACAAATGAGAATCATGAGTACTTCGACAGGATTGCCGATCAGTGAGGACCATTTCACCGATATAGCCCTTATTGATGGTGAGGTGTTCTTTTTCCTTAGATCTTTATTACCTCCGTTACTGTTTCCTGTTATCGTTTCTTGTGGCTATTGGACATGCAATAGATAGATTTAATAGTTTATAGTTCTTGATTACTGATTAACAGCCGTTATATGACTATGGAATGATGTTTTCTTCCCGTAGGTATCATGGTTGGCTTTTTCACGTTTCGAATTTACGTATTTTGGGAAGCGAGGTGTGACACTAATAAAGGTTGTTTTGACTTTACGAGTCGTAAGGGTCTCATAAAGGTATTTCTTCCTATAGGTCGTGAGGATCTCATATGTGTATTTTCTTCTTAGAAGTTGTGAGGGCTCCCAAGTGTATTTTACTCTTATAAGTCGTAAGGATCTTACAGGAGTAATTTCTACTTGCAAGTCATGAGGACTCGCAAGTGTCGTTCACCTTGTTGAGCAATATTTCTCGTTTTTTGTGGGACTTGGTTGAGGATATATTTATTTACGTCCGTGGATTGCATACAAGGGTCGATATTGGACCACTTGCAGGGCATAAATTTGTGAGGTTTTGATGGCTTAAGAACGAGTTCAGATCCTTGTAATTTAAGCCTTTTAAATTCTGTAAGTCTGAGGGTCTTATAGAGAGTATATTCTCCTTACGAGTTATGAGGATCTCGTAAGTGTATTTTGTTCTTAGGGATCATATGGATTCCCAAGTGTGTTGCTCCTTTGTGAGTCATAAGGATCTCACGCAGGTGTTTTCTCCTTACAAAGTCCTGAGAACTTTGCAAGCGCATATTTTCCTTTCTTTTAATGAGTCCGCGTCCTTTCGGGTTTTCATAAGCTCGTCGGTAGTCCTGCTGTTTTTACTCACGGTGTCTTTGGGTTTTCATCCGTACCCATTTCGTTTGTCGACATACTTTTTTTATTTTTTTAGGCGGCTCGTAAGGTAACGCACTAATAGTTGTAAATCACGACATTCTTCGAAGGACCGCGTCATATGGGACTTGGGAAGGATATAAATTATTTTATGCCTGTGGATTGTATACGATACTCGATATCGAGTCCCACCACAGGGAAATATATATTAATTTAAGAACATTACGGTCCAATATTAGTTTAGGGACATTTCGATCCATCATTAGTTTAAGGACGTTTCGGTCCGTCATTAGTTTAGGTACGTTTCGGTCCGATAGAGACAAAGAGAACATAGATCGTTTATGCCCGTAGATTATGTACAGCTGGTCATATGACCCATACCGTAGGGCAATATAACCATAGGGCAATATATTAGTTTAGGGACGTTTCGGTCTATCATTAGTTTAGGGACGTTTCGGTCCATCGTTAGTTTAGAGACGTTTCGGTCCAACATTCCCATATTTGGGACGAATATCTTTTGGCACCACTTTTAGAGTTTTGACTCAGGAAGATAGCGAGCGGACACAAGCGTCGTCATATATCATTGACTTAAGTCGCTACTCTTCAACTGTAGTACTTTTTGAGGAATCGACCGTTTATCGGCTGGAATGGCCTTTCACCATGCATATCCATGAGCAGATAAGCTCCACATTAGTAGACCTTATCTATGATTTATAGGCCTTCATAGTTTGGCTCGAACTTCCCCTGTTTTGCATGATTAACACGATTGAGAATCATTGGTCTTTTGACGATCAGCACGAGTTCGCCTTGGCGGAATGTTCTTAGCCTGGTCAGTCTTTCATATGATTGCGTCATTCTTACCTTATAAGCCTCCAGATTTTGCTGTGCTATAAGGCGGGTTTTGTCGAGAGTATCGAGTTCTTCAACCCTAAGATGAGCATTTTATTCATCTGTTAGCTCATATTGAACTGCCACTCATAATGAGAGGGGTTCCATTTCCAATGGGAGTACCGCTTCAATGTCAAACACCAATGCATATGGTATTGTATTTGTGGTCGTCTTGAACATTGTTCGGTACGCCCAAAGGGGTTCATGCAGCCTTTCGTGCCAGTCCTTTTTTTTCTGGACACCGTCTTTTTTATAATTTTGGTCAAGCTTTCGTTGAATGCTTCAGCTAGACCATTGGCCCGAAATTATAGACCGAGAAGTATCTCCAGTCTATCTTGTGCTGCTGTGCGAAACAACTTATTTTATGGATTCTATAGACGGTCCATTATCTGAGATTATCCGTCGCGGAGTTCCGAACCGGTTGATGACATGGGTTTTGAAGAGGTGAAGGATATTATTCGTCTTCAACTCCCTTAGCGGTACTGTTTCTACCCAGAGAAGTAATCGGTTGTTGCTAGTATAAACCAATATCCCCTGGATGACGCTGGTTTGATATGGCCGATTATATCAGTTCCCCACATCTCAAACTGCCAGCTGGCCACTGTCGGATGCAGCGGGTTTGGATGCTGATGAATGAAGTCCCTGTGTATTTGACACGAGTGACACTGTTTCGCATATTCAAGGTAGTCATGAATCATCGTGGGCCAGTAATAGCCCATCCTTTTTATCTTCAGTTTCATTTTTGGTCCTGCTTGATGAGAGCCGCAAAATCCGTCGTGTACTTCTTGGACAACTTTCTTTTCTTCTTTCGGTCCTAGGCATCTTAACCATATGAAGTCGAAAGATCTCTTATATAGAGTATCATTGACGAGGGTGAATGACAAAGCTCGTTTCATGAGCTGATGTCTAGATGCCGCATCCTCGGTTGTGCTTTGGGATTTGAAGTAGCTTATGAAGGCTTCTCTCCGGTCCTTGACCTCTTCTTCGTTCTCTATTTGGAGAACTTCTCGTTTGGTCGTTTCTTTTTCTTCAGATAGTTCTATCAGGTCTTCCGAAGGTATATCTGCTGGCGCCAGGATCCTGCGACTTTGCATAATGATCCTTACATCATCGAGGTCTTCCTCAGCCAATTTTTTAGCCAACTTGGCTAACGCATTCGCCTTACTATTTTCCGCTCATGGTATGCTTTCCATAGTATAGAAAGGAATTTGGGTCAACAACTGCTGCACTCTTTCGCCATACATTATTAGCTCTGGCTTGCATGTCTTGTAGTCACCATTTACTTGACTGACAATCAGCTGAGAATCTCCATATATGAGGAGGTCCTTGATTCCCATATCGATAGCGATCTCAAGACCGGCTATTAAAATTTCATATTCCGCTTTATTATTGGTCTTGGATTCCGTCAAGAAGAGGGCGTAATGCAATATTCCTCCTTGCGGGGTCACGAAGATAAGATCTACCCCGACTTTGATTATGGGAGTGTTCTTCTTTCGCTGCTTCATAGAAGACGCTCCATAGAAGTAAAGCTCCTATTGGGACTTATTTTCTTCTTTCTCCACTTCGACTGCGTCGAATGCGTGTTCGTCCGGCAACTCACAGTTTAGGGGAGAATTGGCAGGTACCGGATGTTCCGTAAGGAAATCGGCGATGGCTTGTCCTTTTACTGCTTTGAGGGGTCGATATATATTGAGAATTCCATCAGCAGTAAGGCCCATTTGGTAAGCCTTCTCGTTATCATGGCCTTTGACATTAGATGCTTTAGAGGATCCACTTTTGATATGAGATAGACCTCATGCGCCAAGACGTAGTGTCTGAACTACGTTATTGCGAAGATCAGCGCCAGACATTGCTTTTCGATAGGGGGTAGTTGCTTTCTTCCCCCAGAAGAACTCGACATAGATAGTACAAAGCTTTTTCCTTTCCTTGATCGTTCTCCTATGCCCATACCCCTCCTAGAGAACCTTCAAAGGCCATTGTATATAGGATAATGGGCTTTCCCTTAACCGGAGCGGCCAGTACCGGTGGATTTTGCAGGTATTGTTTGATTTCGTCCAATGCATTTTGGCATTTCTAATCCCAGAAGAACGAGGTTCCCTTCTTCATCAAATGGCTATAGGGATGACATTTCCGGAGAGGTTGGCTATGAACCGCCGGATATACGCGAGCTTTCCTTGGAGAATCGCAGTTATTTGAGGGTTCTAGACAAAAGCATTTTCATAATTGCCTTGATCTTTGAGAGATTAATTTCGATACCTCGGTGGCGGATGATGAAGCCTAGGAATTTTCCTGAGGAGATTCCAAATGCGCACTTTAGAGGGTTCATCTTTAGATTATACTTACGAACACGCTTAAACACGATCTTCAGATGTTCCCAGTGTTCCTCATGAGATTTGCTCTTGACTACAAGGTCATCGATATAACATTCTACGATCTTGTAGCGTCTTGAAAAGTCGTTTTGGTGTTTTCCTGAAATTCGGTGAAAATTCGGTATTTTTCCGAAAACCGTCTTTCTTGTTATTTTGCAGCTTAGGGCTAATTATACCTAAAATGGATAGGTAATTGCTTGTTTTTAGTAGCTAATGAGTTAATTATGAAATTCTGGTCGTTTAAAAATTTTCCCTAATTTTTCAATTTTTTAATATTATTTTAAGCCGGTAGGAAAATACATTAAATTAGCGATAAATACAAATTTTTCCGGGCTAATTTTAATCTCTAAAATTATGATAATTAAAATCTAGTGATAACATAAATTTTTAGTAATTTATTTTGATTTTTAACAAATTTTTATGATATGAAACGAATTTATTGAATTTTGAGCTAAAACTTGCAATTTTTGACTTGTAGGGGGCCTTTTTGCATAAAATTTCTCTTGTAAAACCCCTCTCTCTTTTTCCTCAGCCCTAGGACAGCCCCACCTTGTGCAAGTCCAGAAATTTCTGGCCTCATTTCCTTGGTTGCTTTCTTGAGTTGATTTAGTTAGTTTATGGCTTTATTTTAATTATAATGAATAAGGTATGGTGCATTTGACTTTGGAGACTTGACCATTGACTTTCCCCACTCACCCACACCCCTCCCCCTTACCTCCTCTGGCCGAAACCTGAACCCTCTCTTCTTCATCTCTTTTCTTTTCATTTTTCTTCAATTTTCTTCAAAAAACCACATCAAAATCCATAATTAATTCAAAAATCCAAACAAAATCCTTATGCTATCATTATCCTTAGCCATTCTTGCTTGAATCTTGGAGCTAGGAAGCCATCCTTAGAGGCAAATCACTTGCTTGATCCATAGATCTTGAGGTATAAATTCCATCAAGTTACTTTCTTTTTTTGCTAAATTCCTTTAATTGCATGGTTTAGTGTTAAAAGTTAGCTAATTTCTAATCTTGTTTTTTTTAAAAAAAGAGTAGTTTGTTTAAATTAGGGTTTTGAAGCCATGATAGTTAATTAGATTGTTTTATAGTTAATCTAGTTGTTAATTAACTAATCTATATGGTCACCTTGTTTATGTAGTCTTCAATTATGCTAATTTAGTTAATTTTAGAAGTGTGATTTGGTTGTAAATTGTTGTTTTAGGATTTTCAAGAGAGGGTTTATGTATGGATTGGGTTGTGAAGCATGATTAGTGAGTTGATTAAGGTTTAGAAACCATTATTTAGTTGATTAAACCTAATTTATTATCTAGTTGTTTTGCTAACCTAATCTAGAAGGTTAACTTGCTAATTGGGCTTGAAATTAGTGTTAGTTAAGTTTTTCTAGTATGGATTTTGATTTGCAATTGCTTTTGAGAAAAATCAAGA
This sequence comes from Agapanthus africanus, assembly GCA_030015575.1. Lineage (NCBI taxonomy): Eukaryota > Viridiplantae > Streptophyta > Magnoliopsida > Asparagales > Amaryllidaceae > Agapanthus > Agapanthus africanus. The sequence goes on along the minus strand of CM057337.1, from coordinate 831,412,807 downwards.
AAGGGTTGGTTGTGGAATTTAGGTTTTGGAACATGGTTAATGTGTTGAAATTTTGTGTAGTGGTTATCTAATGGTGTGACTTGGGTGATTATGCTAGATTGTAGTCGTTTTGTCGCAAATCGGCGATTTTTGCACCGATTTTGGAATGCAAATGCTTACTAGTTTTGTTATAAAATTATGTGATGGATTATTTTCGACATCTTGATGATTGTGTTGGCTTATCCTATGACGTTTAGGATGCGTGTGTGCGGGTTTTTGGGTAGTCGGGTTTTAGTTTTGCCGGGCGACCAAATCAGCGTTTTTTGGCAGTTTTTGCGATTTTCGCGTGTGTTCCGCGCACTTTGTGCACGTTGTACCTAGCTAGCGAACGTTAGTAGTTTCGTTTGGGTTTTGCATCGTTCTTGATATATAACCTTATGTTTGGTATTGATGTTACTTCCAGGTTCGGTCGCGGAGACGTCAGACGCGGCGCGAAAGGGGAAAGCGGTGATTGGACACAGCTAGCCAGGGATTCCGGTGAGTAGATGTAATATCTACGGGGGACTATCGTTGGATGGCGCAAGCCGCCCGATAGTTTTAGTAACTTACAAGACCCTTAGTGATGTTAGTAATTAGGGGTGAAATACTTATTTGACTATTTGCTGCATCCATGCATTATATTGACATACCTATACGAAACCATTTTATAGGACACCTGCACCATTGCCAGGGTTTTTATATGCAGCACGAGCACTATTCATGCTTACACACACACCCTGGTAATTGCCATGCCACCACACTAGATAACCTTTAAATTTAAACCTGTTACTAATTGATACTTAAACTTGTGCTATTGCCTTTAATTCCTTAAAAATGAAACCGTAGTATTGCTATTCATGTGCATGTACTTCATCATATTAATTGTTCATGCTTAATACATTAATCACACATCGCAACTTGATTATTGATACCATATGCATTCATTATCATTGATATATGCACTTATGAGGATTTCTTGAGATTTTATGATATTGCTGGATTTCAGGGGGAAAGCCGCAAAATTTCTAAACTTATTATATTTTTAAAATATGTAAATTGCGGTTTTCTAGTGATGTAAGTGTCGTCCACCATGAGTTTGCTGTGGATTTGGAAATCCGTGTCGAGGAGTGGAGGAACCGGCACGGGTACATGGTGGGCCCGGTAAGGTACCCCGGGGCAAGAGGAATGTGGTGATGACGTTGAGCCTGGCAGGGGACGGATTACCTACCGGTGACTGTTTGGGACGGCGGATATCCATAGGATACCGACCGTGGCCGCTAGATGATGAGATATTGATATTTGAGATGGGTCAGCCGGACGGCTGAGGCCAGAGATACATTTATGAGATTTGAGACAGCTTTTGGGTGTCGTTGCTGGACACCGGTTCTCGTCGATTCTTTGAGTATTATGCTGGCATTCTAAAAGAGTTTCAAAAACAAAAAGAGATAAAATGTTTCTTATATATACCTATTGAGACCTCAGATTTTCATGTTGCATACATATTAGTACACTGATGTTGTATCCACACCTGCTAGTGCATCCCGTCATACCTGTATTTTAGATGCTAGGATGCTTGTGTGCATGCATACGATAGCCTTTGTAGATGTTATTTATTACTCACGAGTTGGCAACTCACCCCCGTTGTGCCACAGTCTTTTGCAGGTCCGCTCCGTCAGTTCAGTAGCGGCGGGCGCACTTGTCCTTTTGCCTCTTTTGCCTGAGCTCGAGATTTGCTCATAGGTGGGTTATGTTATTATTTTGTACCACCTTGTATATTCTTGTATCTAGTGTACTCCATCTACTGTTTCTACCAGATTTATTGTATATTGACCTAGAGATGAGACTGTGAGGTTTGGGGACTTTTATGCTGTATTTTGGGGTCGAGCTCACTTGAGTCGACATGATGTTTTCTTATGCTTTATTATGATTATTATGCTTGCTGTCATTTACATTGCGTGGGATTTGTGACCGCCTTGTGGAGAAGAGCTAGCTCCCGCTTGGGGATGCCCTATTTTGTTGGATTCATGTATATTTTTGTTGTACCCATTTTGGGGGCCAGTATTTACATAGGAGACTCTGCCGAAATTTTCGGAAAAATTGGTATTGTTTTTAAAAAGGGTTGTACATGACTTATTTGATAACTCGCTTTCAATTGATTGGGTTTTCTTCACTCTTTTGCTTAATTGGTTTTGTTTTCTGGGCTTTGGCTTACTTATTTTACGGACGTCTTTAGACGTTTCGTAAACTTAAGTGCCAGTCACGTTCCGTACCCTGCGGGTCGTGACAGATCTTGTGTATGAGGTCAACGAATATCTTCGTCATGGCCTTTTGGTAAGTGGCTCCGGCGTTCTTCAAACCGAAAGGCATCACCTTGTAGCAGAATACGCTCAACGGAGTCCGGAAGGCGGTGTGCTTTTGGTCTTCAGGATCCATCTTAATTTGGTTGTATCCTGAAGATTTATTCATGAAGGAAAAGACTTCATGGATGGACGTGTTATCAATCATCAGCTCGGTAACGGACACTGGAAAGTCATCTTTCGGGCATGCCTTATTGAGGTCCCGAAAGTCCACGCAGATATGAACCGTCCCATTTTTCTTCATCACCGGAACGATGTTAGCGATCCAGTCGGGATATTGAACATCTTGAATGAAACTGGAGTCGATTAATTTCTTGACTTCAGCGTTGATACTCATCTCGAGTTCAAATCGCATCTTTCTTGGTGCTTGTTTAACTGGTTTCATCTCTGGTGATATGGCCAGCTTGTGCACCACTACTTCTGGCTCTAAACCCGGCATTTCGAAGTAGTTCCAAGCGAAGCAGTCTTTGTACTGCATAAACACATCTTTTAACGTGGCTATCTGTTTTTCAGATAGCGGTTCACTGACAAATGTCGGCCTCGGATCATTCTCCATTCATAAGTTGATTTTTCTTAGGTTATCTACCGTGGTATGTATCCCACCCTCCAGCTCTCTTGTTGCCAGTGGGAATTCTGAGATTTCCTTGTCATCGTCTTTGTTTATGAAGCATCTGAAAAGGTCAATCGTATCCTCGTCCCATCCCTTTTATGAGTGTTATCATATGACAGGTATGAGTCCGCTTCTATTTTCGCGGTCGACCTGGTCCCAACTTGATGATATAGGTCTTCTTTGGCTCGTGCTTTTGCAGTGGATCTATCCTCCAATTATCGGATAACATAAACCTACCTTGTTGATATTGGTCTTCCACCCAGTTCTTGAACGTGAAACAATCTTCAAGAGGATGATTTATTGCTCGGTGATAGGAGCAATAATCGGGATGATGAACTTCATTTATCTGTTCGGGATGCCAAGACTCTGAAAGCGTCATCATTTGGTGCCTAAAGATCTTTCATGTCTTGTCTCGAGAAAATGAGTATTTCTGACCCATCTTTAGGAGGGATGGGTTGAGAGTGAATTTTCCTCGCTCATGGACTTGCTTTGTTGTCCTCGAACGTTGCTCGCGATTACTGCCTCATTCCCGTCTCCGCTTCAGGATTCTCCTTTTTCATGGGAGTACACAGCGGACTGTGGACGGAGAGTATCATGATCTACCTCTTCCACTGATTGCTGACTGAGACGCTGCGTCTTGGCCTTTCATATATAGCCATTTCGTGACTGTGGTTGTCTCGGCTGGCTTGACAAGCTTCTTTTATTATCTTGTCAATTTTCTTTTCGAGCGACGAACTCACATTTCTTCGAGCAAAGCTTTTCTCTTATTCAGCGACAGGGCTGCTTGGAGAAATATTTTCTTTTCCATTCAAGTTGTTTATGGCGTGGCAGCTGTAAATTTGCTCCCGCTTCGTGGACCGAACATATCCCAGCCCAGTTGTTTCCATCTCCCGTTGGGCTTCTTTCGTTGAGTCCCAGAGATATCCTAATTTTTTTTTGTAGAATTGGGCTTGTTGAACCGTTTGTTCGAGAGGCACGTCTTGGCGCTTTGAAAGCTTCTTTAATCCCTCCGCATAATATCTTGGCATACGGATGGGCTAGAACTTGTCAAGAGTGGAATCGGCAACACGCCAAACTTCTTTTTCCACCTTAGTCTCTATAGATTTATAGAAGAGGATCACCTTCTCATCTCTTAGTCTTAGAGGCACGTAGAAAGTTTCCATCTCCTGCACGTTGTATGTATTGTGCGCGTCAAGTTCTCTTTAGTGTCGAGACGGAGTCATCATAATATGTAGACTCTTATCCTGTAACAACCCTAAACTTTTTGTACAATTTTTTTTTCAAAAATACAGAAAGGGGTACATGAGTCTGAGCACAAGTTATAAGTTTGATTTGCTTTTGAACAATAAGAAGGAGCTTGTAGCTCATTGGTAAGACCTTGCACTGCTGAACCAAAGCAACAGGGTTCAAATCCTATCAGCCACACATTATTTTTAATTAGTTTTCTTTTAATCTTTTTAGAAGCCCAAGAGTCTACACGTGCATAACTCGTAAAAACCAAGAGTCACACATAAAACAAACAGGTCCACGTGTCAAGACGAAGCATCAGGGGACAAGTGGCAACCTGACTCGGCCCGACTCGGCCAACTCGGGCCGGTGACTCGGGTGAATCGGCCGCCGGCGGCGGCCCAAATCAGCCCGATCCTAAATTTTCTTGAACTCCCAGAGACTTTTGGCCTACCCCACTCCTCCTGCATTGTTTAAATTCTCTGAAATTAAACAGAGAATTAAAACGCAGCTTTTAATTTTTTATATGCAAAAATTAAATATAATTTTTATTACACCCTTTCATTTACCCCAAAACCCTAATTTTTCCTATAAATACCACACCTAAAATCACCCCTCCTTACTTCCAAATCTTTGTCCAAACTCTCAAGAAAATTCCATAGACTTTTTGTATGCAAGTGGAGTTAGCAAAGGGCAAAGCTCCGACGAACTTCCGACGATAATCCGAAAAGTTTCCGGCGACGAAACGACGCACCAGTGTTTCCCCAACCTTTCTCTTCCTCTTGGCTCTAATCCCGTATGTCCCTTCTCCCCCTTCTCTTTACTATTCTAAAAACATAGAATTCTAAAACCCGACGGAAGTAGAGTTAATCCGACTTCCGATTCGGGTTTTCCTTAAAAATCATATTTTCCTTAAACACAATAATACCAAACTCTCACATCATGATCATTAAACATTAACAAAACATATTGACAAGTTTCATATCAAAAGAATTTATATTTCAATTTTTATAGCACTTTTACAGAAAAATACCATATAGTTTAGTTTCGACATAAAACATCATTACCCTTTACTATACTTTTAGATAGTTCACGAGATAATGACCTACCTCCTCACAACACACATATGTAATATAGCACGATGAAATTGGGAAACATAGATTTGAGAAAATGCGATTTTACACATAACTAACTCCGACTTATAAAAACATTTTTCTACAAGATGTGTATTTTTAACAAATCTTTGTAATGTGCTGCTACAACCCATTTCGGGGAACCCGTTCGGGATGGTGCGGATTATCGCACATTCTCGGGCTTAGTAGTGCGAGATGCAGACATCCGCAAGGAGCATACGGTCTCGAAAAATAAAAATACAATTTTCTTCAGAAAAATATGATTTCTATTATAAATAAAACTTATATTTTTAATAAATAAATATATATGTAATTAATATCAAAATATATTTTTTTAATATTTATAATATTTCACATTTCCAAAATTCAAGAAAAACATTCCATTTACAAGAAAATACCAAACAGTTCCAATATTACAAATAAATACCACATATTATGAAAAATAAGTTTTATTCACTAGAAATGTCATAATGATAAAATATACATCAATTAAAACTTTAAAGACGATAATAAAATACTTGAGGTGTATTTTGAAAATTATACAAAATTAATTTTACATAAAACCCCCTCAAGTTATACTAAATTACAATAAGGACCCTAGTAAACATAGGTTTAAGTGGGACCGGTCTCTTGAGCCTCAGGGAGCCAGAGATATGGGTGCTTGCCTATTTAAGATAGACTACTTAACAAACAGTGCTATCAACACGGTAATCGTCTTTGAAAAATACACAAATCCTGCCGTCCATATGCAGCGGTTACCGATAACACCAAAACCTAATTCAGAATTCAATTTCTTTTCTAATTGTCTGACTCAGACCGAGTCTCAATATAATTAATCTGATTTGAATGAGATTCAAGTATAAAACTAGTATCAAACTTCAATACAACATGAATCTATATATTCAATCTGTTCAATCTAATCAATCTATATTGTCTGAACCGAACAATAGATATACATCCATCTATATGATTCTCTAGTTACATCCATTTACTGATATCATGGTTTCGGCAAGTCATCTATCTATACAATTCAAATTACAAGACAATACAATACAAACAATACAAACAAGATATCGCGGAGTTTATAAGGGGTAGATTGGTACGGAAGTTGTTAAAAGTGGCATGAGACTGCAACCATAAAGACACCTAACCTAAATTCAATCGTCGTTGTTCCGGGTATTATTGACGGAGCCTTGTACTCTATATACCGTAGTCTCTGGTCTAGTGAGACTCCTCTCATATACACTGGCCTCTTCTATACCAAGCTACAAATAACTACGTTAACATAACAAACAACATTATAATAGTTATACTCTCTCTTTGTCTATTCTATTTCTCCTTCCTCTTTGGGACTTACCGAGCGATTTTTTCGCTGACGACATTCTCTTTCTTCTTCTTTGGAATGTTGTCAGGTGGATCGGACCTTCAGGAGATCGAGCCCACCAGCGAGGACTTGGACCAACTAGCTTTCGACCCAGAGCTTTAGATTCCTTGTACACATTTACATTCTGTATTTTCCATTTCTGTTATGCCACTGTTTAGGCATTGCTTTCCATTCTATGTATTTACTTTTCAGATGTATTGTAAAAATAATGTTAATAAATAAAGTTGCTGTTTATTTACATCTTATCTTTTGTGTACATTTACTCTTATATTGCTTAGATACGCTTAGCGTGTTTACTTCAGAGTAAATACGTAGCGGCCAGTCGTGTCCTCTGCCCGTATATTGGGAAGCGGGGCGTGACATATCCACTTTAGCAAGAGTTTGTGTTGATGGGCGAATGGAGAACACCGCGTTCGTCTCATCTTCAGAGTCGCTGCCAAAGACCAGAATAGGGGTCAATGGTCCGGACTTATTGTTCTCCCTCTGAGGCTGTCCCGAGTAGACTATTTGTTCGTCATCTTTAGTATCACTGACGAAAACCGGGATGATGGCCACGGATTTTTGCTTATTTTCCGGCCTGTGGCACCTTTCAGTATCCTTAAAGTCTGGTTGAAAGAATTTGGCATCTTCATACTTTCGCACCTCATTCTCCCGTGACGGTGTACTCCGAGCCATCTTTGAAATACTTCATACATTGATACTGTGTAGAAGGGATGACGTTGTACTCGTGTAGCCAAGGCCTGCTGAGTAGAGCGTTATAACAAGTCTTGGTATCGATGACATGTAATTTGATGTCAGTGACGAGCAGCCCGAAACAGAGCGTCAATATTACGGACCCAAGCGTCCGTTAATTTTGTCTCGGGCCAGATGTTGAACATTCATACATATTTCTTTCAGCACTCTCACGTTAAGAAAATTGACGGAGAATCCGTCGTTGACAAGAATTTTCCCTATCTTGACGTCGTGGCAATATCCGGTGACATATAGCGGTCGATTATGCTCGCATGTACCGAGGAGAAGATCTTCATCGCTGAATGTGATGTCAGCCATATGGACCTTCGCCAATTTATTTTTCATCTTTTTTCTGCGAGGAAGTCTTGAAACTGTCAGGCTCATGCAAGGCCTTGATTAAGGAGTCTCGTGCCTCTTTAGACAAGACCAGAGCATCCAGTATGCTTAGTTGTGAGGGTATCTTCCTCAATTGCGCAAGGACTGATGGGTTCCATAGCACCCTAACTAGGATTTTTAGGGCATCAAGTATACAATTTTAAAAAACCTGGAGAGCTATGCAACCCATGCCAAGGATCTAACTAGAAAATTATGAGCTAAACTAAAATGTAATCAAATATTACACTAAGTGAATGAGGAATCTAACCTTTGTAGACCGGTCCTTCACTTCTAATGTTCCGTGTAGTAGTCCCTTCGCTGCAAGTCATGCACATCCGAACTTTAGAAAGGGTTCTCCCGGAGAAATGAACAAGCTTGCTCGAAGTCTTCGAGACCGAAGATGATCTACGTCGAGGAGACTCAAGCTCATGCTACCTCTTCATTAATTGTGAAATTAATGAAGCAAACATCCTATACTAAATGGCAAGTAGTAGAGGATGATGTAGTAGGAAATGTGCTCACTTTAGTTTTATTTTTTCTCACAATATTTTCTCACTTTTCCAAAAACTAGAAAGATTTTTCTCAAGAATGATGAAGATGAAGAAAAGAGAAGAGAATGAACTAATGAGGTGAGAATAGCAACCATGGTGAGTTAGTGTCATACACTAACCCATGTAGAGAATAAACCATGGCTAACAATAATGGTTAGGTTAATAAATATCTACAAGTAAAAACAAAATTAGTGGACTAAGTCAAAGATGCTACAAGCTTCTCCAAGCTTCCAAGCATGTGACTAATTACCATTAATTTTGATTAACTTTAAATAAATAAAACCATTCCATTATTATAAGCATGGTGTAAGTCTCATACACTCATATAGCATGTGACATCTAGCATGACACAAAAGATGTACATTAATATACATCACATATATACTAATGCACACTTGTGAGAAAAAGAAAAACTTAAGTGAGCTAATATTAGTTAATGTAATCTAGTATATCAAATATACAATTATACATTAAATTATTAAATCAACACTTGATTTAATAATGCGGCTATATCACATATAACCGATTAATATCAAATGCAACAACTTATTGAATCAACACTTAATCCGATAACCCGGCTATATCACATATAACCGACCGATATCAAAAATCGCGAGAATAGAATGCGGTATCACATACGCGCATTAATCTCGGTCCTGCACATATCACATATGTGCTCCTACTCCGTTTCGTATGAACCAGGAAACCTCTGTGTAGGACTCTAAAGACTCGTCAATACGCCAGCAATAGGTGATGATCATATCAAACACCCACAAGCCGCAAGCGGTCTGCTAAACGTAACGGCCATCCGGGTATTGAGCAATCAGAAGATCAATAAGCATGCCTGCTCATACTCCTGCGAATCCAATCAGTAACACTACCGTACAGTCCGGTCTCTTCGTCTGATATGTCGCATATCTCGTCTGGGGGGTGGTAAACGTCAGACCCCAATAGCTTGATAAGTTATGCCGATGTGAGGCTCATAATGGGTCGAGAAACTACTGATAACACTTACCAGTAAATCTCATAAACAGCCCTGGCCAGGGACTTCCTGTTATGGCCAATCGAGCACAGCGCAACATCAACCCCCAATACCAGGAGAGACGAAATCCCCTCATATCGCTCATTGCCTCCATGTGACTCGGGACTGTACCCAAAAACCACCATTTTGCATGTCCTCTTGAACGTGGTAAGGTGGAAATCAAAGCATGGTGGGAATCACACAAGACTCTATGACGATCTCGGATTGACAGACTAACCTGTACCAGTGTCACCAGAGAACTGCCATCTGACGTGAGGTATAATACCATCTAGGAGTTCTCGGCGAGTCCGTCCAGTGTACCCAGTCTCCACTAAGCACCCGTATACCATCTATGATGTCAAACACCAATGGATATAGGATCATCCATCGCTCATCTACATGGGTCTCTGGTATATCGATGCCCCGTCTCGATACACCCACGACTAGGGACATTAAAGGATGTACTTACCGACTACCTTTGTCCCACTAGTATGATCCGCATCATAATCCAGGTAGTCAAGTATACATCCTAAGGGCTTTACCAACATGTAACAGAGAGACAATCAGTGTACATGTTAAGATAAAGAGTAACCAGATAGCATACTATCATGTCGAGCAAGAAAGTCCTCCCTATATATGTCCAAGCATCCACTATAATATACATCTTATGTACAGTAATGGCCTCTAGGGCATACATATAACTAACAAGGGCATTATAATCCGCCTTAGTTTTCTTAGGCAGGTCCTTTGCGGCGAGCTCTTTGGCCACTTCTTCATCAAGGGCAATCTCATTGGTCATCTTCCATTTCCCTTTATCCTTTTTACTTGAACCCTTATTTACGGGTCCGACCCTTTTTTCAGAAAGCGTGCGGTTACGCAGCTGGATGTTCTCGTAATTCTTTTTTCCTTCTTCTTTCTCCAAGGCAGAGCCTTCAAAGAGAGAGTTTAGGGGTATTTCATCCTCAGGATCACTCCCGAAAGTGAGAACCCGACGTTTTCCCCTTCTGAACTAGTACCAGCCATATGACAGCTGCCAGTTGCTTCTTTGTACACTGTCATTTCACCGTTCTCATCTCGACGAGCGCGAGCTTCATGCTTCTCTTCCTTAAAGTTTTTTATGTAGGCAAAACATCCTTACCGCCACTTCTTGAAGGCGTTGCATTTCGCGATCGGATCCGAGCAATCCTTCGGTGGTATGCGCAGTATTTTGGGCATCCCTCTCCACCATCAAAATATGGGACCCCAGGAGTGTACATCATGAGAGGTGGTAGTCTCATCCTCAGTAATAGGGTTTTGGCAAACCACTTCTCAGCTTTAGCCCTGCTCTTTTTTGCCGCAGGCACGCTTTGGTTCGGATGGAGAGCTTCATGACTCATTCTCGCCTCGACTTCTTTATTCAAACGATGTCATTTGGCCTTTTATATATGGCCATCTCATGTTCTTGGTCATCTTTGCACTTTTTAAAAGCATCGTTTAGTAGTATTTCAATCGAGTCTTCTTCCGGCAGTTTCAGGGAGTTTAGCGCCGATTCTGCCTCCAGTCCGTCCACGTCTCTTTCTGACGCTGGCAGAGTTTCTTCATCATATAATGATGAATAGGAGATCATGTGGCAGCTTGCTACACGTTCCTCCGCTTCATCTGACGAGTCATTTTCCTTATCATCGTCACTGTTCTCATCCTCAAGAATATGCTTGAGGAATTCTTCGAGTGTGACCGGCCTTCACGCTTTTTGATTATATTCTTTCTGTGCGTTTATATATTTCTGGAGGTTTGTACGCTTGTCGATATATTCAGCAGGCTGCACAGGCTTCTTAGTCTTCTTTTTTTAGAAGACTTCGAAGGCTTGACTTGGGGACTTTTCCCCTTATCGGTGGTTTTCAGCGCGAGACGCGGTTTCAACATCCCTTCTATAATTTCGAGCTCAAGCGGGCTTTTCCACTTAATTGCCGGACATGCTTGCAGATTCTTCAGCACCCTTTTAGTTTTTTCTAAAAGAATTCCTATGGAGCTTCTTCCACGAGCGAACAAGATGCCCCTGCGCATCCACCATTTTGGGAGCATTCTTTTGGGGCGGATCTATCCTCCAGCAATTGGACAGTGCGAATTCCCCTGTTGGTATTGGTCCCCGACCCAATTTTTGAAGATGTAGCAGTCATCAATTAGATGGATCACTACTCGGTTATAAAAGCAGTAATTAGGGTTATTGACGTCACCGGCTTGTGCGGATCGCCGCAGATGTGGCAATATGATCAGATTATTTCGCATCGCCAGCTCAAACAACCTCCTCGTCTTATCACGAGAGAACGAATAAGCACGTCCCAACCTTTCTTCCTAAGACGGCACGTACGAGTGTTGTTTTGGCGGACAAGTGCTTTCAGACTGTCCAGTTGTTGTTGCGCATTAAAGACGAAGGCTGCTTTTCCTTTGCCTTTATTATTCTGGGGGTCCTTACTTGAGGAGGAAGGACCATGACCCATCTGATCCATCTGTGCTAATTTATCAATCAGTTCCCGGAACGTGGTGGGTTTGAAGAAGGTCATAAACTGGGACACGTTCGATTGGTAATCAATAGTCCCAATGAACATCCCCACAGCCGGAGACTCCTCAATGCGATGTATGCATTTAGACCACAGGTTCCGCCATCGGATCACATATTGGACCCACGTTTCCCCTGGCTTGACCCCGGCATTGATCGACGCTGTGATTGGAGTGCGCTCGCTCGCACTGGCGAAACTTTGCATAAAAAGCAACTCTGTTTCAGATACGGTTTTCATGGAGTCATATAGGAGCTCCGAGTACCATTCGAAAGCTGTTTCTAATAAACTTCTGACAAATTGGCGAAGCAACAATTTGTCGTCGCCTTCAGTATTGCCACACAGAGCTCTGAACTGTGCGACATGCTGATGGGGATTCCCCGTTCCTTTATATACGTGGAACTTCAGGATAGTCCAGGCAGGTACTTTATCTAGTCGTACCAGGCCGGATATGGTCGCCCGGTTTTGACGAATTAGTTGGCAGCTTCATTGTCCTGGTGAGCTCTAATTTGCTGAGCGATATAAACATTCAGTGCTGAGTGCTGCCTTAGAGATTATCTCCTCCTTGGCCATTGATAGGACCGGGGGAGGATTCGATATATCCTCTCTATCATTTTTGATAATCACCGGAGGATTTTCAGCCAGTGGTTCTGGTTGGATCATCATCCCAACCATATCTTGGAACAAAATAGCCATCTGCTTTATGTTAGCAGCCTGCTCTGCAGCTTCCTTATCTTTGTTTTCCAGCACCCGTCGCAAGAACACTGTATCGGTTTCTTGCTCCTGGCGCTACTCCGTTTCTTTGTCCGGACTTTCTTTAGGTCCGGTAAGTGTTACCATCATGGCAAGCATTTCTTGGAGCTTCTTCTGTTGCTCCCGAGCTTTCGTCAATGACCGGATATGCAGTTTGTGACTCACAGAAGCACGGCTCTCCTCTTTACCATTGGTCATATAGACCGTATGTATAGTTATGCCCTCAGACTTAGGGCGTTTAGAGCTCTCGCCTCTGGCAATAGAATTCTCTCCGGCCTCACCCTTTTATGAGAGGTTGGAGCAGGAGGAGCTGCTATGATAGGCGCCTCTTTATGAGAAATCCTCCGTTGTATAGCGGAGGAGCAGTCGTTTTCTCGTCGGACCTTGGATTTTTTGGTAGATGAGAATAACTTTCATCGAGCATTGAGTCTTGGACTTTCCGCCATATTCTGTAGATTTATGAGGAGAGCCGCTGATAAGGCCGCTCCGGCTTCGTCTGCACTGAATCTTCTGCAAGCAGAGGTGATCTTTTCAGTACCGCCGTTGGGGAGTTTTTACACACCCTTCTAAATGGGTCGAAGCTTTTCCCAGTTGGAACAGCAGCGTTAATACCCACCATCGGAGTTGGCGGGGTAAGCCCGGAAGGAGAGTTTCCCCCAACCTGTCTCGCTCGGCGCCATTGGTGACGTCGAGCATGCCTAGCAGTAGAAACCACCTCAGCATTAGAGACGTGTTCATTGTGACCCCGACATTGCTGGGGAGCTTCTCCTATTGTCAGTCTATGGAAGATGGACATTCTTGGCGGAGCTGGAGCAGAGTTGGTCAATCTGTCAAAAACCGACCATCTTGGAAGTGAAGCACTTTTGCCGGCTTCATCCATGGTAGGAGCAGGGAGGGATAGCCGTTTTGGGGCAACCCCTTCTGGAATCATAGGCTTCTTTATGGGCTCCTTTGGGCTTTCTTTCAGCCTGTTGAAGATTGAGACTCCGGAGTTGGACGGCTTGCTGATAGGAACCGCCACAGTAGCTAGCCGATCAAAGAGTGACTTTCGGGGAGCTTCTTCTTGGGGCGTTGAGGTGCCAAAACTTATGGGTGAGAGCATGGTCCCAAAGAATAGTCCGGTAGTGGTTTGGGTGGCCTGTCCCACCGGCATCAAAAAGATGGAGGCCGCGTTGGGCCTGTACGCCACTCCTCCGGCTAGGATGGAGAGGGAGTTTGTGTTGTAGGAAGTGCAATGGGAGGCCATTGATTCTGCACAGAGGCGAACACCAAATTTTAGTATTACGAATCTAATGGCAACCATGAATATAGCGAACCATGATTTTGTTCGCGAAACACAACACATGTTGTATGGAGTGGAAAGAGAAAGAGGTCCCACTGGGTGTGCTATAATCTGTTTACCGCAGAAGACTGGAGTGAGACACGGAGGACATCTAGCCTGAATTTGGGAGCAGATGTTATTTGAAACATATCTGTCCACCTCTCTGAAAATGCCAAGTTGATTTATGGCACCGTATATCGGGATTTGGACAGATACGACCGTTGTAACGTGATTTTATCAAATTCCCTTTCTTTGAGGGTTTTTGATTATGGGGACGTTCTTCCCTGCAGGCGCAAGCCCCTGCAGTTAATTACGTTATCGCGTTGCGATAACCACTTTCACCTGCTCCGGTAGGTCGTCTTGTGTCGTGTTATATTTATTGTTTATTATAGTTGCCCGTGGATTGTATACGGAGACTAGTTTATGTCGTCGTCCGTAGGGCGCGGATTAGTCCAAATCCGTATATTAGATTTGGGTTTGAACATAGGTCATATGTTCTGTCAGTTCAGGAAATATTTTATTTTATTTAAGGACCGTTAATATGGTTTTAGATTAAGATCGACTTAAATATATGAGCATATTGGCTCAATTTATTTTAACTAAGGATACGCTAGTCTTATATAAGACTAAGATCAACTTAGAAACATGGTTAAGGATCATTAAATTTTGGTAAGATCCATTAACAGAGGTGAGCATATGGGCTCAGATCTAGAGAAAGAACTAAGTTCCTTATAAAGGGTTACGCCCTTATATCTCTATATATGATAGGAGAAGGGGATGCTTTGATCTCTGCTTCTTTTTTTCTTTACCTAGGGTTTGAGAGGAACAAGAAGAACTTCTTCAGAAAAAGAATTAAATTCTCGGTTGTGGCTTCTATCTCTTTTGCAGAAGCTTATGGGGTTTTCTCCTTTTGTGTGTGCATATGAGATTTAAAATCTCGGGTCTTTTATATAGGTGAGGAAAAGATGTTGATTAGTTGATAAGATCTCTTATTTAAGAGATCTCAACCTATTTTCATAATCAGGTGGTGATTTTTAATCTCCGATGGATCTTAGATCGAAAACTCTCTATTTGACAGAATATTTTTTTTTTTGTATTTAACAAGATTAGGAAAATATTTTCCCATATAGAATTTAATTCTACATTATGACCATTGGATTTTTAATCCAAGGGTTCTATATTTAATAGAGCGTATCTTTCTTATTTAGAAAGATTAGGGAGATATTTTTCCCTAATAGAATTTGATTCTACCATTGGATCTTTGATCCAACGACCCTCTGATTGACAGAGAATATCTTTCTTGTTTTTAACAAGATTAGAGGAATATTTTCCTATATAGAATTTAATTCTACTCGAAGTATATTGCTTCAACTTTGGACGCTGACGCTCACGTGCTATGCACATGGTGTAGCCAAAAAATTTAATTCTTACTGAAACATGTACCCACGTGCTTTGCATGTTGGTGCTCACATGCCTAACACGTGAGGCGTTGCACTAGAATTTAATTTTATCAGAGACAGACGTCCACGTGCTTTGCACGTCGATGCTCACGTGCCCAAAACATAAGGCACTGCTTTATTTTTTATTTATGAGGGAACAATAACCCTCTTTTAAGTTTAATTGCAGCTAGTATACGTCTTTGCATCACACTACACATATCGTGAGTTTTGAAAAATAGGTGACAAGTTTGATATGTCATAAAACTTTTAAAATTGATAAACTTTTTTAGGATCAAACATGTTTTTTCTGAGATAAGTAATATCAAAAATAGTTTATAAAGTGAAGTGAATATGAAAGAATATTATTGAAGCTTTAATGGAAACCAAGTCTGAAAAATAACCCATCTGGAACTTGAATGGAGTGATTACACACCTACAAAAACACATCTTTGATCTTAAAAATGAATGAACTGGCTATATCTCCGTTCGCATTCAATTCTTATGATTTTCACGCTAAAATGAGCCATTTTGTTTTAGAGCCTAGGTGAGTTAGGAAATTAAGTTCGCTAAGGTGTTTCTACACCTAATGCCTTAAAACCAACTAATTTGGGTGCATTGGCCCAAAACTCGTTAAGAAACCTAGAAAGTCCAATTTAAAATAAAATCAAGCAAGTGTTTTATCCGAGTTAAAATTCCTCACGGTTTTTTGTGTGAGAATAATCTTGGCTAAAGATGAGTTTTATTATAAAAAATATATATTTTTAACGGAGATATGAAGGTTTTTGCTCAAAGACAATTGCACGTTCATGAAGGTGTGTATAAACGAAAACAAGTAAAGGTGGAGTGAAGAATAAGGTGTGGTTTTCTGTTAAAAATGGAAGAATTCCTAAATTTGAAATCTAGCTGAAGAATGAAACTTGAGAAAAGTTTAACTCTTTACAAACCCGCGTGATCCTTTTTAAGTTTATCCGGTCCATATTTTGTGACAGGACAACTCTAATCGAAGTTTTTGAAACGTAATGACGATATTTGCACACGCACGTAAAGATGTATAGGATCTTAAGTTAAACAAAAAGTGAGATGTGAAAAATAAGGGTTCGATATTTTTAACTTAAGGTGATAGAATTTCTAGCTTGGATACTGAACCTTAGGATTAGAATCAACATTGATTTCACGAAACTAGTTTGAAGGGATTTTGTGGGTGTAATTCACTGAAAACCCTCAGTAAATAACACTCCTTTTGTTAGAGACACATAAAAGTTGAACGGCTTGTTGCACAGTCTCAGTGCAATCGTGTTTCCTGCAAAAGTGGGGTTAGGATTTTGTTTGTTTGGGACGGGCAAAAGATAAGTTTTAGGGTATTTGATCATCACGAAAAATTGCATTTCAATACTGCTCATTTGATATTATTTTTGTGAGTAATCGGTATTATTAATCCGTGTCCGCTTAATAAGTACATGATACAGGTATTCATGATAAAATACTGAAAACACACTCAAAATGCAAGGATACAACATTTGTGAGCCAATACTGCAACCGGAACGAATAACCGATCTTTATTCAAGGAGTTTTGCAATATACATGTGTGCACAACAAAAAGATATGAAATGGTCCAACATGATACAAACTTTTTACAAGTGTGAACTCGATTTTTGGTGCATGAACCAAGTTGAGCAGCCATGGATCTTCACAAGTGGGCATGAGTCATGAGTGCTTAAAAAGATATGATGTGATATTCACTTTATGAAAAGAAAGTCTTCACAATTTGATCCCAAGCTCCAAATTGCAACCCTGTTCAAGTTAAAAGAAAAGAGATTCTAAAAATCAAATGGGGACTACAGAAGACCACACCGGAGAGATGGGACCCAATGGCCGCAATTTGGCCAACAACGGCAGCCCCACTTCCTCCAAATCGATTCGTTCTTCTCTTGTCGCATCATCATCATGGGTAGAATCCGCTTGCATAACTCCTTTTTATTGTTGGATTTCTTATAAATACCAGATTAGAAAAAAGGAAAGGGTCAAAGTTTTTCATTAGTAAAAAATATTTTGTAATTTTCATTTAGGTTAATCTTGAGTTCTTGCCTTTCTCCCGATCTTGTAACTTCTTCACTGAACTTACAACTTTAGATTTTATGTCTTTGATCTCACTAGTTTGTATTCAAGTTCAAGATTCAATAAAGACTACACTTCATTGCACATTTGGTTCTTAGTATTTCTTTACTTTTCTTGTAATTTCCTTTATGAATTCTTCTCTCTTTTGTATTCTTATTGTTTATATTATGATGTGTGCGTAGTATCTCTTGCTATGGTGAAGGGGAGGGTTCATTGATTCATTACTAATGCTATCATCTCAACACTCTTGATCACTTGTGTTTAAATGAATGATAAAAGATGGTTTGTGATGTTTCTTACTAAAAACTCTTTGATAATGTATTTAGCTATTGATGGTTACCATGTAACCTAAGCTAGTTATCTTATTTTTATAAGAGCTTAACTTGAAGTTATGAATTTTGGGATCCTTAAGTGTTTGCTAATGGTTAGATAGGGAATGTAGCATCATTAGGTTATTTGTTAAGCTATTGCATATTCTCTATTCTTGCTACAAACACTTAATTATCACCAGAATGCTTAACTTATCAATTTGGCAAAATTGATGATCACTTACATTCTTGAAATTGGAAATTGTGAATTTTAGTTTGATATCATTTATAGGTTAAGCTTTAGCATACTTGACATGCTTTCTAAACCACGTGTCTTCAAGTTTTAGAATATTGTGACCACTTGTTATCAAGATAAGGTGTGAGAGATAGCATTATGTTGTGTTTCATGAACTTAACCCTAAACCCTAACATGCCCCCTAATTCCGTATTTTCCCGATATCTCGTGTTTTCATAAAAGTGACAACAACCAACTTCCAACCCAATTGTTCTTAACTCAAAACGAACGTTATGGTATCCATTCCCTGTGGATCGACTCGTATTTTCCGGATAGCTACAGCACACCGTGCACTTGCGGTATTTTTAAAACTTGAGATGCGAATCGTGATATTCTTCCATTAAAATCGACATATCCGATATTTGAGCTATAACCTTCAAAATGCACGACACGCTCTCGAGAGAGAACAAGTATCTTCACTCGTTAGCTAATTCAAGTATCTAGTTTGGTAGAAAACCCAGGATCAACTGCAAAGGATGAATAACTAACAGCAACCTGGACACTAACATCAATTTTACTTCTTTTTTCCCTTATTTTTTTGTGAGTTTGAAGTGTAGTACTAATTTAGCTCGCCTGTTTATCGTCTTTTGGACTTTACCACGCCTTGCTATTCACTTTGGGACATAGCTAACTACGATTAATGACTAGCCATTAATTGGACATTCTGAATCAAATATCTAAACATGGCCAGATAAAGAAAGAGTAAAGACAACTAGAAATCTCACATACATGCAGGTGCACACACACACAGAGAGAAAGGTGGCTAACTAGGAGTTATTAGATATAAGCTAATGTTGCAAGCATGAGAAAATGTATCGTCAGAAATAGATGAGAGTAAAACACAAGAAGAATCCCTTTCCAGTGTGCTTCAAAGCTCCCTTCTATATATACAACAATGACGAAAAAAGTTGTTCTATTCCGAATAATTTGGAATCGGCAACATAAATCCATCTCTCTTGTATATATTATTTTTAAACCAATACAAGAATAACGACAATAAAGTGTTTTATATTCTTCATACTTTGGCGTCGGCAACATGAATCCTTTTCCCATTCAACTTAGTAATGGGTCCTCTCTCTCTCTCTCTCTAAAAATCAATGTTATACTTTTAACATCTACAACTTAGCTTAGGATAGGTTTGCCAGGTGAAGGTAGAGCAGTGTTCTAAAGGCAGATCCCCCCTTTCTTGGGTTCTCTCACATCTGGCTTGTAGGCTTGTAGCAATACATTACAACAAACAAATGCATGCATTTCAGGCACCCAAGCAAGGTGCTGTCTTAATTAGGATAGTTAACCCCTTTAGGATGAGGCTTAAAATTAGGTTTAACTGTAGAAGTTATATTTCACATAACGCACTTGATATCTTTGTTCGTAGCTTCAAAAGTTATATTTTGCACGTTCACGGACTTATATATTCGTTTATAGTAGATTTTGTCATTCCTTATATCAATCTATGAAAACTATGGTATAATATTGTTGTAGCTTGTCCTAATTACAAATATTTGTCCCCTTGCTTCGCTCGGGCGATACGGAATTATCGTTACGCCTTGGGCTCGGCCACTACGCCTTTCATCTCATCCAAAGATTGACGCTTTAGATCTCATAGAGTAAGGAGAATGCAAAGCAATGCCTAGTGAATCTAAATCTAACCCTTAGGTAAAGGGGGCAAAAAAAATTAAAAAACCTAAATTTGTCTTAATAGGATAAGTAAGGATTCAAACAAAATCCTAATTAAAAAATATGAGAGTTTGAAGATTACTGGTTACGGCGGTGATCCGAAGGAGGAGGAAGCGAAGCACTCGAGTACACAACAGCCTTCATGTCGTCTTCGATTTCGTCACTGATTTTACCATCAAATTTTTCTTGAGCATCGTTTGTTTGTAGCTGCTGCTGCTGCTCATCTACATCTCCATCTCTATCTCCATCTTCTGAATCTGAGGAGGAAGAGGCGTCGTAATTTACCAGCGACATGAGAGAGATAGGGGTTTCTTTATGATTAGCGTTAGGGTTTCGTGGAGCTAGGGGTGAAACTGTGTCGGCTTGGACAGGACAATTTTTATACCAAATCCTAAATTTAAAACTTTATCCGGTCAAAACCAGATGGATTTACGGTGTGACACAAACCCATAAAATCGGGTTTCAAATGGGTGATCGGGTTTAGATGGCTAGATCGATTGTTGCGGGTTAGGTGGATATAAACTAATTTAGAAAGGGCTTGTTTTAAATATACAAAAACTACCATATGGTTTTCCTCCTTTTCCAAGAAACTACTCTATAGTTTCAAAACTGAGAAAAACAACCTAAACTGACAGTTGGCCATTAACAGTGTTAAATAGTATATCAAATGACCATTTTGTCTTTTCTAAATATAATTAATTATATTAAATATTTATTAAGTATTTTAATAGTATTAATAATTAAGTAATTAATTTCATGCCAACCACATTGTTGGCGGCTGCGGTCGACATGAGGAGAGGAGATGGGTTGATAAAAGAAGATGATGATGGTGATGATGATGATAAGAGAAGGCCGAGGAGGTAGAGGAAGTGATGACGTGACTGTAAGAGTAGGAGGTGTACGAGGGGAAGAAGGCATGACGAGGAAGAAGATGAGAGGAGGCTGGGGAGGAGGAGGGGATCATAACGATGATGATGGGAGGCCGAGAAGGAGGAGAAGGGGGAAGACGACGAGGATGGTGAAGAGGGACGTCGAGGAGGAGGAGGCAGAGGAGATGATATTTACCGATGTGAGGAGAAGGTCGAGGAGGGGATGGAGGGGAGACGATGACGAAGATGATGTTGAGAGGAGGCGGCGGCGGTGTTGGGAGGAGGAGGAGGGGGAATTTGGATGAAAGGAGCGTAATGGTGAGAGGAGGATGAAGCGAAAGAGGCATGGGCGGCGGCGGCGGCGGAGCTGAAACGACCCTCAAATTCCTTTACTTTCGTATTAATAAAAGTACTGTATTTATTTTTTTTCTTCTTTGACATTTTCTGTATATTTTGTTATTCCTCCATCAATTTTTTTATTTTCCAAAACCCAATTCTTTCTAACCAAAACTTAACCCATTTTCATTATCCCAAAACTATTTCCTTTTCTTATTTTTTCTCTCTCTCTCCAAGCCCAAGATCCTGGCCAAAGCCCCAAAGCCGAAACACACCTTCTTTTAATTAAACCCAAACCCAAAACTTTGCCCATTTAATTTAATTTATTAACTCACAACTCTCTCTCTCTCCCCCTCCTCTTCCCTCCGTTCATAACCTTCTTAGCCTCTTCCCTTTCCCCATGGCCGATCTCTCTGTTGGATATAGTGCTCTCAAGGCAATTATTGTAATTGCAGGTAGACGATTATTGTAATTGATGGAAGCCTATACAGATAGAACAGTCTTACTCGAAATGATAGTATACTTTCTGCTTTGTCTTTATCATTGATGTGTATACGGTTTATTTGTTATTATGTGTCGCTAATACATAACGATGAACTCCGTCGGATTCTTGCTTGACTACCAGCATTATGATAGCAATCATATACGTGGGAGCTGGGTAGTCCATAAGCATATCCTTAAATGTCCTTAGTCAAGGGAGTATCAAGACCGGGTATCGATATTCCGGAGTAGACTAGTGTATATGTTTCGAGACCCCCGATGAGGGACGGTGGCCAGTCTCACAAGCCATTAGTGTTGTGTCGCCTAAGATAGTATACATGTGCTCACTGGAGATGAGTACACTGGACAGACTCACCGAGAACTTCTATATGGTATTATATCTATTATCAGATAGCAATTCTCTAGTTGCATGAGTACAGGTTAGTCTTTTGATCTGAGATCGTCATTTGTCTCGTGTGAGTTCCCACTGTACTTAGATTACTGCCTTGCCATGACTCAAAAGAGTCGTACAAATATGTTTTAGTTGGATATAGTCCCGAGCCATATGGAGGCAGTGAGCGATTGTCAGGGATTCGTTTCTCCTGGTATTAGGAGTCAATGTCACGCTGTATTCGGTTGGCTATCACCCTAAATCTATGACCACGGTAGATGAGATTTACTGATAGGAGTTTAGTAGTTTCTCGGTTATGATGAGCCTGACTCCGACACGACTTATCGGGTTATTAGGGGTCTGCGTTATCCACCCCTTAGACCTGATATGCGATACTCTTAGATGAAAAGACCGGACTGTACGAAGATTGTCGCATTCAGGCTCAGTATGGTATGGACGAACTTGATTGTCGACCTCCCTTTCATCAGATACCTGGGTAGCTTCCGAAAGGGAGGTCGACAATCAAGTTCGTCCGTACCCTACCGAGCCTGTATGTGACAATCTCCGTATAGTCCGATACCCTCAGACAAAGATAGCAGACAGTACATAGATTGTCACATTCAGGCTCGGTAAGGTACGGACGGACTTGATTGTCGATCTCCCGGTTCAGGCGATATGATGTAGAAGCCGTATATTGATATGTACAGGGGTTCGATTAAATACGTGAACTGTCTACACGAACTTTAATCGGACGGTTGATAATACTAGCGGTTTAGGATTAAACCAGATTATTAAATCAAGTTTTGATTTAATATATATATATATATATATATATATTTAATATATATATACATATATATATATATATGTATGTATGTATATTCTAGTATTATGTTCACTATTCATTTTCTCTCTCTTGGCTATTCATATTTTTATACGAATATGCGTATATGTATTTCGGTACGTATACCGGGTTATATTCCGTATTTATACGGAATACTTCTAAAAGGAGGACACCTCATTATTTGATTTTTTTATAGAAAATTATTAGGAAATGAGGTGGAGGGTGAGGTGGCTTTGGGTATGGTTGTGAATATGCAGAGAAGGATCAACTTCAATTGTTTATGGAAAAAATGGTTGTGATATTTTATTGGTTGTAAAATATTATAAAGCCATTCTCTTATTCATGCTAACACTTAACTGATTTGTATTATGGCTAGCTCTCATCCCCTTCCTCCTCCTCCTTCCTCATTTGCTCTCTTGAGCTTGAATTTGAGAGTAAAAATGATAGTGGAAAATTCCTACATTCTCGTTCTCCATTTCTAGCAAGTTTGGAGCGTCGGTTGCTTCGCTAGGTGAAGCTGGAGCTTGGAACGGTTCTCTCAGGTAAATCATCTTTGGCAAGAGCAGTCGCATCTCAAGCTTGTTCCTGACGGCCTATGAAAAGCTCGGAGGGGTCTTCCACGACTTGGTGGGCACGCGTCAAAGGTTGTAATCTCTAAACTTTGCATGCTTGTTTTCTAATTTAATGTTTGGAACGATCGCTAGAGATTAGTTTCTAGTGCTCCTCGTAAAATTTTTGTTTTTTGATTCCGCATTGGCCACGGTTGTAGCGACAAGAGCACTAGGAACTTTCAATAGTATTAGAGCCAACTCAAACACGTAAACTAGCTGTAGACGATAATTAAGTTTCGAAACAGACAAATTTCCGTTTTTTCAAAACCCAAAATATCAATTTTTTGTTTGAAATTTTTTTGGTCTCTAAATTTTTTTTGAGTATTGCAGAAGGTTGATATTTGTATGATATTGACACGGATTGAAAACGAAGTAGATCAGAGCATTTTAGGCCGCTAAAAAATTAATTTTGGCCGCAATTTACAGCCAGATTTTCTCCAATTATCTTCATCTTCTTTCTATGTCTTGGGTTTTGAAAAATGGGTTTTTTGGTATATTTCTTTTTGGCCCAGATTTTGTTATGCTATGTTTACTCATTCGGGCAATCACGGAAAAACTTTCGATCGAAATTTTAATATCGTTTATGATCCGTAGTTTGTATGTATTGTTGAACGTCGTCTAATTGCTATATATTCGATTAGACGGGATTGCACACTTACTTGTGTTGCTTGTTCTGTGATATATATATATCTTATTGTGGTGTTGGATAGTCCTTCGTGCGATGTGTTTGTACAGTTTTGTTTTATATATGTTGTATTCATTTGTTCAGGATGACCTCCAACTTGTGGCCGTCGTTTCCGCTTTATATATATTCTTTTATTGGGGCTTGACCAGGATGCGGTCGATACCACCGTTGTATATATTTCATTTCTGTACTAGGATTAACCCAGGAGAATTGCTCAAGTAGCTGAATTCTAGAGAGCGCTAGGTGGCCGTCTCATAATGTTTGAGATCGTGCCGCCTCGCTCTAGAATTGGCGGGTTACTCGCCGCATTTGTACGGATTATAGGATCGACCCGCGGAGGAGTGCCCAAGTTACCGGATTTTAGAAAGCGATGGGTGACCAACTCATGATGTTGAGGGCGGGTTACCCAATTTCTAGAATTGGCAGGTGGTTTGCCACACTCGTAAAGGTCTACGATCGATGTTGTACGGGCTATCCACACGATCGGAGAACGTCACATTTTATTTGCTGCTCAAATGAAACATGAGGCTCCTAGTTTATCTGCTATTCTATATTGTTGTTCGCATGTATGCGATGGTTATTATCTGTCTGTGATGGTTATTACTTGCCTGCAATGCTATATATATATATATATATATATATATATATATATATATATATATATATATATTAGACGCTTCTATATGTTTTGCATCCGTGCTAGCCTTATCCCCACCCTGCCGTGAGTTAAGTAACCTTACGGTGAAAACCCGGGGCAAATGCAGATGGCATATAAAAGCATGTTATTTTGGTTGTTTCTGGTGTGGCTTAGAAACTTAATATGATGGAACTGCGTTATATGTTTAATGCAAGGAAGACAAACCTATTTGATGTTGTCAGAACCAATTTTTAAAATTACTCGGTTTTCTTCAAAACTTATAGTTATATTCTTTTGCTTTGTATTGAGGTATTCAATTAGGAATATCCCGCACCTCATTCTATAAGGAAGGGGCCTTGATTCCTTCACGGAGAGTTCACTCTTAAGCAAAAGTTTATGTTACTAGTTTTAAAAGCGGATGTAGTTGTAACCCCTGATAGATATTTGTGCATCCATGTTTTATTGTGTATCCATACCATTAATTCTACATATCTAGTTACATGCCATGTCATATTAATTCATATTACTGTTACATTAGTACCCCATGCTTGATAATGTGCATCCTACCTAGTCATGATGTAACCCCTGATAGATATTTGTGCATCCATGCTTTTACTGTACATCCGTACTTCTACCGTGATTCAATACTTACTACATTTTACTGTTGGACACCCATATGTTACACTGTGCACTACTTGACATGACCTGATATACCACTACTTGACATGTTACCCGATCATGTTCTAATGCCGACAATCCTGACATGTTGTCCCGATGGACACATCCTGTTGTCTGTATAGACAAACCTGTATCTGCTTGATCTTGTGTTGGTATTAGCTCCAGATTTATCAATACCTGACTTGAACACATAACTTGGGGGTAAGGGGAAATCAATGATGAAACCTGACTTGTAACTCAACAGTTCGACGCTTATACTGATCAGTTTTGGGGGTTAGGCCAGTCCCGGGATGATGTTGCTGACATCATTTGTCTGTACATGTTTCCTGTTTGTGCTTAGCGGCACGTCTCGGATTTAGCCCTGAGAGTCTGGACCGTGGTCCCTGGTATGCACGGGATACTATTGAGTTACATCGACGATTCATTAAATTGATTTCACAGACTTGAGAGCAGTTAACCCAGTAGTTTAGTTCAGATTACTCACCGCACGTTACATGTACTTATACACTTCACTGCTCCTTATTCGTGTTACTGTTATACTTTTATTACTGTTCATACTCATGCCTGCATACCTTGTTGCCTCCTGATTATGTTATTGTTGATATTATGATGGATTGACGTCTGGGTTTTACATGGTCCAGATCCTCTACCTTTGTCGCAGGCCGAGCAGGAGTACTTCAGCCGACAGGCCGAGCAAAGAGGATCCTGTTAGTATTTTTAGTTTAGTTTTCTTTCAGCATTTTCATTTCCTGATGTGAGCCTGTATTTGGGACGTACTTTCCATATTGTTATTGTTTATTGGATTTACTGCTTCCGCATTTATATTTCTTGACTCGTTTATTCTGGCAAATGGACATGTACTAGATAGTTTATTTTACTTTACTGTTCTTGATATCTTATAGACAGCCGTAATGTGACTTTGGAGGGATGTTTCCTAACCACGGGTAGCATGGTTGGCTCTGTCACGTGCCGATCTTAGCGCACTCTGGGAAGCGGGGCGTGACAGGGTTTGTTTGGTATCGTGATTCTTGAATCATATCTTCTCGTGACCCTTGTCTTGACGATATGCAAACAACTTTGCATCTCGGCTTGAAATCTTTTTGGTTCCTTATCGTTTATCCTTTCCTATTCCTTTGATTCTGATACTAGGATTTGGGCGACTTGGACGGAGTTATGTGATTGTAATTATGAACTGCAGCATGGTTACAATGCGGTACTCTATTTAAGTAACTTGGAGTCCTAGTCTTGATTCTTTTCCTTGTTTTACTGTCATTATTTTACCATGCTTCTCTCGATTTCATTGCTTACCAGTCTATGTTCATCGCAAGTTTTGAATCTTGTTATACTGATCCTTTTCGGTATTTTGGTTTCAGGATCATGGTGGATAGAAATCTGCGATCATACCAGAGGCGTGTTGATGACACCGCATTGCTTGGAGTAATTCGTGGGATGCTGGAGAACCAGAAACGGCAAACCGAGCTGAACCAGCGGCAAACCGAAGCTTTTCAGGAAGGTTTGCGGATCGTCCAACAGTCCGTAAACAATGTTGCGGCCAAACCAGTACAGCGTGTGGGTACCGTGGCGGATTTCAGGAGACTTGGTCCGTCCATTTTCACTGGGTTGGAGGAGCCATTGCCAGCGGAGTAGTGGCTGGTCGATACGGAGAATCTGCTCGTTGCAGCACAGATTCCGGAGGACAAGAGAGTGGATGTTGTACGCATCCAATTGGTGGACTATGCGCGCAAGTGGTGGCTTGTGGAAGAGACCCATTTAGCCAAGCCGATCAGTTGGGCAACTTTCTCGCAGAGTTTCTTGGAGAAGTTCTTTCTGCAGACTGCACGGGAAGAAATGGAAGAAAAGTTCATCAGTTTGAAGCAGAATGGCAGATCCGTGGTGCGCATGTGGCTGAGTAGACACGGCTCAGTCGATTCGCTGGACCTTTGGTTGCCAGCGATGCGGATAGGGCACGAAGGTTTATGCGCAGTTTGGACGTGGAAATCCAGAGGCACATTATATCTCTGGGATTGACCACTTTTTCGCAAGTTCTTAGAGCAGCCCGAGAGCAGCAGAGCTTATCAGTGAAGACAGGGGGTACGCAACAGCAAGCAGTTGTGGTACGGAAGCCGGCTTTTACGCCGAATCGAGCGCCTAGACGCAGAGGTATCCCGGTGTAGGGTTCCTAGGCACACTATAGAGGTCTCACAAGGCATCAACCATGCCAATTTCAAATTTTATGGGTGCCGAGAAACCCTAATACGGATCGTTGACTAGAAGTTTAGGCGATATACGAATCTAGTTAACAACTTAACTAAAGATAAGAAGCTACAACCTTTGTAGATCCGGATATCCACTTCCTTGGCTCCACGTAGGCGTCCTCTCGCTGTCCATCTCGAATCCCGGACTCAATCGTCGGCTTGATCGGAGAAATGGGCGGACTAGGTCGTCGGCTTCGTGCCGAAGATGATCTACGTCGAGGCATCACAAGTTCAAGCTCCGACTTCACAAATTTGTGAAACTTGTGAAGAAAACACCCAAAACAACTTGGCAAGAGGTAGAGGGTGAAGAAATAGGAGGTGGGTTCACTTTAGAATTGGATTTCTCACTTTAGAACTCAAGTTGCCATTGATGGCATCAAGCTTTCTTGAAGAAGAAGATGATGAAGAAGAAAAAATATGATAAGTGTTGTTAAAAGAATAATAAAAATGAATACTTATCATCTTCTAACCTTGGTTAAGTGTAGAGAATAGACCATGGTCAAGTGAGAATGGTTAGGGTTAAGGATGATGACAAAATGGTCACTTTAGTCAAAGCTTCATCAAGCTTCATCAAGCTTCATGAAAGAAACCATTTTGTTATCTTTTATTTATTTATCAAAAAAGAATAGATAAATAAATAAGTAAATAAATCAAAACCCTAACTATTATCATAACCATGGTTTAAGTCTTAACACAAAACCAATTTACATGCATCATCAAACATGACACATTGTAGTGCACAAAAGTATATCACATATACAACTTGTGAACTACAAGTGAGAAAATCCTATTAAAGTGAACCAATACTAGTTAATGCAAAGTAATATATCAAATATATATAATTATACATTAAATCATTAAATCAACACTTGATTCAATGATCCGGTCATGTCGCACATAACCGACTAGTATCCAATGTATCGACTTATCGAATCAATCTACGATTCGATAACTAGGTTATATCGCATATAACCAATCGAAACATTCATCGCGAGAATGAAATACGGTATCACATACACGCATCATTCTCGGTCCTGCACATATCTCATATGCACTCCTATTTCGTTTCGCTTGAGCCAGGAAACCTCTGTGTAGGACTCTAAAGACTCGTCAATACGCCGGTAGCAGATGATGATCATATCAAGCACCCACAAGCCGCAAGCAGTCTGCTAAACGTAACGGCCATCCGGGTATTGAGCGATCAGAAGATCGACGAGCTAGCCCGCTCACACTCCTGTGAATCCAACCAGTAACACTTACCGTACTGTCCGGTCTGTTCGTCTGATATGTCGCATATCAAGTCTAGGGGTGGTAAACGTCAGACCCCAATAACCGATAAGTCATGCCGATGTGAGGCTCATAACGGGTCGAGAAACTACCGGTAACACTTACCAGCAAATCTCTGATCAGCCCTGGCCAGGGACTTCCCTGTTACGGCCAATCGAGCACTGCGCAACATCAACCCCCAATACCGGGAGAGACGAAACCCCTCCTATCGCTCATTGCCTCCATATGACTCGGGACTGTACCCAAAGACCACCGTTTTGCATGCCCTCATGGACGTGGTAAGGTGGAGATCAAAGCACAGTGGGAATCACACAAGACTCTATGACGATCTCGGGTCTACAGACTAACCTGTACAAGTGTCACCTGAGAACTGCCATCTGACGTGAGGTATAATACCATCTGGGAGTTCTCGGCGAGTCCGTCCAGTGTACCCAGTCTCCACTGAGCACCCGTATACCATCTCTGATGTCAAACACCAATGGATATGGGATCATCCATCGCCCATCTCATGGGTCGAGAAGCGTATACGCTAGTCTACACTGGTATATCGATGCCCTGTCTCGATACACCCACGACTAGGGACCTTGAAGGATATACTTATGGACCACCATGTCCCCACTAGTATGATCTGCATCATAGTTCAGGTAGTCAAGTACACATCCTAAGGGCTTTATCAACATGTAATTATAAGACAGTTTAAAGAGACTAGTGTACATGTTAAGATAAAGAGTAACCAGATAGCATACTATCATATCGAGCAAGAAAGTCATCTCTATATATGTCCAAGCATCCAATATAATATACATCATCTGTATAATACTGGCCTCTAGGGCATACATACAACTAACAATCTCCCACTTGCACTAGGGCCAGCTGCTGTAGTATCGCATACCGAGCATCCCGAAGAGTCTCTCAAACTGTATATGGGGAATGGCCTTCGTGAGTGGGTCCGCCGTGTTGTTCTTCGTGTCAACCCTCCTGACCTCGATCTCCCGGCGATCAACTATCTCCCGGATCAGGTGATACCGCCTCAGAATATGCCTGGATCGCTGATGGGACCTGGGTTCCTTGGCCAAAGCCACCGCTCCATTGTTATCGCAATACAAAGGTATTGGATGCTCAATGGATGGAACCACTCCAAGTTCAGTAATGAACTTCTTGATCCAGACAGCCTCTTTGGCAGCATCGTTGGCAGCGATGTATTCAGCCTCCATCGTCGAGTCTGCCACGGTTTCCTGCTTGGAACTCTTCCAGCTAACCGCCCCTCCGTAAAGGGTAAAGACAAATCCCGACTGCGACTTAGAGTCGTCCTTATCACTCTGGAAGCTCGAATCGGTAAAGGACTCCACTTGGAGTTCTCCGTTACCATACACCAAGAGCATCTCTTTAGTCCTTCGTAAGTACTTGAGAATGCTCTTCACAGCTGTCCAGTGACTCTCTCCAGGATCAGCTTGATACCTGCTCACTACACTTAGTGAGTATGCTACATCGGGTCTGGTACATAGCATCGCATACATGATAGAGCCTACAGCCGAAGCATAGGGTATCCCTTGCATGCGAGCTCTCTCCAAATCAGTCTTGGGAGACATCTCTTTGGAGAGAGTGACTCCAGAGATCGTGGGCAAGTTCCCACGCTTGGATTCTTCCATACTAAACCTTTTTAGTATGGTGTCAATGTACCTGGATTAGGACAATCCCAATATCCGTTTGGATCTATCTCTATAGATCCTAATTCCCAATATACAGGAGGCATCACCAAGATCTTTCATTGAGAATCTTTGTGATAAGAAGAGCTTAACCGATTGCAGCATAGGAATATCATTTCCTATCAAGAGTATGTCGTCCACGTACAATACGAGGAAGACAACCTTACTCTCTGCCACCTTCTTGTAAATACAAGGTTCATCTGGGTTTTTAACGAAATCAAACTCTTTGATAACGACGTCAAAGCAGATGTTCCAACTCCGCGATGCTTGCTTTAATCCATAAATGGATTTAAGCAGCTTGCACACCTTCCCGCTGCTCCCACTGTCTACGAAGCCCTCTGGCTGAGTCATGTACACGCACTCTTCTAAATCACCATTTAGAAAGGCGGTCTTAACATCCATTTGCCAGATTTCGTAATCATGATACGCAGCGATGGCAAGCATGATCCGGATGGATTTAAGTATAGCCACTGGAGAAAAGGTTTCGTCATAGTCCACACCTGGTCTTTGACGAAAACCCTTTGCAACAAATCTAGCTTTGAAAGTCTCCACTTTCCCATCTACACCAAGTTTCTTCTTGAAGATCCACTTGCTCCCGATGGGTTTTACCCCTTCAGGAGCAACATCCAAAGTCCATACTTTGTTGGTGTACATGGATTCCATCTCGGACCGCATAGCATCCAGCCATTTCACTGAGTCCCTACTCGTGATGGCCTGCTCGAAGCTAGTTGGGTCATCATCCTCCATGATGCAATCCTCGCTCCCACCATCCATGAGAAAACCATAGTATCTCTCAGGTTGGCGAGGAACCCTACTAGATCGGCGGAGAGGCTGAGGTTCATTGGGAGCTACTGAATCTTCTGGTTCCACCAAATCTTCAGTTTCGGTTTGTGTATCTGGAACTTCTTCCAGCTCTACCACTTTGCCACTAATTTCTTTTTCAAGGAATTCCTTTTCTAAAAAGGTGGCATGTTGAGCAACAAACACTTTTTGTTCCTCACTGTGGTAGAAAAAATACCCATAGGAGTTCTTTGGATATCCCACAAACTTGCAAAGAACTGACCATGCCTCGAGCTTGTCCGGATTTTGTCTTTTGACATAGGCTGGACAACCCCATATCTTAACTCGTTTAAGATATGGCCTCTTCCCACTCCATATCTCATATGGTTTGGTAGGTACAGATTTAGATGGAACTTGATTCAATAGGTATGCTGCTGTCTCCAGTGCATATCCCCAGAAGGAAATAGGTAACTCAGCTGTGCTCATCATAGAGCGCACCATATCTAATAGGGTGCGGTTCCTCCGTTCTGATACACCGTTGTGCTGTGGTGTATATGGAGGAGTCAGCTGAGAGAGAATCCCATTCTCTTTTAGGAAGTCCAGGAATTCATTGCTCAAGTATTCACCTCCTCGATCAGATCGAAGGATTTTAATACTTTTTCCGGTTTGGTTCTCGACTTCTTGTTTATATTCTCTAAATTTCTCAAAAGCTTCTGATTTGTGTTTCATCAGGAACACATATCCGAATCTAGAGAGATCGTCAGTGAATGTAATGAAGTACGAAGAACCATCCCTGGCATGTGTAGACATTGGACCGCATACATCACTATGTATCAGTCCCAAGAGTTCAGTAACTCTTTCTCCGTGTCCCGTAAACGGAGTTTTGGTCATCTTGCCTTTGAGACATGACTGGCAAGTGTCATAAGATGAAAATTCAAACGGATTTAAATATCCATCCTTATGCAACTTAGCTAGTCATGTCGTATTGATGTGACCCAGTCTACAATGCCACAAGAAGGATTCGTTCAGTTCAGAACTCTACCTCTTGTGTGTGTTTGTTATGCTCAGAACTGTTGATTGATTTAGAACATAAATGCCATTGCACAACGTGCCTGATCCAACCAAGTTTTGGTTACGGAAAATGTTCATAACATTATCCTGTAATACAAAATTATATCTCTCTTTACTTAATAAAGAAACTGATATAATGTTGCATATCAGGTTCGGCATGTAATAGCATTCGTTCAGAACCAATGTATTACCTGTTGGTAATGCAAGGTGATATTCCCCGACAGTTTTAGCTGCAACTATTGCACCATTTCCAACTCTAATGTCTTTATCACCTTCTCCAAGTTCTCTACCTTTTCTAAGCCCATGTAACTGATTACATATATGGGATCCTGACCCGGTATCTAATACCCAGGACGTAGGGCAAATGGAGAAACAGTTCTCTGTAACGAACACACCCGAAGAAAATGCATCAACATGTACTTTCTTCAATCGGGTGGCATGGGAATCCTGGTATTCCCCTATATCCTGTTCAGTCCTATAACCCTTATAGGAAAGAACGGAACCAACGTTCCCCAGCACAGTATAACATGCGGGTGTTGGGGTAAAAATTTACACCCCGGTTGACCGAGTCAAAGTCAAGGTCAACCCCAAGCCAGGTGGGCCCAAGCCCAGGTCAAGTGGGCCCATGCCCAGGTCGAGTCCGAAACATGAAGCGGCCGACCCTCTCCATGCCAAAAATGAAATCATGTAATATGTCACGCCCCGCTTCCCAGAGTACGCAAGATTGGGCACGTGACATAGCCAACCATGCTACCTGTGGGTAGGAAGTATCCATCCACAGTCACATTACGGTTGTAGAGATATCAAGAACAATATAATAAACTAATCTAACACATGTCCAAATCCATAATAACAAGAGTCAATAAACAATAAGTGCGGAAGCAAATGATCCAATACAATAAATAAACAGTACGTCCCATAATGCGGGCTCACATCTGGAATGAAATGAAATAAATAGACTAAACACTAAGGAACTCACAGTTCAGCCTGCTGGCTGAAGTACTCCTGCTCGGTCGTCGACAGTGGTAAGGAATCTGGGCCATGCAAAACCCAGACGTCAGCGCGTCATGTCAACCAATAATATAATATGAACATGGTAATAAGCAATACAGAAATAAACATGAATAAAGCAATAGTATGAAACAAGCAGTGCAGGGTAGTGTGCAGTGGGTAACTAAACTGTTCTATCGGGTTTCTATTCTAAAGTCTTTGAAATCAATTCGATGAATGATCGATGTAACTCAATAGTATCCCGTACATACCCGGGATCACGGCCACAATATTCTCGGCTGCAGCCGAGACATGCCGCTAGGCACAAACAGGAAAGTGTACACTCGGTAGTACCCCGTACATACCCGGGATCACGGCCACAATATTCTCGGCCGAAACCGAGACATGCCGCTAGGCACAAAACAGGAATGTGTACACTCGAACAGGTAGTGAACTGTCGAGTTACAAGTCAGGTTCATCTTTGATTTCCCCATACCCCCAAGTTATGTATGTCAGGTCAGGTATTCAGTAGTCAAGGACTAATGCCAACACAGAATCAGGTAAAAGCAGGTCTGTCTGGATAGACAGCAGGAATGGTCCATGAGGACCCCAAGTCAGGTTTGTTGGCATTAGGCATGAGATCATGTAATAAGTCAGGTCGTAGTACAATAGGTTGAGTCAGTATGTACGGGGTGTCATGTCCGGTGTATCAGTACATGTGTCAGGTGTATCAAGATCGGGTCAATATGTAATGCAATCGAATGTATGCTCATAACAGGTATAGAAACGAATAAGGAACAACAGCAGGAAACAGTAAATAACAATATTATTCCATGTAAACACAGTGGTGCTTTGTATTCTCTTATTAACAGGTTCAAGCACCCTTGGGGTGCAATAGTCACAAGGTGAAGCAATATCAACAACATAAAGTAATGAAGCTACATGAATTTAAACTAAAGCATAATAATTGTCTCATGGGTGATTTAACAAATGAAGCAAGGACGATCTACTTGGTTTAGTTAGTTAAAGTGTGGATTGATAGCAGACCGATTAATTACAAGAAACTACTATACCGATTCAATGTTAAGAATAATTGTAACCGTCAATTCTAAGTTATAAAATAATATGATAATTAAGTGTATAGCAAGACTTGATCTTGTGTACTAGCATGTTAAAGCAAGTATTCGGATACTTGCCTCGACGGTTTCGCAAACCGGAAAGCACGGATGCAATGTCGGCGGAAAACACGAGACGGGTGCACGGGCCACGGATCGAGTCCTAACAGCGAACAGCGGGACCACCCGAACCAGAGTACGTCGCTGGAAAGTCGGGTCCAAATGACGGCACGGCCGGATTCCGGCGAGCACAAAACAGTAAAAACAAGGGTTTCAAGCGGGTATAGACTTGGAATTAAGTAAAGGACCAAAGAAGAAGGTGGTGGGGGAAAAACTCACGGTTCCAGAGGGTTTCTGTGACGATGGCGAGATCGACGGCGGCGAGTACGGCGTCTCCGGCGATCTATAAAATTTCAGCGGCTCGTTTAAACCTTGAAGAAGATAAAAGGGAAAGGAAAGATGGAGGGCATACCTACAGGTGTCTGGAGGTGGTTGGGGCTCGTCGACGACGGCCAGGGGCGGCGCAGGAGTTGCCGGCGATGATCCAGGCAGTACAGGAAGTCGCGGGGTAGCCGGGGTCGCTGCTGGTCAGGGGTGCACCGGGAGGAGGAGAGTGGTGTCGAGGTCGGGAAGAGACTGCGGAGGCAAGGGCGATGGTGGTGGTGTTGTCGGCGTGGGGACCGCGGCGGCGACTGGCACGACGAGGCTAGGGTTCGCTGCGGGGTGAAGGTTGCAATGGCGCTCGGGAAAAGGAAGGAGATGGCAAGGGGAGGGATGCTCTGTTGAGGTGATGAGGGCGAGGAGGAGGCTGGGCTAGGGTTGCGACGAGGATTTGCTGGTGATTCTCGCGTGGGTTGTGGGGTTCGTCGTGGGGTTTCTCGTGAAGACGATGGCGAGGGACGTGGGTTTAAAAGATAGAGGGAGAGAGAAATTGTTAGAGAGAGAGAGAGAAAAGATTTGAGGGAGATAGAGAGAGGTTGAGAGGCGGAGAGAGAGAGAGAGAGAGCTAGAGAGAGAGAGAGATAGGGAAAGAGGGATAGAGACGGGGCCACGGGTTTAAACCCCTCTGATTGGATGATGGTTTTTAAGAAGGAAATTTTAAAAAGATTTAAGGGATAACAGTAAGATTATAAGAATATTATGGTTTTAGATTATTTTATTAAACTGGGATTTTGGCGCTAAATGAAACATTTCCAAATCGCGCCCGGGTTGCGCCCAAATGTTTCAAATTCAAATTATAGGATTTTAAGCGAGTTCCAAATTTTGAAAAGAGGTGTTTTGTGATTAAAATGCATGCCCCCAAGTCGGATACTTGCACGCGCGCGTAGCCGTCCAAACTTGCCCGTTTAGCCGAACGTGAAGAAATCTCGACACGCGGACGCTACCACGCGACTAGTGGCGACGAGTAGGCCAATATGGATATTTTTAATTTCATTTTCGGTGTTAAAATTTGTTATGTGCCAAAATGACTTAACCGGTTAAAATTTAGCAATAAACACCAAACAATCAGGATAATTGGAAAGAGCAATGTATAACACTCAACTAGCAATAGAAATAGTATTATTGGGCTCGGGTGTTACATCATACCCAACTACAAAAAGAATTTCGTCCTCGAAATTCCAAGAATACAAGATAGCTAACTACAGGAAAAGGTGAGGAAATTTCTGCCGGACCTCGTCTTCTCGCTCCCAAGTGGATTCTCCATGCAATCGATTACCCCAAGAAACTAGCACAAGAGGGATAACTTTGTTTTTTAAGAACCTTTTCTCTTCGATCCTTGATTTCAACTGGTCGCTCCTCAAAAGTTAGGTCCTCCCGTACAGTCAACTCCGAATGATCCAAGACGTGAGTCTCATCTCGGACATACCTCCGTAGTTGAGACACATGAAACACATCGTGCACTCCTGCCAATGACTGTGGTAACGCCAAACGGTACGCTACCTCTCCAACACGCTCCAATATCTCGAAGGGTCCAACGAATCGGGGACTAAGCTTTCCCCGACTCCCAAAGCGAATCACCCCCCTAGTCGGTGATATCTTCAGAAATACCAAATCACCCATGGCGAACTCTAGCGGTCTT
Source organism: Agapanthus africanus (assembly GCA_030015575.1). Taxonomy (NCBI): domain Eukaryota; kingdom Viridiplantae; phylum Streptophyta; class Magnoliopsida; order Asparagales; family Amaryllidaceae; genus Agapanthus; species Agapanthus africanus. Next base: position 831,376,142 of record CM057337.1, on the reverse strand, counting down.
CTTGACGTGTCGGCCCAACTTTTCTGTCTGTCTTGAGCTGCCTTCATATGCTTCCTGATTGTATTCACCTTCTCGACTGTCTGAACTACCAAATCTGGTCCCAGTAACCTTCGTTCACCAACATCATCCCAACAAACCGGTGAACGGCACTTACGACCATACAACGCTTCAAACGGAGCCATCTGAATAGTCGATTGGAAGCTATTGTTGTACGAAAACTCCACCAGGTGTAGATGATCCTCCCAAGAACCTTTGAAGTCCAACATGCAAGCCCTCAACATATCTTCAAGGGTCTGGATCGTTCTCTCCGATTGCCCATCAGTCTGAGGATGATAAGCTGTGCTACACTTCAATCGAGTCCCCAAACTTTCTTGTAAACTCCTTCAGAAGTGCGACAAGAACCGAGTGTCCCGATCGGACACGATGCTCACCGGTACTCCATGCAATCTTACAATCTCCTGCATGTACCGCTCTGCCAAAGTCTCTGTCGATTGACCAACCCGAAAAGGAATAAAGTGAGCTACCTTGGTCAACCGATCGATAATCACCCATACGGCATTGTTGCCTTTTGGACTCCGCGGTAACGCCGTCATGAAATCCATGGTTATATGTCCCACTTCCACTGAGGGATCGGAAGTGGTTGCAACAAACCAGCAACCCTTTGGTGTTCAGCCTTGACTTGCTGACACACCAAGCACTTAGCCACGAAGCGAGCAATCTCTCGTTTCATACCTTCCCACCAGAAGTGCTGTCGAACATCTCGGTACATCTTTGTCCCTCCTGGATGTACAGAGTAAGCTGAACTGTGTGCCTCCTTCATAAGCTCTTCACGCACATCTCCTCTAGGCACACACACACGGCTACCATATTTCAACGAACCGTCTTCATGGATCAGTAAATCGGTTCGCAGTCCGGCTTCAACCTGCTCTCGAAACTTTTGCAGTCTAGGATCCTGCGATTGTGACGCTTTAATCTTCTCAACTAAGGATGACTGTACTTGCAACTGCATCAACTGTCCCGTAGCATGTGGTAGCACAACCTCCAAGTCAAATCTCTGAAAATCCGCAATGATCTCCTTTTGTGCGGTCAATACCTGAATTGCTGGTAACCGACTTAGCGCATCCGGCACGACGTTAACTTTTCCCGGATGGTACTTAAGATCAAGGTCGTAGTCGGCCATCAGCTCCAACCATCTGCGTTGCCTCATGTTCAACTCCTTCTGAGTGAACACATACTTCAAACTCTTGTGATCTGTAAGGACTTCGACTCTCTCGCCCAAAAGGCAGTGTCTCCAAATCTTCAGGGCGAAGATCACGGCTGCAAGCTCCAGGTCATGGGTCGGATAGTTCTTCTCATGAGTCTTCAGTTGTCTCGATGCGTAAGCGACGACTTTCCCATTCTGCATCAAACACATCCCAATCCTTTTCCAGATGCGTCGCTGTGAATCACCAGTCCTCCTGAATTATCCGGTACAGTTAGGATAGGGGAGGTTATCAACTTCTGCTTCAACGTCTCGAAGGCCAATGTACATCCATCCGTCCAAACAAACGGTACCTCCTTGCGCGTAAGCTTGGTTAACGGCTCTGCCAAACGAGCGAAGTTCTCCACAAATCTCCTGTAGTATCCGGCGAGTCCAAGAAAGCTTCTTATCTCCGCAACATTCTTTGGAATAGGCCAGTCTCGAACTGCTGCAATCTTTTCGGGATCGACGGCGATGCCATCGCCCGACACGACTTGCCCCAGAAATTTCACTTCTTCCAGCCAGAATTCGCACTTACTCATCTTCGCGAACAATTTCTCCTGTCTCAGCGTCTGCAGTGCGATCTTTAAATGCTCAGCATGTTCCTCCGAACTCTTCGAGTACACCAGAATATCGTCAATGAATACCACAATAAACTGGTCTAAGAATGGTGAAAGACCCTGTTCATCAAATCCATGAATATTGCCGGCGCATTCGTTACTCCGAAGGGCATCACCAGATACTCAAAATGTCCATATCGAGTTCGAAACGCCGTCTTGCAAATGTCTTCTGCTTTCACTCGGACCTGATGATATCCGGATTGCAAGTCCAGTTTCGAGAATACTCTCGCGCCACTAAACTACTCAAAAAGTTCTCCAGTGCGAGGGATCGGGTACTTGTTCTTACTAGTCACCCGGTTTAATTCTCGATAGTTGATGCACATCTTTCTCGTGCCATCCTTCTTCTTTACTAGAAGAACTGGAGCTCTCCAAGGCGAGTTGCTGCTTCGAATCCAACCCTTCTCAAGTAATTCACCAACTTGCTTCGTAACTCCTTCCAATTCCACTGGTGCCATCGGATACTAAGATTTTGATATTGGCGCTGCACCGGAATAAGGTCAATCGCGAACTCCACATCTCGCTTCGGCGGTAAGCCCGATATATCTTCAAATACGTCCATAAAGTCGCGAACAACCGCCGGTTCTTCACAACCATCAACTTCCATAGCTGCGCGAACACCGTTTGTCGGCTTAGCCCTAAACTCGACTGGCCCGACAGAACTGCTTCCTTACGCAACTGCTGTCTGCATCGTCGGCCGCGAAAGGTCCAGTGAGACTACTGAGTCTCGTCCATTCTGCTGCATGTACGTCCACGGTTGCTCCATTCTGCCTTAGTCCGATGAACTTCTCTTCCATTTCCTCCCGGTGCAGTCTGCGGGAAGAATTTCTCCTGGAAACCTTTAGGGAAATCCGCCCAACTGATCGGCTTGGGCAAGCGGTTCTCCTCCACAAGCCATCACTCTCGGGCGCAATCCACTAGCTGAAAGCGCACCACATCATCTCCTTTGTCCTCTGGAATCTGTGCCGCAATCGGCAAATTCTCCGTGCCATTAGCCACTGCTCGGCTGGCAACGGCTCCTCCAGACCAGTGAAAGTAGACGGACCCAAAAGTCTGAAATCTGCTACGGTCCCTACTCGTTCGACTGGTCTATTTCCATCGCTGTTTACAGACTGCTGAACGATCTGCAAACCTTCCTGAAACGAATCTGCTATTGCTGGATCAGCTCAGTCTGTCTCTTTGATTTCCAGCATTCCTCTTATCACTCCAAGCATGGCGGCTTCGTTCACACGCCTCCGGTGCGTCTTCAACTTCTTACGTGTCATAATCCTGAACTCAAAACACCCAACATTAGCATGATGATAGATTCTGAATGTGGATCAAGGCTAGAACTCCAAGATACTTAAATAGAGTACCGCATTGTAGCTATGCCGCGGTATCATAGCCGCAATTACTTAACTCCACCCAAGTCGCCCAAGTCCTAGGGATAACAAGAAATCAGGTTTCCGAGTCGACATGAAAAGTAAGTTTGCACGTCGTAAAAGATATAATCCGGAAGAATGTGATTCAAGAATGGTAAGACGGTCAAGGTGGCAGGACATGTTTCCTAAACACGGGTATTCTGATTCGTGTATTGGGTACAATACCCAACTACAAAAGAATCAACCCGACTAACCTATGTCTCTGATACCAAAAGAACCATGTCACGCCCCGCTTCCCAGAGTACGCAAGATTGGGCACGTGACATAGCCAACCATGCTACCTGTGGGTAGGAAGTATCCATCCACAGTCACATTACGGTTGTAGAGATATCAAGAACAATATAATAAACTAATCTAACACATGTCCAAATCCATAATAATAAGAGTCAATAAACAATAAGTGCGGAAGCAAATGATCCAATACAATAAATAAACAGTACGTCCCATAATGCGGGCTCACATCTGGAATGAAATGAAATAAATAGACTAAACACTAAGGAACTCACAGTTCAGCCTGCTGGCTGAAGTACTCCTGCTCGGTCGTCGACAGTGGTAAAGAATCTGGGCTATGCAAAACCCAGACGTCAGCGCGTCATGTCAACCAATAATATAATATGAACATGGTAATAAGCAATACAGAAATAAACATGAATAAAGCAATAGTATGAAACAAGCAGTGCAGGGTAGTGTGCAGTGGGTAACTAAACTGTTCTATTGGGTTTCTATTCTAAAGTCTTTGAAATCAATTCGATGAATCATCGATGTAACTCAATAGTATCCCGTACATACCCGGGATCACGGCCACAATATTCTCGGCTGCAGCCGAAACATGCTGCTAGGCACAAACAGGAAAGTGTACACTCGGTAGTACCCCGTACATACCCGGGATCACGGCCACAATATTCTCGGCCGAAACCGAGACATGCCGCTAGGCACAAAACAGGAATGTGTACACTCGAACAGGTAGTGAACTGTCGAGTTACAAGTCAGGTTCATCTTTGATTTCCCCATACCCCCAAGTTATGTATGTCAGGTCAGGTATTCAGTAGTCAAGGACTAATGCCAACACAGAATCAGGTAAAAGCAGGTCTATCTGGATAGACAGCAGGAATGGTCCATGAGGACCCTAAGTCAGGTTTGTTGGCATTAGGCATGAGATCATGTAATAAGTCAGGTCGTAGTACAATAGGTTGAGTCAGTATGTACGGGGTGTCATGTCCGGTGTATCAGTACATGTGTCAGGTGTATCAAGATCGGGTCAATATGTAATGCAATCGAATGTATGCTCATAACAGGTATAGAAACGAATAAGGAACAACAGCAGGAAACAGTAAATAACAATATTATTCCATGTAAACACAGTGGTGCTTTGTATTCTCTTATTAACAGGTTCAAGCACCCTTGGGGTGCAATAGTCACAAGGTGAAGCAATATCAACAACATAAAGTAATGAAGCTACATGAATTTAAACTAAAGCATAATAATTGTCTCATGGGTGATTTAACAAATGAAGCAAGGACGATCTACTTGGTTTAGTTAGTTAAAGTGTGGATTGATAGCAGACCGATTAATTACAAGAAACTACTATACCGATTCAATGTTAAGAATAATTGTAACCGTCAATTCTAAGTTATAAAATAATATGATAATTAAGTGTATAGCAAGACTTGATCTTGTGTACTAGCATGTTAAAGCAAGTATTCGGATACTTGCCTCGACGGTTTCGCAAACCGGAAAGCACGGATGCAATGTCGGCGGAAAACACGATACGGGTGCACGGGCCACGGATCGAGTCCTAACAGCGAACAGCGGGACCACCCGAACCAGAGTACGTCGCTGGAAAGTCGGGTCCAAACGACGGCATGGCCGGATTCCGGCGAGCACAAAACAGTAAAAACAAGGGTTTCAAGCGGGTATAGACTTGGAATTAAGTAAAGGACCAGAGAAGAAGGTGGTGGGGGGAAAACTCACGGTTCCAGAGGGTTTCTGTGACGATGGCGAGATCGACGGCGGCGAGTACGGCGTCTCCGGCGATCTATAAAATTTCAGCGGCTCGTTTAAACCTTGAAGAAGATAAAAGGGAAGGGAAAGATGGAGGGCATACCTACAGGTGTCTGGAGGTGGTTGGGGCTCATCGACGACGGCCAGGGGCGGCGCAGGAGTTGACGGCGATGATCCAGGCAGTACAGGAAGTCGTGGGGTAGCCGGGGTCGCTGCTGGTCAGGGGTGCACCGGGAGGAGGAGAGTGGTGTCGAGGTCGGGAAGAGACTGCGGAGGCAAGGGCGACGGTGGTGGTGTCGTCGGCGTGGGGACCGCGGCGGCGACTGGCACGACGAGGCTAGGGTTCACTGCGGGGTGAAGGTTGCAATGGCGCTCGGGAAAAGGAAGGAGATGGCGAGGGGAGGGATGCTTTGTTGAGGTGATGAGGGCGAGGAGGAGGCTGGGCTAGGGTTGCGACGAGGATTTGCTGGTGATTCTCGCGTGGGTTGTGGGGTTCGTCGTGGGGTTTCTCGTGAAGACGATGGCGAGGGACGTGGGTTTAAAAGATAGAGGGAGAGAGAAATTGTTAGAGAGAGAGAGAAAATATTTGAGGGAGATAGAGAGAGGTTGAGAGGCGGAGAGAGAGAGAGAGAGAGAGCTAGAGAGAGAGAGAGAGATAGGGAAAGAGGGATAGAGACAGGCCCACGGGTTTAAACCCCTCTGATTGGCTGATGGTTTTTAAGAAGGAAATTTTAAAAAGATTTAAGGGATAACAGTAAGATTATAAGAATATTATGGTTTTAGATTATTTTATTAAACTGGGATTTTGGCGCTAAATGAAACATTTCCAAATCGCGCCCGGGTTGCGCCCAAATGTTTCAAATTCAAATTATAGGATTTTAAGCGAGTTCCAAATTTTGAAAAGAGGTGTTTTGTGATTAAAATGCATGCCCCCAAGTCGGACACTTGCACGCGCGCGTAGCCGTCCAAACTTGCCCGTTTAGCCGAACGGGAAGAAATCTCGACACGCGGACGCTACCACGCGACTAGTGGCGACGAGTAGGCCAACATGGATATTTTTAATTTCATTTTCGGTGTTAAAATTTGTTATGTGCCAAAATGACTTAACCGGTTAAAATTTAGCAATAAACACCAAACAATCAGGATAATTGGAAAGAGCAATGTATAACACTCAACTAGCAATAGAAATAGTATTATTGGGCTCGGCTGTTACATAATAAATAATTTTTATGTAATTTTTTATACATGAATGTATGCAAAATGGGCATAAAGCCAATATTTTGTAAGCCCATGGCTTTTGTGCAAAAAATGAAATGGCACATAAGCCATGGGATAGGAAAAATGCCATTTTGTGAAGCCCAAGGGGCTATATGTAAATATGTAAGCCTATATAAGGCAACATGATGATGAATAAAGCAACACTTTTTTCATTCCCTCAAAAACTAGGGTTTGTTCCTCCATTCTCTCTTTTTCAAGTTCTTCCTCTTCCTTTTCATTTCCCAAATAAATCAAGAGCTTAGCTCTCTTTTTTTTTTAAAACTAAATAAAGTTTTACCATAAACCCATCTCCAAAAACTCCATCAAGAGAAGAAAAAGGGTCTTTTTTTTTATCATCCAAGATCTAGATCTTGGAGTTTCAAGAGAACCCATTTTGGGTTTCTTCTCAAAGGAGAAAGGAGAAAATCTTTTGGAGTTCAACTCCACAAATAAAATTCTTTTGGAGTTCAACTCCACCACCAGGAAAATTATTTTGGAGTTCAACTCCACTACAAAAATTCTTTTGGAGTTCAACTCCACAGTAAAAATCTTTTGGAGTTCAACTCCACAAATAAAGTTCCTTTGGAGTTCAACTCCACAAATAAAATTCTTTTGGAGTTTAACTCCACTACAGAAATACTTTTGGAGTTTAACTCCACAAAAAAATACCTTTTTGGGGGAGTTTAACTCCACATTATAATTTTTTTGGCCATGTAAAATTCTTTTGGAGTTGAACTCCACGTTCAAAAAAAAAAAAAAGGGCAGATGCTATGCATGTGACCCGTCACATGCAATGCATGTGACGGAGTCGCATGTGACCGGGTCACATGGTTAACATGTGACGGGGTCACATGCAAAGCATGTGACCCCATCACATGGTTAACATGTGACGTGGGTCACATGCAATGCATGTGACGGGGTCACATGCAAAGCATGTGACCCCATCACATGGTTAACATGTGACGGGGTCACATGCTTTGGGGTCACATGCAAAGCATGTGACCCCATCACATGGTTAACATGTGACGTGGGTCACATGCTAAGCATGTGACGGGTCACATGCTAAGCATGTGACGGGTCACATGCTAGCATGTGACCCCCCCTCACATGAGGGGTCACATGCTAACATGTGACCCTCCATGTCACATGCTAGCATGTGACCTCCCTCATAAAAAAAAAAAATTCTCTTTTCTTCTTTCTTCCTCCTTTTTTTTATTTAAAATAAAAATAAATAAATATTAAATAAATTATAAATAATATTTAAAAATTAAAAAAAAACATAATTATTTTCTTTTCTTCTTTTCTTTATTTAACCCCTTTTTCTATTTAAAAAAATATTAAATAAATATTAAATAAATAAAAATAATATTTTTAAATTAAAAAAAATATTTAAAAATTTATTTAAAAAAATAATAATTCTCCAAATATTTATTTACTTATTTATTTTCGTTTTTATATATAGAAAATATATATATATGTATATATCTCTTTTTACAAGTGGAATAAAACAAAAAATACACACACCAACGCACCGCATATTGAGTTCGCATGACCAGTTTAACCCGTCAATCGGAGGTTCCTTCGCTCCAAATGCGAGGGGTAATTAACGGCAGCTTAGTCCGCGGCTGCCGGAGATTCGGATCCCCACAATCAATAAACCCCGGCCTACCCTAAGCAGGGGGAATCTGTAATGCGCCTGACAAGCGCGCGCGTATTCCCATCTCAATGGGGTGACGAAAAACAACCTACAGATTCTGGCACGCCCGGTGGGACCAATCTCTCCTCCCATATTTCGGGTTAAACGTTCATGCGAACTCAATCAATATACATACCTATATTTATACTAAAATAATGCTCTTTCATGCAGATTTTCAAGCAATCACATTCCGACGATGTCTTCGATGATGAACTCAGCTCCAGTCTCCTACACGATGAAGATAGACTCCAGGACGGTCCTTCCGGCCAGTCTCGGGCGACAATGGGAGGAGCCGCTGCTACCATTCGGCTCTATTATGTTCATGCCACTTGGCGCCATCCCAGCTCCTCAGGCCCCGGTGGCAGACAAACCGGTCTCGAAAGGCAGGAGACCAAATGTGGTGGTCGTGAGGGCACCTCAGCCCAAGCGCAAGTCCATTCCTGAACGACTCTCCATGGCCCCAGTTGGGGACAAGGCCATCGACACCAACAAAGCTGTAAGGCGTTTCGAGCAAGCTCCAGCGGCGCCCCTGACAAATGCTCGATCGGGTGTCCTCTCTAAGCTCCCCACTGATCAACTCACAATGGCTTCCCGGATAGAGGATGCCCGCCAAGCCTTCAAGATTGAGAAGCTGAGGCAGAAGCGGCTCAGATATAGAGCCAACAAAAGGGCTAGGGCTCTGGCCATGTTAAAACTTATGAATTTCCAAAGCCCGGACCGCTCCGCGAGACCAGCTGCTAGTGATGAAAGAATGGCTGAATGTGTTATCCACACTGTCTACATGGCCGGACATGAAGAAACGAACCTTCCTCTTCTTCACAGCCATAATGATGATATGGTTGACGCTACCCAGCATCGGATCGATCTAAATGATGAAGAGCCCGCTCAGGCCGATAAGCCAGAGGAGCCCGTGGTTCCTACAGAATTGAGCTCAGGCAATAAAGATTATCTGGTTGTCATAGCCGGAACTACAGAACAAGCATTATTCCAATGGCTTCAAAGGAAATTTCAGGACAGGGATGAGAAGATGGCCGAGGTCTATTCCAAAGTCGACGAGCTGGCAAACGTCGTGGCAGATCTCGCGACCCAAGTCGCCCGATTGCAATTACAACAGAGTCAAATTTTGGCTCATGAGCCAGGGATTGATACCCGGGGGCAGCCAACTGATATCCCTTCCAACCTAAAAGCGGAGCGCCTTCGCGAAAAACGGCCGCAATCAGCCTCCAGTCCTTCCGATACATACGCCGGGAGGGAATCGCCTCTAAAAGAGAAGCTGGAGAAGGTCTATTCCTTCAAGAGGGAAAAGGTCCACAAGATATTCAGGGATGCCCTAAGAAACGGTCTACAACTGCCAGAATCAAAGAGACCGCAAGAAGAGAATATGACCGACGACCCAAAATATTGCCCCTATCACAGGGTGATAGGTCATGCCATTGAGGACTGCTTCGTCTTTAAAGATTGGGTCGAAAGGCGATACAGGATGGGAGAGATAGAACTGTCTAAAGGCGTGTTAGCAAACAGTCAAGCTACGATCGCCGATTTCATGCAAATAGAGACCGAAGCCTTTCGGGAACCTAATCCTCCCAGACATGTGCCTCGAGGACCAGCATCAGCAAAGGCACCTACTCCAATGGAGAGAAAGAAGAAGGTATACTCCTTCAGGAGGGATGAAGTCCGCAAAATATTCGTGGACGCCTTGAACAATGGCCTGCAACTGCCTGTTCCAAAGAGGCCACAGGAAATGAACATGACCGGCAATCCCATATACTGCCCATATCATAGAGTGGTGGGTCATACCATCGAAGACTGCTATATTTTCAAAGATTGGGCAGATGACCAATATAAGCTTGGAAAAACCTCACAATCCTCGGATGTATCGGCAAGCCACAGAGCTAGGTCATCAACACAGCTCCGCCAAGATCAAAGTTCAAGGAGCTGGGATAAGCAAAAAGGACCACCACGTCATTAAACTGGGAACAATCGACCTCTAAGTCGTTAAACTGGGAATGTAAAAATATATGTATACATATATATGTAAATAAACAAAAAAATGTGTAAATAAAAAAAATAGAGAAAAGCCGAAATGATGGGGCAACTCGCAATAAAAATCAGCGAGTAAAAATAAAAATGAAAATAAAGCCGAAATGATGGGGCAACCGCGAATAAATAGCCGAAATGATAGGGCAATCGCGACCTTCGCAATAAGAAAAGCTGAAATGATAGAGCAATCGCGGTAAAAAAAAAAAAAAAAAAACAAAAAAACAAAAAAAAACAAGGGCGGATGATGAGTTGCTCCTGGCATTATTCCAGTGCAGCAATGCAGACGCCAAACAAAATCCAATTTCCCAAAATTCTTTCAGCCCTACGGCCAGTCCCCAAATTGACTACCGTATACAATCCACGGGCTCAAATAATTCTCAGTATACCCATGCCCCACCGCAACCACCAGTTACGCGGCTGGTCTCCGCCTTTGGAATTATGCTTCATTGGAAAGACCCACTCATGTGTCCTCACGATGCATGAGGAGAACAAATCTTCGTGAGATCCTTACGCCTCACCAAGGAAAAACACACTTAGGAGTCCTCACGACTCTTAAGGAGAAAATACACCTGCGGGATCCTTACGACTCGTAGGCAGAAAATGCTTTTATGGGACCCTCACGGCCCATAAAATTGAAAAGTCTTAGGTGATAGGGATCCAAACCTGTCTCCTAAGCCATCGCTCCCCAATCCCCAAGTGGCGAATGATGAGTCGCTCCTGGTACCATATTCCAGTGCAGCGATGCAGACGCCAACCAAATTCCAAATCCCAATCCCCAACGGCGAATGATGAGTCGCTCCTGGTACCATATTCCAGTGTAGCGATGCAGACGCCAACCAAATTCCAAATCTCATACCAACGGCGAATGATGAGTCGCTCCTGGTACCATATTCCAGTGCAGCGATGCAGACGCCAACAAAGTCCTGAAATGTTTCTGGCCCTACGGTCTGGATCATACATCCTGCAAAACCGTATACAATCCACGGGCGTAAAACGATCCCAATCTCTCCCAAGTCCTCCCGGGGCAAATGATGAGTTGCTCCTGGCATCATTCCAGTGCAGCAATGCTGATGCCAAACAAAAACCAATTCCCAAATCCTCTCAGGCAAATGATGAGTTGCTCCTGGCATTATTCCAGTGCAGCAATGCAGATGCCAAAACAAAACCAATTCCCAAATCCTCCCGGGGCAAATGATGAGTTGCTCCTGGCATTATTCCAGTGCAGCAATGCAGATGCCGACCAAAACCAAAATCCCCAAACCCTCTCATGACAAATGATGATTCGCTCTTGGTACCATATTCCAGTGTAGCGATACTGATGTCAACCCAAATCAAATCCACCAACAAGCTCTGCGTCGGAATCATGCTTCGTCTCAGAATGTGCACCCCGTGTCGAAATGATGGTTCGCCTCGGTGTATCTTCCTTCCCTGTCGGAATTATACTTCGGCTCGGAATCAACCAACGACCTCCTCGTCGGAATTATGCTCCGCCTCGGAATCAAGTCAACCAGGAAGCTTTGCGTCGGAATTATACTTCGTCTCAGAATACACCCCGTGTCGAAATGATGCTTCGCCTCGGTGTACCTGCATTCCCTGTCGAAATTATGCTTCGTCTCGGAATCATGTCAGCCAACAAGCTCTGCGCCGGAATCATGCTCCGTCTCAGAATGTATCCCGTGTCGAAATCAATGCTTCGCCTCGGAATATCTGCCTTCCTTGTCGAAATTACGCTTCGCCAGGGAATCAACCTCTGCATCGAAAGTATGCTTCGGTCAAAATGTCTGCCGCCCATCGGAATGATGCTCCGATCCCCTGGAATGATGCTCCGCCCATCGGAATGATGCTCCGATCCCTGGAATGATGCTCCGCAAATTGGAATGATGCTCCGAATCCCGGAATCATGCTCCGATCATCGGAATGATTCTCCGATCTCTGGAATCATGCTCCGCTCCTCGGAATGATGCTCCGAACCCTGGAATCATGCTCCGCCCTTCGGAATGATGCTCCGATCCCTGGAACCATGATCCTTGGAATTATGCTCCGCTCTTCGGAATGATGTTCCGATTCCCTGGAATCATGCTCCGCTCATCGGAATGATGTTCCGATCCCTGGAACCATGCTCCGCCCATCGGAATGATGCTCCGATCCCTTGGAACTATGCTCCGCTCATCGGAATGATGCTCCGATCCCTGGAATCATGCTCCGCCCTTCGGAATGATGCTCCGCCCATCGGAATGATGCTCCGATCCTTGGAATCATGCTCCGCCCATCGGAATGATGCTCCGATCCCCTGGAATGATGCTCCGCCCATCGGAATGATGCTCCGATCCCCTGGAATGATGCTCCGCCCATCGGAATGATACTCCGATCCCTGGAATGATGCTCCGCAAATTGGAATGATGCTCCGAACCCTGGAATCATGCTCCGCTCATCGAAATGATGCTCCGATCCCCGGGAATCATGCTCCCCGGGATGATGCTTCGCCTCTGGAATGATGTTCCGCCTCGAAGTTCAGCTTCAAGATCCATCAATTTCATGCACACAACTCAAATGTGCGGTGTGCATTTATTGATGGGGGGCACTTTGTTGGGGTAAAAATTTACACCCCGGTTGACCGAGTCAAAGTCAAGGTCAACCCCAAGCCAGGTAGGCCCAAGCCCAGGTCAAGTGGGCCCATGCCCAGGTCGAGTCCGAAACATGAAGCGGCCGACCCTCTCCATGCCAAAAATGAAATCATGTAATAAATAATTTTTATGTAATTTTTTATACATGAATGTATGCAAAATGGGCATAAAGCCAATATTTTGCAAGTCCATGGCTTATGTGCAAAAAATGAAATGGCACATAAGCCATGGGATAGGCAAAATGCCATTTTGTGAAGCCCAAGGGGCTATATGTAAATATGTAAGCCTATATAAGGCAACATGATGATGAATAAAGCAACACTTTTTTCATTCCCTCAAAAACTAGGGTTTGTTCCTCCACTCTCTCTTTTTCAAGTTCTTCCTCTTCCTTTTCATTTCCCAAATAAATCAAGAGCTTAGCTCTCTTTTTTTTTAAAAACTAAATAAAGTTTTACCATAAACCCATCTCCAAAAACTCCATCAAGAGAAGAAAAATGGTCTTTTTTTTTATCATCCAAGATCTAGATCTTGGAGTTTCAAGAGAACCCATTTTGGGTTTCTTCTCAAAGGAGAAAGGAGAAAATCTTTTGGAGGTCAACTCCACAAATAAAATTCTTTTGGAGTTTAACTCCACTGCAGAAATTTTTTTGGAGTTTAACTCCACAAAAAAATACCTTTTTTGGGGAGTTTAACTCCACATTATAATTTTTTTGGCCATGTAAAATTCTTTTGGAGTTGAACTCCACGTTCAAAAAAAAAAAAAAAAAAAGAGAGAGCATGCAATGCATGTGACGGGGTCACATGGTTAACATGTGACGGGGTCACATGCAAAGCATGTGACCCCATCACATGGTTAACATGTGACGTGGGTTACATGCAAAGCATGTGACCCCATCACATGGTTAACATGTGACGGGATCACATGCTTTGGGGTCACATGCAAAGCATGTGACCCCATCACATGGTTAACATGTGACGTGGGTCACATGCTAGCATGTGACCCCCCCCTCACATGAGGGGTCACATGCTAACATGTGACCCTCCATGTCACATGCTAGCATGTGACCTCCCTCATATGAGGGGTCACATGCTAACATGTGACCCCACTTTAAAAAAAATAATTCTCTTTTCTTCTTTCTTCCTCCTTTTTTTTATTTAAAATAAAAATAAATAAATATTAAATAAATTATAAATAATATTTAAAAATTAAAAAAAAAACATAATTATTTTCTTTTCTTCTTTTCTTTATTTAACCCCTTTTTCTATTTAAAAAAAATATTAAATAAATAAAAATAATATTTTTAAATTAAAAAAATATTTAAAAATTTATTTAAAAAAATAATAATTCTCCAAATATTTATTTACTTATTTATTTTCGTTTTTATATATAGAATATATATATATATGTATATATCTCTTTTTGCAAGTGGAATAAAACAAAAAATACACACACCAACGCACCGCATATTGAGTTCGCATGACCAGTTTAACCCGTCAATCGGAGGTTCCTTCGCTCCAAATGCGAGGGGTAATTAACGGCAGCTTAGTCCGCGGCTGCCGGAGATTCGGATCCCCACAATCAATAAACCCCGGCCTACCCTAGGCAGGGGGAATCTGTAATGCGCCTGACAAGCGCGCGCGTATTCCCATCTCAATGGGGTGACGAAAAACACCCTACAGCGGGTTCGGTCAATACATCCATATTATTATCTTTATTAGGGCATGAAATGGTCGCTACCTGGAGAGAGAGAGAAGAAAACACTTTAGCGTATGCTCGTGCAAGATCAGATTGGTTATTATCTTATCTAATCAGGATGGCTCCCACTGGTTTTTATCAAATCTTCCTTCAAACCCTAAAAGGAAAGACTAGCTGGGATTAATTACACACTACAAGTTCGCCAATCTTTCAGCCAGGCCAGTGTCGGTACTTTGAGGGAGGTCCCCCGTGCTTTCGCACGAACCTAATTAATGTAAACCTCGTTTTCCCAGAGGCGTAACCCCGTTGACACCTTTCTAGACACCTACTTGATTGGCTAATTGTAATGTGTAAAACTCTCCCAGGAGTAACTCTTACTCGCAGTGGGTATCGGGATCCAACTATCTTATAGAAGGTATGCAATCTCATTGCAAATTTCAACACTTGAAATTCCCGATAATATTTTTCCCCAAACGATCTATGACCTTGACAAGGTCAACAAACCATAGACCGTAAGTCAAGTTCAACCCGTCATTTCTTGATTGAATTAAACCCACCTGCACGACCCTTGACAAGGTCAACAAGGCCGTACGACTACCCTAACTCAATCTGCATCATATGCATAAGCAGATAAATACTGGTTAGCTACCGCACACTGCGCCTTGACAAGGTCAACAAACGCAGCACGAATACTAAACAGGACTTATCTGAAATGACGGAGGACTACGACAGGTTTTTCTGAAAACCTATTGCGTAATGAACTTGATATCGTTGTAGAATCAAATGAAGTTTTGAAATGGAGTGATTTTGAGGCTTTTCTAGTTTTGCTAAAGAGGTCACTCCCGGTGAAGGGATCGTCGGCCCTTTCCTCGTCGAATGAGGTACGGGATATATCATATATATCACTGTGCAAAGCAGAAACTATAGAAGCAATCAAAAGCAGACCGAGTATGTAGCATCTGCCAGTTATTGCTAAAGGAGTCACTCCCGGTGAAGGGATCTCGGTCCTTTCCTCATCGAATAAGGTGCAGGATATATCACATATACCGCTATGCAAAGCAAGAACTGTAGCTACCTGTTTTGTTTAAAATTCGATTCTACAACATCTTTGGTTTCTTTTCTTTCATTAATCACATTAATGAAGTCCCATCATTTAAGTACCTAAACATCACAGATAAATACGACGTACACTTATGCCATCCACATTCGCCTCGATGTCCCCTCGTGCACCGTTAGGTTAGGTAACTAACGACAGAGCAGGGCAGGGCTAGTGCGGGTGCAAAACATAAGTAACGTCTATATAATATATCATATATAATATATACTGTATCTATCACAGAACATCACATGATCACATCACAGATATCGCAGCAGAAGAAACATATAAAATATCGGATATACTAGGACGTCCGTGTTTTCAATACGAGCCAGTATAAAACACGGATTCCACGGTCGTGATGAATAGCCAATCCCACACCCCTAGACCCCTACGAGAGCGGCAAGCAACCCTGCCAATCCTAGGGTTAGGAGACCCGGACTCGACTCCTCGAGTTGGTCTCCCACTGGACCCCATAACCCGGTTACTTGTGCTCCCCTCCTTGGGTCTATCCTAATGCGGAAAAGTAAATAATATACAAAAGGTGACAACTTCCGCAACCTGGAAGTGCCCCAGATAAAAGAATATTACATACAAGTTTATACATGAATGAAAATGAAAAACACTCATCTCACATAAAAACCCCCGGCTATTCAAACACGACAATCCAATATAACATATCCAGCAACACATAACATCACATGTCATCAACGTAAGTAAATATGCGCATCCCAATTGTCGTTGACATATAGCAACGAAACCGGCGATATCACATATTACACTTACGGTCACAGAAAAGAAAGTGTAAAACTACAACAATTGGAATCCGCAACCTCTTTAGACATCGCATGCCTAATCAAAATGAAATACTTAGACATCACATGCCTAACAGTTATAAACCCCGCATTTTAGTCTCATTATCGAAAACTCTTTTCAATATCAAATGAAACTAAACCGCTAGATTTATAACATTCATTCAGTTATCTCATAACTGTTTGTGAATTCCAATTATTGTATCCCATTCCGGATAAATAGAAAATATTAAACTTTCTGATCGAACATTCGAACACCCAAGTTTTCCCGAAACCGTCCAACACATGAAATAGGTTCAAAAACATTCACTTCATGCCTCAGTACCAACGGTCCATTCGTAGAAGGGTCAAGCCAACGCCTCACATGTGGCACGCCGTACTGCCCCAAACCCGAAGGTTCAAAGGGAAGTTCAAGACGGTCACATAATCGAGTTAAGGTTTGTTGTCGTCTAGAGGGACCATCGCGTTACTTGCACTACTCAGAACGTCCTTAAACCATTGAAAGATCCAACACTTGGATATTTTCCGGCAGGGGAAAAGTTGGGTATTTATATCCGGTCGAACCTTTTAACATATTCTAAAGTCATCCGGAAATACACAAAGACGAAATTTGATAATCCGATTGAAACATCGATTCCCAATACAACCCCAGAACACTCAACTCTTGAGTCAAATTAAAAATTCCCAGAAAATTCAGCATAATAAAATAGTAATTACTGTGCAAAATGGGAGTGATGATGTCATCATCTTGCCGCGGAACCGCCGCAGAAGCCAGGCTTCTGCCGCGGTTCCGCCGCACTTTTTACTGTTCATGGGATAAATTTTGCATCGTAATTCTTAGATTTCCCTGCTGAATTTTTTAAGCATTTTTAATATGGAAAAATCCCAGATTTTAGAAAAAGTCCAGAGAGCACTTGGGTTTTAGGGTTTCGGGTTCGTTCGGGTTTCGAACGTCGTCTAGACTTCGCCTAAGGCTCTAGCTAGGCTCTGATACCACTGTAGGGTTCCTAGGCACACTATAGAGGTCTCACAAGGTATCAACCATGCCAATTTCAAATTTTATGGGTGCCGAGAAACCCTAATACGGATCGTTGACTAGAAGTTTAGGCGATATACGAATCTAGTTAACAACTTAACTAAAGATAAGAAGCTACAACCTTTGTAGATCTGGATATCCACTTCCTTGGCTCCACGTAGGCGTCCTCTCGCTGTCCATCTCGAATCCCGGACTCAATCGTCGGCTTGATCGGAGAAATGGGCGGACTAGGTCGTCGGCTTCGTGCCGAATATGATCTACGTCGAGGCATCACAAGTTCAAGCTCCGACTTCACAAATTTGTGAAACTTGTGAAGAAAACACCCAAAACAACTTGGCAAGAGGTAGAGGGTGAAGAAATAGGAGGTGGGTTCACTTTAGAATTGGATTTCTCACTGTAGAACTCAAGTTGCCATTGATGGCATCAAGCTTTCTTGAAGAAGAAGATGATGAAGAAGAAAAAATATGATAAGTGTTGTTAAAAGAATAATAAAAATGAATACTTATCATCTTCTAACCTTGGTTAAGTGTAGAGAATAGACCATGGTCAAGTGAGAATGGTTAGGGTTAAGGATGATGACAAAATGGTCACTTTAGTCAAAGCTTCATGAAGCTTCATCAAGCTTCATGAAGCTTCATCAAGCTTCATGAAAGAAACCATTTTGTTATCTTTTATTTATTTATCAAAAAAGAATAGATAAATAAATAAGTTAATAAATCAAAACCCTAACTATTATCATAACCATGGTTTAAGTCTTAACACAAAACCAATTTACATGCATCATCAAACATGACACATTGTAGTGCACAAAAGTATATCACATATACAACTTGTGAACTACAAGTGAGAAAATCCTATTAAAGTGAACCAATACTAGTTAATGCAAAGTAATATATCAAATATATATAATTATACATTAAATCAACACTTGATTCAATGATCCGGTCATGTCGCACATAACCGACTAGTATCCAATGTATCGACTTATCGAATCAATCTACGATTCGATAACTAGGTTATATCGCATATAACCAATCGAAACATTTATCGCGAGAATGAAATACGGTATCACATACACGCATCATTCTCGGTCCTGCACATATCTCATATGCACTCCTATTTCGTTTCGCTTGAGCCAGGAAACCTCTGTGTAGGACTCTAAAGACTCGTCAATACGCCGGTAGCAGATGATGATCATATCAAGCACCCACAAGCCGCAAGCGGTCTGCTAAACGTAACGGCCATCCGAGTATTGAGCGATCAGAAGATCGACGAGCTAGCCCGCTCACACTCCTGTGAATCCAACCAGTAACACTTACCGTACAGTCCGGTCTGTTCGTCTGATATGTCGCATATCAAGTCTAGGGGTGGTAAATGTCAGACCCCAATAACCGATAAGTCGTGCCGATGTGAGGCTCATAACGGGTCGAGAAACTACTGGTAACACTTACCAGCAAATCTCTGATCAGTTACCAGCAAATCTCTGATCAGCCCTGGCCAGGGACTTCCCTGTTACGGCCAATCGAGCACTGCGCAACATCAACCCCCAATACCGGGAGAGACGAAACCCCTCCTATCACTCATTGCCTCCATATGACTCAGGACTGTACCCAAAGACCACCGTTTTGCACGCCCTCATGGACATGGTAAGGTGGAGATCAAAGTACAGTGGGAATCATACAAGACTCTATGACGATCTCGGGTCTACAGACTAACCTGTACAAGTGTCACCTGAGAACTGCCATCTGACGTGAGGTATAATACCATCTGGGAGTTCTCGGCGAGTCCGTCCAGTGTACCCAGTCTCCACTGAGCACCCGTATACCATCTCTGATGTCAAACACCAATGGATATGGGATCATCTATCGCCCATCTCATGGGTCGAGAAGCGTATACGCTAGTCTACACTGGTATATCGATGCCCTGTCTCGATACACCCACGACTTGGGACCTTGAAGGATGTACTTATGGACCACCATGTCCCCACTAGTATGATCTGCATCATAGTTCAGGTAGTCAAGTACACATCCTAAGGGCTTTATCAACATGTAACTATAAGACAGTTTAAAGAGACTAGTGTACATGTTAAGATAAAGAGTAACCAGATAGCATACTATCATATCGAGCAAGAAAGTCATCTCTATATATGTCCAAGCATCCAATATAATATACATCATCTGTACAATACTGGCCTCTAGGGCATACATACAACTAACACCCGGTGTACAGGCGTGGCATTGTACCGATGAAGAAGCCAGTCAGGCCCGAGAAAAAGGGAAGGACGATTTGTGGGTACCGCCATCTACCCGGAAACGTGCAGAGGGAGTGTCGAAGGATGCTTGGACTTTGTTTGGTTTGCGGATCAGCTGATCATACTGTCAGTGTTTGCCCGTTGAAACTTCATTTGAAGGATGATGTTCAGAGGCCACAACAGAGGCAGTTTCAGGGGCAGAAGCAGATAACTCAGGGACCTAATCAAGCTCGAGCCTTTACTCTGACGGCTGAAGAGGCTAAGGCTTCAAATGAAGTTGTTTCAGGTATCTACTTGTTCATGATTTTCCTACATTAGCATTATTCGATTCTGGTGCATCCCATTTTTTTATGTCGTCCAAGTTTATTGCTGCACACTCGATTTCTTGCACGACCCTGTTTAGTTGTTGGGACATACACACTGGGAATGAGAAGATTATTGCTTGTAGTGAGTGTAAGGATTGTTCAGTTGTTATTTGTGGACGAGAATTATTTGCAGAATTCTTGGTGATCGATATCGGCAGTTTTGATATTGTCTTGGGAATGGATTTTCTCGGCACTTTCCACGCTCACATTGATTGTAGGGCAAAGAAAGTGATTTTCCAAATTCCCGGACATCCAGAGTTTGTTTTGCTGGAGAAAGCAGTTCTGTCGGGCCAGTCGAGTTTAGGGCTAGGCCGACAAACAGTGTTCTTTCGTCAATGGAAGTTGCTAAGGAGAAAGCGCCAGCTGTATTTCGAGAGTTCATGGACGTGTTCGAGGACATCTCGGGTTTACCGCCAATATGAGATGTGGAGTTCGCAATCGATCTTGTTCCTGGTGCAGCGCCAATCTCAAAGGTGTACTATCCATTGACACCAGTGGAGTTAGAGGAAGTCAAGAAGCAGGTTACCGAATTGCTTGAGAAGGGTTGGATTCGCAACAGCAATTCACCTTGTGGAGCTCCATTTCTTCTAGTAAAGAAGAAAGATGGCACAAGAAGGATGTGCATCGATTATTGAGAATTAAACCGGGGGACTATTAAGAACAAGTACCCGATCCCTCGCATTGGAGAATTATTTGAGCAACTTAGTGGCGCGAGGGTATTCTCGAAACTGGATTTGCGATCCGGATATCATCAAGTTCGAGTTAAATCAGAGGATATTTGCAAGACTGCGTTCCGAACCCGATATGGACATGTACTAGATAGTTTATTTTATTTTTACTGTTCTTGATATCTTATAGACAGCCGTAATGTGACTGTGGAGGGATGTTTCCTAGCCACAGGTAGCATGGTTGGTTTTGTCACGTGCCAATCTTAGCGCACTCTGGGAAGCAGGGCGTGACAGCGGAGCCTAAAGCACTCTATTTTAAAACCACTCGAGTTCCTTCAATGATATCATGTTCATTACGTTAAAGGTTTTTCGCCAAAAACCAGGCGTAGTGTGCGGTAGCTAAGTGGTGATTTTCTGTCGCATGGATATGTGGATTGGTTAGGACAGTCGTACGACATTGTTGATCATTCGTCAAGGATCGTGCGGGTGTGTTTAATGCAATCAAAATAATGACGGGTTGAACTTGACTAGGATCGTTTGATTTGTTGATCATTCGTCAAGGTCACTTGGGTCGTAGGGGCAAAAACCATATCGGGAGTTTCAAATATAAGGGAAACTTGCCAAGTATGAGCATACCTTCTGGAGTGTGGTAATTTTGGTCGGCTTCCATCAAGATTATCATACGATGATAGTTGGACCCTGATTCCCACTGATAAGTAGGTATTAATTCTTGGGAGATTTTCACTTCACAATTAGCTAATCTGTTAGGTGTCTAAAAGTGTTAACGAGGTTATGCGTCTGCGGAAACGGGGTTATTTAATTGGGTCTGTATGAAACCATGGGGGACCTCCCTTGGAGTACCAACACTGGCCTGGCTGAACGGTTAGCGAACTTGTAAGGTGTACATGTTCTCGACTAGTTCTCCTTTTAGGGTTTGAAGGAGAATTCGAGGATACAGTGGGAGTCATCCTGATTAGATAAAGTGATTAACTAATTTAATCTTGATAGAGTGCATGCTGAGTATTTTCTCTCTCTCTCTGGTTATGCAACCATGACTTACTTTAAAACTAAAACTCATAAACCAAGTTAACCAGACCTTTTCACAGACTTTGGCTTTGGATTGTCATGATTCACGATAAAGTTGCATATTTTCCCTGCTACTCCTAATTTTCCTTTGCATTCTCCAGAACACTCCATATCACTATGATGATCCATATTGCTTGGAAAGGTCATCGTATAGTTACATACGAGCTCGAAGAAATTATTTCAGCCAAGGATGGCCACTGGTTTTGAAGAAATTGAATAGGATTATTCGGTTGTCTCTGCCCTTTACATTCTCTTAGGCTGTGAGAGCTCCTTATATTAGGATAGTACACCTATTACGCTTATTGGATAGTCTTCTTCCAAACCTTAGGCTGGTGCCGAAAGGTAGGAAAAGAAGAAAACCGATTAGCCTAAATGTGGTGTCAGAATGTAAGATGTAAAGACATATAAAGGGGTTGAAGTGAGGGTAAAGAAAATTGTGACTATTGCCATGAATCTAGATAATGGAAGAGGCATTACTAGGAATACCCGGCCACCCCTTGAAACATTTTCCTGTTTCAGAATTTCTGTGTACTTGTAAATGAGAAATATTTTCCCAATTAATTCTGACTCCAGGGTGTGTATATACCATATTAGAATCTCACATCTGTATGACGTTACAGATGTAGAGTAGGAGTAGAATATTAGGAAATGGGAGATTTGATTCTCAATATCGGAATTCGTAGCAATTGATGATATTAGATTAAATCACTTGGTTTTGCCTTACGAGAAATATTTGGTTTTGAATAACCGTTGTTTTGCACCAATTTTTAAAATGATATATCCATATCTTTATTTAATAAAGTGGGATATAATTTTTTGAAAATTGTATTCCAAACATTTACCTTTATTAGTTGAGGATAAGGTAAGGTGCATTGAATAATGGTGTAAGATATTCTTAACCAAAATACAATTTTCAACTTACAATACACGGAATTCGAGTTATTGTGCCTCTGGGACTATACATGGTAATGTATGTTGTCTTGTGTCCTTAAGGACAGGGAGTTGGTACTCATACTTCCGTTTGTTTACCTATGAGTTCTCTGGTTTTTAACACCCAATTCATTGAAATTAAAGGTCTAAAGATTTTGAGATGTTTATAAGTATAAGAATAAAATAGAGAATCATAACGTTGGAAGCATTAGGATTCTTCGAAATGATCGAAGATGTGGATACTTATGATAGGTATTCCGTCATAGTAATATTGAGAACTTGGTTCTCTCACAGGTTATTCATCCGCGGGTGCGCTCCATGATGAGTAATGTCATATGACCTTTTTCCTTTTGGGATATGAACTGGAAACAGCTTCATAACTTTTGAATCCGATTCCATCTAAATTAGTAACTTTGATTCTATATGGACATAGAATGGTTGCATATCTTGAGTATGTTAAGATATGGAGTTATCCCATTTCCATTTAAATGCAAAATCTAGACAAACTCAAGCTATGCTTCGGTAATGGCGGTTTATGATTTATCCTAAGTATTTGCTAGGGTTTTGCTTCTACCATTTTCAAGATCAATAGCTAGATTGTTCTTGACTCACCATCTTTTTATAAAAGGAATCTTTTTACAAAAAAAACTAGTGTGAATATGGTAGAACTGAAAGTGATTCTAGAACCACAAACGGTTACTGAAAATTTAGTAGAACCTGGAGATTCAATTGGACTCAACAAACCTTAGCCACTCCGCAGATTTAGTAGGTGACCTCAGTCATCCGAGAGTTACTTCGGTTTCCTCATAGACGACGGCAGGGAGGTCAACATCATGGTGATGATGGTCCTGCTAGTTATCAGCAGGCCATGCGAAGTGGTGACTTCCGGATGATAGCTGGATGCTTTATATCCAAGTTGGATTCCACGCACTTCAGCAAATTATGGAATTTGTTGGGTGCTCCCAAAGGAGTAAAATACAGTAGGAGTAAGTAGATTTTTTGAGATCTGTACAGATGGAAAGGTATTAACCTGATAAGGCTAGACTTTTTGTAAAGGTTTTCATCAAATACCCGGTGTGGATTGTGATGAGACTTTTACTTCAATGTCTATGTTGAAGTCTATACGGATATGACTTTCCACTGCTGCTTTTTATGACTATGAGATCTGGCAGGTGGATGACTATAACTTCTTTCTAAATGGGAATTTAGAAGTGCACGTGTATATGACTCTGCCAAAGGGTTGTCGTAGTTAGTGGGAGCAGCGAAAAGGTGTGCAAGTTGCTTATATATATTCATAAACTAAAGCATGCATGGTGGAGACGGATCATCTGTTTGATGTGACAGTCAAGATGATTGACTTCATTAAAATAATAGATGGACCTAGTAAAAAAGATGTACGGAGCAATGTTCTGAGATTTGGATGACATACTCCTGATAGGAAGTGATGTTCATATACTACAATCGGTCAAACTTTAGTTGTCACAAATGTTTCTCCATATAGGATCTGGATAAGATATCAGGGATTCTTATGACTAGATCTATATCGATAGATCCAGATTTTGGAAGTGTCCCAATTCGGATACCTGGACACTATTATAAAGCAGTTTAGAATGGATGACTCATGGCGTGGTAGTTTACCCGCAGGTAATGGAGTCACCCTCTCTAAAGAGATATCTTTCGGACTGATAAAGAGAGGAACTCGCATGAATGACATATCATTTTCTTAGGCAACTGAGTCAATCATGCAATATCTTGTACCAAACCAGATGTTGATTATGTACTTGCCGTAGTAAGCAAATATTAATCCAATACTGGAGAAACAAAAGATAGCCGTTAAGAACATAAGAGGATGTTCTTGGTATATGGTAACGGCAGCCTCCTTTAGGAGGCGGTTATCGGTTCTGGCTTCCAATATGACCTGGATGACAGAGATGCTGTCAGAGTTTTGAATTTACTCTCTTTTGAGGAGCAGTATATTGGATAGGGTTCCAATAGGGATTGTCACACCCCGCTTCCCAAAATACGGAATACTGGAGGCACTAGGCCGGCCATGCTCCTACGGTCAAGGAATAATCTCGCCGTAGTCACACTTCGGCTTCTAGCATTACATGGTAATCAGCAAACACAACACATGAGTAAAGGAAACATATCACTAGGTTATTACATCAGCTCTCATTGTTCACAATTTACAATAGTTCGACAAAAAGAAACTACTAACCAAGTGCGAATACAAGGTTGCTTTTAGGGAAAGCGGTAAAAGTGCTGAAAATAAAACCGTCTGGATCTCTGCAAGCTCGAACGATAGATCTGACTCCTAAGCAGCGTCCTTTCCAAGCTCCGAGCATGCATATTCAGATCATCAGGGCGACACAATAGCAATAATATAATAGCAATATAATAAAGCATGAGACGAAAAGTAATAATAGTGGAGACTGTTTATGCACGTAATTTGTGTATCAATAATCAATGCAGTATATAATCCGTGTCCCTATTGGTTACTAGGTCAATTTGAAATCAAACCGTGGAAAAGAGTGATCATGTTTAACGACGGTCTCGCATGTTCCCGAGACTACGGCCCGCTGTTGCCCGGGACATAACCCTGTCAGCTGGACCACTAAGTCCATAGCCTAAAGTATATATAAGAGTCGTTATTCGAATGATCATCCTTTAAATCGCTAACCTCGCTGAATAAAAGTTCCATTCCACTTCGATTTTTCCTTTTCCCCAGATTTCAATAACTATATGTATGGGGTAGTTGTGTACAAGTACGTACCAATAATACGGTTTTATTCACTTTTCATTGCACTGTTCGTTTTCACAAATCAATCACTTATCACTGGCGGACTTGACACAACTAATCCAATACCACTCACGTTCAAAAATTAAATATTCGTTAAGAATCAATATAAATGTTCGCTATCACTAAAGGTATCATGGTCGGATAAATGTGAGAATTATGTCACATATCAAGTCATGTACGATATGAATCACAACGTGTATTACGAGTTCAGAAAAACATATTAAATCTTAAGATAGTAATTAAGCAAAATGATACAAATGGGGTAGAAAGTAAACTTAAACGACAATCCAAAAAAATTAGTTTCAGGTCAATCGGGTTTCAGGTTTGCGAGTTACGGTCATTTCATTTTAAGTGTTCACCGCTGGAAATCCAGTCCCTGAACTGAAAGTGAGTTTCGTAACACATTTTACACCCTGTTGTGATCATAGTTAGGCAATGCTACAGTTAGATAATATTTATATTTATCTATTTTGTTTCCAACGCATCAGACGGATTGACAATATCCATTGTATGCTGGGGGATATGCACTGTTTAAGGTTAAAGTATACAATCTGTCTTTGCATTAAACTGCAGTACATATCGAGGGTTTAAAATATAGTTAAAATATTAAATGGTGGTAACATTGAACGCAACCATCACCTATAGTTAGCTAACAGGATTATATTCGCAACGGTATAGGATTCCGCATATTTTCATTTTCATACAGAGTTATACAAACAATTAGAATCAGGTGTCAACATGAAATCTGCTCTGGACTGCAGTCCAGAGCCGTATTTCCATTAAGTTTTATTCATTGTGTTATAATATTATTGAAATATAAAATACATAGGATTCTAGGTTGTCGAGTCAGCTTCGATAGGAGACCTCGAACACAACATTCCGGTATGTATCTAATTTACTATGATTTTCACAAGCTACGTGTGCGAGGAATTTCAGATTTGACGAATCTAAATGGGGATGTCATTTCATGGTGTTAAATTCCGTATTTTTAACCCAATTTTTTACGTGTTATTCATTATCACTAAAGGAATCTAGTAGTCATAAATCCCGCCATGTTCGATTAGGCTTTCGCTTAGAGATCGCATCGAACACCTAAGACAAACATTTGGTTATCGATCGAATTTACTGTTTCCTCTAACTAGTTGAATTAAATGTTAATCACTTAACTTATACGTGTTACCATCACAAGAATAAGCCTTAGTCAGGCTCCACTCAAAAATAAAACGGCACAATGGTTCGCTACACCAAATTCATGTATGTATGTGTGTGTATATATATATATAAGATATAACTATATATATATATATATATATATATATATATATATATATATATATATATATATATATATATATCAATCTAGTTATATCTTTTATTTTTGTATCTAGTTATAAAGTGATATCTCTAGTTAACATCTATTATAGTATGAAATACAAGTGAAGATTTTCACTTGCCTAGAGATGACGACGGCACAGCAGCGGTTTACGGCCACGGCAACGGCAACAAGCTCAGCAACGTCGACAACGACACTGCAAGTTAGGCTTCAGCTCGAGCTTGGCACGGGGTTCTAGGCTCAGCCGTTGGCTAGAGCGGTGCAAGGAGGTTGACGGCATGGCCGTCGACGAGGGACTCAGTCGGAGGCAGTGTAGAAGAAGTTAGTGGTTAGGAGGCGATCGGTGGAAGTTGATGATGGTGGCAACGTGGTCTTGTAGGGGTGTTGTGAGTTCATCGGAGGAGATGGGGGTGGTTGTGGTAGAGGTCAGTGGTGGTGGTGTTGTCGATGAGGAGAGGTCGGTGGTGGCAGCGGGGGTGAGCTGGCGGTGGGTTTTGGAGAGAGAGAAAGAGAGAGTGGATATGGAGAGAGGATGCGAAAGAGAGAAAGAGAGATAGATATAGATAGAGGGATAGAGAGAGACGTTGAGGTTTTGTGGGGGTAGGCGAGAAGATCTTGGGAAGATCGTTCAAGGCGAGGCGAGGTCATAAAGAGAACGAGTCGTGCGGCAGTTGCGAGGGATGGAGACGTCGAGGATAGGAGCTCGTGAGGAAGAGGAAGAAGAATGGAAATGGGGCTCGGTTGAGGGGATGAGCGCTGGGGATCTCGAATGCGGATGAGGTCGAGGTTGAGGTCGAGGAGGCGAGCGGGTCATGAGGGGTTGCAAGAAATAAGGGAACATGGGGGGGGGGACTATTTTTTTCGAAGGGAAAAAGAAAAGAAAAAGAAGAAGAAGAAGAAGAGGATCGGGTCGGGTTCGGGTTTTGGTAATGATTAGTGGGCCCGGGACAAGGGTGTGGGTAAGCTTAGGTTAAGGTTTTAATTAGGATTTAGAACTAGGGTTTTAAATTAGTTAGGAAAAGTAAGATAAAATTATGAAAAATAGAACATTTAATTGAGATTTAAAGGGGGGAAATATTTAATCAAATATGGGGAAAATACAAGGAACTGAGGATTTACATCATAGCCCCTTACAAAAATTTCATCATCGAAATTAAAGAACGATAACAACATAAACAAACGAACAAATAACTACTCAAAAAGGTGCGGGAAGCGCAAACAGATATCCTCCTCATGTTCCTAGGTAGATTCCATAGGCCAACGACCATCCCAAGATACTTGGACTAGCGGAATGACCTTATTCTTCAACACTTTCTCCCTATGATCGAGAATAGTAGTAGGCTGCTCCACATAAGACAAGTCGGCACCCAATGTCAACTCCGAATGATCGAGGACATGACTGTTGTCTCGAACGTAGCGTCGTAACTATGACACATGAAATGTGTTGTGCACGCCAGCTAACGATGGGGGTAGGGCAAGTTGATAGGATACCTTCCCTACTCGCTCTAGCATCTTGAAAGGTCCGATGAATCGGGGACTAAGCATCCGATGACTACCAAATCTGATCACTCCCCGAAATAGGTGATTATTGGCTATAGTGCCCACAAGGCAATTATCTTAATCGCCGGCAGGTGATTATGATGATTGAGAGAGGACCTATACCGGTAGAACAGTCTTACTCGAGATGATAGTATGCTATCTGGTTTGTCTTTATCATCACGTACATGTTGATAGAGCCCATAGGATTCTTACCTGACTACCAGCATTATGATGGCGATCATATACGTGGGAGCTGGTGGTCTATAAGAACATCCTTAAAAGTCCCTAGTCGTGGGAGTATCAAGACTGGGCATCGATACCCCAGTGTAGACTAGTGTATACTGATCGAGACCCCGACGAGGGACGGTGGCCAGGTCTCATAAGCCATTGGTGTTAGTTTGTTCACTTAAGACAGTATACAGGTGCTCATTGGGTTCTGAGTACACTGGACGGACTCGCCGGGAACCTGCTAGTTGGTATTATACCTATTGTTAGACAGCAGTTCCCAAGTGACATGTGTACAGGTTTGTCTGTCGACCTGAGATCGTCATTTGTCTCGTGTGAGTTCCCACTGTGCTTTGATTACTACCCTACCAAGGCTCAAAGGAGTCATGCAAATAGATTTTAGTTGGGTACAGTCTTGAGCCACATGGAGGCAGTGATCGGATCGTCGGGGATTCGTCTCTACCGGTATTGGGGGTTGATGTCGCGTTGTGCATGGGTGGCCATCACCAGAAATCCGTGGCCACGGTGGATGAGAAGTACCGATTCAGGATCGATAATTTCTTAGGTGGTGATGGGTTTCATGCCGATACTAAATGTCACGTTGTTAGGGGTCTGACTTTATCCACCCCCTAGACTCGATATGCGATACTCTTAGATGAACAAACAGGACTGTACGGATATTGTCACTGTCAGGCGCAGTAGGGGTTCAGGATGAGTTTCCTCATCGGCCTCCCTTTCGCTCAATACCTGGGTAGCCGTTACGTATAGCTAGTGCCGCTGACATGCTTGTGGTTAAACCCACTGCCAGCATATTGACGAGTCTTTAGAATCCCACACAGAAGGTTTTCACGGCTCTGGCGATATGGTGTAGATGACGTATGTTGGTACATACAGGTGTCCGATTAAATATATGCACATGCTGCACAGACTTTAATCGGATGGTTGATAATACTAGCGGCTTAGGATTAAGCCGGATTATTAAATCAGGTTTTGATTTAATAATTTATATATGTATTTATATATATGTATTCTAGTATTATTGTTCACTATTCATTTTTTCTCTTGGCTATTCGTATTTCTGCACGAATACACGTATATGTATTTCGATACATGTACCGGAAAGTATTCCGTATTTATGCGGAATAGCTTCTAGAAGTGGACACCTCATTTGTATGATTTTCCATTTTTGGAAATTCATTTGTTTCACAAATGAGGTGGAGGAGTAAGGTGGCATGAGCATGGGTCATAGGTATGGCTTGGAATTGTTTATTTGCAAATTGAAATGAGATATTTTTGTGATGAGAGAGAGAGAGAGGGCAGCCACAAGTATTGGTGTGGACTTGGTCATTTTACTTCACTTGTTTCATTGCTTACACTCTCATTCTCACCTCAACACTTAGCCATTCTTGAGTTGCTCATGCCATTGTTTCCTCACCTCCTTCATCTTCTATGGTTGCTCCCTTGAGCAATAGTGATGAGAGAAAAAATATAGTGACACATTCCTACACCTCCACTCTCCATTACTAGCAACCTTGGAGCATCGGTTGCCTCGCTAGACGAGGCTGAAGCTTGCGCAGTAATGCCAGGAGAGCTTAACATAAGTCCCTTCCTCACAGCTTGCATTCTATGTCATCTTCCTTCTACTCAAGAGATGCCCCTGCCCTTTCCCTCAGGTGGATCATCGTAGATGGAGGAAGACCGGAAACCAAACTCGATCGCGGAGCCACTAAGAACTTGGGGATGATGGTTGAAGATCGAAGGACATGGATCAACTCGGTATAACCATCTAACTTCTTATATATAGCTTGCTAGTTTAGGGTTTAAGGTAGATCCGGGCATCAGGTAATGGTAGCGCCAGTTTAGTAAGTTTTTATTCCATATTTGGCCACGGTTTGATGGCAGGGGCGCTGCCGTAACCCAACATGGTATAAAAGCCAGCCTTTAAACCCCTTACTAGCTTGTTTAGACAATGTTAAAGTATCAAAATCGAAACAACCCGATAACAGTGCACTGCTGATTCCATTCTCTGTCAGTTTTCAAAGTCTTCAAAAAATTATTTTAGCAACTGCAGAAGACTACTTGTATGGCCACTAGAACATACCCCAAATACGAACCCATTCCAACAAAATTGACCCGAGCACATTGCTCAAAAAACCAAGGAGGCTGGCCATATTGTGGAGTTTGGGCATCGTATTTTGGGTGTTGTTTGGTCTCTAGATTATTGGTTCAGTGGTTTTTCTAGTTTTTGTTAGTTATATATATGCCCTAGAGGCCATTGTTGTACATATGATGTATATTATAATGGATGCTTGGATATATATAGAGAGGATTTTCTTGCTCGACATGATAGTATGCTACTTGGTTTCACTTTATCTTAACATATTGACTTGTATTAGTTTACTGTCTTGCTCTCACATGTTGATAAAGCCCTTAGGATATGTACTCGACTACTGGGACTATGATGAGATCATACTAGTGGGGCCAAGGTAGTCAACGAGTACATCCTATAATTGTTCCTAGTCGAGAGTGTATCGAGACAGGGCATCGATACACCAGAGCAGACTAGCGTATACGCATCTTGACCCATATGATGGGCGATGGATGATCCCATATCCATCGGTGTTTGACATCAAAGATGGTGTACGGGTGCTCAGTGGAGACCGGGTACACTGAACGGACTCGCCGAGAACTCCTAGATGGATTTATACCAATCGTCAGATAGCAGTTCTCTGGTGACACTGGTACAGGTTAGTCTGTAGACCCGAGATCGTCATAGAGTCTTGTATGATTCCCACTGTGCTTTGATTTCAACCTTACCACGTCCAAGAGGGCGTGCAAAACGGTGGCTTTTGGGTACAGTCCCAAATCACATGGAGGCAATGAGCGATAGGAGGGGTTTCGTCTCTCCCGGTATAGGGAGTTGATGTTGTGCTGTGTTCGATTGGCTAAAACTGGACGTCCCTGGCCAGGGCTGATATAGAGTGCTGCTGGTAAGTGTTATCGGTAGTTTCTCGACCTGTTATGAGCCTCACATCGACACGACTTATCGATTATTGGGGTCTGACGTTTACCACCCTTAGACTAGATATGCAACATATCAGACGAAGAGACCGGATTGTACGATAGTGTTTCTGATTGGATTCTGTAAGTCGACATTAGACACCCCACGAGTTGCGGGGAGGCGGAATAGGTAAAACAATCATTTTTGTCTAAACTAACATCGACTAACTTACGGATCTTTGCCAAACCCTAACTAACAACATCATAGGAGGGATTAGCTACTATGAAAGAAGATTATACCTAATGAACCAAGTCCTTCTTCTTTTCATTGACCACCTCCTCGTCGGCCTCCTCTTTGTGATAGAAGATCCACCCGAGAGCTACTACAACAAGCTTGACCTCTAACTTGAGGTAACTAGGTTACTAAAAGTGCTAATCAAAGCAACCTAGGGGATATAGAGTGGGATTAGGGATCAATTAGTCTTGCTAACCCTTGATCTCAACACATGAGAGGTTAGGGTTAGGGTTTGAAGAGAGAGAGCTTGAGGAGAGAGAAGGTGAGAGTGAGAATGAAATGAATTATTTCTCATTTTCAATATATGATGAAGCATAAAGAATATCAAATAAATCATTTAAATGATATTAACAACCATGCTTCATTTAATATATGCAATGAATCATCAAGTGAGTCATTAAGCAATAAATGCTTCATTAACTCATTTGAATGATTAATCTCATGAGTCACTAATCCATTTAATGCAAATAACACCTAAGCATTCAACTCATCAATCTTCTAGAAGCTTCTCGACAAATTACGAGAATGCCCCTCTCATCCGTGAAAACACGGAAATACCGAGACTATATAAATCCAATAATCCGATACTAGAATCTGGCTTAAACTAAAGCCCGCTAGTAAAAACTGTCCGAACATCGTACGTGCGTGAAAACACGTATGTGTCCGAACCCTGTCGTAAAACCATACGACCTCTATATCGTTTCTCCCGAAGCAGGGAAACTCTCTGTGTGGGATTCTAAAGACTCGACTACTACGTTGGCAGTGGGTTTAACCACAGACCGCAAGCGGCACTAGCTGTACGTAACGGTCCCCAGGTAGATGTCGATAAGAAGGCCGATGAAGAAACCCATCCGAACTCCTACTGAGCATGATGTGACAATCTCCGTACAGTCCGGTCTGTTCGTCTAGGACTATCGCATATCGGGCCTACGGGGCGGCAAGCGTCAGTCCCCTAAAAGCGGTATAAGTCGTGTCGGAGCGAAGCCCATTACTCCTTGAGAAACTACTGGAAAACCTACCAGTAAATCTCGCTTGCCCTGGCCTGGGACTTTGGGTAATGGCTCTCCAGACACAGCGCGATATCAACTCCCAATACCGGGAGAGACGAATCCTGTCTAACAGCCACTGCCTCCAAGTGATTCGGGACTGCACCCAACTGCTACCTGTTTGCACGACTCCTTTGAGCCGTGGTAGGGTAGCAATCTAAGAACAGTGGGAACACACTCGAGGCCAAGCAGCAGTGTCAAGTCTGCCAACTAAGTTGTACTCATGTCACCTGCGAACTGTTAACTGACGACGGGTATAATACCAACCAACAGTTCCCTGCGAGTCCTGTCCGGTGTACCCGTAACCCAACGAGCACCTGTATACTATCTCCATTACGACGTACTGATGGCTGTGGGACAGACCATCTCCCCAACTGGGATGAGAAGCATACACACTAGTCTACTCCGGAGTATTGATGCCCTGTCTCGATAATCCTACGACTAGGGACCTGAAAAAGGATGTGCTTGTAGACTACCCAGCCCCCACTAGTGTGACTGACATCATAACACTGGTGGTCAAGCAAGATCCTAAGGGCTCTATCAATACGTACACACATATTAAGATAGATATAAACCAAGTAGCATACTACCATGTTTAGCAAGACTGTTAATATAACTGTGAATATCCTAAGCTTCCATTAAGTAATATACAAGCTAGTATGATACAATAATGGCCCCTAGGGCATATACACTAACAATCTCCCACTTGCACTAGGGCCATGTACTGGCATATCGAAGACCGATCATCTCGAGTAGTCTCTCGAACTGAATCTGAGGTAAGGCCTTTGTGAATGGATCAGCAGTGTTCTCCTCTGTAGCAACTCTCCGGACCTCGATCTCCCGGCGATCTATGATCTCCCTGATCAGGTGATACCGCTTTAAGATGTGTCTGGACTTCTGATGGGACCTGGGTTCCTTTGCTAAAGCTATAGCTCCGTTGTTGTCGCAATACAGCGGTATTGGATCAACAATGGTAGGAACCACCTGAAGTTCTGTTAGGAACTTCTTCATCCAGACTGCTTCTTTTGCGGCATCGCAAGCAGCAATATACTCCGCTTCCATCGTCGAGTCAGCAACGGTGTCCTGCTTGGAACTCTTCCAGCACACTGCCCCTCCATTGAGGGTAAAGACATAACCTGACATGGACTTGGAGTCATCCTTGTCACTCTGGAAGCTGGAATCAGCAAAGGCCTCGATCTTGAGGTCTTTTCCGCCGTAAACCAAGAACATCTCCTTAGTCCTTCTCAGGTACTTGAGAATGTTCTTTACTGCTATCCAGTGCTTCTCCCCTGGGTCTGACTGATACCTTCTTACCACGCTCAGTGCGTAAGCTACATCTGGTCTGGTGCATAATATCGCATACATTATAGAGCCTACCGCAGAAGCGTAGGGTATAATAGACATGCAATCCCTTTCCAAATCAATCTTGGGAGACATCTCTTTGGAGAGGGTGATTCAGTGACAAGCCGGTAAACTACCGCGCTTAGAATCTTCCATACTGAATCTTTTCAGTATAGTGTTGATATACCTGGACTGCGAAAGTCTCAACATCCTCTTGGATCTATCACGATAGATCCAGATCCCCAGAATGTAAGAGGCATCACCCAGGTCTTTCATGGAAAACCTGTGTGACAAGAATCCTTTGACAGATTGTAGCATAGGAATGTCATTTCCTATTAAGAGAATGCCATCTACGTACAAGACGAGGAATACGACAGTTCGTGCTACAATTTTACTATTTATACATGGTTCATCTGGATTTTTGATAAAGTCATATTCTTTGACCGTTTCATCAAAACAGATATTCCAACTCCGCGATGCTTGCTTTAGTCCATAAATGGACTTAAGAAACTTGCACACTTTCCCGCTGCTCCCACTCTGATTGAAACCTTCTGGCTGATCCATATAGACGCACTCTTCTAAATTACCATTTAGAAAAGCCGTCTTTACGTCTATCTGCCAGATTTCATAATCATGGAAGGCAGCAATAGCAAGAAGGATACGAATGGATTTGAGCATAGCCACTGGAGAAAAAGTTTCGTCATAGTCCAAACCAGGTCTTTGACGAAAACCCTTTGCAACAAGTCTAGCCTTATAGGTTTCCACCTGCCCATCTACACCAATCTTTTTCTTGAAGATCCACTTGCATCCTATGGGTTTTTTCCCATCTGGAGCAAAGTCCAAAGTCCATACTTTGTTGGTGTACATGGACTCCATTTCGTTCCGCATTGCATCCAGCCATCTTACCGAGTCGCCGCTCTGGATGGCCTACTGGAAGCTAGTAGGTTCATCATCATCAATGACGCAATCCTCTCACTACTAGAAATAAGGGTTGCCCCTACGGATTTACCCGTAGGAGCAACCCACTGCCCCTACGGCTAACTCCGTAGGGGCAAAAAATTCATCTGTAGGTGCAAACGCCGTAGGTGCAAGTTGAAGCCCTGAACTTGCCCCTACGGTCAAAAATGTGGCCCTACGGAGTTCTGTGTAGGTACATTTGCACCTACGGATTAGGGCGTAGGGGAAAAAAGTTATTTTATTTACGGTTATTTTAATTATATTAACTGTACCTACGGAGTTATCCGTAGGGCCAAGTAGTATCCCATACGGATATAAGCGTAGGTACATATCCGTAGGGGCAAAATATCAGGATTCCTGATATTTTGCCCCTACGGATATATCCGTAGGGGTCTTTTGTTGCCCCTACGGATGAATCCGTAGGGGCAAGACCAACCCCCCTGACACTGAGATCAGGGGGGAACTATCAGTTACTGCTGATATTTTGCCCCTACGGTTTAATCCGTAGGGGCAACATTTGTACCTACGGATTAATCCGTAGGTACACATTATCTATTTTTTTTTAAAAAAGGGCTGCCTTATTTTTTCTCGCCCTGTGCACAATAATATATATATCAATAAAATATAAAATTAATCATCACACAACATATATCGTAGTATTCATAATCAAATCTCACGCATATAATATACAAAAGAAACCCAAATACTGAATATGATATAAATATAAACCAATATCAATATCAATATCGT
The DNA here is from genome assembly GCA_030015575.1 of Agapanthus africanus. Taxonomy (NCBI): domain Eukaryota; kingdom Viridiplantae; phylum Streptophyta; class Magnoliopsida; order Asparagales; family Amaryllidaceae; genus Agapanthus; species Agapanthus africanus. The sequence goes on along the minus strand of CM057337.1, from coordinate 831,340,020 downwards.
TTCAAAATGTAGTACAATATGTATGATATAAATAAATACATGTTTCAAAAAATAAGAACAAAAAAGCTACCCTAGCTCGGTCCAGCTCCACCTCTGAATAACGATAGAATAATGCGCGCCTGCTCCTCGGTCAATAAACCATGCAATTCGGCGCGAGCGGGAGTCTGAGCGTCCTGTGGAGCTGGCGATGTGGTCTGCGCAGCCGCCGTCGAGGGAGTCGCTTGCGGAACCGCGGCTGCGGGAGTTTGAGCGGGCGGTGGAGCTATATGAGCTGTCTGCGGAACCGCAGCCGATGTAATGGCTTGCGGAGCCGCAGCCGAAGGAGATGCATGCCATGTACCCTGTCGCGTCTGGACCAAACGTGTGTAAGAAGCGTGTAAGAACTATCTATTACTCGAATTCGTATCATTATCAAGTTATTTCGAAATCCCATTTGGATATCTAGTTTGGATAACCGTTGTTTATTTTAATTACATATGTATGTATGATTAATCAAACCTAAGTCTAAAACCAAATAAGCTCAAGCTACGTACTAATTATGGATATGTTGATATCTATAATATGACATGATATTTTACTATAAAGTAGTATACATACCAGCATCTCCTTCAACTCCTCAACGGTGGCCCTCAAGCTCTCCAGTTCCTGCTGGACACGTCGCTCACTGGAGACGGAGGAAGTAATCGCCGGGGTGGAGTCCAACCTCATATGGGCCCTGCTAGGGCCCAGTCCCCGGCCTCTCTCCCAACCTCCGTGGTGCCCTCCGTGTGCGGCATCCAGAACTGGGGTCAACAGCCTCGGATCGCTCTGTCCGGTAAAATCGATCCCCGAGGCCTCGGCCTGCTCAACCACCCGCTCCTACACTCACATTAAGCAGTAAAGTATAAGTATAAAATTTAAACTTGAAGCTTCCAAAACTAAAATTTCAAATATGGGCAGAATAAATATTTAACACTTACGCAATACTCCTGGGTAGCGATGTCGGGATATCGAAGCTCGTCCGTGGCGGGATCTGTCGAGGTGCCGTGGACGGCTAGATATGCGGACAGCACGCTCGGTGTACCACCTTGCGCCACGCTCTGAGCTGTCTGCAATATTAGAAAATAACTCTTAATATTAGAAATATTAGAAAATAACTCTTAATATTGCAGAATATCAGAAAGGTCGGTCTATTGTAATTTACCGATAACTCCATGGCTCAAGTAATATTCCTCGAGCCACCTGTGTAAGTGGGGTGACCCCTCTTCGCCGACTTCCTGTTCTCTGTATTCTGAGCGGCCTGTTTCTGCACAACGCATTAAAATTTAGTTTTCTAATTAAGGAACACAAAGAAATAAATTATATCATAAACAATGAATTACATTTAAAATACATACCTGTTTGCGTTGGGAGTCGAAATAATCGCACAATAGAGGCCATGTCTCTACGTCGACTCTCGCAAACGCCGGAGTAGATAGGAGGGCCGCTCTCTCTGCCTCGGGGGTCTCCATCCACAGGGAGTAGCAGCCGGCCTTCAGCTCATTCCTGTTGTATCGGACCTTGGTCTGCATGTTCTTCATCGGGCCATTGTACAGAGCATGAAGGTCGAGCACCCTCCCAGGGTGATCAGGGTCGGGTACAGGCTAAAAATCGTAATCCGACTGAAAATACAAAAAAAAACATTGTTATTAGATTGCAAGTGTTAATAATAAATATATTGGATAAATCAAATGAAAATATATATTAATACGTACCCGAGCCTGATCAAAGAAGAGGGCGAATGAGCACCGGCGCTGCTCGCCCCACTCAACGTGAAGTGGATAGTTCTTCACGTGCCGGCTCTCATCCCCCATATACCGACCGAACCTCTCGGCATGAGGACCGGTATAGCGATAGTCAAGGGTAAAAAGGAGGGGGAATGGTGCCTCCCCCCTAGCTCTGTCAGGCTTCAGCCTATGGGACTGATTCGGGCCTCGAGTCCCCCTCTGGTGATGGGGAGGCCCTGCGTCTGCACGAAATATCAAAACAATCAATATTAAGACAAAGTTGTATTAAGAAATCAAGCTTAAGCAAAAATTGAAGTGTGATATATACCTCCGGTGACTATCGCACGAGCCTGGGCCCGGGCAGCAGCACGAACGGGACGATAGTTCCTCCGGTGAGGAACAACCGGGGTCCCGGATGCGGACGCATCCCCTGCAACTAGAAAATAAACATTGACGCTAAATTTCCATGAAGTTCATATTTATTCTATAGAGCATATGTAAAATGAATAAATATTTTATATTTATTCATACTAACCTGCAGACGATGCGGATGGTATGGAAGCGGCAGGAGTGGCCCCTGCGGAAGATGTGGACGCACCACCTATAATTAGACAATTAAAAATAGATTATATAAGTAATTGCAAAAAGAATGTGTAGATCAATAATATAACATTCTAAATCAATATGCATGCACTATAGGATATATAAACATACCCGCAGGTACGGTGGTGTGACCACCTACAGCTAGACAATAATAAAAATTGCTAAGTAAGAGTAAAATGAATATGTGTATATTTATGGTATAGCATTCTAAATCAATATACACGCACTATATGATATATAAACATACCTGGAGGAGCGGGAGTGGCCTCTGTCCCAGATATGGACGCATCACCAACAACTAGACAATCAAACATTGACAATATAAGTAATTTTGACATAAACAGGCATGAATATCTGTAATATTACATTCAAAATGGATATGCGTGCAGTATACCTGGAGGTGTGGCAAAATCCATACGGAAGGAGGCATCCGAAGGGGTCTCCGATTTAGGTGCAAGACCCGCCCTCTGAAGCTCCCTACGAAGCTCTCCGGGCGGCAGAACCGCTCTGCCTCTGCCGCGGCTGGAGCTCCTGCTGCCCCTCGCTACTCCCGACATCGTCATCAAATCTAGATAAACGGTTCGTGGACGCATTAGACAATCATTAAAAGTATTGACTATATATGTATAGAGCGTAAAATGTGAAGTAATAATATAACATTACTGATAACCTTTTTCGTTTCGTGGGCGCATTATACATATCTACTTGGATTTCATCGTCGATGTCATTTCTAACCCACGTAACTTCATGATCGGTCGAAGACAACCCGTCCTTCGAAACAGACGGTCGGAGCACTTTAAGCCTTCTCTCTTCTTCGTTCGCATCGCTGTCCTCGTATTCTGGGACATCGTAGATATCTCTGGGTTTCCATCGGCATACAACACTCCACCCCGGATGCTTCAAACACTGTGAGTAGTATACTTGGAACACTTGGTTCGGAAAGATAAACGGATCTTCCTGACCGTAAAATCGAAGTGTGTTCACACTGGTCAATCCATATTCATCTTTCCAAGTCCCAAGATTGCTTCTCCACCTGTCCGTATCGGTTCGCGTATCGTACCAAGTACACTGGAATATATAAAAGGGTTCTGATCGTCCGGGATAGTGGATGCCGAGTATACAATTTAAGTACCCATAATAAATCACACCGTCCGATCCTACCGTCGCAATCCCACTATTCTGAGTGGTTCTAGATGTTTCTAATTGCTTAACTTCGAATTTGTATCCAAGGACACCAAATCCTTTGTAATATGCAACCTCCGTACTAGGAAATTGAGCTAAACATCTTGAATCACTCTCAAATGATGCAGACAAGTTCGGATCGTGGATCTAACAAAACAAATTTTACGACAAATACATAACGATACAAGTTTAGATTAAAACTGCTAGCAATAAAATGTTATTCGAATAACTTACATGATCTGTGACCCAATCACAAAAATTATCCTGATGATATTTTTCCAATTGTTCTTCATTCCAATCAGGATGCCCCTCACGTACCTCGTTAAAATGAATTCTGTTTTCGACAAATAATGGTGACATTAATATTATATCATTTCATACACACACAAACACAGATATAACAATTAATCCAAAAAACTTACTCTCTAATATGTTCAAGACATGCGCAATTAAGCAAGATAAACCGGTATATCTTGTTGATAAACATAGTATCTACCCTCTTATACTCGGCTTTACCATATGGTCCGTCTTGAATTCTTCATGGTCGGTTAAGCCTTGTCTCAATGTTCTCGTCCAGATAGCGGGAACAAAATGTGGTTGCTTCATCAAGAAGATAACCTTGCATGATAGAACCCTCTGGTCGATTTTTATTGCGTATATACTTCTTAAGAGTGTAGAGGTACCTAATGAAAATATTTTGAATAAATAAATACGGGCATATACGACAACAATAAATTTATAAATTGCGCGAGACGAAAAATTACACGTACCTCTCGACGGGATACATCCATCGATATTGTACCGGTCCGGCTAATTTCGCCTTAGTTGCAAGATGAACCGTCAAGTGTATTATGATATCGAAGAATGACGGTGGGAAAATACGCTCAAACTTGCAAAGTATCAACGCAATAGAATTTTCTAGTTTATCCAGCGTCACAACCTCCAGTGTTTTAGCACACAACTCCCTGAAAAAATAACATAGGTCATTGATTACTAGACCAACCGAGTCGGGGAGAGAAGTCCTGAGGGCTAAGGGAAGAAGGTGCTCCAAGATAACATGGTGATCATGACTTTTCAGCCCATCGATCTTGCCCTTCACAAATTTTATTTTCTTACTGAATGATCCTGAGAAACCTGTGGGGACTTTCAAATCATGCAACACCTGCAGGAATCTTTTCTTCTCCGGTTGTGACATATGATAAGCGGCATTGGGAAGTACAAACTTGCCCGGTTTACCCGCTACCGGTCTAGGGTGCAATTCACTTCTTATTCCCCACTCTTGTAGATCCATCCGAGCATTCATGTTGTCTTTAGATTTCCCGTCTTTACAAAGAAGCAAGTTAAGTATGTGCTCTGATACTCCCTTCTCTATATGCATGACGTCCAGACAATGACTCGCTGAATTTGTAGACCAGTACGGAAGCTCGAAGAAAATGCTTAACTTGTTCCAATATGGTGGTTTGACTTGTTTCGTCGGATCCATCCCAAAGGTCACGTTATTGTAACCATCCCATTTAGCAGTCACGTCCTCTCCGGACAATGGGGATGGAGGTCCAAGAAGCTCCTGATGACCATCAAAGTGAACCGTGTCTAACCTATAGGGGTGGTCTGGAGGCAGGAAACGTCGATGGCCGCAAAAACAAACCTTCCTGCTAAAATTTAAGAATTTCGATGTTGTGTGTTCATGGCAATGAGGACATGCTTTGTGACCATGTACGGACCAACCTGATAGCATTCCATACACAGGAAAGTCATTAATTGTCCACATTAAAGCCGCACGCAGTATGAAGGTTGTATTTGTGTTTGCATCATATATCTCTACACCATCAATGAACAAAGATTTCAACTCCTCGATCAGAGGTCGGAGATAGACGTCGATATTGTTCCCCGGTGGGTTTGGTCCGTCAATAAGAAGAGGTATCATAAAGTATGATTGGTCCATAACCAACCAAGGCGACAGATTATAAATTATCATTACAACGGGCCATGTGCTGTGACTTGCAGCCATATAGTTGAATGGGCAGAAGCCATCAGTAGCCAGTCCGAGCCGGACATTGCGAGGATCGCTACTGAATATTGCGTGCCTCCTATTGAAATCCTTCCATGCCGATGAATCTCTTGGATGGCTCATTTTTCCATCTTCACTTGGAGGAGCACGGTGATGCCAAATCATTGCCTCGGCTGTTTTCTTGCACCTGAATAGCCTCTGTAGCCTCTGTGTTATGGGAAAGTATCGTGCTATCTTCACAGGTATATCAGGCTTCTTATCAGAATCTTTCGGCTTATACCTGGCCTCTCCGCATGTTGGACACTTTTTCAAATCTGAATTCTCTTTCCGGTACAACACGCAATTTTTAGGACATGCTTGAATCTTCTCGCACTTTAGACCCAAATCAAACATCATCTTCTGGGCTTCGTTCCAGCTGTCGGGCACATTATTTCCCGGAGGCATAGAATCTTTCAAGAACGAAAGAAGCATTGTGAATGACTTGTTGCTCCATCCATTTAGACACTTAATCTGGAAAAGTTGGACGAACCATGAGAGGGTGGAATACTTCGCATTCTCATAAATTGGTTTCCTAGCATCATTCATGAAATTTTCATATTTATCCGCACGCGGTCCTTGACCAGAAGGAATGTCATCTTCGGTATGAATAGATTCACCTAGGGCAGCCTCTACCATATCCTCCATTTCTTCTGATGGAAATAAATTACCGCCTTCTCCTTCTGCAGCATTACCGAATTCTTCTTCTTCTCCTGCCGCATTATCGTGTTCTACTTCTTCTGCCTCAGTACTGCATTCTTCTCCTTCCCCGTGATATTTCTAAGTTGTATAAAGTCTAGTAAACCCATGTTTTACAATATGAAGCTCTGACAATTCTACCTTCTGCCAGTACTTATTGCCACATCTATCACACGGACAGAGAATCTTCTCTATTATGATCTTATTATGTACGCGTGCAAATTCAAAGAAAGCAGCAACTCCTGCGACAAACTTAGGTTGCATACGTTGTTTCTAATCCACATACATCCAGTCCTTAACTCTGACGTACTCATGGGCCATGTTAGATTGTATAACATATAAATTGTAGGTTATGCTGACTATATTGAGAAATATAAGAACGGGATAGTTACTGACAAAGGAGAAAATCCGTGTATATGCTTTGTGTGTGCGTTTGTCGTTGAAAAGAATAAATTATCGCACGTATGTTAACCGATAGACGGGGACTAAGTGGCGCTTTTAGTTTCATATATGAGTATCGATGAGAATATGAAGATTTCATATTATCATATAGTGGTTTTAACCCGAACATCTCGAATCGCTCTCTAATTATGCGTTTGTTGTGTATTCTTGTTGTATGTGTGTGTTCCGGCTGTCGGGGGTAGGCTTCTATCCCATTAAGAATGTATAGAGCGAACACCCATCACTTGTGCTTTCAACCGTTTCGAGTAAATTTCGGCAGCACCTCCCCGCTGTTCTCCGAGTACACTGTAATAGAATAGATAATCATTTCAAAGCTGTGAAACAACGATGAAATGAACATCTAATCTATCTTTGTACACGGAGAACCGGCGGAAAGGTACCGACGAAATATCTCGAAACGGATGAAAACACAAGTGAATGAAGGCGTTTGCTTTATACATTCTTAACTTGTCCACACGGGACAAATCTATGGGTTACCATACGATTGAATTTTCTCGTCGCGTAGACTATACGACGGTTGTTAGTATCGAGCTATACCGTCCGATATTTAACAACCTTCGTATAGTTCTATGTCACGACGAGCATCGCACGTATGTTAACCGATAGACGGGGACTAAGTGGCGCTTTTAGTTTCATATATGAGTATCGATAGGAATACGAAGGTTTCATATTATCATCGAGTATCATATATTGGTTTTAACCTGAACATCTCGAATCGCTCTCTAATTATGCGTTTGTTGTGCATTCGTGTTGTATGTGTAACATGATTTTAAACCATTGAGATCAAGATTGATAGAACTGATCATCCTACATTGCAATAGCATTCATCAACCAAAAACTATTATTGCAATGGCATTCATCTATAACAATCAACAATTAAAACTACAAATGTAGGATATTGATATCATAAAGCGTTATACGCAACATATGAATTCACATGACTGAAACATGCATAAAAAAACATGTTCATCCAAAAGAAAGGCCACTGTCAACAAATATAGACAAATACGTTATAAAAACAGTAACTAATTAATAAGTTGATTAGCATCTGGATCAAGAAAATGATAGGAAAAACAATTGACTATGATCTATAATGACAAGTCTATTACCATGACTTTCGACTAACAAAGGTGGCTTTTCGTTCTCGGTAGCTTGACAATTGGGATTTTATGGCGAATAAAAATATGCATATGCCGTTTGACCGGGAACTTCAATAGGAAACTCAATAAGGTCGGGTGTACTGAAGTACGCTTTGTATTTCGCTATATCAGGTGATGAAGCCCAAGCCCTAGCTAGCCCAGCCCCACCCCAACAGAACCCTATCGAAGGTAAAGAACGTCCTTACACTTTCATATTTCTATTAATGATGTAAGTCTCCACCAAGTCAAATTCTTGCAATATCATTCTTTTTAGAGTATGTCTAATTTAATAGATAGAATTTTCAAAGTTGGGCAACCAAGAAAAAGTAACAAGGGATTTTACATACATGCCAAAGCTTTGATTATTTATTTATTTATTTTCCATTTCATATTAGTACTTTTATATGTTTGATGATGGTAAGAAATACAAATTATATTAGAACATTGTACATACCTAATTTCCACTTGAAATCGGTTTTTTCTTTTATCAGTACTCGTTGACATATAGTAACAAACAATGTTTGATTAGAAGGACCCAAGATTTTCTCGATCAACAATAATTTTAGTAATCAAACTAGGCTAAAATTGCTGGAAATTCCTCTCAGGTTTGCCAAATTCAGCATACCCCAACCCCAACCTAACCTTAACCCCAGACCCAGTCCCAGCCCAGCCCCACCCCAACCCCAACCTAACCCTAGCCCCAGCCCAGCCCTAGCCCAGCCCAGCCCCAACCTAACCCTAACCCCAGCCCCAGTCCCAGCTAAACCCCAACCCCAACCCTAAGCCAAACCCTAACCCCAGACCCAGCCCCAGCCCAGCCCCACCCCAACCCCAACCTAACCCTAGCCCCAGCCCCAGCCCAGCCCCGCCCCAACCTAACCCTAACCCCAGCCCCAGCTAAACCCCAACCCTAACCCTAAGCCAAACCCTAACCCCAGCCTCAGCCCCAGCCGCAGCCGAACCCCAACCCTAACCCTAACCCCAACCCCAACCCCGACCGCAACCCCTGCCGAACCCCAACTCCAACCGCAACCCCAGCCCCAGCCATGAACCCTAGCCCTAAATAATCAAAAATTTCTTTAATTTAGTTGAAGATTTACTAACCTGAACGACGGTGGCGACGACGAGAATGGTGGTGGCGATGACGAGAACGGCGGCGACGACGAGAACGGCGGTGGCGATGACGAGAATGGCGGTGGCGACGACGAGAACGGCGGGAATGATTTGGGGATTTTGTTTCACGCGCGATCGAGAGAGGGAGAAAGAGATAACGGGCGTAGGCGATCGATCTGTGCCCTTTATTAAATCGCTATTTACTTGCCCCTACGGATTTGTCCGTAGGTCCTTGGTTTGCGGCTCCGTAGGGGCAAACACCAAATTAAGAATTAATATTTTTATTCTTGAACGTCTTGGCCCGTAGGGGCAACCTTCTAGCCCTACGGATTAATCCGTAGGGCCAACATAAATCTGCCCCTACGGATTTCAATATCCGTAGGGGCAACCCCTATTTTAGTAGTGTCTCCATCCCCATCTATGAGAAAACCGTAGTATCTCTCAGGCGGATGAGACGGCCTACTACTTTTGCGGAGGGGTGCGGGAATGTCCTGTTCTTCTTGAACTACTGGTTCTACCAAACTTTCAGTAGTAGTTTGTGGTTCTGGAATTTCTTTCAGTTCTATTGCGCTCCCACTTGTTTCCTTTTCTAAAAACTGTTGTTCTAGAAAATGGGCATGACGAGAAACAAAAACCTTTTGTTCCTCTGCGTAATAGAGGAAATATCCCTTGGAGTTCTTTGGATATCCCACAAACTTACACTGTACTGATCATGCCTCGAGTTTGTCCGCATGCTGCTTTTTAACAAAAGCTGGACATCCCCATATCTTCAGTTACTGAGATAGGGTTTCTTCCCACTCCACATCTGATATGGTGTGGTAGGCACAGTCTTGGTAGGAGCCATGTTCAAAGATATGCTGTTGATTCTAGCGCATAACCCCAGAAAGATCGCGGTAACTCAGCATTACTCATCATGGAACGTACTATATCCAATAGGGTTCGATTCCGTCTCTCCGATACACCGTTATGATGTGGAGTGTATGGAGGAGTAAGCTGAGTGAGAATTCCTTTCTCTTTTAAGTAACCTAGGAACTCGGCACTTAAGTATTCACCACCTCGATCAGATCTCAGTGTCTTGATACTTTTGCCGGTTTGGTTTTCTACTTCATCCTTATATTCTTGGAATTTCTCAAAGGCCTCGGATTTATGTTTCATCAAGAAAATGAATCCGTACCTAGAGTAATCGTCCCTAAAAGTAATGAAATAGGAAAAACCAGCTCTTTCATGTGTAGACATTGGACCACATACATCGCTGTGTATGAGTCCTAAGAGCTCACTCGCTCTTACTCCATGTCCAGTGAATGGAGTCTTTGTCATCTTTCCTTTGAGACATGATTGACAAGTGGCATAAGATTGATACTCGAACGAATCCAAATATCCTTCTCTGTGTAACTTAGTTAACCTTGTCTCATTGATGTGACCTAGTCTACAATACCATAAGAAAGCCCGATTTAAATCTGGAGACTTTCTTTTTAGTGTGTTCTGGACATTGAAAATCTGTAATTGGTTTAAGACATATATACCGTTATCTAGTGTACCGGACCCAATCAAACCATGATTAAGGTGGATGTCAACAACATCGCTTACAAACGTGAAATCATAACCTTTTTTTGATAACAACGAAACTGATATGATATTACACGTTAAACTGGGTACACAAAAACAGTTATGCAAAACCAAAATATGTCCACTCGTCAATCTAAGGTGATAATCCTCTACGGACACAGCACTCATGCTAGCTCCGTTAGCAACCTGGGGGTCATATCACCAACCTTCAGAACTCTACGGTTTCTCAGTGCCTGCAATGAATTGCATATATGAGATCCTGATCCGGTATCCAATACCCAGGAAGTAGAGTTGATTGACAAACAATTTTCAATTACAAACACACCTGAAGTCGAAGCCACAGCTTGCTTCGGTTCCTGGTTCTTGGCATTCCAAGCTTTGCAATCTTTCTTCCAGTGCCCTTTCCTATGACAGTGGAAGCACTCGTCCTTTGCCACTACTGGTACCGCAATATTTGTCTTTCCCTTGACTCCCACCTTACCAACACCACCTCTAGGTTTGGTGGCGGCCTTATTCTTCCTTCCTTTGGCCCTAGCCTTGGACCTGGAAGAAGAAGCACCGCGAACAAACATAGCGGGTGTTTCCCTTGCCTTCTGCAAGGTGCCCTCTGTACTCCTCAACATATTAAGAAGTTCTGGAAGTTCAACTTCTTTTCTTTGAATGTTGAAATTCAGAATAAACTGGGCGGAGGTGGAAGGAAGGGACTGAAGAATCATGTCTGTATAGAGCTCGTTCTCCAAAGTCGTCCCGAGGTCTATGAGCTCTTCTATATAGCCAATCATCTTAAGGACATGTTCTCCTACAGATGATCCGACGACCATCCTCGACTGAAACAAGTTCTTCGAGGTCTCGTATCTTGCTATACGAGATTGCTCTCCATACAGTTCCTTGGTGTGGAGAAATATGGATTCAAGATCCATATTCTCGTGCCTCCTCTGATGTTCATTATTCATAGAGGCAAGCACGATGCATTTGGCCTTCGCGCAATCTAACTCCCAGGTCTTGCGAATTTTCTTATCCGCATTACTGGATTTTGGACCAGGGACAGCAGGTGCCTTAGTAGTAAGGACATAACCCAATTTGTCATAAGTCAAAGCCATTTTGACATTCCGCAGCCAATCTTTATAGTTTGGCCCTGTCAGTATATTTTTTTCTAATAGTAACATAAGGCCTATCATGTTCTGGGTCGCTGCAATTAGGAGAGAGAGGGAACACTTTAGCATGATGCTCTTTCAAGTTTAGAGTGGTTTTTAGTTTATCTAAACTGGATGGCTCCCACTGTTTCTCGAATCCCTCCTCAAACCAAAAAGGAAGAACTAGCCAGGACTATTCTCACCGTACAATACTTGCTTAACCGTTCAGCCAGGCCGGTGTCGGTACTTCGAGAGAGGTTTTCCAACGCTTTCGCGAAATTCCTTAATTAAATAACCTCTTTTCTCTGGGGGCGTAGCCCCGCTGACACCTTTCTCGGCACCTACTTGGTTTATAGCATTGATCGTTAAGTGACGAATCTCCTGCTGGGTAGCGGATACTCACAGTAGGATCGGGATCCAAATATCATCGTGTGATAAAGCTGAAGGAATCCTACTGTTCAATTGAAAATATTGCACTTTGGTATAAGTATTTTCCTTACATTTCTTAAATAATAAAAGGTGTTTATTATAAATATTAAACATATTTGGATTTATCTGCAAAATACTATTTGCCATATGTTTATATATTATAATTAATATTATGAAGGAAAATATAGGCATTTTATATTTATATAATATTTTGGTAATTGAAAATATGCATATCATATCAAATAGTCTAATCACAATTCTTAAAAGATATAATATCATACAAATGGTTAGAATAATATTTCAAAATATATGCATAATATTTTCGTAATTAAAAGATGCATAGCACATCAAATAATCTTAATCATGTTTCTTAAAGATTTATTACTATATAAAGTGAATAGCATATTAAATATTCTTAATCAAGTTTTTTTAAGATTTATTACCATATATAGTGATTAAGACACTCTCTCTAATTTAATAAATAAACTAACATTATTCATAGAGATATTGTGCAAGATTTAGCTCAGGTTAAGAGATCAAGATGTTCAAGATGTCAGGATAAAAAATCTACCAAAATCATAAAATCAATACTGACAGGGACTCAGAATCCAGGCATGGAAAGTCACCATATTAGGAAGTCACCATATATGGTAACTAGTTTTTCTTCTTTGAGGGCTATATAAAGGACCAAGGGCTAAAGTTAGAAGGATCAAGCCGACGCGATCATGAAGTCCAAGACGGCTCACGCATCCAGGCTGGTCATCAACTGTTCGTCTACCTCCTTGGAAGAGATCGAGAAGCAACTAGAAATTGTAATCATTTTCTAAGGATTCAAGTGTAATGAATATTGTTGATTAATAAAGGTAGCTTTCTTTTTCTTATTCTATTTCTTCTTAGTTTAATTATGTAATTTCTTTCCATCTCTTTTTCTCCCAACATGCGCGAGTAATTCTCCGCTTGTTAGGGTTCGTAGGATTATGGTAGGCTAATGGATGATGAACATCACTAAACCCTTTTTAAGTCCTATAAAGTTTATGAACTTTATCAAAAGAATCATTAACATCCTAATCGGGCGCGCTAACAATTCTTTGTTAGTCCCGATCGCGATTAGAGATTAGATTAATGATTGTTTTGGTAAAGGCTAGATTTGAACGGAGTTCCGTGTCGAGATAAGGGTTAAGAGTGGGATTCCTTTTCCCTCCAGAAACCCTAATCTACACGCATCACTGTCGTTCTAGTTTTAAATCTATTAAAGGATAAAAAAGGGTAACTTTTAATTAATCGTCCATAACTTCTAAATCCTAACGAACCCTACAAGCCCCCTTATTATATTAACTACATCATTAAATAATCTAGATCTATATTTTGCAATAGTGCTTAACGTAGATCTAGAAACAATTCCACAATATTCTTTATCCCTCATCTTTTTCAACACATCTAAAGTAAGAGTAAAAGGTTCAACGTTTCCCAGAGGACGACCCGTACTCATCTCGGTCTAGCTACACGCGACACCGTTATTGATTGCGGTTACACTACAAACACACAATTTTTCGTATCAATCACCTACCAAAATTATCACACTCCAAATGGTATGCATCTCTTTGCAAATTTCAGTTTCTTTAGAAATTCCCGATATTAATTTATGCCCCATGCTCTTATGACCTTGGCGTTGGTCAAAATTTCATAAGTCACATGTCAAGTTTTACCCATCATTATCTTGTTAATTTGAACCCATCCGTACATACCCCTGACGTTGGTCAAATGATAATACGACTGTCCCAAACTAACTCATCTATCTATGCAACAAATGAATACCCAGCAGCTACCAAACATTATGCATTGGCGTTGGTCAAAATACATAGCTTGAATACTACTGAATACCCAAATGAAATGACGGAGGGCTACGGATGGTTTTGGCGAAACCGTGAACGTAGTGAACTTGATATGACCGAAGGAACCTGATAGCTTTTAAAAGGAGTGGTTAAAACTCCGCAATTAAAAATATCTTCTGTTTTAAAAATAACCGAGTGGTATCTTTTTAATCTGTTTCAACGATTCAACTTTGGTTTATTTTCTTTGCATTAATATAATGCGTCCCATCATTAACCTATCATTGCAGAAAACAACGAAAATACAACGTCCTCTTATGCCATCCGCATTCGCCATTGGGCCCCGTCATTCACCCGTTAGGTTACTTAACTAACGGCGGAGCGGGGGCTGGGCTAGCGCGGGTGTAAAACATAAGTGGCGTCTAATAGCTATCATATATAGATATTGTACATTCGTCAGATGCAATAATAGGCATTCCAGATCACAGATGAACATATTGGATTTTCTACGAATCCGCATTCCTTTTGAGCCTGCAAAGAAAGACGAATTACACATTCGTGATGAATAGCCAAAACCCCACCCTAGACCCCTACGGGTACGACAAACTACCCGCCTAGTACCCGAAGTGAAGCGGTCTCCCTCAACAACGTGAGTAGGCCACTAAACACTTCAAAGTACCCGGTAGTTTGTGCACCCTACCTTGGGTCTATCCTAGGAGCAAAAATCAGTAAATGAAATAATACAACGGTGGCTACAACCTCAACCCGGAAATGCCCCGCAAAAGATTATTACAACAATTTACAAATTACATTTGAATGAAAGAAACGCTCGTCTCACATCCCCGGCTATCCATTCATGACAATCCAACAAGTCTACAAACACAAACAGTAAAAACCATTACAGAAATGTGCAACCCCCTGCCAACCGACATACTAGAAGTTAGGGGAGGTTTACGAACACATTATTCAAATCACAGATATAATCTAACTAGCCAAACATCATAGAATTTCGATCAAGCAAACGCAAATGATTCTACTCCAAAAACTTCTCTGTGCACCTGAGACTTGAGCAGAAAAAAAATATCCCAGAAAAACCAAAATTAACACAGAAGAGTTACTGGGGAATTTTGGGCTGACTCAGCCCCAACTCGGCCGTGGATCCACAGCGGTTTGGCCGAGTTAGGATCCCAAATTTCTCCAGTAACCTTATAATTCCCTGCATGTATTTTTAAGGGTCCCTGAAAAAATTTTAGACCCCGTTTTAAAATCGACAGAAACTATGTGAAAATTAAGTTTTTTCCGGTTCGTTTTGCGATCGAATTTCTAACGACTTTGCCAACAAATTAGTTATGGTTTAGCGAGGCTCTAATACCACTGTAAGTCAACGTTAGACACCCCACGAGTTGCGGGGAGGCGGAATAGGTAAAACAATTATTTTTGTCTAAACTAACATCGACTAACTTACGGATCTTTGCCAAACCCTAACTAACAACATCATAGGAGGGATTAGCTCCTATGAAAGAAGATTATACCTAATGAACCCAGTCCTTCTTCTTCTCGTTGACCACCTCCTCGTCGGCCTCCTCTTTGTGATAGAAGATCCACCCGAGAGCTACTACTCCAAGCTTGACCTCTAACTTGAGGTAACTAGGTTACTAAAAATGCTAATCAAAGCAACCTAGGGGATATAAAGTGGGATTAGCGATCAATTAGTCTTTCTAACCCTTGATCTCAACACATGAGAGATTAGGGTTAGGGTTTGAAGAGAGAGAGCTTGAGGAGAGAGAAGGTGAGAGTGAGAATGAAATGAATTATTTCTCATTTTCAATATATGATGAAGCATAAAGAATATCAAATAAATTATTTAAATGATATTAACAACCATGCTTCATTTAATATATGCAATGAATCATCAAGTGAGTCATTAAGCAATAAATGCTTCATTAACTCATTTGAATGATTCATCTCATGAGTCACTAATCCATTTAATGCAAATAACACCTAAGCATCCAACTCATCAATCTTCTAGAAGCTTCTCGATAAATTACGAGAATGCCCCTCTCATCCGTGAAAACACGGAAATACTGAGACTGTATAAATCCAATAATCCGATACAAGAATCTGGCTTAAACTAAAGCCCGCTAGTAAAAACTGTCCGAACATCGTACGTGCGTGAAAACACGTATGTGTCAGAACCTTGTCGTAAAACCATACGACATCTATATTGTTTCACCCGAAGCAGGGAAACTCTTTGTATGGGACTCTAAAGACTCGACTACTACGCTGGCAGTGGGTTTAACCACAGACCGCAAGCGACATTAGCTGTACGTAACGGTCCCCAGGTAGATGTCGATAAGAAGGCCGATGAGGAAACCCATCCGAACTCCTACTGAGCCTGATGTGACAATCTCCGTACAGTCCGGTCTGTTCATCTAGGACTATCGCATATCGGGCCTAGGGGGCGGCAAGCGCCAGTCCCCTAAAAGTGGTATAAGTCATGTCGGAGCGAAGCCCATTATACCTTGAGAAACTATTGGAAAACCTACCAGTAAATCTCGCTTGCCCTGGCCAGGGACTTTGCGTAATGGCTCTCCAGACACAGCGCGATATCAACTCCCAATACCGGGAGATACGAATCCTGTCTAACCGCCACTACCTCCAAGTGCTTCAGGACCGCACCCAACTGCTACCTGTTTGCACGACTCCTTTGAGCCGTGGTAGGGTAGCAATCTAAGAACAGTGGGAACACACTCGAGGTGAAGCAGCAGTGTCAAGTATGCGGATTATGCTGTACTCATGTAATCTGGGAACTGTTAACTGTCGACGGGTATAATACCAACCAACAGATCCCTGCGAGTCCTGTCCGGTGTACCTGTAACCCAACTAGCACCTGTATACTATCTCCAGTACGACGTACTGATGGCTGTGGGACAGACCATCTCCCCAACTGGGATGAGAAGCGTACACACTAGTCTACTCTGGAGTATCGATGCCCTGTCTCGATAATCCTATGACTAGGGACCTGAAAAAGGATGTGCTTGTAGACTACCCAGACCCCACTAGTGTGACTGACATCACAACGCTGGTAGTCAAGCAAGATCCTAAGGGCTCTATCAATACGTACACACATATTAAGATAGATATAAACCAAGTAGCATACTACCATGTTTAGCAAGACTGTTAATATAACTGTGAATATCTCAAGCTTCCATTAAGTAATATACAAGCCAGTATGATACAATAATGGCCCCTAGGGCATATACACTAACAGATTCACAGGAGAATGTACAAGCTTGCTTGTTGATCTTCTGATCGTTCAATACCTGGGTGGCTGTTACGTTTAGCTGACCGCTTGCAGCTTGTGGGTGTTTGATATGATCATCACCTACTGCCGGCGTATTGACGATTCTTTAGAGTTCTACACAGAGGTTTCCTGGCTCGGGAAAAACGGAGTAGGAGCACATATGTGATATGTGCGGGACCGAGAATAATACGATATGAGATACCGTATTTTATTCTCACGATATATGATATCGGTCGGGTATATGTGATATAGCCGGGTCATCGGATCAAGTGTTGATTCGATGAATCGGTACATGTTATATTAGTCGGTTATATGCGATATAGCCGGATTGTCGGATCAAGTGTTGATTTGACAATTTAATGTATAATTATATATGTGATATATTACATTACATTATCTAATATAAGCTTGCTTTATTGATTCATTTTCTCACCGGATAATACATTGATATATATGCAATATATGCTAATTGTATTATTTTCTTTTGTTACAAAAATATATTATATATGTGATATATAATATTGTAACAAGTTATGATTACAAATGCAACATGATTTGTGGAGATTAAACATAGTTAGGGTTTGATTTGGGTTAGCTTTTTCATGAAGCTTCTAGAAGCTTTATTTTGTTTTAAGCTTAGATATTTTGGATTGATATTTTGTGTAGATATTTCTTAACCCAACCCAAACCCTTTACCCTAGTTAATTCTCTACAAAGGTTAAGCCTTCATACTTAACCCAATGTTGGATTTGTAACCAATATAAGAATTTCATTATTCATCACAAAAGGTTTCTTCTTCTTCTTCCTCTTGAAAAGCTTTCTAGCTTTTGGATTAGTGATGAATAAGTGTGAGAAATTGAAAGAAAAAGGGAGATAAATTTCTACTTCATCATCCTTATATATTCTAGCCACTTAGATTAGGGTGTTCACTTCATTAATACTTGATTAGAGAAGTGAGAGCTTGAGTTAAACATTCTTCAAGGTAGATCATCTTCGAAAAGGAAGTCTTCAAGCAAGCATGGATCATTCGGCTTGTGGAGCCTCTCCAGAGTCCGGAAGTTCATGGATCGCAGTGAAGGGACTACTACTCAGAGCTTATGAAGCGAAGGAGTGGACTACAAAGGTTGTAATCCCTCTCTCTTAGATGTAAAGTTGTTTACATGCTATGTTAACCCTAAAACTCTAGCAAAGATCCTCGCTTTACGTTGTTCGGCACTTGAAAATTTTAAATTCGGCATGGTTGATACCTTATAGACCCTTGTGATAGTGCCTAGTAACCCTACAGTGGTATCAGAGCCTAGCTAGAGTATTAGACGACGTGTAGACGAAATTAAAAGTCCGATCGAACCCCGAAACATCATTTTGGACCCCATCTCTGGAAATTTTTTTAAAAGGTGGTTTTTCCTTATTAAAAATACTCAGAAAATTAAGCAGGTGATTGTATGGATATCTGTGAAGTATGATTCCCTAAGTCCATCAAGCCACCGTGGAACCGCGGCCAATCCTTGCTATTGGCGGCGGTTCCGCGGCCGAACCTGAGGATTCAGGGATCGTACTTCAACAGGTGATCCATAGGTATTACGTTATGCTTCTGGGAATTTTTAATATTACTCAAGTGTTGAGTTTTCTGGAGATCCTAAGAATTCGTTGATTCGATCGGAAAGTTTAATATCGTTTAGTTTTTCCGGATATTTTAGAACGTGTTAAAAGGTTCGAACGGATATCAATAACTCATTTTTCCCATGACGGAAAACTTTCAAGTGTTGGATTTTTTCTCAGTTTAAAACTTTCGGGAAATCATGCTAGCGTATCTGTGGACCCTCTAGAAGAACGTAACCATAACTCGATTATGTGACCGTCAAAACTGCCACTGAACCCTAGGGTTTGTGGTAGTTTAGCGTTGCCACATGTGAGGTGTTGGTTTGACCCTTCTACGGCTGTTTCATTGGCGTAGTGACATGTTCTGGGATTTTTGAACTCCGCTCAAGTGTTGAGCTATTTGGGAAATCTTGGGTATTTGATTATTCTATCGGAAAGTTTAACATTGTCTATTTATCTGGAATGTGATACAATATGTGGAATTCATATAGTTAGGCACGAAATGCGAAGTATGTGATATTTCGGATTTAAGATGTCTAAAGTGATTGTGGATTCCAAATGTTGTAGTTTTACACTTTCTTTTCTGTGATCGTAAGCGTAGTATGTGGTGTATCGCCGGCTTCGTTGTTATACATCAACGACAATCGGGATACGCATACTTGCTTACGTTGATGATATGAGATATTATGTGTTGCTGTGATATGTTATATTGGATCGTCGTGTTCTAAATAGCCGGGGTTTTTATGTGTGATGAGGGTTTTTATTTTCATTCATGTAAAATTCATTGTATGTAATATTCTTTTATTGGGGCACTTCCGGGTTGAGGATGTTGTCACCATTGTATATTATTTACTTTTCCGTATTAGGATAGACCCGAGGAGGGGAGCACAAGTAATCGGGTTCTGGGGTCCAGTGGGAGGCCATCTCGAGGAGTCGAGACCGGGTCTCTTAACCCTAGAATTGGCAGTGTTGGTTGTCGCTCTCGTAGGGGTCTAGGGATGTGGGTTTGGCTATTCATCGCGACCGTGGAATCCGTGTTTTATAAAGGCTCAAAATAAAACACGGACGTCCTAGTATATCCAATATTTCATATGTTATCTTCTGCTGCAATGTTCTGTGATGAGATCATATTACTGCCTGAGACGAATGCTAATGCTTATACTATATATATATATATATATATATTGATATATAAATATTACTGCTTTCGTTTCTTCTGTGATGCTTAGGAAGCATAATTGATGGGATTTATTAATGAGATTAATAAAAGAAAAGAAACCTAAAAGATGTTGTAGAATCAAAACTTTACAAAAGGGTAGCTACAGTTTTTCTTTGCATAGCAGTATATATGATATACCCTGCACCTTATTCGATGAGGAAAAAGCCGAGATCCCTTCACCGGGAGTGACCTCTTTAGCAAAACTGGCAGATGCTACAAACTTGCGGTTTAGTTTTTGATTGCTTCTATAGTTCTTGCTTTGCATAGCGGTATATGGGGTATACCCTGCACCTTATTCGATGAGGAAAGAGCCGAGATCCCTTCACCGGGAGTGACCTCTTTAGCGAAACTAGAAAAGCTTCAAAAACACTCCTTTTCAAAATCACTTTTTTCTACAACGATATCAAGTTCTTTACGCTCATGGTTTTCTGAAAAACCTACGTAGCCCTCCGTCATTTCAGATAAAGACTATTTAGTATTCGTGCTGCGTTTGTTGGCCTTTGTCAAGGCGTAGTGTGCGGTAGCTGACTAGTACTTATCTACTTAAGCATGTGATGCGATTGGATTAGGGTAGTCGTACGATCTTGTTGGCCTTTGTCAAGGGTCGTGTGGGTGGGTTTATTTCAATCATGAAATGACGGGTTGAGCTTGACTAGTTTCCTATGGTTTGTTGGCCTTTGTCAAGGTCATAGGGGGTTAGGGGTGAAATTATTATCGGGAATTTCAAGTATTGAAATTTGCAATGAGATTGCATACCTTCTATGAGATAGATGGATCCCGATACCCACTACGAGTAAGAGTTACTCCTGGGAGAGTTTTACACAGGACAATTAGCCGATCAAGTAGGTGACTAGAAAGGTGTTTACGAGGTTATGCCTCTGGGAAAAACGAGGTTTATTTTAATTAGGTCCGTGCGAAAGAACGGGGAACCTCCCTCAAAGTACCAACACTGGCCTGGCTGAAAGATTGGCGAACTTGTTAGATGTAATTAATCCCGGCTAGTCTTTCCTTTTAGGGTTTGAAGGAAGATTTGATAAAAACAGTGGGAGACATCCTGATTAGATAAGATAATAACCAATCTAATCTTGCAAGAGCATACGCTAAAGTGTTTTCTTCTCTCTCTCTCCAGGTAGCGACCATGTCAGGCCTTAATCAAGATAATAATATGGATGTATTGACTGAACCCGCTTATTATACTGAGCAGGGGAACGTTGGTCCCGTTCTTTCTTATAAGTGTTATAAGACTGAGCAGGGAATAGGAGAATATCTGGATTCTCACGCCGCCCAAGCGAAGAACAAGCATGTTGATGCATCTTCTTCGGGTGTGTTAGTTATTGAGAACTGTTTCTCAGTTCACTCTACGTCCTGGGTATTAGATACCGGATCGGGATCCCACATATGTAATATGTAACGTGGGTTACGTAAAGGTAGAGAACTGGAATGGGTGATCATTCCGTAACAGTAGAGAATGGTGCAAATGTTGCAGCCAAAGCAGTTGGTGACTACCACCTTGTGTTACCAAATGGTAATACATTGGTTCTGAACGGGTGCTATTACATTCCGACCCTGATATGCAATATTATATCAGTTTCTTTATTGAATAAAGAAGGATATAATTTTGTAGTACAGGATAATGTTATGAACATATTCCTAAATCAAAATTTGATAGGATCAGGATCGTTAAATAATGGCATGTACGTTCTCAACCAAACTACAGTACTTAATGTACAAAACACACACAAGAGGAAAAGTGTTGAAATAAACGAATCCTTCTTATGGCATTGTAGACTAGGTCATATCAATGCGACACGACTAGCTAAGTTACATAAGGATGGATATCTGAATACGTTCGAATTATCATCTTATGATACTTGCCAATCAGGTCTCAAAGGCAAGATGACCAAAACTCCATTTAGTGGACACGGAGTAAGAGTTACAGAACTCTTAGGGCTGATACATAGTGATGTATGTGGACCCTTATCTACACATGCCAGGAACGGTTATTCCTACTTCATTACATTCACTGACGATCTCTCAAGATACGGACATGTGTTCCTGATGAAACACAAGTCTGAAGCTTTTGAGAAATTCAGGGAATATAAGCACGAAGTAGAGAACCAAATGGGCAAAAGTATTAAGATCCTTCGATCTAATCGAGAAGGAGAATACTTGAGCAATGAGTTCCTAAACTATCTAAGAGAATGAGATTCTCTCTCAGCTTACTCCTCCTTATACACCACAGCACAACGGTGTATCGGAGCGGAGGAATCGCACCCTATTAGATATGGTGCGCTCTATGATGAGCACTGCTGAGTTACTTATTTCCTTCTGGGGACATGCACTGGAGACAGCTGCATACCTATTGAATCAAGTTCCATCTAAATCTGTACCTACCACACCATATGAGATATGGAGTGGGAAGAGACCATGTCTTAAACGAGTTAAGATATGGGGTTGTCCGGCCTATGTCAAAAAGCAAAATCGGGACAAACTCAAGGTACGGTCAGTTCTTTGTAAGTTTGTAGGATATCCTAAACATTCACATGGATATCTTTTCTACCACGGCAAAGAACAAAAGGTGTTTTTTTATCGACATGCCACCTTTTTAGAAAAGAAGTTCTTGCAAAAGAAATTAGTGGGGAAGCGGTAGAGCTGGAAGAAGTTCCGGCAGAACAAATTACAACTGAAGATTTAGTGGAACAAGAGGACTCGATAGTAACCAACGAACCTCAGCCGCTCCGCCGATCTAGTAGGGTTCCTCATCCACCTGAGAGATACTACGGTTTTCTCGTTGATGGTGGGAGCGAGGATTGCATCATAGAAGATGATGACCCGACTAGTTTCGAGCAGGCCATCATGAGTGGTGACTCTATGAAATGGCTGGATGCAATGCGATCTGAGATGGAATCCATGTACACCAACAAAGTATGGACTTTGGAAGTTGCTCCTGAAGGGGTAAACCCATTGGGAGCAAGTGGATCTTTAAGAAGAAACTTGGTGTAGATGGAAAAGTTGAGACTTTCAAAGCTAGACTTGTTGCAAAGGGTTTTCGTCAACGACCAGGTGTGGATTATGACGAACCATTTTCTCCAGTGGCTATGCTTAAGTCTATCCGGATTGTACTTGCCATTGCTGCAAATCATGACTATGAAATCTGGCAGATGGATGTTAAGACCGCCTTTCTAAATGGTGATTTAGAGGAGTGTGTGTACATGACTCAGCCAGAGGGCTTCGTAGATTGTGGGAGCAGCAGAAAGGTGTGCAAGCTGCTTAAATCCATCTATGGGTTAAAGCAGGCATCGCGGAATTGGAACATCTGCTTTGATGTAGTAGTCAAAGAGTTTGACTTCATCAAAAACGTAGATGAACCTTGTATATATAAGAAGGTTGCAGAGAGTAAGGTTGTCTTCCTCGTATTGTACGTGGATGACATACTCTTGATAGGAAATGATGTTCTTATGCTGCAATCGCTCAAGCTCTTCTTATCACAAAGATTCTCAATGAAAGATCTTGGTGATGCCTCCTGCATACTGGGAATTATGATCTATAGAGATAGATGTAAACAGATACTGGGATTGTCCCAATCCAGGTACATTGACACCATACTAAAGAGGTTTAGTATGGAAGAATCCAAGCATGGGAACCAACCTACGATCTCTGGACTCACTTTCTCCAAAGAGATATCTCCCAAGACTGATTTGGAAAGAGCTCGCATGCAAGGGATACCCTATGGTTCGGCAGTAGGCTCTATCATGTACGCGATGCTATGTACCAGACCTGATGTAGCATCTCACTAAGTGTAGTGAGTAGGTATCAAGCAGATCCTGGAGAGAGTCACTGGACAGCTGTGAAGAACATTCTCAAGTACTTGAGAATGACTAAAGAGATGTTCTTGGTGTATGGTAATGGTGAACTCCAGGTGGAGTCCTTTACCGATTCGAGCTTCCATAGTGATAAGGACGACTCTAAGTCACACTCGGGATTTGTCTTTACCATCAATGGAGGGGCGGTGTGTTGGAAGAGTTCCAAATAGGAAACCGTTGCAGACTCGACGATGGAGGCTGAATATATCGCTGCCAACGATACTTCCAAAGAGGCTGTCTGGATAAAGAAGTTCATCACTGAACTTGGTGTGGTTCCGTCCATTGTGCATCCAATACCTTTGTATTGTGATAACAATAGAGCTGTGGCTTTGGCCAAGGAACCCAGGTCCCATCAGAAATCCAGACATATTCTGAGGCGGTATCACCTGATCCGGGAGATAGTTGATCGCCGGGAGATCGAGGTCAGGAGAGTTGATACGAAGGAAAACACTGCGGATCCACTCACGAAGGCCATTCCCCAGACACAGTTTGAGAGACTCTTCGAGATGTTGGGTATGAGATACTACAACAGCTGGCCTTAGTGCAAGTGGGAGATTGTTAGTTATATATATGCCCTAGAGGCCATTGTTGTACATATGATGTATATTATAATGGATGCTTGGATATATATAGAGAGGACTTTTTTGCTCGACATGATAGTATGCTATTTGGTTTCACTTTGTCTTAACATGTTGACTTGTATTAGTTTACTGTCTTGCTCTCACATGTTGATAAAGCCCTTAGGATATGTACTCGACTACTGGGACTATGATGAGATCATACTAGTGGGGCCAGGGTAGTCAACGAGTACATCCTATAATTATCCCTAGTCGAGGGTGTATCGAAACAAGGCATCGATACACCAGAGCAGACTAGCGTATACGCATCTTGACCCATATGATAGGCGATGGATGATCCCATATCCATCGATGTTTGACATCAAAGATGGTGTACGGATGCTCAGTGGAGACTGGGTACCCTGAACGGACTCGCCGAGAACTCCTAGATGGATTTATACCAATCGTCAGATAGCAGTTCTCTGGTGACACTGGTACAGGTTAGTCTGTAGACCCAAGATCTTCATAGAGTCTTATGTGATTCCTACTGTGCTTTGATTTCCACCTTACCACGTCCAAGAGGGCAAGCAAAACGGTGGCTTTTGGGTACGTCCCGAATCACATGGAGGCAATGAGCGATAGGAGGGATTTCGTCTCTCCCGGTATAGGGAGTTGATGTTGTGCTGTGTTCAATTGGCTATAACTGGAAGTCCCTGGCCAGGGCTGATATAGAGTGCTGCTGGTAAGTGTTATCGGTAGTTTCTCGACCTGTTATGAGCCTGACATCGACACGACTTATCGGTTACTGGGTTCTGACGTTTACCACCCCTAGACTAGATATGCAACATATCAGACGAAGAGACCAGACTGTACGGTAGTGTTTCTGATTGGATTCACAGGAGAATGTACTGGCTTGCTTGTTGATCTTCTGATCGTTCAATACCTGGGTGGCTGTTATGTTTAGCTGACCGCTTGCAGCCTGTGGGTGTTTTATATGATCATCACCTACTGCCGGCTCATTGACGATTCTTTAGAGTCCTACACCGAGGTTTCCTGACTCAGGAAAAACGGAGTAGGAGCACATATGTGATATGTGCGGGACCGAGAATAATACGATATGAGATACCGTATTCTATTCTCGCGATATATGATATCGGCCGGGTATATGTGATATAGCGGGGTCATCGGATCAAGTGTTGATTCGATGAATCGGTACATGTTATATTAGTCGGTTATATGCGATATAGCCGGATTGTCGGATCAAGTGTTGATTCGATAATTTAATGTATAATTATATATGTGATATATTCCATTACATTATCTAATATAAGCTTGCTTTATTGATTCATTTTATCACCGGATAATACATTGATATATATGCGATATATGTTAATTGTATTATTTTCTTTTGTTACAAAAATATATTATATATGTGATATATAATATTGTAACAAGTTATGATTACAAATGCAACATGATTTGTGAAGATTAAACATAGTTAGGGTTTGATTTGGGTTAGCTTTTTCATGAAGCTTCTAGAAGCTTTATTTTGTTTAAAGCTTAGATATTTTGGATTGATATTTTGTGTAGATATTTCTTTACCCAACCCAAACCCTTTACCCTAGTTAATTCTCTACAAGGGTTAAGCCTTCATACTTAACCCAAGGTTGGATTTGTAACCAATATAAGAATTTCATTATTCATCACAAAAGGTTTCTTCTTCTTCTTCCTCTTGAAAAGCTTTCTAGCTTTTGGATTGGTGATGCATAAGTGTGAGAAATTGAAAGAAAAAGAGAGCTAAATTCCTACTTCATCATCCTTATCTATTCTAGCCACTTAGATTAGGGTGTTCACTTCACTAATACTTGATTAGAGAAGTGAGAGCTTGAGTTAAAGATTCTTCAAGGTAGATCATCTTCGAAAAGGAAGACTTCAAGCAAGCATGGATCATTCGGCTTGTGGAGCCTCTCCAGAGTCCGGAAGTTCATGGATCGCGGCGAAGGGACTATTACTCGGAGCTTATGAAGCGAAGGAGTGGACTACAAAGGTTGTAATCCCCCTCTCTTAGATGTAAAGTTGTTTATATGCTATGTTAACCCTAAAACTCTAGCAAAGATCCTCGCTTTAGGTTGTTTGGCACTTGAAAATTTTAAATTCGGCATGGTTGATGCCTTATAGACCCTTGTGATAGTGCCTAGTAACCCTACAGTTTTGCCCATTTTAGGTATTATGTTATCTATTGTTCATGGGCAATTCATGGTGTTTCGAAATCGATAATTTAGCACTGTTTAATAGTTTATACAGTACTTACATTACTATCTGCGAACGTGAATGTCATTAGATCGGTACAACTTGTCTAATTGCTATAGTTCTTTTAGTCGGGTTTGCGAACGTGACATTCACGTTGATATTCTATGTTGTGCTGTGCTGTTGGCTGGATCGTCGTGGTGAATAGCTATGGTGCAATATTAGTACAGTTTAGTTTCATTTGTACATTTGATATTACGGGACGAGCGTCCGACATGTGGACTGCCGTCACTGCCAGTTTGTATATTATTTGTTTGGGGTACGACCGGGTTGAGGTCGATATCACTGTTGTACATATTATTATTTTTTCTGTACTAGGATTACACCGCGGTGGATTGCACGAATAGCCGGGTTCTAGAGGGAAACTGTTAGTGTATATGCCCTAGGGGCCATTATTGTATCATAATAGCTTGTATATTACTTAATGGAAGCTTGGGACATTCACAGTTGTATTAACAGTCTTGCTCAATATAGTAGTATGCTACTTGGTTTATATCTATCTTAATATGAGCATATGTTTTTTTTAGCATATCACGAATACATATTGATAGAGCCCATAGGATCTTGCTTGACTACCAGCGTTGTGATGGCAGTCATACTAGCGGAGGCTGGGTAGTCTACAAGCGCATCCTTTTTCAGGTCCCTGGTCGTAGAATTATCGAGACAGGGCATCGATACTCCGGAGTAGACTAGTGTATACGCTTCTCGTCCCAGCAGGGGAAATGGTCTGTCCCACAGCCATTAGTACGTTGTACTGGAGATAGTATGCAGGTGCTCGTTGGGTTACGGGTACACCGGACAGGACTCGCAAGGAACTGTTGGTTGGTATTATACCCATCGTCAGTTAACAGTTCTCAGGTGACATGACACTGCTGCTTTGCCTCGAGTATGTTCCCACTGTTCTTAGATTGCTACCCTACCACGGCTCGACTGAGTCGTGCAAACAGGTAGCAGTTGGGTGCAGTCCCGAAGCACTTGGAAGCAGTGGCGGTTAGATAAGATTCGTCTCTCTCGGTGTTGGGGGTTGATATCGCGCTGTGTTTAGAGAGCCATTACGCAAGGTCCCTGGCCAGGGCAAGTGAGATTTACTGGTAGGTTTTCCAGTAGCTTCTCAAGGTGTGATGGGCTTCACTCCGACACGACTTATACCGCTTTTTGGGGACTGACGCTTGCCGCCCCTAGGCCCGATATGCGATAGTCTTAGACGAACAGACCGGACTGTACAGAGATTGTCACTTCAGGCTCAGTAGGAGTTCGGATGGGTTTCCTCATCGACCTTCTTATCTACATCTACGTGGGGACCGTTATGTACAGCTAGTGCCGCTTGCGGCTTATGGTTAAACCCACTGCCAGCGTAGTGTCGAGTTTTTAGAGTCCCATACAGAGAGTTTCCCTGCTTCAGGCGAAACGATATAGAGGTCGTATGGTTTTACGACAGGGTTCGGACATATACGTGTACTTGTGCACGTATGATGTTCGGACAGATTATACTAGCAGGCTTTGGTTTAAGCCAGATTCTAGTATTGGATTATTGGATTTATGCAGTCTCAGTATATCCGTGTTTTTCATAAATACGGATGGGAGGGGAATTCTCGTAATTACTCGAGAAACTTCTAGAAGAAATGTGACTCATTTAGTGTTTTAATCTTTATGATTTAAACTAAATGAGGTGGAGGAGATGAGGTGTAATTATCATTAAATGAACCATGACTCATGAGATGATTCATCTCAAGTATTAAATGAAGCATGGTTGCTAGATATTTGATGAGATATTTTTCATGCTTCATATTATCCAAATGAGTCGAGATTCATTTCATAATAACAAAACACTTCTCTCTCCTCAAGCTCTCTCTTCTTCTTAAGCCTAACCCTAATCCTCTCATGAGTTGAGAACCCTAGGGTTAACAAGACTGATAGATCCTTAATCTATCTCTATATCCTCTAGGTCACTTGGATTAGCAATCCTAGCCACTTAGTTACCTCAAGTTAGAGGTTAAAACTTGAAGAAGGAACTCTCGGGTGGATCTTCTATTACATCGAGGAGGCCGACGATGAGGTGAACAACAAGAACAAGAAGGACTAGTATCTTGAGATATAATCATCTATCATAGTTGTTAACCACTTCTAGATAGTTTGTTAGTTAGGGTTTAGAAAAGATCCGTTTGATAGTCAATGTTACTTTGAACAAAATGATTGTTTTATCTATTCCGCCTCCCCGCATCTTGTGGGGTGTGTGACGTTGACTTATAGTTGTATCAGAGCCTAGCTAAACTATAACTAACATGTTAGCAAAGTCTTTAGAA
Organism: Agapanthus africanus; assembly: GCA_030015575.1. NCBI lineage: Eukaryota > Viridiplantae > Streptophyta > Magnoliopsida > Asparagales > Amaryllidaceae > Agapanthus > Agapanthus africanus. Next base: position 831,310,924 of record CM057337.1, on the reverse strand, counting down.
ATTCGATCGCAATTTCATCCCGAAAAAACGACATTTTCACCAAGTTTCTGCCGATTTTAAATTGGGGTCTAAAAATTTTTCAGGGACCTTTAAAAATACAAGCAGGGTTTTTAAAGAATTGTGAAGAAATTTGGGATCGTGACTCGGCCAAACTGCCGCGGAACCGCGGTCGCTCCAAGCGATCCGCCGCGGATCCGCGGCCGAGTTGACACCGAGTCAACCCAAATTTGCTCAGTTATTCTTTTGTGTTGATGTTGGGGTTTCTGGGATGTTTTGTTTCTGCTCAGGTTTTATATGCACAGAGAATTATTTGGAGTAGATTCATATGTGGTGCTTGATCGAAATTCTAAGAACTTTGGCTAACTGGATTATATCTGTGTTGTGATTAATGTGTTCGTAAACCTCCCCTAATTGCTAGTATGTCGGTTAGCAGGAGGTTGCACATTACTGTAATGGTTACTTTATGTTTGTGGATATGAACTTGTTGGATTGTCGTGAATGGATAGCCGGGGATGTGAGACGAGTGTTTCTTTCATGCAAATGTAAATTGTAATTTGTTGTAATATTCTTTTGCGGGGCACATCCGGGTTGAGGTTGTAGCCACCGTTGTATTATTTCATTTACTGTTTTCTGCTCCTAGAATAGACCCAAGGTAGGGTGCACAAACTACGGGTACTTTTAAGTGCTTAGTGTCCTACTCACGTCGTTGAGGGAGACCGCTTCACTTCGGGTACTTGACGGGTAGTTTGCCGTACCCGTAGGGGTCTAGGATGGGGTTGGCTATTCATCATGACTATATAATCCGTCTTTCATTGCAGGCTCAAAGGAAATGCGGATTCCTAGAATATCCAATATGTTCATCTGTGATCTGGAATGCCTATTATTGCGTCTGACGAATGTACAATATCTATATATGATATCTAGTAGGCGTTGCTTATGTTTTGCATCTGCGCTAGCCCAGCCCCCGCTCTGTCGTTAGTTAAGTAACCTAACGGGTGAATGACGGGGCCCAGTGGTGAATGCGGATGGCATAAGCGGACGATGTATTTTCGTTGTTTTCTGCAATGATAGGTTAATTGATGGGATGCATTATATTAATGCAAAGAAAATAAACCAAAGTTGAATCGTTGGAACAATTTAAAAGCAACCTCTCGGTTAATTTTAAAACAGCAAATTTTTAATTGCGGAGCTTAAACCACTCCTTTTAAAAGCTATCAGGTTCTTTCGATCATATCAAGTTCACTACGTTCACGGTTTCGCCAAAACCATTCGTAGCCCTCCGTCATTTCATTTGGGTATTCAGTAGTATTCAAGCTATGTATTTTAACCAACGCCAAGGCATAGTGTTTGGTAGCTGCTGGGTATTCATCTGTTGCATAGATAGATGAGTTGGTTTGGGACAGTCGTACTGCCATTTGGCCAACGTCAGGGGTATGTACAGATGGGTTCAAATTAACAAGATAATGATGGGTAGAACTTGACATGTGACTTATGACATTTTGACCAACGCCAAGTTCATAAGAGCATGGGGCAAAAATCCACATCGGGAGTTTCTAAAGAAACTGAAACTTGCTAAAGTTGCATACCATTTAGAGTGTGATAATTTTGGTAGGATTCCTTCAGCTTTATCACACGATGATATTTGGATCCCGATCCTACTGTGAGTATATGCTACTCATCAGGAGATTCTTTCACTTAACGATCAGTGCTATAAACCAAGTAGGTGTCGAGAAAGGTGTCAGCGGGGCTACGCCCCCAGGGAAAAGAGGTCATTTAATTAAGGAACTTCGCGAAAGCGTTGTAAAACCTCCCTCGAAGTACCGACACTTGCTTGGTTGAACGGTTAAAGCAAGAATTGTACAGTAAGAATGGTCCTGACTAGTTCTTCCTTTTTAGTTTGAGGAAGGATTCGAGAAACAGTGGGAGCCATCCTGTTTAAATAAACTAAAAACCACTCTAAACTTGCAAGAGCATCATGCTAAAGTGTTTTCTTCTCTCTCTCCTAAATTGCAGCGACCAAGTACATGACGGGCCTTAAGTTATTATTAGATAAAAATATTTTGACAGGGCCAAACTATAAAGATTGGTTCCGGAATGTGAAGATGGCAATCACCTATGACAAATTGGGGTATGTCCTTACTACTGAGGCCCCTGCCGTCCCAGGTCCAGAATCCAGTGTCGCAGATAAGGAAATCCGCAAGACCTAGGAGTTAGACTGCGTGAAGGACAAATGCATCGTGCTTGCCTTTATGGATAATGAACATCAGAGGAGGCACGAAAATATGGATCTTGAAGCCATATTTCTCCACACCAAGGAACTGTATGGAGAGCAATCTCGTATAGCTAGATACGAGACCTCGAAGAACTTGTTTCAGTCGAGGCTGGCCATCGGATCATCTGTAGGGGAACATGTCCTTAAGATGACTGGCTATATTGAGGAGCTCGCAGACCTCGGGACAACATTAGAGAACGAGCTGTATACAGACTTGGTTTTTCAGTCCCTTCCTTCCACCTACGCCCAGTTTATCTTGAATTTAAATATTCAAGGTAAAGAAGTTGAACTTCCAGAATTCTTTAACATGTTGAGGAGTGCAGAGGGCACCTTGCAGAAAGCAAGGGAAACACCCACTATGTTTGTTCATGATGCTTCCTCTTCCAGGTCCAAGGCAAGGACCAAAGGAAAGAAGAAGAAGGCCGCTACCAAACCAAGAGGTGGTGTTGGTAAGGTGAGAGTCAAGGGAAAGGCAAAGGTTACGGTGCCGGTAGTAGCAAAGGACGAGTGCTTCCACTGTCGTAGGAAAGACCATTGGAAGAAGGATTGCAAAGCTTGGATTGCCAAGAACTAGGACCCGAGGCAAGTTGTGGCTTCGGCTTCAGGTGTGTTTGTAATTGAAAATTGTCTGTCAATCAACTCTATTTCCTGGGTATTGAATACCGGATCAGGATCTCATATATGCAATTCATTGCAGGCACTGAGAAGCCGTAGAGTGTTGAAGACTGGTGATATGACCCTAAGAGTTGCGAACGGAGAGAGCGTGGATGTTGTGTCCGTAGAGGATTATCACCTTGGATTGACGAGTGGACATATTTTGGTTTTGCGCAACTGTTTTTGTGTACCTAGTTTAACGTGTAATATCATATCAGTATCGTTGTTATCAAAAGAAGGTTATAATTTCATGTTTGTAAGCGATGTTGTTAACATCCACCTTAATCATGGTTTAATTGGGTCCGGTACACTAGATAACGGTATATACGTGTTAAACCAATTGCAGATTTTCAATGTCCAGAACACACTAAAAAGAAAGTCTCCAGATATAAATCAGGCTTTCTTATGGCATTGTAGACTAGGTCGCATCAATGAGACAAGGTTAACTAAGTTACATAAAGAAGGATACTTGGATCCGTTCGAATATCAATCTTATGCCACTTGTCAATCATGTCTCAAAGGAAAGATGACAAAGACTCCATTCACTGGACATGGAGTAAGAGCGAGCGAGCTCTTAGGACTCATACACAGCGATGTATGTGGTCCAATGTTTACACATGCAAGAAGAGGTTTTTCATATTTCATTATTTTTACGGATGATTACTCTAGGTATGGATTCATTTTCTTGATGAAACATAAATCCGAGGCCTTTGAGAAATTCCAAGAATATAAGAATGAAGTAGAAAACCAAACCGGCAAAAGTATCAAGACACTGAGATCTGATCGAGGTGGTGAATACTTAAGTGCCGAGTTCCTGGGTTACCTAAAAGAGAAAGGAATTCTCTCTCATCTTACTCCTCCATACACTCCATAACACAGCGGTGTATCGGAGAGACGGAACCGAACCCTATTAGATATGGTACGTTCCATGATGAGTAATGCTGAGTTACCGCGATCTTTCTGGGGTTATGCACAGCTGCATATCTTTTGAACAGGGTTCCTACCAAGACTGTGCCTACCACATCATATCAGATGTGGAGTGGGAAGAAATCCTATCTTCAATATCTGATGATATGGGGATGTCCATCTTTTATTAAAAAGCAGCATGCGGACAAACTCGAGGTACGTTCAGTACAGTGTAAGTTTGTGAGATATCCAAAGAACTCCAAGGGGTATTTTTTCTATTACGCAGAGGAACAAAAGGTTTTTGTTTCTCGTAATGCCCATTTTCTAGAACAACAGTTTTTAGAAAAGGAAACAAGTGGGAGCGCAATAGAACTAGAAGAAATTCCAGAACCACAAGCTACTACTGAAAGCTTGGTAGAACCAGAAGTTCCAGAAGAACAGGACATTCCTGCACCCCTCCGCAGGAGTAGTAGGCCGTCTCATCCGCCTGAGAGATACTACGGTTTTCTCATAGACGGGGATAGAGAGGATTGCGTCATTGATAATGATGAAGCTACTAGCTTCCAGCAGGCCATCCAGAGCGGTGACTCAGTAAGATGGTTGGATGCAATACGGACCGAGATGGAGTCCATGTACACCAACAAAGTATGGACTTTGGACTTTGCTCCAGATGGGGTAAAAGCCATAGGATGCATGTGGATCTTCAGAAAGAAGATTGGTGCAGATGGATAGGTGGAAACCTATAAGGCTATACTTGTTGCAAAGGGTTTTCGTCAAAGGCCTGGCTTAGACTATGACGAAACTTTTTCTCCAGTGGCTATGCTCAAATCCATTCGGATCCTTCTTGCCATTGCTGCCTTCCACGATTATGAGATCTGGCAGATGGACGTAAAGACGTCTTTTCTAAATGGAAATTTGGACGAGTGCGTCTATATGGATCAGCCAGAAGGTTTCAATCAAAGTGGGAGCAGCGGGAAAGTGTGCAAGTTGCTTAAGTCCAGTTATGGACTGAAGCAGGCATCGCGGAGTTGGAACTCTGTTTTGATGAAACGGTCAAAGAATATGACTTTATCAAAAATCCAGATGAGCCATGTATTTATAGTAAGATTGTAGCACGAACTGTCGTATTTCTCGTCTTGTACGTGGATGACATTCTCTTGATAGGAAATGATATTCCTATGCTACAATCTGTCAAAGGATTATTGTCACACAGATTCTCCATGAAAGACCTGGGTGATGCCTCTTACATTCTGGGGATCCAGATCTATCGTGATAAATCTAAGAGGATGTTGGGACTTTCACAGTCCAGGTATATCAACACTATACTGAAAAGATTCGGTAAAGAAGATTCTAAGCGCGGTAATTTACCGGCTTGTCATGGAATCACCCTATCCAAAGAGATGTATTCCAAGACTGATTTGGAAAGGGATCGCATGTCAGTTATACCCTACGCTTCTGCGGTAGGCTCTATAATATATGCGATGTTGTGCACCAGACCAGATGTAGCTTACGCACTAAGCGTGGTAAGCAGGTATCAGTCGGACCTAGGGGAGAAGCACTGGATAGCAGTAAAGAACATTCTTAAGTACCTGAGAAGGACTAAGGATATGTTCTTGGTTTACAGTGGAAAAGACCTCCAGATCGAGGCTTTTGCTGACTCCAGCTTCCAGAGTGACAAGGATGACTCCAAGTCCATGTCAGGTTATGTATTTACCCTCAATGGAAGGGCGGTGTGCTGGAAGAGTTCCAAGAAGGAACCGTTGCTGACTCGACGATGGAAGCGAAGTATATCGCAGCTTCTGATGCCGCAAAAGAAGCAGTCTGGGTAAAGAAGTTCTTAACAGAACTTCAGGTGGTTCCATCCATTGTTGATCCAATACCGCTGTATTGCGACAACAACGGGGCTATAGCTTTAGCAAAGGAACCCAGGTCCCATCAAAAGTCCAGACACATCTTAAGGCGGTATCACCTGATCAGGGAGATCATAGATCGCCGGGAGATCGAGGTCCGGAGAGTTGCTACAGAGGAGAACACTGCTGATCCATTCACAAAGGCCTTACCTCAGATTCAGTTCGAGAGGCTACTCGAGATGATCGGTCTTCGATATGCCAGTACATGGCCCTAGTGCAAGTGGGAGATTGTTAGTGTATATGCCCTAGGGGCCATTATTGTATCATACTAGCTTGTATATTACTTAATGGAAGCTTAGGACATTCACAGTTGTATTAACAGTCTTTCTCAATATAGTAGTATGCTACTTGGTTTATATCTATCTTAATATGAGTATATGTTTCTTTTAACATATCGCGAATACATATTGATAGAGCCCATAGGATCTTGCTTGACTACCGGCGTTGTGATGGCAGTCACACTAGTGGGGGCTGGGTAGTCTACAAGAACATCCTTTTTCAGGTCCCTAGTCGTAGGATTATCGAGACAGAGCATCGATACTCCGGAGTAGACTAGTGTATACGCTTCTCATCCCAACAGGGGAAATGGTCTGTCCCACAGCCATTAGTACGTTGTACTGGAGATAGTATGTAGGTGCTCGTTGGGTTACGGGTACACCGGACAGGACTCGCAGGGAACTGTTGATTGGTATTATACCCATCGTCAGTTAACAATTCCCAGGTGGCATGAGTACAACATAGTCCGTAGGCTTGACACTGCTGCTTCGCCTCGAGTGTGTTCCCACTGTTCTTAGATTGCTACCCAACCACGGCTCGACTGAGTCGTGCAAGCAGGTAGCAGTTGGGTACAGTCCCGAAGCACTTTGAGGCAGTGGCGGTTAGATAGGATTCGTCTCTCCCGGTATTGGGGGTTGATATCGCGCTGTATTTGGAGAGCCATTACGCAAGGTCCCAGGCCAGGGCAAGCGAGATTTACTGGTAGGTATTTCAGTAGCTTCTCAAGGTGTAATGGGCTTCACTCCGACACGACTTATACCGCTTTTTGGGGACTGACGCTTGCCGCCCCTCTAGGCCCGATAAGCGATAGTCTTAGACGAACAGACCGGACTGTACAGAGATTGTCACATCAGGCTCAGTAGGAGTTCGGATGGGTTTCCTTATTGACCTTCTTATCGACATCTACCTGGGGACCGTTACGTACAGCTAGTGCCGCTTGCCCCCTGTGGTTAAACCCACTGCCAGTGCAGTGTCGAGTCTTAGAGTCCCACATAGAGGGTTTCCCTGCTTCAGGCGAAATTATATATAGGTCGTATGGTTTTACGACAGGGTTCAGACATATACGTGTACTTATGCACGTATGATGTTCTGACAGATTATACTAGCAGGCTTTGGTTTAAGCCAGATTCTAGTATTGGATTATTGGATTTATGCAGTCTCAGTATATCCGTGTTTTTCGGAAATACGGATGGGAGGGGCATTCTCATAATTACTTAAGAAGGTTCTAGAAGAAAGGTGACTCATTTAGTGTTTTAATCTTTATGATTTAAACTAAATGAGGTGGAGGAGATGAGGTGTAATTATCATTAAATGAACCATGAATCAGGAGATGATTCATCTCAAGTATTAAATGAAGCATGGTTGCTAGATATTTGATGAGATATTTTTCATGCTTCATATTATCCAAATGAGTCAAGATTCATTTCATAATAACAAAACACTTCTCTCCCCTCAAGCTCTCTCTTCTTCTTAAACCTAACCCTAATCCCTTCATGAGTTGAGAACTCTAGGGTTAGCAAGACTAATAGATCCTTAATCTATCTCTATATTCTCTAGGTCACTTGGATTAGCAATCCTAGCCACTTAGTTATCTCAAGTTAGAGGTTAAAGCTTGAAGAAGGAACTCTCGGGTGGATCTTCTATTACATCGAGGAGGCCGACGAGGAGGTGAACAACAAGAACAAGAAGGACTAGTATCTTGAGGTATAATCATCAATCATAGAAGTTAACCACTTCTAGATAGTTTGTTAGTTAGGATTTAGCAAAGATCCGTTTGATAGTCAATGTTACTTTGAACAAAATGATTGTTTTACCTATTCCGCCTCCCTGCATCTTGTGGGGTGTGTAATGTTGACTTACAGCAACGAGTCCGCATCTCATGGCGTTGAGACGGAGGGGGCCTTACTCTAGAATTGGCGGGCTATTCGCCGAACTTGTAAGGGTTATAGGTTGACCCAGGAGGGGTGCTCAAGTTACCGAATTCCGTGAAGTGATGGGCGGCCCATTCACGTTGTTGAATGGGGTTGCCTCGCTTCTGGTTTTGGCAGGTGTAGGGTGTTTTTCGTCACCATTGAGATGGGAATACGCGTGCGCTTGTCAGGCGTATTATAGATTCCCCCTGCCTAGGGCAGGCTGGGGTTTATTGATTGTGGGGATCCGAATCTCCGGCAGTCGCGGACTAAGCTGCCGTTAATTGCCTCTCGCATTTGGAGCGAGAGAACCTCCGATTGACGGGTTGAACTGTTCATGCGCACTCAATGTCCGGTGTTGTGTTTCGAAAAGGTTTTGGATATATCGGGGGGCCCGCAGAGTTTTTACGGGGGTCCTGCTACCCGGATAGCGGGATGGGGGTCAAGAAGGCTAGCAGCCCCCTTGAGGGTGCGAGGCAACGTCCCGTTAAATTTTTTTCTAACAGGGACAGTGTCGTGGAGTAGTGTGTGTGTGTGTGTATAAAAAGGGAAAGGGCATCCAAAGGATGCGTGGGCAAAAAGCGCCAGCGCTTTGGGTGCTAGCGCTTTGAGCGCAAGGACGCTAGCGTTTTGGGCGCTAGCGCCCCACGTGCCAGGCACGTGGGCGCTCGGTCACTAGCGCTCCACGTGCCTCGGGCACTAGCGCCCCACGTGCCAGGCACGTGGGCGCTCGGGCACTAGCGCTTTGGGCGAGAGCGCTTTGTGCCAGGTACGTGGGCACTCGGGTGCTAGCGCTCTGAGCGCTAGCGCTTGAGCGCTAGCGCCATATGTGCCAGGCACGTGGGCGCTCGGGTGCTAACGCTTTGGGCGCTAGCGCTCTGGGCGCTAGCGTTCTGAGCGCAAGAGCGCTAGCGCTCTGAGCGCAAGAGCACTAGCGCCCTACGTGCCAAGCACGTGGGCGCTCGGGCGCTAGCGCTTTGAGCGTAAGGGCGCTAGCACCTCACGTGCCAGGCACGTGGGCGCTCGGAAGGCAAAAGGGATTTGGTCCCTGCAATTGGAGTTGTACTCCCAGAAAGGGAAACTTATTATTTTGTAAATATGTATATATATATATATATATATTAGGAGTTAAACTCCTAGGATATTTTGAGGCTGATGAAGGGGCTTCTTCCCTTGAGCCCTGGATCTTCCCCAAAGTGGGGTTTCTGGAGATGGGTCTCTTTCTTCTTCCTTTGTTGGCCGGATCTTGAAGATCAAGAAGTATGAGATTTTAAAAATCTCTCCTTTTTGAGATCTGTTGGAAGATCTGAGTTCGCCTTTGTGGGTTTTGTGGTGAAAAACTATTTAGTTTTATAAAAAGAAGAGTAAAACTCTTGATTTAATTCAAAAGAAAGAAGAAGGTTTTAGAACCTTGAGGAAGGAGAAAGAGGCACAGGCCTTAGTTTTTGGGAAGAATGAAAAAGAATTTTCTTTTATTCATCATCATGTTGCCTTGTATAGGCTTACATATTTACATATAGCCCCTTGGGCTTTACAAAATGGCATTTTGCTCATCCGATATCTCATGTGCTATTTCTTTTTGCACATAAGCCATGAGCTTACAAAAATTTGGCTTTATACCCATTTTGTTTACATTCATGCATAAAAAATTACATAAAAATTATTTATTACATGATTTCATTTTGGCATGGGGGAGGGCCGGCCGCTTCATATTCGGACTCGACCTGGACATAGGCCCACTTGGTATGGGGTCGACTTTGACTTTGACTTGGTCAACCGGGGTGCAATTTTCGACTTCAACAAAGTGCCCCCCATTAATAAATGCACACCACATATGTGAGTCGTGTGCATGAAATTGATGGATCTTCTTTTGTGTGGAGGCGACTTGCTTTGGTTCCCACTTTTGGGATGCACTGCCCTTTTAAGACATGGACAGTCGACGCTTGACGCGTCTCCGAGACAGAGTGTATGTGGTAGACATTTTCCTGGCCCGGAGCGACTTGGTTCCCGCTTTATAGGAAGCCTGCATTACCCTTTTTGCGACATAGACGGTCGACGCTCTGATCCAGAGCGATTTGGTTCCCGAGTTGTGGGAAGCCTGCACTTCCCTTTTTAAGACATGGACGATCGACGCTCTGATCGAGAGCGATTTGGTTCCCGATTTGTGGGAAGCCTGCATTTCCCTTTTTGCGACATGGACGGTCGACGCTCTGATCCGGAGCGATTTGGTTCCCGATTTGTGGGAAGCCTGCACTGCCCTTTTTGCGACATGGACGGTCGACGCTCTGATCCGGAGCGATTTAGTTCCCGATTTGTGGGAAGCCTGCACTGCCCTTTTTATGACATGGACGGTCTACGCTTGATTCGTCTCCGAGATGGTGTGTTTGTGGTAGAATTTTCCTTGGCCCGGAGTGATCTGGTTCCTGCTTTGTAGGAAGCCAGCACTGCCCTTTTTGCGACATGGACGGACGACGCTCTGATCCGGAGCAATTTGGTTCCCGATTTGTGGAAAGCCTGCACTGCCCTTTTTGCGACATGGACGGTCGACGCTCTGATCTGGAGCGATTTGGTTCCCGATTTGTGTGAAGCCTGCACTGCCCTTTTTGCGACATGGACGGTCGACGCTCTGATCCGGAGCGATTTGGTTCCCGATTTGTGGGAAGCCTGCACAGCCCTTTTTACGACATGGACGGTCAACGCTTGACGCATCTCCGAGATGGAGTGTCCGTGGTAGACTTTTCCCTAGCCCGGAGTGATCTGGTTCCTGGTTTGTAGGAAGCCTGCACTGCTCTTTTTGCGACATAGACGGTTGACGCTCTGATCCGAAGCGATTTGGTTCCCGATTTGTGGGAAGCCTGTACTACCCTTTTTTGCGACATGGACGGTCGACGCTCTGATCCGGAGCGATTTGGATCCTGATTTGTGGGAAGCCTACACTGCCCTTTTTGCGAATGGACGGTCGATGCTTGACGCGTCTCCGAGACGGAGTGTCCGTCGTAGACGTTTCCCTGGCCCTGAGTGATCTGGTTCCTGCTTTGTAGGAAACCTGCACTGCCCTTTTTGCGACATATACGGTCGACGCTCTGATCCGGAGCGATTTGGTTCCCGATTTGTAGGAAACCTGCACTGCCTTTTTTACGACATGAACGGTTGACGCTTGACGCGTCTCCGAGGCGGAGTGTCCGTGGTAGACGTTTCCCTGGCCCGGAGTGATCTGGTTCCTTCTTTGTAGGAAGCCTGCACCGCCCTTTTTGTGACATGGACGGTCGACGCTTGACGCGTCTCCGAGGCGGAGTGTCCGTGGTAGATGTTTCCCTGGCCTGGAGTGATCTAGTTCCTGCTTTGTAGGAAGCCTGCACTGCCCTTTTTGCGACATGGACGGTCGAAGCTTTGATCCGGAGCGATTTTGTTCCTGATTTGTGGGAAGCCTACACTGCCCTTTTTGTGACATGGACGGTCGACGCTATTATCCGGAGCGATTTGGTTCCCGATTTTTGGGAAGCCTGCACTGCCCTTTTTATGACATGGACGGTCGATGCTTGACGCGTCTCCGAGACAGAGTGTCCGTGGTAGACTTTTCCCTGGCCCGGAGCGATTTGGTTCCTGCTTTGTAGGAAGCCTGCACTGCCCTTTTTGCGACATGGACGGTCGACGCTCTGATCCGGAGCGATTTGGTTCCCGGTTTGTGGGAAGCCTGCACTGCCCTTTTTGCGACATGGACAGTCGACGCTTTGATCCGGAGCAATTTGGTTCCCGATTTGTGGGAAGCCCGCACTGCCCTTTTTGCGACATGGACGGTCAATGCTCTGATACGGATCGATTTGGTTCCCGATTTGTGGGAAGCCTACACTGCCCTTTTTACGACATGGACGATCGACGCTTGATGCATCTCCGAGACGGAGTGTCCGTGGTAGACTTTTCCCTGGTCTGGAGTGATCTGATTCCTGCTTTGTAGGAAGCCTGCACTGCCTTTTTTTCGACATGGACGGTCGACGCTCTGATCCGGAGCGATTTGGTTCCCGATTTGTGGCAAGCCTGCACTGCCATTTTTGCGACATGGAAGGCCGACGCTCGATGCGTCTTCGAGGCGGAATGTCCGTGGTAGACGTTTCCCTGGCCCTGAGTGATCTGGTTCCTGCTTTGTAGGAAGCCTGCACTGTCCTTTTTGCGACATGGACGGTCGACGGTTGACGCGTCTCCGAGGCGGAGTGTCCGTGGTAGATGTTTTCCTGGCCCGGAGTGATCTGGTTCCTGCTTTGTAGGAAGCCTACACTGCCCTTTTTGCGACATGGACGGTCGACGCTCTGATCCGGAGCGATTTGGTTCCCGATTTGTGGAAGCCTGCACTGCCCTTTTTACGACATAGATGGTCGACGCTCTGATCCAGAGCGATTTGGTTCCCGATTTGTGGGAAGCCTGCACTGCCCTTTCTACAACTTAGACGGTCGACGCTTGATGCGTCTCCGAGATGGAGTGTCCGTGGTAGGCTTTTACCTGGCCCGGAGTGATCTGGTTCCTGCTTTGTAGGAAGCCTGCACCGCCCTTTTTGCGACATGGACGGTCGACGCTCTGATCCGGAGCGATTTGGTTCCCAATTTGTGGGAAGCCTGCACCGCCCTTTTTGCGACATGGACGGTCGACGCTCTGATCCGGAGCGATTTGGTTCCCAATTTGTGGGAAGCCTGCACTGCCCTTTTTGAGACGTGGACGGTCGATGCTCTGATCCGGAGCGATTTGGTTCCTGATTTATGGGAAGCCTGCACTGCCCTTTTTGCGACATGGACGGACGGCGCTCTGATCCGGAGCGATTTGGTTCCCAATTTGTGTGAAGCCTGCACTGCCCTTTTTGCGACATGGACGGTCGACGCTCTGACCCGGAGCGATTTGGTTCCCGATTCGTGGGAAGCCTGCACTGCCCTTTTTACGACATGGACGGTCGACGCTCTGATCTAGAGCGATTTGGTTCTCGATTTGTGGGAAGCCTGCACTGCCCTTTTTGCAACATGGACGGTCGACGCTCTGATCCGTAGCGATTTGGTTCCCGATTTGTAGGAAGCCTGCACTGCCCTTTTTGCGACATGGACGGTCGACACTCTGATCCGGAGCGATTTGGTTCCCGATTTGTAGGAAGCCTGTACTGCCCTTTTTGCGACATGGACGGTCGACGCTCTGATCCGGAGCGATTTGGTTCCCGATTTGTGGGAAGCCTGCACTGCCCTTTTTGCGACATGGACGGTCGACGCTTGACGCGTCTCCGAGGCGTAGTGTCCTTGGTAGACGTTTCCCTGGCCCGGAGTGATCTGGTTTCTGCTTTGTAGGAAGCCTGCACTGCCATTTTTGTGACATGGACGGTCGACGCTAGACGCCTCTCCGAGACGGAGTGTCCGTGGTAGACGTTTCCCTGGCCCGGAGTGATCTGGTTCCTGCTTTGTAGGAAGCCTGCACTACCCTTTTTGCGACATGGACGGTCGGCGCTCTATTTGACTTGCTCTGCTTCCTGCAGTGTCAGGGGTGAACTTGACTTGCTCCGCTTCTTGCGGTGTCGAGATTGGATTCTGACTTGCTCCGCTTTCTGCGGTGTCGGAGTTGAAGTTGACTTGTTGATTGTGATTTGGGTTGACATCAGCATCGCTATACTGGAATACGGTACCAGAAGCGAATCATCATTTGCCTTGAGAGGATTTGGGGATTTTGGTTTCGGTCGGCATCTGCATTGCTGCACTGGAATAATGCCAGGAGCAACTTATCATTTGCCCCAGGAGGATTTTGGAATTGGTATTTGCTTGGCATCAGTATCGCTATACTGGAATATGGTACCAGGAGAGAATCGTCATTTGCGCTTGCTTATCATGAAGCGATGGCTTAGGAGACAGGTTTTAGGTCCCTATCACCTAAGACTTTTCAATTTTGTGAGCTGTAAGGGTCTCACAAAGCATTTTCTCCCTACGGGTCGTAAGGATCCCGTAGGTGTATTTTCTCCTTAGGAGTCGTGGGGACTCCTAAGTGTGTTGCTCCTTTGTGAGTCGTAAGGATCTCACGCGGGAATTTTCTCCTCACAAAGTCGAGATGACTTTGTGAGTGCATTTCATCTCTTTTTCACGAGTTTGCGCCCTTTCGGGTTTTCACAAACTCGCCGGCAATCCTGTTGTTTTTACTCACGGAGCCCTTTCGTGTTTTCATCCGTGCCCAATTTGCTGGTGGACATACCTTTTTTTTTTGAATCTTCACCGCCGGTGGGACTTTGAATGTGGTCTCACCGGTAGAACTTGGGAAGGATTGGGATCGTTTTACGCCCGTGGATTGTATACGGATTTGCAGGATGTATGATCCAGACCGTAGGGCCGGAAAAATTTTAGGACTTTGTTGGCGTCTGCATCGCTGCACTGGAATATGGTCCCAGGAACGACTCATCATTCGCCGTTGGGGTATGGGATTTGGTATTTGGTTGGCGTCTGCATCGCTGCACTGGAATACGGTACCAGGAGCGACTCATCATTCGCCGTTGGGGTATGGGATTTGGAATTTGGTTTGCGTCTGCATCACTTCACTGGAATATGGTACCAGGAGCGACTCATCATTCGCCACTTGGGAATTTGGATTTTGGCCGGTGTCTGCATCGCTGCACTGGAATATGGTACAAGGAGCGACTCATCATTCGCTGTTTTTTTTTTACTGCGATTGCTCTATCATTTCAGCTTTTCTTATCGCGAAGGTCGCGATTGCCCTATCATTTTGGCTTTTATTCGCGGTTGCCTTATCATTTCGGCTTTATTTTTCATCTTTATTTTACTCGTTGATTTTTATTGCGAGTTGCCCCATCATTTCGGCTTTTCTTTTTACTTATTTATTTACACTTCTTTTTTTTTATTTACACACATTTTTTTTACATTCCCAGTTTAACGACTTAGAGCTTGACTGTTCCCAATTTAATGACGTGGTGGTCGATTATTCCCAGTTTAATGACATAGTGGTCAACTTTTCTTATCCCAGCTCCTTGGATTTTAATCTTGGCGGAGCTGTGATGATGATTGTAGCTCTGTGGCTTGCCGATACATCCGAGGACCGTGAGGTTTTTCCAAGCTTGTATTGGTCCTCTGCCCAATCTTTGAAAACACGGCAGTCTTCAATGGTATGACTCACCACTCTATGGTATGGGCAGTATACGGGATTGCCGGTCATATTCATTTCATGTGGCCTCTTCGGAATAGGCAATTGCAGACCGTTGTTCAAGGCTTCCTCGAATATATTACGGACCGCATCCCTCCTGAAGGAGTACACCTTCTTCTTTCTCTCCATTAGAGTAGGTGCCCTTACTGATGCTGGTCCTTGAGGCTGATCGGTCTTTGGTTCGCCCCTTTCAAATAATGGCACATGTCTGGGAGGATTAGGTTCCCGAAAGGCTTCGGTCTCCATTTGTATGAAATCGGCGGTCGTAGCTTGACTGTTTGCTAACACGCCTTTAGACAGTTCTATCTCTCCCGTCTTGTATTACCTTTCGACCCAATCTTTGAAGATGAAGCAGTCCTCAATGGCATGACCTATCACTCTATGATAAGGGCAGTATTTGGGGTCGTTGGTCATATTCGCTTCCTGCGTTCTTTTTGACTCTGGCAGTTGTAGACCGTTTCTTAGGGCGTCCCTGAATAGCTTGTGGACTTTGTCCCTTTTGAAGGAATAGACCTTATCCAGTTTCTCTTTCAGAGGCGATTCCCCTTCGGTGTATGTATCGGAGGGACTGGAGGTTGATCGCGGCCGTTTTTCGCGAAGGCGCCCCGCTCTTAGGTTGAAGGGGGTATCAGTTGGCTACCTCCGGGTACCAATCCCTGGCTCATGAACCAAAATTTGATTCTGCTGTAATTGCAATCGGGCGACTTGGGTCGCGAGATCTGCCACGACGTTTGCCAATTTGTCGACCTTGGACTGTACCTTGGCTAACTTCTCATCCCTGTCCTGAAGCTGCCTCTGAAGCCATCGGAATAACGCTTGTTCTGTAGTTCCGGCTATGACAACCGGGTCAACTTTATTGCCTGAGCTCAAATCCGCAGGAACCACGGGCTCCTCTGGTTTATCGGCCTGAGCGGGCTCTTTATCACTTAGATCGAGCCGATGCTGGGTAGCATCAATCATATCATCACCATGGTAGTGAAGAAGAGGAGGATTCGTTTCTTCATGTCCGACCATGTAGATAGTGCGAACCACATACCCAGCCATCTCTTTATCTTTGACGGCTGATTTCGCGGAGCGGTCCGGGCTTTGGAAATTCATAAATTTTAACATGGCCTGAGCCCTAGACCTTTTGTTGGCTCTGTATCTGAGCCGCTTCTGCCTCAGCTTCTCTGCCTTAAACTCTTGGCAGGCTTCTGCTCTTCGGGAAGTCGCCATAGGTTGTGTGATGGGGAGGCTTGAGAAGACACCATGTAGGGTGTCTTTCGTCACCCCATTGAGATGGGAATACGCGCGCGCTTGTCAGGCGTACTACAGATTCCCCCTGCCTAGGGTAGGCCATGGTTTATTGATTGCGGGGATCCGAATCTCCAGCAGCCGCGGACTAAGTTGCCGTTAATTACCCCTCGCTTTTGGAGCGAGGGATGTTGGATATAGTGCCCTCAGAGTCAATTATTGGATCGCAGGTACATGATTGCAATGATTGCGGAGGACCTATACCGATAGGACAGTCTTACTCGAGATGATAATATGCTATCTGGTTTGCCTTTATCAGTCGTGTACCGGTCCAGGTGACTGATCACTGTTACACTTTGATAAAGCCCTTAGGATCTTGCTTTACTACCAACAGTATGATGGCGATCATATACGTGAGAGTTGGGTGGTTTATATGCATATCCTTAATTGTGGTCCCTAGTCATGGGAGTTTCGAGACAGGGCATCGATACTCCGGAGTAGACTAGTGTATACAGTCGAGACCCCGACGAGGGGCGGTGGCCGGTCTCACAAGCCACTAGTGTCAGTTGGATCACCTAAGATGTATACAGGTGCTCATTGGGTTATGAGTACACCGGACAGGACTCGCCGGGAATCTGCTAGTTGGTATTATACATATCGTCAGATAGCAGTTCCCTGGTGACATGTGTACAGGTTAGTTCATCGACCTGAGGTCGTCATTTGTCTCGTGTGAGTTCCTACTGTGCTTTGATTTCTACCCTACCACGGCTCAAAGGAGTCGTGCAAACAGGTAGTTTTTGGGTACAGTCCCGAGCCACATGGAGGCACGTGAGCGGATCGGCAGGGGATTCGTCTCTCCCGGTATTGGGGTGAGATCGTGCTGTGTCTAAGAGAGCCATTACACAAAGCCCACGGCCGTGGCAGGAGATTTACTGGTAGGTACTCCAGTAGTATCTCAGGGTGTTTTTGGGCTACACTCCGACACGACTTATACTGCTATTGGGTT
Organism: Agapanthus africanus; assembly: GCA_030015575.1. Lineage (NCBI taxonomy): Eukaryota > Viridiplantae > Streptophyta > Magnoliopsida > Asparagales > Amaryllidaceae > Agapanthus > Agapanthus africanus. The sequence goes on along the minus strand of CM057337.1, from coordinate 831,293,590 downwards.
CTGACGTTTCTAGCCCCTAGGCAGATATGCGATACTCATAGACGAACGGACCGGACTGTATATACATTGTCACTGTTAGGCTCAGTAGGGTTTCCAGATGAGTTCGCTCATCGGCATCCCTTGAGGTCAGTCCATGGGCAGCCGTTACGCACAGCTAGTGCCGCTGACGACTTGTGGTTAAACCCACTGCCAGAGTACTGACGAGTCATTAGAGTCCCCCACAGACAGTTTCCTAAGTTCGGGCGAAACGTTGTAGAGGCCGTATGGTTTTATGGCAGGGTTCGGAAAATGCACATGCATTTACGCATGTGTCATATTTCGGACAGATAATACTGGTGGGCTTTGGTATAAGCCGGATCCGAGTATTATATTGAGTAGATATAATATCTTTGTCTCAGTTGCATTTGTATTCGGTCGTAATACAAATACGGGTATATTTATACAATTACGGGGTTATCCTGAAATTCGTTTCGGGATCGCTTTTGGAAGTTGTCAGTTTCCAGTTTCCAGTTTTCTATCACCCGTCTTTTAACATTCGGTTAAAGACGGATTTATCTTTTCTTGGATGAGGGTGAGTCATGCTTCTAGAAGGTTCTAGAAGTGGTGATTAGGCTTAGTGACTCATGGTTGCATTAATTGTTCCATTAATGTTTTGGTGACTAAGGGTGATGATTCATTAGTTCTTAAATGTGTTCATACTATGTGTTATGGTGACTCATTTCTTTCATGATAAGTATCATTTGTTGTTGTCACCTCCTTGCTCCTACACTCACCCCCTCCTTATATTGGCCGGCCCTCCCCTCCTCTTGAAAGATTATGGTTGTTAAAAAAAGATAGAGTTTTGGATGTATGGAAATTAACATATTCATATCTCATTTTCATATCGATCCAAAAAGCAACTTCATTAACCGTTCGTCCATAGCTTTGGACGTAACGAGACAAAGTATTCTACTCATTCTCTACATCATTCTTGGTCGTCTCTTTTAGCAAACTTGACGACCGAGTTGCCTCGAGTCAGAGGCGGGAGCCCGTTTAAAGAATCGTTGACGTGGTGCCACCTGGATGAGCAGATCGGAGATCGACGAGATCGGAGCAGCCGCAACGGAGCGTGGGATGATGGTTAAAGAATGAAGGACTCGGATCGTTCGGTATAACCCTTCTACCCTCTTTACAGTTTGTTAGTTTAGCAATAATGGCAGATCCGGGTTATAGTATACGATAGCGCCAGTTAAAAGTTTTTGTTCCGCATTTGGCGTCTGTTAGACGGCCGGGGCACTACTGTAGACTTACAGTGGTATCAGAGCCTCACCATTATGCTATACTAACTTGTGCTAACGCGTTTAAAATATCGATAGAACGGAATTTCCGAAATCGCAATTTTCTGGCACACAGGTTTCTGTCGATTTTTAAAAGGTTCTAAAAATTATTTTACATATAGAAGAAAACTGGGCAGGGTTTTTTAAGCTTTGTGGAAAAATTTGGGCACGTGATCCCACAAAGCCACCGCGGAACCGCGGCGCTTTAGTGGGAACAGTGAACCAACTTTTTCCACAGAGCCTAATTCTGGAAATTGTGATTTTTGGTATATATCTTTTGGGCCCAGATTTTGTTACTGTACAGCAGATATTCGTGGGGCCTACTTCGTGATATTTAGTCGATCGAAATTTAAACATGTTAGTTTTCAGTACTTACATTATATCTCTGACCGGGAATGTCACTTAATCAGTAAACCGCGTCTGATTGCTATAGTTCTTTTAGACGGGTTTGCGAACGTGACATTCTCTTGATGTTCTATGTTGTGCTGTGATATTGCGGATTTGTCGTGGTGGATAGCAGTGTGCAATGGTAGTACAGTTTGGATTTATTTGTACATTTGATATTGCGGGGCGAGCGTCCAACATGTGGACTGCCGTCACTGCCTATTGTATAATATTCTTTTGGGGCACGACCGGGTCGAGGTCGATGTACCCGTTGTACATATATTTATTTCTGTACTAGGTTTTGCCCCGCGATGGAGTGCACGGATAGCCGGGTTCTGGGGGGCAACGGGTCCGCATCTCATGGCTTTGAGAGGCAGAGGGGCCTCACTCTAGAATTGGCACACTATTCGCCGCACTTATAGGGGGTACAGGTTGACCCAAGGAAGGGTGCTCAAGTTACCGGATTCCGTGAAGTGCTGGGTGGTCCATTCACTTTGCTGTAGGGGGCTGTCTCGCTTCAGGTTTTGGCGGGTAACTTGCCTCACCCGTAGGGGTCTAGGTTTCATTGCACAGGCTATCCACACGACCAGGGGAACGTCGGGTTTCAGCAGCGGCTCTGTGAAACCCGGGGATCCCAGATTATCTGTATTGTTCTGATATGCTTATTACTTTTATGTAATGTTGCATATTATCACGCCTGGAGCGATTATTGTATATTGGTATATATACTATTAGATGTTGTATATGTTTTGCACCCACGATAGTCCAGTCCCCGCTCTGTCGTTAGCTAAGTAACCTAACGGGTGATGACGGGACCCAGTGACGAATGCGGATGACATATACGTACATTTTATTTTCGTTCTTTTCTGGTGTGATTGATTGATGGGACTGCGTTGATTTTGATCAATGCAAAGGAAAACAAACCTGTTTGGAGTTGTTGGAACAATTTTAAAAGATGTTATTACAAAGACGTTTCCTTTTGTTTTGAATAGCGGTATTCAGTGGAATATCCTGCACCTCATTCGACGAGGCAAGGGCCGATATCCCTTCACCGGGAATGACCCCTTGGGCAGAATTTTGCGTCAGGGTAATAACTTCACTATAGTCGATTACAAGTTGCTTTGTATCGCGGTATTCAGTGGAATATCCTGCACCTCATTCCACGAGGAAAGAGCCGAGATCCCTTCACCGGGAGTGACCTCTTTAACAAAAGGTTTTCGCCACTATATTTTTATAAAAAGCTATCAGGTTCCTTCAGCGATATCAAGTTCACTACGTTAAAGGTTTTTCGCCGAAAACCAGCCGTAGCCCTCCGTCATTTCTTTTGGGTATTCAGCAGTATTCAAGCTATGTATTTTGACCAACGCCAAGGCATAGTGTTTGGTAGCTGCTGAGTATTCATTTGTTGCATAGATAGATGAGTTGGTTTGGGACAGCCGTTCTGCCATTTTGGCCAACGTCAAGGGCATGTGCGGGTGGGTTCAAATTGACAAGATAGAGACGGGTAGAACTTGGCATGTTACTTATGACATTTTGACCAACGCCAAGGTCATAAGAGCATGGGGCAAAAATCATATCGGGAGTTTCTAAAGAAACTGAAACTTGCTAAGTATGTGCATACCTTCTGGAGTGTGAGTAACGTGAGTGGATTCCGTCACGTTATCATGCGATGAGAGTTGGATCCTGATTCCCACTGATGAGTTGGTTTACTCTTCGGGTGATCCCGATTGATTCTTCTTTCAGGTTTGGAGGAGAATTTGACAGGACAGTGGGAGGTTTCCGGATTAGATAAAGTGATAACCATTCTGATCTTGGTTAGAGTGCACGCAGAGTGTTTCTTTTCTCTCTCTCTTTGGCAGCGACCTTTGACCGACCCTAGACTATGACTCAGTGACCAAGTTGACCGAACCTTCTTAAAATACTGGCTTTTGGATTGTCTAAGTTGCATAAGTCATTGCCGCTCCTTCTTTTACCCTTTGCATTTCTCAGAACACCCCGTATTACTACGAACATCCACTTCCATTGGATAGATCCATCGTATGGTTATATACGAACTCGAAGGGACTTCTTCGAGGATGGATCAAGGTTCAGGAGAAATAGAATTAGTTTATTCAGTTGTCTTTTATTATCACCTTCTCTCAGGTTGCGAGGGCTCCTTGGTTTAGGAGAGTACACCTATTACGCTTATTGGATAGTCTTATTCCAAACCATAGGCAGGTGCCGAAAGGTAGGGAATGAAGAAAACCAATTAGCCTAAGTAGGGTGTGCAGAAGGAAATAACTAAAGACAAAATAAAGGGATTAGAAAGAGGGCAAAGTAAATTGCGACTGTTATCATTCACGACCAAACCGCGTACTTCATCGCCACTCCTATTTCACCTTTCTTTTTTTCCCCAGTTCGGGAGAAATAGAATAAGGTATTATTCAGTTGTCTTTTATCATCACCTTCTCTCAAGTTGCGAGTACTCCTTGGTTTAGGAGGGTACACCTATTATGCTTACTGGATAGTCTTCTTACAAACCATAGGCTGGTGCCGAACGGTAGGGAAGGAAGAAAACCATTTAGCCTAACGAAGGTGTACAGAAGATAATGACTAAAGACAAAATAAAGGGATTTGGAGAGATGGCAAAGAAATATACGGTTAAAGTCATGAATTGGATTATGGAAGAGGCATTGCTAGGAATATCAGGATACCCCTACGAAACATTTTCATGTTTCAGTGCATTGTTAAAGGAAAACTGTTTTCCCGATTAGATACTTACTCCAAGGGTATGTATTTACCAGGTTTCATTCTCATATCTGTATGGTTTTACAGATGATGAGTGGGAGTAAGTTATTGGGAATTAGGTGATCAACCTCATTATATCGGAATTCGTTGTAATTGGTGATATTTGAGGAAATCGCCAGGGTACAGTTTTCAACCTACGACGCACAGGTTTTGAGTTATTTAACTCAGCGGACTTATACAGAGTATTGTATGTTGTCCAGTGTCCATCAGGACAAAGGGGTAGGTCATCGTACTATGTTCTGTTTACTTATGACTTCTCTAGTTTTTTAGACAAGTGTTTCGTAGAAATACAAGGTCTAAGTTTTGAGAAGTTGTGGGTATAAGAATAAAGTAGAGAACCAGAAGTCATAAGTATCGGGATTCTTCAAAGAGATCGAAGATGTAGATTCTTGTGATTGGTATTCAGATGATAGTAATAGTTTTGAGAAACTTGTTTCTCCTTCAGGTTACTCATAATTGGATGGATTCCTAAGTTGAGTAATGCTGATTAGCCTCTATCCATTAAGTTGATATGCACTGGAGACAGCTGCATGATTGAATCTGGTTCCAATTAAATAAGTGCCAAAGTTTCTATATTGGATATAGAATGATTCATATCTTAACGATGTTAACGTACGGAGAGTTGTCCGGCTTATGCTTAAAACCTGACTCTGGATAACTCAGGGCACGTTTCTGTAATGGCAGTTTGTGGGTTGGCCCAGGCTATATCGAGGGTTGACTTTCTACCATCTGGAAGATCAATAGTGATATTGTTCTTGACTCGCCACAGTTTTAGTAAAATGGATTTTTTCAGAAAACAATAGTGGGAGTATGGTAGAACTGGAAGTGATTCCAAAACCGCGAACGATTACGGAAAATTTAATAGGACCTATATATTCAATCAGGTTTGACATTCCATTAACCACTCCGCAGATTTGGTGGGTAACCTCAGACACCCGAGAGGTACTCCGGTAGCCTCAAGGACGGTGACAGGGAGGTTCTTTCTTACCCAGACTTGACACTACTGTTGTTCCAGACTATGAGACCCGGCAGGAGGATAAGTATAGCGTCGTTCTAAACTAGCTTTAGAAGTGCACGTGTATATTATTCTGCCAGAGGGTTGTCGTAGTTAGTGGGAGCAGCGGAAGCATAGTGGGCAAGTAGCTTATGTCTATTTATAGACTAGAGCAGATACAGCAGAGATAGATCATCTAGTTTTGATGTGACAGTCATGGGTTTGACTTCATCAGAACAGGGGATGGATCTGTTAAAAAGGTAGTAGGATGTGATGTCATGGTATCTGGATGACATACACAGAGTAGGAAGTGAAATTCCTATACTACGATCGGTTGTACTGTGGTCGTCACACAGTTGTTTCTCCAGACAGGATATGGATATAATATTTGACATTCTGGTTTCTGGATCTATGGTTTTAGATCTAGATTTGGGTAGTTTCCCAATGTGGGTACTTTGACAGTATTCTAATGGTTTTTAGAATAGTTGACTCCTAGCATGGTGGTGTACCTGCAGGTGATGGAGTCACCCTCTCTAAAGGTGTCTTACAGACTAAAGGGGAGAGGGATGTGCATGATTGGCAAATCACTTGCTTAGGCAATTGAGTCAATCATGAGATGTCAAGTACCACACCAGATGTTGTTTTTGCACTAGATGCGATAAGTTTGTATTAATCCAATCCTGGAGAAACATAAGGAAGCAGTTTTAGAACATAAATGGATGTTCTACGGATTTGATGACGGCGGCCTCCTTCGGGAGACGGTTATCATTCCAGGCTTCAAATGTGACATGGTTGACAGAGTGATTGTCAGAGTTATAGTTTTCCCTTTGAGGAGGGACAGTATTACGGACAGGTGGTCCAAGAGGATACTGTGGGAGGCTTGGTGCTGGATACTGATTAAGTTTAGTGATCGATACAGTCTAAGAAGTCTGGATTTGGAGTTCATTTATGAACTAGGTCCCATCAGATTTCCAGACATATTCTAAGACAGGTATTACTCAATTCGAGAGATGGCTTTCTCCGCGAACTTGAGATTAAGAAAGATATAGAAAGAAACTTCTGGGCGGATCCACTTTCTGAGGCTATTTCTCGAACACAATAGTTTTACAAACGGGCTTTGTGAAACTGATTAGTAGATGAGTTGGGTGTTCGGTTTCACACGGGCTGTGAGTAGTCGACATCGCAATAATTAGCCTTAAGTGCAAGTGGGAGATTGTTGGATATAGTGCCCTCAGAGTCAATTATTAGATCGCAGGTACGTGATTGCAATGATTGCGGAGGACCTATACCGGTAGGACAGTCTTACTCGAGATGATAGTATGCTATCTGGTTTGCCTTTATCAGTCGTGTACCGGTCCAGGTGACTGATCGCTGTTATACTTTGATAAAGCCCTTAGGATCTTGCTTTACTACCAACAGTATGATGGCGATCATATACGTGAGAGTTGGGTGGTTTATATGCATATCCTTAATTGTGGTCCCTAGTCGTGGGAGTTTCGAGACAGGGCATCAATACTCCGGAGTAGACTAGTGTATACAGTCGAGACCCCGACGAGGGGCGGTGGCCGATCTCATAAGCCACTGGTGTCAGTTGGATCACCTAAGATGTATACAGGTGCTCATTGGGTTATGAGTACACCGGACAGGATTCGCCGGGAATCTGCTAGTTGGTATTATACATATCATCAGATAAAAGTTCCCTGGTGACATGTGTACAGGTTAGTTCATCGACCTGAGGTCGTCATTTGTCTCGTGTGAGTGCCCACTGTGCTTTGATTTCTACCCTACCACGGCTCAAAGGAGTCGTGCAAACAGGTAGTTTTTGGGTACAGTCCCGAGCCACATGGAGGCACGTGAGCGGATCGGCAGGGGATTCATCTCTCCCGGTATTGGGGGTGAGATCGTGCTATGTCTAGGAGAGACATTACACAAAGCCCACGGCCGTGGCAGGAGATTTACTGGTAAGTACTCCAGTAGTATCTCAGGGTGTTTTTGGGCTACACTCCGACACGACTTATACTGCTATTGGGGGTCTGACGTTACTAGCCCCTAGGCAGATATGCGATACTCATAGACGAACGGACCAGACTGTATATACATTGTCACTGTTAGGCTCAGTAGGGTTTCCGGATGAGTTCTCTCATCGGCATCCCTTGAGGTCAGTCCATGGGCAGCCGTTACGCACAGCTAGTGCCGCTGACGACTTGTGGTTAAACCCACTTCCAGGGTACTGACGAGTCATTAGAGTCCCCCACAGACAGTTTCCCAAGTTCGGGCGAAACGTTGTAGAGGCCGTATGGTTTTATGGCAGGATTCGGAAAATGCACGTGCGTTTACGCACGTGTCATATTTCGGACAGATAATACTGGTGGGCTTTGGTTTAAGCCGGATCCGAGTATTATATTGAGTAGATATAATATCTTTGTCTCAGTTGCATTTGTATTCGGTCGTAATACAAATGCGGGTATATTTATACAGTTACGGGGTTATCCTGAAATTCGTTTCGGGATCGCTTTTGGAAGTTGCCCGTTTTCAGTTTCCAGTTTTCTATCACCCGTCTTTTAACATTCGGTTAAAGACGGATTTATCTTTTCTTGGATGAGGGTGAGTCATGCTTCTAGAAGGTTCTAGAAGTAGTGATTAGGCTTAGTGACTCATGGTTGTATTAATTGTTCCATTAATGTTTTGGTGACTAAGGGTGATGATTCATTAGTTCTTAAATGTGTTCATACTATGTGTTATGGTGACTCATTTCTTTCATGATAAGTATCATTTGTTGTTGTCACTTCCTTGCTCCTACACTCACCCCCCTCCTTATATTGGCCGGCCCTCCCCTCCTCTTGAAAGATTATGGTTGTTAAAAGATAGAGTTTTGGATGTATGGAAATTAACATATTCATATCTCATTTTCATATCGATCCAAAAGGCAACTTCATTAACCGTTCGTCCATAGCTTTGGACGTAACGAGACAAAGTATTCTACTCATTCTCTACATCATTCTTGGTCGTCTCTTTTAGCAAACTTGACGACCGAGTTGCCTCGAGTCAGAGGCGGGAGCCCGTTTAAAGAATCGTTGACGTGGTGCCACCTGGATGAGCAGATCAGAGATCGACGAGATCGGAGCAGCCGCAACGGAGCGTGGGATGATGGTTAAAGAACGAAAGACTCGGATCGTTCGGTATAACCCTTCTACCCTCTTTACAGTTTGTTAGTTTAGCAATAATGGCAGATCCGGGTTATAGTATATGATAGAGCCAGTTAAAAGTTTTTGTTCCGCATTTAGCGTCTGTTAGACGGCCGGGGCGCTACCGTAGACTTACAAGGGAACCTCCGATTGACGGGTTAAACTGGTCATGCGAACTCAAGGTGCAGTGTACGTGTGTTTTGTTTTGGAGGAGGCTTGGATATATCGGGAGCCACACAGAGTTTTTACGGGGGTCCCGCTACCTGGATAGCGGGCTGGGGGTCAAGAGGGCTAGCAGCCTCCTTGCGGGGTGCGGGGCAGTGTTGTAGAGTATGTGTGTGTGTATATACATATATATATAATAAAATAAATGGAAGGGCATCCAAAGGATGCGTGGGAAAAAGCGCCGGCGATTTGGAAATTTTTTTGGGAGGGACAGTTTTGTAGAGCATGTGTGTGTTGATATACATATATATAATATAAAATAAAGGGAAAGGCATCCAAAGGATGCGTAGGAAAAAGCGCCAGCGCTTTGGGTGCTAGCGCTTTGAGCGCAACAACGCTAGAGTGCTAGCGCCCCACATACCAGGCACGTGGACGCTCGGACGCTAGTGCTTTGGGTGCAAGCGCTCTGAGCGCAAGAGCGCTAGCGCCCCACGTGTCAGCACGTGGGCGTTCTAGCGCTTTGGGGCACTAGCGCTTTGAGCACTAGCGCCCTACGTGTCAGCACGTGGGCGCTTTGGGCGCTAGCGCTTTGGACGCTCGGGCGCTAGCGCTTTGAGCGCAAGGGCGCTAGCGCTTTGAGCACTAGCGCCCCACGTGTCAGCACGTGGGCGTTCGGGCGGCAAAAGGGACTTGGTCCCCGCAATGGGAGTTGTACTCCCAGAAAGGAGCACTTATTTTTTTTTTTTTTTGTGTGTGTGTGTGTGTAGTTAAACTCCTAGGATGTTTTGAAGCCGATGAAGGGCTTCTCCCCTTGAGCCCTAGTTCTTCCCCAAAGTGGGGTTTCTGGAGATGGGTCTCCTTCTTCTTCCTTTGTTGGCCGGATCTTAAAGATCAAGAAGTATGAGATTTTAAAAATCTCTCCTTTCTGAGATCTAATGGAAGATCTGAGTTCCCCTTTGTGGGTTTTGTGGTGAAAAACTATTTTGTTTTTTAAAAGGAAGAGTAAAACTCTTGATTTAATTCAAAAGAAATAAGAAGGTTTTAGAACCTTGAGGAAGGAGAAAGATCTCAGATTGGGATTCCTTTTTTGGAGAGAGAAAAATTTGTTGGGATATTTTCATTATCCTTGCCTTTATAGGCTATACACTTTACAAATAGCCCCTTGGGATTTACAAAAATGGCATTTGTCCATCCCATGCCTCATGTGCTATTTCTTTTTACACATAAGCCATGGGCTTTACAAAAATTTGGCTTTATGCCCTTTTTCTTACATTTATTCACAAAATAAAAATACAAGAAATACAACAAAATTATTTATTACCAAATTTTTATTTTGGCATGGGGGGAGGTCGTCCGCTTCATGTTCGGGCTCGACTCGGGCATTGGCCCGCTTGGCTTGGGGTTGACTTTGATTTTGACGTGGTCAACCGGGTTGCAAATTTTGACCCCAACAAATTGCCCCCATCAATACATGTACACCACACAGGTGGGTCGTGTGCATGAAATTGATGAATCTTCTTTCACATGGAGGTCGACTCCGTTTTGATGACATGGATGTCGTTTCTGCCATTTTAACGACGTGGACGGTCGATTCTGTCATTTTCGCGACTTGGACGGTCGATTCTGCCCTTTTTGCGACTTGGACGGCCGATACTGCCATTTTAGCGACTTGGACGGTCGATTCTGCCCTTTTTGCGACTTGGACGGTCGGTTCTGCCCTTTTTGCGACTTGGACGGTCGGTTCTGCCCTTTTTGCGACTTGGACGGTCGATTCTGCCCTTTTTGCGACTTGGACGGTTGGTGCTGCCCTTTTAGCGACGTGGACGGTCGGTGCTGCCCTTTTAGCGACTTGGACGGTCGGTGCTGCCCTTTTTGCGACTTGGACGGTCGATACTGCCTTTTTTGCGACTTGGACGGTCGATGCTGCCCTTTTAGCGACGTGGACGGTCGGTGCTGCCCTTTTAGAAACTTGGACGGTCGGTGCTACCCTTTTTGCGACGTGAACGGTCGGTGCTGCCTTTTTAGCGACTTGGACAGTCGGTGTCAGAGTTGAAGTTGACTTGCTGATTTGATGTGATTTGGGTTGACATCAGCATCGCTACACTGGAATATGGTACCAGGAGCGAATCATCATCTGCCATGAGTTGACTTGGGGATTTTGGTTTTGGTTTGGCATCAGCACCGCTTACACTGGAATATGGTACCAGGAGCGAATCATCATTTGCCACGAGAGGATCTCCCTCGTTTCCAGTTTAACAACTTAGGGGTCATATGCTCCCAGTTTTACGACTTAGAGGTCATATGTTCCCAATTTAAGGACTTAGGGGTCTATTGGATTAGAGTTTGGAATCTTGGGGTTAGGGTAGGTATCAGCGTTTCTAACACTGAAGCACATGTGCCAGGAGCAATTCATCATTTGCCTTTTCCTGTTGGGGAGCGATGGCTTAGGAGACAGGTTTAGGTCCCTATCACCTAAGACTTTTCAATTTTATGAGCCGTAAGGGTCTCATAAAATCATTTTCTCCCTGCGAGTCGAAAGGATCTCGTAGGTGCACTTTCCCCTTAGGAGTCGTAGGGACTCCCAAGTGTGTTTTTCCTTTGTGAGTCGTAAGGATCCCACGAAGGTTTGTTCTCCTCATGTATCGTGAGGACACATGAGTGGGTCTTCCCAAATGGAGCATAATTCCGAGGGCGGAGACCAGCCGCGTAACTGGTGATTGCGGTGGGGGCATGGGTATGCTGAGCATTATTTGAGCCCATGGATTGTATACGGCAGCCAATTTGGGGGCTAACCGTAGGGCCGGGAGAATTTTGAGAAATTGGATTTTGGTTGGCGTCTGCATCGCTATACTGGAATATGATACAAGGAGCGACTCATCATTCGCCGTTTGGGGACTTGGAATTTGGATCTCATTTGGCATCAGCATTGCTACACTGGAACAATGCCAGGAGCAACTCATCATTTGCCTCGGGAAGACTTGGGATTTGGGGTTTTTTTTTGGATTTTGGATCTTGTTTGGCATCAGCATTGCTGCACTGGAATAATGCCAGGAGCAACTCATCATTTGCCTCGGAAGGACTTGGGATTTGGGTTTTGGTCGGCATCAGCATCGCTAACATTGAAGCGAAATGCCAGGAGCGACTCATCATTTGTCGTTGCCTGTTGGGGAACGATGGCTTAGGAGACAGGTTTAGGTCCCTATCACCTATGACTTTTCAATTTTATGAGCCGTAAGGGTCTCATAAAAGCATTTTCTCCCTACGAGTCGAGAAGATCTCGCAGGTGTATGTTCTCCTTAGGAATCGTGAGGATTCCTAAGTGTGTTGCTCCTTTGTGAGTCGTAAGGATCTCACGCAGGGATTTTCTTCTCACAAGGTCGAGAGGACTTTGCGAGTGTATTTCATCTCTTTTCACGAGTTTGCGCCCTTTCAGGTTTTCACAAACTCGCCGGTAGTCCTGCTATTTTTACTCATGGAGTCCTTTCGGGTTTTCATCTGTGCCCGTTTTGCTTGTGGACATACCCCTTTTTTTTCTTTTTTTTTCACTGGTGGGACTTTGAAAGTATTCTCACCGGCAGGACTTGGGAGAGATAGGGTTTTTTTACGCCCGTGGATTGTATATGGTTTTACAGGATGTATGATCTAGACCGTAGGGCTGGTGTGCTCAATTCGCCTGCGACTTGGAGCATTCACACGTAGTAGTTCTTGAGATATCGGCCATTGATAGGTGGCATGGGCCTTTCTCCCTCGGCACTTATTAGTTGGTAGGATCCTCCGTCGAACACTTTCTCGATGACGTATGGTCCTTCCCAGTTTGGCTCGAATTTTCCCTTGGCATGTCGATTAGGGATGATCGGTCTTTTGAGCACCAACACCAATTCACCTTTCTTGAAAGTGCGGAGACGGTTATCTTGTCATAGGCCCGTGACATTTGGGCTCGGTATAGCTCCAGATTTTGCTGCACCGTGAGCCTTTTTTCTTCGAGGGCGTCGATCTCTTCCAGTCGAAAGAGGACGTTTTCCTCCTCCGTCAATTCGTGCTGAACGGCCATTCTTAAGCTTGGAACTTCGACTTCGAGGGGGAGGACCGTCTCCACTCCGAAGAGCAATGAGTATGGAGTGGACTGAGTTGGAGTACGGTGCGTGGTACGATATGCCCACAACGCCTCGTGAAGCTTGAGATTCTAGTCTCTCTTGTTGGCTAAAGCATTTTTCCTCAGAAGCTTGCATAGAGTTTTATTGAAGGCTTCAGCTAGCCCATTGGCTCTTGGATTATAGATGGAGGAATATCTCCACTCTATCTTGTGTTGAGTAGCGAATCTTATGACTTTGAAGCTCTTGAAAGAAGGCCCGTTGTCAGAAATGATTCTTCTTGGTGTACCGAAACGGTATAAAATATTATGCTGGAAGAACATAAGAATATTTTCTGTCTTGACTTCTTTTAGCGGGACAGCTTCAGCCCATCTGGAGAAATAGTCTGTTGCGGCCAGTATGAACCGGTGGCCTCTAGATGACGGAGGGTCAATTGGGCCAACTATGTCGGTTCCCCAGACTTCGAAGGGCCACGACGCCACCGTAGGATGCAATGGATTGGGATGCTTGTGAATGAAATCACCGTGAATTTGGCAAATATAACATTTCTTTGCATGCTCTCCGCAATCCCGTATCATGGTGGGCCAGTAATACCCAAGCCGTTTAATTTGAAGTCGCATCTTGGGGCCAGATTGGTGAGCACCGCAAACGCCCGAGTGAACTTCTTTCATGATCTTTTGGGCTTCGGCCAATGACAGACACCTGAGCCAGAGTTGGTCATATGACCTGCGGTATAGCGTGTCATTTACAAACACGTATCGGAGAGCTCTCTTCTTCAGCTGAACCCTCGCAGATCTTCCTTCGGGCAGCTTATCGTATCGGAAGTACTCTATGAAGGGTTCTCTCCAATCGGGCTCGTCTTGAACGATCAAAGCTTCTTCGACGGGACTGCTCTTCTGTTCCGCGCTTTCCTCTTCTCGTAAAGAGACAGGGGGTAGAATTTTCCGGCTCCTGACTATGATCAGAATTTCGTCCATGTCAGGATCAGCCAGCTCCTTGGCTAAGCGAGCGAGTACGTCAGCCTTTCCGTTCAACGCTCTAGGGACTCTCGTTAATTCAACGTGAGTGAACCGTTTCACGAGTTCCACCACCCGGGTTCTGTACCGAGCTAACTCGGGTTTGTATATTTTATAGTCGCCGCTTACTTGGTTGACGACAAGCTGAGAGTCACCGTAAACCCGTAGCCAAAGGATTTCCATTTCTATGGCGAGCTCCAAACCAGCTATCAGAGCTTCATACTCGGCCTCATTGTTTGTGCGAGGCTCGGTGAGAGCAAAAGAACGCCGTAGGGTTTCTATTGATGGCGTGATGAACACCAATCCTATCCCTGCTTTTATCTCCGGGACGCTTGATTTACTGGAGGTCCTTATTGATGAGGCTCCATCGAAGTAGAGCTCCCACCATGGCTCATCTTCCTCGAGGTGCAGCACTTGTTCGTCGGGTAACTCATAATTTAGCGGCGACCCTTCTGGTATAGGATGAGCGGCGAGAAAGTCTGCAAGAGCTTGCCCTTTTACTGCTTTCTGAGGAGTATAAACTATGTCAAACTCAAGTAGTATGACAGCCCATCTTGCCATTCTGCCGGCCAGGCTTGCTTTGGTCATCAAGTGTTTGAGCGGGTCGACCTTGGAGATCAGCATAACCCGATGAGCGAGCAGAATGGCATTGCTTTTCGATTGGGGAATAGTTGTGTTCCGCCCTGACTAGAGTTCGACTGAGGTAGTAGAGGGCATTTTCTTTTCCCTCCTTGTTATTCTGGGCAAGGAGCGCACCGAGTGACTCATCTAGAGCGGCAGTGTAGAGAATCAGCGGTTTATTTGGAATGAGAGCGGCCAGCACTGGAGGGTGCAACAAGTATTGTTTGATGCTTTCGAACGCTGCTTGACATTCGGCATCCCAGATAAAAGGAGCTCCTTTCTTCATGAGCTTTGAGAAGGGCCTACATCTTCCCGATAAATTTGAGATAAATCTCCGTATATAAGCGAGCTTGCCTTGAAAAGATCTTAGCTGTGTCAGGCTCTTTGGAGGGGGCATCTCCATGATGGACTTTATCTTTGATTGGTCAACTTCGATCCCTCGATGTCGGACTATGAAGCCTAGGAATTTTCCCGATGACACGCCAAAAGCGCACTTTAAAGGATTCATCTTCAGATCGTATTCCCTCAGTCTGGTGAGAACGGTCCTAAGATCTTGGATGTGGTCGGCCTTGGCTTTAGTTTTGACGACCAGATCATCAACATAGCATTTGACGACTCTATGGGTTAGGTCATCAAAGATATTAGTCATTGCCCTTTGATATGTAGCACTTGCGTTCTTTAGTCCGAACGGCATCACCTTGTAGCAATATATTCCGATCGGGGTTCGAAATGCTGTGTGTTTCTCATCCTCAGGCGACATCTTGATCTGATTATATCCAGACGAGCCATCCATAAAGGTGAACAACTCGTAATTTGAGGTGTCATCGGCCATCATTTCCATGACCGGTAGTGGGAAGTCGTCTTTAGGATATGCCTTGTTGAGGTCCCTGAAATCGACACAAACTCGGATCTACCCATTTTTCTTCTTCACTGGGACTATGCATGCGATCCAGTCCGCATATTTCTCTTCCCTGATGAAGCCGGCATCAATGAGCTTCTTGGTTTCCTCGATGACCTTTTCTTCTAGTTCCCTTCTCATTCTTCGAGGAACTTGTTTGACTGGCTTAGCATCAGAAGATATAGTCAGCTTATGCACGGCCACTTCAGGGGAAAGGCCAGGCATTTCTTTATATGTCCATGTGAAGCAGTCGACGAACTCATGCAGCAGGGCAATTATCTGCTCTTTCATTTCCTCTGACAAGAGTGAACTGATGTAGGTCGGCCTTGGATTATCGGGCGTTCCTAAGTCAATCTCGGTTAGCTCGTCAAAGGTTGCTTGTCCGCCATCTTCGAGCTCTTGAGGAGCTTCTTCTAGATCGGCAAGCTCGTCTTCATTATTTGACTCTTCGCTGACTTCCCCAATATGGATCATGTAGCATGACTTAGAATCAGGCAGGATGAAACCTATGCCCCACCTATCTGGAATTCGTCCATCGATGAGTGCTCGGACCTAAGGTGGATGCTATAGCCCTTCGTACAACTTTGCTTCGGACTCCGTTTGATATAACCGGCATCCGCACTTTTTAAAGTATTCCCGCATCTCAGGCGCATAGTATCTGGGATTGAGGACAGCTCTTATGCCTCTCTCAAATGGAAGGCACGCGACAGACAAATCGTCCGGGCGCACAATGGGGTTTGACCTATAAAACAGGATGCCTTTCTGTCCACTTTTCCTTCCGGGGACGTAGAAAGTTTTCAGCTGGTCCACGGTGGAGACTGACAATGCATCGAACTCTTTGCACATCTGCTCCGGTACCCTTATGACGGCTAGGGACCCTTCTGCAATTTTGAAGGTCTCTCGTAGTTTCCCTTGTTGCATGGGGGTCCAATCTGCACCGCTATTGCACGGCAGGTCCTCTTCCTCCGACTCTTCAGTGTCGCTGCCAAGATGAGGATGGAATTTGCTTCTAGATGGGGCTTCGGTAACAGATTTTTCCGTATCGCTACCAAAATGAGAGCGAGTTTTACGGAAGGACGGACTTCCAGCAACAGACTCATCAGTGTCGCTACCGAAACGCGGGCGCACTTGGGCATTTTTGCTTTTGAAAGTGACAGCCGGTTCGGATTTGCTTTTGATTCTTGGGGCCGCTCTATCCTCAGTCAGTTGTGGCTTAGCATTTTGGTGGTTTATAAAGTACCGAGAATCTTCATATCAGACTTCATGCACACCGAACGGCTGGATGTCTCCATCAATGCGTCTTTCTTCGCCATTTTTAGTATACTTCATGCATTGATGGAGAGTTGACGGAACGATACCGTAATCGTGGAGCCACGGCCGTCCCAAGAGAATCTATAAGACGTGTCGGCGTCGATCACGTATATCTTAGCTTCAGTTTGTAGATCCCCGAATTTGATTGGCAGAGCTATGGACCCCAGAACTTGCTGGCAGTTTTGATTGAAGCCTTGAATGACAATCCTTTCCCTTGACAGGTGTCGGACGTCCATTGACAAACTCTTCAGTGTCCGCAAGTTCATGATGTTCACTGAGGACCCCGGATCAATCAATATGCGATTAATCCGATCTCCGTCGCTCTACCCGGTCACGTAAAGCGGCCGATTATGCTTAGTCGTTCCCAGTAGCAAGTCTTCATCCTTAAACGTGACTGCGGCGGCTTGCAAAGTGTACTGAGCTTCTTTCATATTAATTTCCGCAAAGCGTGCCTGATACCGCTCAGGGTTTTGTAGAGCATGAATGAGAACATCTCTAAGCTCTTGAGATAGAACCAAGGCATCGTAGATGCTAAGGAGAGACGGATGTTTTCGGAGGTGAGCCAAGACATTATAGTCTACTAGGGAAGGACTCGAATCTTCATGAGCAAGTTCTCTGCCATCTGCTTCATTAAAGACTTGTTTTTCCTTCCCATTTAGTGCGTTGCCCTGATTTGGCGGTAGAGCCCTGCCGCTTCTGAGCTGGATTTGGTTGGCCTTTGTGGCGAGCTCCTCGTCCTCTTCGGGAAAACAGAGCTCCTCCTCAGAGTCGCTGCCAAGATGGATGGCGTAGCAGGTCACTACTGGGATCTCTTCATTGGAGTCTTCTTCTAACCCCTCCAGAATTTTAGCCGCTCGTACAGAGAGGAACTCCTTCAATTGAATCAGAGTTCTTTACTTTTGTTCATAGTCTTTGAGGGAATCGATATATTTTTGAATGGTCGATCTCCCTGCAGACTCTTTTTCGCACCGAGCCGCACTTTTCTTCTTCTTGAGCTTCTTGGATTTTGAGCCTGATGGAGCCGCATTGGCAGCTGGACTGGTAGGCTTCTTTTGTCCTTCCCATTCCGTCCTGGGCTCTTTCTGAAGCAGCTTTAGCATCTTCTTCGTCTTATTAGATATGTGCTTATTCCAAGGAGGCTGCGGTGAGTTCGTTTCATTGCTCAGGGCAGCAGGTTCGGCTGTCTGCTCCTAGAAGGCTTCAGCTTCTGTCTGTATAAAGTTGGTGGTTGCAACTTGATTGTTCACCAACACGCTTTTAGACAGCTCGATCTCTCCAGCCTTGTACTGCTTCTCGACCCAGTCTTTGAAGATATAGCAATCCTCGATCGCATGGCTCACTACTCGGTGGTACGAGCAATACTGGGGATTGTCGGTCATTTTTTCTTCTTGAGGTCTTTTCGACTCTGGTAATTGTAGACCGTTGTTCAAGGCATCTTTAAATATCTTTCGGAACTTGTCCCTCCTGAAAGAGTAAATCTTGTTCTTTTTCTCCTCTAGGGAAGGCCCTTCTCCTCCTAGCACTGGCTTTCGAGACCGGTTGGTTTTAGATTCGCTCTCCCTTCGCTTTTCTTCATTGTTGGACGCATTGAAGACATTGGTACTGCTGGAACTCCCGCTTCTACGGTTGTCGTCCCGCTTGCTTTTCCAAGTCTTGTCTCTCTGAGAGTCCGGCGGGGACTCTTGCTTCGAGCGTTCCAGCATTTGGACTTTCTTGGTTAGCTCCTGAAATGTCTTGAGGCCCACTGTACACAAGAATGGGACCATCCATTTGCTGAGGTTCCCAATGAGAAGGCTGACGGACTGGTCCTGCTCCAGCGGCGATTCGCACTTGACCGTAAGATTACGCCTTCGGGCGATAAAGTCGGTGTTGCTTTCATTCTTCCCCGGCTTGGTGCTCACAAGGTCGGTAATGGAGATTTTATCACTGACACTCATGAATCTTTGCTGAAACAGAGACTCCATTTGGGCAAAGGTAATGACGGACCCGTCTCGTATACTCGCGTACCAGTCGAAGGCGACACCGGTCAGACTGTTGACAAACTGACGAAGAAGGAGCGCGCCATTGCCCTCTGTATTTCTGCACGAGGCTTTGAAGTGGGCGACGTGCTGATTTGCATTCCCCGTTCCGTCAAATCTTCCGAAATTAGGAATGACGTAGCCGCTCGGGAACTCGATCAGATCATACTGTGCGGGATATGGCCGCCCACTACTGCCAATTTCTTTCTGAGCTTCAGCTTCAGCCACCAATGTTTTAACTTTGCTGGTGACCAAATCCATTATCTGATCTTGTGTTAGCGGGATAGTGCTATCTGGGGCCAAGGCGTCCCCAGAAGCGGAATGTGGCCGGCTTTCGTGCGGCTCGACCAGCCTTGGACCCAAAGGAACATGCATTGACTGCTTCGAATTGTCATCGCCCGGCTGATGAGTAGCGACTTGTGCTTGATTGGGAGGCGCTCAAGAAATTTGAGCCGTAAGCTGCATCACAACGTTCGTTAGGTCGTCGATTTTCGAATAGAGATTGGCCATCTCTTTATCTTTGCTCTTGAGCTGTTTTCGAAGCTCTTGAAGCAGCTCTTGCTCCGCGGTCCTGGGGCGGAAAGTCGGCTCTTCCTCGCTGTCCGAGCTTGACTCTGCCTGGACCGAAGGGTCCTTCTGCCTATCGTCCTCACCGAGAAGGTTTTCTCGGCGGAGGCGGCTGTTCTTGGGAAGCGGCAACCATATTCAAGCCAGATTGGTCTTGGGATGTCGTGGCCCCATCCTTGCTTTTGCTGCGAAGGTTGTCGCTGGGGCGCCCACCCGCCATATAGACCGTATAGATAATATATCCAGCCGTATTTTTATCATCGGCGGCTGATTTCACAGATCGCTGTCTTGACCCCCCTATTTCAGTAGCGGGCAGTCGATTGAAGGCGGCTAGCCTGACCAGGTTCTTGAATGGTGCTGGCGCTTCTTTTCTGGATTTGCCCCGCTGCTTTCGTGCGGCACAGAGCGCCTGATAGACTCTTGAAGAGACAGTGTGATACTTTTTCTGTTGGGGCCGGGACACGTCTCTTTATAGCAACGTTCGGACCGCTGTCTTCTTGATTCTGGCGGTCATGACATTTTTCTGAACCCACTTCAGAGGTTCGAAGGAATTGCTGATTTTTACGGCCGACTCAGTCGTCGTCACAGAGTAACGGTGCTCTTGGAACTTCACAAGATTCCACTTGGCCGAAGCCCTGGCCCTCTTGTTGGCTCGATACCTGAGCCGCTTCTGCCTTAACTTTTCTGTTCTAGGCATTTGGCAGACTTCGGCTCTTTGGGAAAACGCCGTAGACCGGGCGATGGAGGATTTTGGAGATATGTTCGATTGTGCATTTGTTGGAGTCATCGCCTAAGCTCGTCCGCAACATTTGATGTTGGCCTTTGTACCGGAAGTCTTGCTCCCAGCTGGAGCGCCAGAGAGTCGTTCAGACACCGTCTTAAGCTTCGGTTGTGGTGCCTTAGCGATCACAACATTCGGCCTCTTTCCTCTTGAGACCGGCTTGGCCACCTGTTTTGCCGAGATTTCTGCCAGATGAGCACTTCCGGCAGGGTAGATGATGACGGAGTCAAACTGGCGGGGCAGTTCTTCCCACTGTCGACTGAGGCTTGCGGGGAGAACCCCACGAGCATTGATCTTGACCACGTACGGGATCGGGGTCACGTTGGAACCTGAATTCATCTTGGGAGACATTGTCGTCGAAAGTTGATTGCTGCACGAAAAGAAAACATCATTTCAGTATAAGAAATTGATATGTATATTAATTTAGTTCGCATGAACGTTTAACCCGAAATATGGGAGGAGAGAAAAGTCCCATCGGGCGTGCCAGAATCTGTAGGGTGTTTTTCGTCACCCCATTGAGATGGGAATACGCGCGCGCTTGTCAGGCATACTACAGATTCCCTCTGCCTAAGGTAGGCCGGGGTTTATTGATTGTGGAGATCCGAATCTTCGGCAGCCGCGGACTAAGTTGTCGTTAATTACCCCTCGCCTTTGGAGCGAGGGAACCTCCGATTGACGGGTTAAACTGTTCATGCGAACTCAAGGTGCAGTGTACGTGTGTTTTGTTTTGGAGGGGGCTTGGATATATCGGGAGCCACGCAGAGTTTTTACGGGGGTACCGCTACCCGAATAGCGGGCTGGGGGTCAAGGGGCTAGCAGCCCCCTTGCGGGATGCGGGGCAGTGTTGTAGAGTATGTGTGTGTGTGTATATACATATATATAAAATAAAATAAAAGGAAGGGCATCCAAAGGATGCGTGGGAAAAAGCGCCAGTGCTTTGGAAAATTTTTTGGGAGGGACAATGTTGTAGGGTATGTGTGTGTATATATACATATATATAAAATAAAATAAAGGGAAGGGCATCCAAAGGATGCGTGGGAAAAAGCGCCGGCGCTTTGGGTGCTAGCACTTTGAGCGCAAGAATGCTAGAGCGCTAGCGCCCCACGTGTCAGGCATGTGGGCGCTCAGGCTCTAGCGCCCCACGTGTCAGCACGTGGGCGCTCGGGCGCTAGCGCTTTGGGGCGCTAGTGCTTTGAGCGCAAGGGCGCTAGCGCTCCACGTGTCAGCACATGGGCGCTTGGGCGCTAGCGCCCCACGTGTCAGCACGTGGGCGCTCAGGCGCTAGCGCTTTGGGTACGAGTGCTTTGAGCGCAAGGGCGCTACCGCGCTAGCGCTTTGAGCGCTAGCGCTTTGAGCGCTAGCACCCCACGTGTCAACACGTGGGCGTTCGGGCGGCAAAAGGAACTTGGTCTCCGCAATGGGAGTTGTACTCCCAGAAAGGAGCACTTATTATTTTGTGTGTGTGTGTGTGTGTGTCTGTCTGTGTCTGTGTGTGTGTGTGTGTATGAGGAGTTAAACTCCTAGGATGTTTTGAAGCTGATGAAGGGCTTCTCCCCTTGAGCCCTAGTTCTTCTCCAAAGTGGGGTTTATGGAGATGGGTCTCCTTCTTGTTCTTTTGTTGGCCAGATCTTGAAGATCAAGAAGTATGAGATTTTAAAAATCTCTCCTTTCTGAGATCTGATGGAAGATCTGAGTTCCCCTTTGTGGGTTTTATGGTGAAAAACTATTTTGTTTTTTAGAAGGAAGAGTAAAACTCTTGATTCAATTCAAAAGAAAGAAGAAGGTTTTAGAACCTTGAGGAAGGAGAAAGATCTTAGATTGGGATTCCTTTTTTTGGAGAGAGAAAAAGTTGTTGGGATATTTTTATTATCCTTGTCTTTATAGGCTATACACTTTACATATAACCCCTTGGGCTTTACAAAAATGGCATTTGCCCATCCCATGCCTGTTTCCTGATTTAAAATCAGGAAAGCTTCTGGGAAAAGCTTCAGAAGAGGGTCACGTGCTTACACGTGACTAGCGGTCACGTGTTGGCACGTGACACCTAAAAACATCATCAAGGCAAGTTCAGTTTCCTGACTACATTGAAGAAAAGGGGCTTCAGAAAGAGTCACGTGCTCCCACGTGACCAGGGTCACGTGGCGACACGTGACCAGGGTCACGTGGCGACATTTAAATGCAAGCGTCAAAGGCACACAGGTTCCCTGATCGAGTCAAGGAAAAGGCTTCAGAAGAGGTCACGTGCTTCCACGTGACCAGGGTCACGTGTTGGCACGTGACGTTCAAGACAGCAGACTCGTTCTCCAATTGAACCAAGGAAAGAAAGTTCAAACAAGGGTCACGTGCTCACACGTGACCAGGGGTCACGTGGTAGCACGTGACGTTTAAGCAGCAATCAGAAGACAGAGCGCAAAAGAAAGAAGAAGGCTCATTCCAGAGGGGGTCACGTGCTCACACGTGACCATGGGTCACGTGGTCACACGTGACCGGCTTTCAAAGCCCATTTCGTCAACAGAATTAAATTCTGAAACAGATTCAAATCTTTCCAAAGGAAAGCAACTATCTGGAACCAATCGAATTAAAGATTCAGAGGTGATCTATCTATGGGAAAATCTCGGGTTTGGAAAGATTTCCCCTTTAAATCTAACCGAAACAACAAAGGAAAAACCCTTGGATTTGAAATCCAATGGTGAATAAAATTCACCCAACAATCTAAAGGTCCAAAATGAATGATGGATGCAAATCAAATCTCTCATGAAGATTCGTCAAAAACTGATTGATTCGGCTGCTTCTCCTATAAATAGGAGCCAAGAGACATACAGAGAGATATACATACGCAGAGAAAAAAAAAGAAAAGGAAGAGAGCTTCGATACTTGGAGAACTTGGATCTTCTGCAAAAACCCTAGGTAAGAAAGGGAAGGCCTTTTGAAAGAAAGAGAATTTAATTCTCAACAGAGTTTAACTCTGATAATGTAAAAACAGAAGAACATATTTCTTCTCTCTTTGATAGAGGATCTGCAAAGTGCACATCTCCCCTTAAGGTTGAGAATTTAATTCTCAATGGGTCGAGATCCTGCCATGCAGATCCAAAACATAGAGAGGGAATGCAAGCACGAGAATTTAATTCTCACAGAACTATAGGAATTTAATTCCTTTAAAATAAAATTAGGGCTTGACCCTGTATCATAGGAATTTAATTCCTTCAGAATAAAAGAAACAGGGTTTAACCCTAATTAAAGAACCTAGTTCTGTTGCAGCAGCGGGAATTTAATTCCCTTGATCATAATTTAACAGAGGATGGAAGTTTAAACTCTTTAAAGCTTTTGTTAGGGTTTAACCCTATTTGGTTCTTCACATATATGAGGAATTTAATTCCTACAGAAAATTCAGAGTTAAACTCTATTCCAGAATATAAGTCTTCGAAAGGAAGTAGGAATTTAATTCCTCTGAAATTTACAGCTCGAGGAATTTAATTCCTGAAAAAAGATTAACAAAGCCTCTAAACAAAATACATAGAGGCAGGGTCACGTGTCATCACGTGACCCCCCCAAGAGATCTACAGAAAGTCCCTTTGAGGCAGCACCCCACGTGATCCACGTGACCCTTGGCAGAAGCTCTAATACATAGGCATTTGAATGCCCATCACGTGATGGCACGTGATGCTCTGAAAGATGCGATAATCTCGGCAGAATAAATGAAGGGAGGGCGCTCTCACGTGCTGCCACGTGACCCCTCTTGCCTTAGTGTTTAACACTAAATTAAAACTCTCGAGCCCAGTGTTAAAACACTGTTGGGCCTTAGTGTTCAACACTAATTAAAAAGCTTTATTTGCAGTGTTCAACACTGATCTGTTTTAGTGTTTAACACTAATTTGAAAAGCCTTGTTGCTGGTGTTTAACACCAATTATCTCTTAGTGTTAAACACTAACTTGTCAACCTCATTCCCAGTGTTCAACACTGATTGCTCTGTAGTGTTTAACACTAGGCTTCGGCCCAATTGACTAAATGGATAGAGGCAAAGCCTCTCCTGATTGGACTTAGCCCAAGATGGCCATAAGTCCTCAATTTGTGATTAACTGGGCCAATGGACTCATAACATAATTAATTCGTCTTGATCCCAAATTGGGCCAAGGACTATTTAATCCACTCCGGTTCTAGGGTACATCTCTTCACTCCTTTGATACTTGGCATTGTAATCCCTCAATGTCTTCAAAGAGGTGACGGGTCCCGACGACCACACATTGATACGGACTGCGGGGTCCTTAAACCCGTGTTTAATGCAAAATTCCTGGTTACGTGGAACGCGGATAATGTCACTCTTTGACCCCGTGGAAAACGTCCAGAGCGGAGCCTGGTCCTCGCAGAGCACGGCAGTGAACCCGTGTGAAGCATCCAGAGCACATAATGGACTGTGGGGTCCTTAAACCCATGGACTACGACGTCCTTAACCTTGACCGAGATGTCTTAAAACTAACAATGGACTGTGGGGTCCTTAAACCCATGGACTACGACGTCCTTAACCTTGACCGAGATGTCTTAAAACTAACAATGGACCGCAATGTCTTTAAACTACCCATGGACCGCAATGTCCTTAAACTACCCATGGACCACAATGTCCTCAAACTACCCATGGACCGTAATGTCTTTAAACTAGAATAATAGAGCCCCGTATGCTCTTTTGTCGGATCTAAACGGTCCCGTTTAAGTTGATCTTAGCCTCAAAAATGGCTAACGTATCCTTAAACCTTCAAACAGATTGGACTATGAATCCCCCCAATTGACTCTGGCTCGAGGGTACATCTCTGAACTCCTCTGACATCTGTCGTTGTAATCCTTCAACGTCGTCAGAGAGGTGACGGGTCCCGATGGCCATACATACGATGGACCACTAGGTCCCTAAACTGGAACAATAGAGCCCAAACGCTTCTTTGTCGGATCTAAACGATCCCGTTAAGTTGATCTTAGTCACAAAGTTAGACTAACGTATCCTTAACAAACGTTTGAGTCGATCTCAGCCTCGAGTACGGCTGACGTATCCTCAAACCAAACCCCCAAACCCAAATCTAAGATAATACGGATTTGGACTAGTCCACGCCCTACGGGCGACGACATAACTCAGTCTCCGTAAACAATCCACGGGCAACAAAAGAAAAAACAAACACCCCACGACACGAAGCGACCATCTGGAGAAGGAGAAAGTTTTTACCGCAATGCGGTAGCGTAATTAACTGCAGGGGCTTGCGCCTGCAGGGAAGAGCGTCCCCACAATCAAAAACCCCTCAAGCGAGGGGGAATCTGACGAAGTCTGCTACATCGGACGCATCCGTCTAAACCTTCGATACACGGTGCCATAAATCAACTTGGCATCTTCGGAGAGGTGGACAGATAGCACCAATTAGCATCTGCCCCGAATCTCAGGCGAGACGCCCGCGTCTCGGCCGTCTTTCGGAGGGGAACAGATTCTGGCACGCCCGGTGGGACCTTTTCCTCTTTCCACTCCACACTTCGTGTGTCGTGACTCGCGAACCAATCACGGTTCGCTAATGGTTGCCCTTGGGTTTCAAGATACTAAGAATTGGCGTCTTGCTTATTGAGGAAAGCAAAGGATCGATGGCTTCTACTTCCGTGAAATTCTCCAACTGCTCAGACTGCAATTGCAACCAACGCTCTGCCTCGCCAGGAGGTATAGCCTACGGACCCCAAGCTGCTTCGCTATTCACAATGCCCGTGGAACAGGTCACTCGTGCCACCACAGGATTGTTCTTTGGGACCATGCTCCCGCCGACAAACTTCACCGCTCCAGTGCTGACGACGGAAGCTCTCAAGAAGTCGGTCTTTGATCGTCTTACCCCTGTCGCGGCTCCTCTCAACGAGTCGCCCAACGTCAGCGCCTCGGTCTTCTCTAGATTGGGCCAGAAATTCTGCAAACCCTTCATGGGACCTGCAATCTCAGAGAAGGCTGCTTCTAAGAAAGTGGCTGCTCCTGCTCCCGAAATCGTCAAGGCGGCTTCTCCGGCCAAAAGGTCGGTCTTTACAAGATTGACGGCTCCCGCTCCCGCTCCTGCTGCCCGAAGGACGTCGGTCTTTGACAGGCTAACACCAACAGCGACCCCCCACCCAGACAGGGGGCAAGACGAAACCATTCTTACCGCTGACCCTACATCGTCCGCTCGACACGCTCGACGTCGCCATTGGCGCCGAGTAAGGAAGGCTGGGGGCAATTCCCCCTCCGGGTTGACTCCATCGGCCCCGGTGGCAGAAGTTAATGCTGCTGTTCCAACTGGGAACAGCTTCGAAATGCTAAACAAGGTGCGAAGGAATTCTCCTACTGCAGTGCTGAAGAGGTCTCCTCCCCCATTAAAAAAGGTTGTGGAAATAAAATCAGAACAGCCCCGATCTCCTCAGCGGTTGTCTTCTAAAATCTATAAAGTTTGGCAACAGGCCCGAGACTCGATCATCGATCCAAACTTCTCCCGCCAGCACAAGAAATTGAAAATCCAACCGGAAGCTGGTCACCAGGCTAAACCCCAAAGGGCTGTTGATCAACTGGCTCATAAAAGGAGGAGGCCAGAGAAGACCCCCCAGCATGCAACGACGGCTAAAAGCACCGAGCCCAGACGCCCTAAGTCTGGGGGCGTGGTGGTGCACACTGTTTACATGGCCTCTGGAAAGGAGGAAAGCTGCACTTCTACGGGCCACCGACCGCTAACCCGATCAGTGACGAAGGCCCAGGAGCAGCAACAAAAGCTTCAAGAAATGATGAATGCTATGGCCGCGCTCACCGGGCCAAAAGAAAACCCAGAAACGTCCTCAGACGCACGCCGGGAGGAAGAAACCGATGCTGAATTCCTTCGCCGGACACTGGAGAAAAGGGACAAAGAGGCTGCTGAACAAGCGGCCAACATACAACGGATGGGCCTTCTCTTCCAAGATGTGATAGGAATGATGATCCAGCAGGACTTACCCGCCGAGGATCCCCCGATCGTTCTTGAAGACGACCGAGGAGAAACGTCAAATCCACCACCATCCCTCTCAACGGCCAAGGAGGAGGCAATCTCGAAGGCCGACTTGGCTGACTACATAGCCCAGCAAATCCGGGTTCATCACGCGACTGAGGCAGCTGGTCAAGTCGTGAAAACGGGGCGGCCGTATCCGAGTTGGTACGACCAAATCAAATACCCGCAAGGCTACACGATACCAAAATTCCACGTGTATAAGGGGACCGGCAATCCCCATCAACATGTCGCCCAATTCCGGGCCCTCTGCGGTAACACCGGCGGTGATGATAAACTGTTGCTCCGCCAGTTCGTGGGCAGCTTATCAGAAACAGCGTTCGAATGGTATTCGGAACTCCCGAACGATTCTATCAAAACGTTCGCTGAAATGGAGCTGTTGTTCACTCAGTGATTCGCAAGTGCCAGCGAACGCACTCCAATAACTGCACTTATTAACGCCAGGGTAAAACCGGGCGAAACCTGGGTCCAGTACGCTATACGCTGGCGGAACTTGTGGTCGAGATGTGAGCAACGCATTGAGGAAGCACCTGCGGTGGGCATGTTCGTGGGAACTCTAGACCCTCACGCAACTATCTCCCAGTTTATGATGTTCTTTAAGCCAACCACATTCCAGGCTTTGATCGACAAGTTGGCTCAGATGGACCAGATGGGTCATAGACCACCTACCCCGAAGTCGGAACCTCGGAATGACAAGGGTAAAGGAAGAGCAACCTTTGTTGCGAATGCCCAACAGCAACCTAACGCCCCGAAACCGGCAGATCAATTGGAGGAAAGACGTCGGTATTATAATGAGAAGATGAAGCGTCCCTACTCGTTCCCACGGGACAAGACGAAACGGTTATTCGAGCTGGCAATACGCAACAGACTTATAAACCTGCCGAATCCAAGGCGACCGCCGCAACCCACCGAAGTGAGTAACCCTAACTATTGCCCTTACCATCAAACGGTAAGTCATCCGATCGAAGATTGCTTCGTCTTCAAAGGATGGATTGAAGATCAGTACCTCCAGGGGAAGTTTGTACTGTCCGAGAAGTGGAAGGTAAACCCACCACAGCCGCATGCTCCTAGGAAAGCGGATACACCGGGGGCAACATGTTCTTTTATTGAAGAAGCTCCATGGGAGGTCGTGCTATCAACTAAAACCAAAAGAATGCTGAGAGACCTTCATGCGTGCCCTGCGATCGAATGGAAGGACCCTCTTGAACCTCAAATTATCGAAGGGATGCTAAGGCGCCGCCCGACTACAAAGACTCACGATAAGAGCCCAGATACTCACGCCCAATCGTCAAAATCTTCGAAGAAAAAGAAGAAGAAATCCAAGAAGTCTGTGAAGCCTGGAAAAGAGCACACGAACTTGCAGAAGCAAATCGACGCACTGGAAGAGTATAATCAAAAGGCGCGAACTCCTGTCACACTGCAAGAGTTCCTCAACCACATCTTTCAAGAGGAAGATGATGGAGAAAGCTCGTCGGATGAATCCGAAGGATATGTGGCGAGTTGTAACGTAATCTCCCACTCGTTTACCGATGATGGGAAAACTCCTGGCATTAAGAAGCTGGAGGCAGAGCCTGTACCAGAGCGTTCATGGCCAACAGACGAAATGATCGACGCTTTTCTAGACGAGATTCGTCTAAAATGTAAAGCGGACCAGGAGCGTGAGATGGCCACATCAGAAGGAGCCAAGTGCGGGCAACTGAACGAAAGAGTTGACCTACCACTGCCAGAGCAAAAGGCATCCAAAGTAGACAAGAAGATATTCAAGACGAGAAAAAGGTTTGCCAAAGCCATGTCAATGGGGATGAAGCTACCGCCCTCGGAAGGAAACACACATGATGGGGCGGAGAGACACCCTGACTATTGCGCATATCACCGGAAAATCTCACATCCCACGGAGGAGTGCGACGCCTTTAAGATATGGTGGCAAGGATATGTTACTCGTCGGCAACATTTTAAGCGCATGAAACGCAAGAGCCGTCGGGAGCGAAGAAGTACTGTCGATGGGCACAACAGAACTACTGGTAACTGTTACATGGTTAATACCGGGGGGTCACAAGTTCTCACCTTTGGGAGCGACTCTGACGAGGAAATGGCTCTGGGCCCTCTCTTTAAAGAATCCGCTTTAGGGAAAGAGGAGGAATCGGAGATCTGCGAGAACATTCAGCTGCGCAATCGCACACTCCCAGAAAAGAATCTCGGGCCCGGGAATAGAAAGGATAAGGGAAAGGAAAAGGTCACTGAAGATATCACTTTAGATGACCAAGTCATCAGAGAGCTGGCTGCCAAAGACCCTCCTAGGAACGGTAAGGTGGACTATAACATCCTCGCGCACCTAAGGAAGCTACCTTCTCAGCTTAGCATTCTCGATGCCCTCCTATTATCAAAAGAAGCGTGAGACTCACTAATTAAGGCGTTACAAGAACCTGAGCAATTCCAAGCCTTCCTCGCCACTGAAAAGATGAAGGATGAACTGGAGGAAGTGCATACGGCCGACATCACTTTCGGTGATGAAGACCTCCTTCTCGGAACGTGCGATCACAACCGTCCCCTGTATGTCTCCGGATACTGCCATGATGTCAAGATAGGAAAGATTCTGGTGGATAATGGGTCCTCCGTCAATCTCCTCAATGTTCGGGTATTGAAGGAAATCTGCATGAGCGTGCAACACCTCGCTCGTGACAAAATTACTATCTCCGGTTTCGATTCACAATCGTCACGGACTCTCGGATCTGTGATAGTAACATTACGCTTTGGACTTCCCGTCACAGACATCAAATTCCATGTCATTGACGCCAAGACCTGCTACAACGCCTTGCTCGGCCGTCCTTGGCTGCACGAGTACAATATCATCCCTTCTACACAACATCAGTGTATGAAGTACTTTAAGGATGGTTTCGAGTATACCGTAACAGGTGAGTTAAACCCATTTTCCGTGAACGAAGTCCGCAAATACGAAGATGCGAAGTACTTTTTGCCAGATTTCGAGGATACAGAAAGGTGTCGCAATCCGGAGAACAAAGCCGCCGCCACCATCCCTATTTTCGGGAGCGATACCGAAGAAGAAGAAGAGATAGTTTATGCAGGGCCATCTCAACGCAACAACCTGAGGACGCCCGCCCCCATGTTAGTCTTCGGAAGTGACTCAGAAGATGAAGTGAATGCTGTGTTCTCCAATCGGCTGTCAATACAAGCACCCCCTGGCGATGACCATAGTTTGCAAATCACCATGGTACCGCGAGAACACTACAAGGATCTCGACACGCTTCAGGCTCACAATGTGCAGGACCTGCAAACATTCTACGTCCCTCCCAGGCGAAGGGGTGAGAAGGTGATCCTATTCTACCGATCCTCAGAGTCGAAAATAGAGAAAGAGATCTGGCATGGCGCGGATGCTACACTTGACAGGCTCCAACCCATCCGTCTGCCCAGATACTATACAAATGGATTAAAGAAGCTATTGAAGAGCCAAGGAGTACCCTTAGAACAGACCGTTCGGCAGGCGCGGTTCTACAACAGGATTTGGGATGTCCCCGGGACTCAACGCAAATTGCCCAACGGGAAGATGGAAACACTCGGGCTTGGATACGCAAGAGCCGGAAAACGGGAACGGGACCACAGTAGCTAAGCCATATATACCTTTGATGAAGAGGAGGACGCCCTGTCAGGAGATGCCAACCACCCATCAAAACTAGACCCTGCGATTAAAGCGCCGAGTCCGTCGTTTAAAGAGCGAGTGGGCAAGCCTATCAGGAAAATGGGTCAGAAAGCTCGGGAAGACCACAACCGCGAAATGGCCATCTACGAGATGGCCAGGACGCAACATCTATCGCAACGTGCCGCAAAAGACAAAGACGTTTATCCTCGTCAATCCATTGTACGAAAGACCCGACGCAGAGACGGAAATAAATCAAGAAGCGGCTCGGGTTTGTCCCTCATGAAGAAGATGAGTCGAGCGTACTCCTTCCCCCGAGACAAGACGGAGAGGTTACTCAACCTCGCTATAAAACATCAAATAATCACGCTTCCAGAGTCTAGACATCCTGAGCAAGCTAGCAAGGCTTCTCATCCGAGTTATTGCTCTTATCACCAAGCCATAGGACATCCTACCGAAGACTGCTTCACCTTCAAGAACTGGGTCGAGGACCAGTACCGACGGGGCAGATTCGCTTTATCCGACGACTGGAGGGTAACGCCGCCACAAAAGCATGAACCCAAGGCCGCAAGAGCAGAACCGGGTCCACCCCGGTCCGGGGAGCGGGTTCGCACCTGTTATACTATTACGATATTAAGAAAAGAGCCCGAGAACGTAGATGACCTTCCCTGGTGCTTTGAGAACAGCGATGATGAGGTGATCTCGGAATTTCCGCCCGCTCCGAAAGAACTGGAAGATGGCATACATACTACTGCAGATAACCTCAAGAAGATTGAGTTGGGATCGGCAGACGACCCGCGACCGACATTTGTCAGCGAGCTGTTATCCGAAGAGAGGGTGGCTGCGTTAAAGAACGTGCTTCTACGGCATAAAGACTGCTTCGCGTGAACTACTCCGAGATGCCAGGATTAGATCCGGAGATTGCTGTGCATAGATTAGCAATATCCCCAGATATCAAGCCAGTCAAGCAGGTGCCAAGGAGGATGCGACTCGAGCTTGAAATGAGCATCAACGCCGAAGTCAAGAAGCTGATCGATTCTGGATTTATCCAAGAAGTCCAATATCCGACTGGATCGCCAATATCGTCCCGGTAATGAAGAAGAATGGGACGGTACGCATATGCGTGGATTTCAGGGATCTCAATAAAGCCTGTCCCAAGGATGATTTCCCAGTATCAGTAACCGAACTAATGATAGATAACACGTCCACTCATGAGGTTTTCTCCTTTATGGATGGTTCGTCAGGATACAATCAGATAAAGATGCATCCCGAAGACCAGAAGCATACCGCTTTCCGGACCCCTTTGCGTATATTCTGCTACAGGGTTATGCCCTTTGGTCTAAAGAACGCTGGCGCTACCTATCAAAGGGCCATGACAAAGATCTTCGACGATCTCATACATGACATCGTCGAGTGCTATATCGATGACCTTGTAGTGAAGAGCATGTCGTACGAAGAGCATTTAAAACATCTGGAGACTGTATTTCGACGCCTTCGGCAATATAATTTGAAAATGAATCCCCTCAAATGCGCGTTTGGAGTCTCCTCGGGCAAATTTCTGGGATTCATCGTTCGACACCGAGGTATTGAAATAGATCCGTCAAAGATTAAGGCGATCATGGAAATGCCTCCGCCAAGAACCCTCAAGCAGTTGCGGTCTCTCCAAGGGAAGCTCGCATACATCCGGCGGTTTATCGCTAATCTTTCGGGCAAATGCCGTCCTTACAGCCACCTGATGAAAAAGGGAACTCCATTCGTTTGGGACCACAAATGTCAAGGTGCACTAGACGAGATCAAGCAATACCTGCAGAACCCTCCGGTGTTGGCTGCTCCGGTTAAGGGAAAGCCCCTCATTCTTTATACGACCGCCCTCGAAGGTTCCTTGGGCGCATTATGGGCACAAGAGAACGATCAGGGGAAAGAAATAGCACTCTACTACTTAAGTCGAGTGCTGCTGGGGGCAGAAAGCAACTATTCCCCCATTGAAAAGCACTGCCTGGCGTTGATCTTCGCAATAACAAAGCTTAGACATTACGCATTAGCACATGAAGTCCGTCTTATTTCGAAGGTGGACCCTCTCAAATATTTGATGTCGAAAGCCATATTGACGGGACGACTCGCTAGATGGGCCCTGCTCTTGATGGAGTTCTCGATAACGTATCAACCTCTCAAGGCGGTAAAAGGCCAGGCCATTGCCGATTTCCTCGCTGAACACCCGATACCGGCCGATTCTCCTCTGAACTGCGATTTGCCGGACGAGCATGCATTTGATGCGATTGGCGGCAATAGTATCCGATGGGAACTCTATTTTGATGGAGCGTCCTCCATAAAGAAGCAGAAACAAGGTATCCCAATGATCAAATCAGGGATAGGCCTCATCTTTACAACTCCACAAGGAGGGATAATGCGCTTCGCCTTCTCCTTAACAGAGCCGAGGACAAACAATGAAGCTGAATACGAAGCTCTGATAGCAGGCCTCGAGATCGCCATCGACATGGGAATTGAAGACCTCCTTATATACGGGGATTCTCAGTTGGTCGTTAGTCAAGTAAATGGTGACTACCAAACGTGCAAGCCAGAGTTGGTGAAGTACGGCGAAAGGGTGCAACAACTATTGACCCAAATTCCCTCCTGTACTTTGGAGAACATACCGCGCGCGGAAAACAGCAAAGCAGACGCGTTGGCTAAACTTGCTAAAGAACTGGCTGACGAGAACCTCGACGACGTCAGAATCGTGGTACAAAGCCATCGAGTGCTCGCCCCGGCAGAAATATCTCCGGAATCATGCGAAGAAAAGGGAACGACTGAGCAGACGACCCTACAAATAAAAGACCATGAGAAGGCCGAAGACTGGAGGGAAGTTTTCATAGACTACTTTAAGTCCCGCCGAATGCCCGAAGAAGCGTCCTCAAGACATCAGCTCATGAAACGAGCTTTATCTTTCGCTTTCGTCAACGATATTCTATACAAGAGATCGTTTGATTCTCTATGGCTGAGATGCTTAAGACCTGACGAAGCAGAAAGAGTCATTCAGGAAGTTCATGACGGACTTTGCGGTTCTCACCAAGCAGGCCCAAAGATGAAGTTAAAAATTAAACGGATGGGTTATTACTGGCCCACGATGATCCAGGACTGCCTCGAGTATGCGAAGCAATGCCACTCATGCCAGATTCATGGAGACTTCATCCACCAACATCCGAATCCACTGCACCCAACGCTGGCTAGTTGGCCATTCGAAATGTGGGGGACTGACATAGTCGGCCCCATTGAGCCAGCATCATCCCGGGGACACCGTTTTATCCTGGCGACAACTGATTACTTCTCCAAATGGGCAGAAGCAGTACCACTGAAGGAAGTGAAGACGGAGAATATCCTCCATTTCTTTAAGACGCATGTCATCTACCGGTTTGGGACCCCACGGCGGATTATCTCCGATAATGGGCCGGCCTACCGAAGCCATAAGATTAGCCGCTTCGCACAGCAGCACAATATAGACTGGAGATATTCTTCGGTTTACAATCCACGAGCTAACGGTCTAGCCGAGGCCTTCAATAAGACCTTGACGAAGATCATAAAAAAGACCGTTTCCAGGAATAAGAAAGACTGGCACGAAAGGCTGCAAGAAGCCCTTTGGGCTTATCGAACTACGTTCAAGACGGCCAAAAACACAACGCCGTACGCGTTGGTATTTGGGACGGAAGCAGTGCTCCCCCTCGAGATAGAGTTACCCTCTCTACGAGTAGCAGTCCACCACGAGCTGACGAACGAAGAAAATGCTCACCTTCGGCTTGAGGAGCTTGATGCCCTCGACGAAACCCGGCTCATAGCGCAACAACATCTAGAGGCCTACAAAGAAAAGATGACGCGCTCATACGAAAGATTGACCAGGCCGAGGACATTCCGCCAAGGTGAACTCGTACTAGTGGTCAAAAGACCTATGATCCCCAATCGTGCCAAGCGAGGAAAATTTGAGCCGAACTATGAAGGCCCGTACATCATAGACAAGGTCTACCAGGGTGGAGCCTACCTACTCATGGACATGCACGGTGAAAGGCCTTTCAGGCCAATAAACGGCCGCTTCCTGAAGAAATACTACGCTTAATAAGCAACAGCCTGGGTCAATGATAGATGACGACGACTATGTCCGCTCACTATCTTCCTAGGCTCAGACTTTACAAGCAGCAGCCGGCCTTCCCATAACGACGGACCGAAACGTCCTTAAACTAACGACGGACCGAAACGTCCTTAAACTAACGACGGACCGAAACGTCCTTAAACTATCGACGGACCGAAACGTCCTTAAACTAACAACGGACCGAAACGTCCCTAAAACTACTACCGCAGCATCTTTAGGCTGACAAAAAAAAAAGAAGAAAAAAAAATAAAAATAAAAAGTGAAAAAGAATAAAAAAAACGGTATGTCCATAAGCAAAATGGGCACGGATGAAAACCCGAAAGGGCTCCGTGAGTAAAAACAGCAGGACTGCCGGCGAGTGTTTGTGAAAACCCGAAAGGGCGCAACCTCGTTAAAAGACACTTGTAGGGTCCTCTCGACCTTGTAAGGAGAAACCACCTGCGTGAGATCCTTACGACTCACAAAGGAGCAACACACTTAGGGATCCTCACGATTCCTAAGGAGAAAATACACTTACGAGATCCTCACGACTCGTAAGGAGAATTCTCTTATGGGACCCTCACGGCTCATGAGATTTGAAAGTCTTAAGTTACAGAAACCTAAACCTGTTCTTAAGCAAATCCTCCACAACCTTCGATATTGCCCTACAAGAGGCTCAGTACTGACCTTTGTATACAATCCACGGGCGCGAATAAACATTTCCCCAGCAAAGTCCAACCCTTATAGGTCCCCTCGACCTATAAGGAGAAAGCCCTCTTGTAGGATCCTTACGACTTACAGAGGAACATACACTTAGGAATCCTCACGATCCCTAAGGAGAAAATACACCTGCAAGATCCTCACGACTTGTAGGGAGAAATACCTTTGTGAGACCCTTACGGCTCATGAAGTCAAAAGCCTTAGTCGACAAGACCTTAACCCTGTTTGCTAAGCCACCTTTGTTCAACATCGACAGAGGCAAATGATGATTCGCTCCTGGCAATATTCCAGTTGCAGCGATGCTGATGCCTAAACCGGTATCAAATCCCAAGTTCTTTCATGGCAAATGATGATTCGCTCCTGGCAACATCCCAGTTGCAGCGATACTGATGCCGAAATCGGTGTCCAAAATCCGAGCTTGCGGCGAAAAGCTAGCAGGCCACACATGCCTACGAAATAGCCGAAATGGTGGGGCAACTTGCAATAAAAAGCAGCAAGTAAGAATGAAGGCATAAAAAATAGCCGAAATGATGGGGCAACTCGCAATAAAAAGCAGCGAGTAGAAAATAAATAAATAGCCGAAATGATTGGGCACCGCGAAAAATAGCCGAAATGATGGGGCAATCGCGACCTTCGCGATATAAAAGCTGAAACGATAGAGCATCGCGGAAAAAGAAATAAAATAAAAATAAAATGTATGCCTTACAGGTGATGTCCCATCACACCCTGTATACAATCCAATAGCATAAACAAAAAGGGAACGTACCTCCCTCCCCCAGGTTTCACCAAAGAACGAAACTAAATCTCGACGGGCCACAAGCGACCTAGAGATCATCCCAACACTCGTCTCGTAACAACGGACACAACTTCAAGCTAAGCGGAACAGCGGCAACTCCCAGTTCCATGGCTCGGTGGTATACATATCGCCAACAGTCAAACCTTCACCCCGTGAAACGCGGATATATTCAGCAAAATTCCTGGTTACGTGGAACGCGGATAACGTCACTCTTTGACCCCGTGGAAAATGTCCAGAGCGGATCCTGGTCCTCGCAGAGCACGGCAGTGAACCCGTGTGAAGCATCCAGAGCGGAGCCTAGTCCTCGCTTAACGCGGCAGTGAACCCGTGTGAAGCATCTAGTGCAAAATTCCTGGTTACGTGGAACACAGATAACGTCACTCTTTGACTCCGTGGAAAACGTCCAGAGCGGATCCTGGCCCTCGCAGAGCACGGCAGTGAACCCGTGCGAAATGTCCAGAGCGGAGCCTAGTCCTCGCCTAACGCGGCAGTGAACCCGTGTGAAGCATCTAGTGCAAAATTCCTGGTTACGTGGAACGCGGATAATGTCACTCTTTGACCCCGTGGAAAACGTCCAGAGCGGAGCCTAGTCCTCGCCGAGCACGGCAGTGAACCCGTGTGAAGCATCTAGTGCAAAATTCCTGGTCACGTGAAACGCGGATAATGTCACTCTTTGACCCCGTGGAAAACGTCCAGAGCGGATCCTGGTCCTCGCAGAGCATGGCAGTGAACCCGTGCGAAGCATCCAGAGCGGAGCCTAGTCCTCGCCGAGCACGGCAGTGAACCCGTGTGAAGCATCTAGTGCAAAATTCCTGGTCACGTGGAACGCGGATAATGTCACTCTTTGACCCCGTGGAAAACGTCCAGAGCGGATCCTGGTCCTCGCAGAGCATGGCAGTGAACCCGTGCGAAGCATCCAGAGCGGAGCCTAGTCCTCGCCTAACGCGGCAGTGAACCAGTGTGAAGCATCTAGTGAAAAATTCCTGGTCACGTGGAACGCGGATAATGTCACTCTTTGACCCCGTGGAAAACGTCCAGAGCGGATCCTGGTCCTCGCAGAGCATGGCAGTGAACCCATGCAAAGCATCCAGAGCGGAGCCTAGTCCTCGCCTAACGCGGCAGTGAACCCGTGTGAAGCATCTAGTGCAAAATTCCTGGTTACGTGGAACGCGGATAATGTCACTCTTTGACCCCGTGGAAAATGTCCAGAGTGGAGCCTGGTCCTCGCCAAGCGCGGCAGTGAACCCCTGTAAAGCATCCAGAGCAAATACCGGACTGTGGAGTCCTTAAAATCCACGGACTATGACGTCCTTAACCTCGACCGTGATGTCTTAAAACTAACGATCAACCACCCCGATTCCCTACAGACTTTGCCTTGGTTTAAGGGTACATCTCTTCACTCCTTTGATGCCCGGCGTTGTAATTCTTCAACGTCTTCAAAGAGGTGACGGGTCCCTGCAACCAAACACCGGACTGTGGAGTCCCTAAATCCACGGACTATGAGGTCCTTAACCTTGACCGTGATGTCTTAAAACTAACAGCGGACTGTGGAGTCCCTAAATCCACGGACTATGAGGTCCTTAACCTTGACCGTGATGTCTTAAAACTAACATCGGACTGTGGAGTCCCTAAATCCACGGACTATGAGGTCCTTAACCTTGACCGTGACGTCTTTAAACTACGATACCTTGAGAAACTCCCGACTCCGTAAAACACGGACAAGGGTGACCGCATCCAACACTTGCAGGCCCTCACGACCTGTAAGGAAGAAAAAACTCTCTGGTGAGATCCCTACGACTCTCAAGGGAAAACTCGCTTGAGGATCCTCGCGATCTCTAAGAAGAACTCACACCTATGGGATCCTCTCGACCTGTAGGGAGAACAACTCTTTATGAGACCCTCGCGGCTCGTAAAATGCAAGAGCCTTAGGAAGCAGATCTTAACCCTGAATCCTGAGCCATTGCTGTCCTGCAAGAAGATCAAGATAGAATATCCGCAGAATATATTCGATGAAAAGGAGACACACCATTGAGAAGAAAAATGTATCTTTTATTCATAAACCAAAATGGGTGCAAAGTACAATTCATGAAAGAAACAAAAAGAAAATACCCTTATCCATGAGTATGTACAAAAGGGTAAAAACCCTTGTTTTGGATTTAAAATCCAGAGAAATGTGAAGGTCCATCGTTGTCCAAGAACATTACCTGAGGAAAAAGGATTCTTTTCGAACAGAGTTAAACTCTGAAGATTGTTTCAGGACAGAGAACTAAGCTCTGAAAGCGAGAATTAAATTCTCAAAGAAGAAGTTCTCAGAAGAAGAAGATGAACAAAGTGAAGGCTCCTATGAAGAGACAGAGGTATCTATAGAAGACAATGAAAACGTTTCGTCTCCCCAGATCCCTAGAGGAATCCAACGGTCACAAGAGGTGACAGCGTTGCACTCACGTGCAGACACGTGAGAACAACGCTGTGGGGGCATTTGTTTCCTGATTTAAAATCAGGAAAGCTTCTGGGAAAAGCTTCAGAAGAGGGTCACGTGCTTACACGTGACTAGCGGTCACGTGTTGGCACGTGACACCTAAAAACATCATCAAGGCAAGTTCAGTTTCCTGACTACGTTGAAGAAAAGGGGCTTCAGAAAGAGTCACGTGCTCCCACGTGACCAGGGTCACGTGGCGACACGTGACATTTAAATGCAAGCGTCAAAGGCACACAGGTTCCCTGATCGAGTCAAGGAAAAGGCTTCAGAAGAGGTCACGTGCTTCCACGTGACCAGGGTCACGTGTTGGCACGTGACGTTCAAGACAGCAGACTCGTTCTCCAGTTGAACCAAGGAAAGAAAGTTCAAACAAGGGTCACGTGCTCACACGTGACCAGGGGTCACGTGGTAGCACGTGACGTTTAAGCAGCAATCAGAAGACAGAGCGCAAAAGAAAGAAGAAGGCTCATTCCAGAGGGGGTCACGTGCTCACACGTGACCATGGGTCACGTGGTCACACGTGACCGGCTTTCAAAGCCCATTTCGTCAACAGAATTAAATTCTGAAACAGATTCAAATCTTTCCAAAGGAAAGCAACTATCTGGAACCAATCGAATTAAAGATTCAGAGGTGATCTATCTATGGGAAAATCTCGGGTTTGGAAAGATTTCCCCTTTAAATCTAACCGAAACAACAAAGGAAAAACCCTTGGATTTGAAATCCAATGGTGAATAAAATTCACCCAACAATCTAAAGGTCCAAAATGAATGATGGATGCAAATCAAATCTCTCATGAAGATTCGTCAATAACTGATTGATTCGGCTGCTTCTCCTATAAATAGGAGCCAAGAGACATACAGAGAGATATACATACGCAGAGAAAAAAAAAAGAAAAGGAAGAGAGCTTCGATACTTGGAGAACTTGGATCTTCTGCAAAAACCCTAGGTAAGAAAGGGAATGCCTTTTGAAAGAAAGAGAATTTAATTCTCAACAGAGTTTAACTCTGATAATGTAAAAACAGAAGAACATATTTCTTCTCTCTTTGATAGAGGATCTGCAAAGTGCACATCTCCCCTTAAGGTTGAGAATTTAATTCTCAATGGGTCGAGATCCTGCCATGCAGATCCAAAACATAGAGAGGGAATGCAAGCACGAGAATTTAATTCTCACAGAACTATAGGAATTTAATTCCTTTAAAATAAAATTAGGGCTTGACCCTGTATCATAGGAATTTAATTCCTTCAGAATAAAAGAAACAGGGTTTAACCCTAATTAAAGAACCTAGTTCTGTTGCAGCAGCGGGAATTTAATTCCCTTGATCATAATTTAACAGAGGATGGAAGTTTAAACTCTTTAAAGCTTTTGTTAGGGTTTAACCCTATTTGGTTCTTCACATATATGAGGAATTTAATTCCTACAGAAAATTCAGAGTTAAACTCTATTCCAGAATATAAGTCTTCGAAAGGAAGTAGGAATTTAATTCCTCTGAAATTTACAGCTCGAGGAATTTAATTCCTGAAAAAAGATTAACAAAGCCTCTAAACAAAATACATAGAGGCAGGGTCACGTGTCATCACGTGACCCCCCCAAGAGATCTACAGAAAGTCCCTTTGAGGCAGCACCCCACGTGATCCACGTGACCCTTGGCAGAAGCTCTAATACATAGGCATTTGAATGCCCATCACGTGATGGCACGTGATGCTCTGAAAGATGCGATAATCTCGGCAGAATAAATGAAGGGAGGGCGCTCTCACGTGCTGCCACGTGACCCCTCTTGCCTTAGTGTTTAACACTAAATTAAAACTCTCGAGCCCAGTGTTAAAACACTGTTGGGCCTTAGTGTTCAACACTAATTAAAAAGCTTTATTTGCAGTGTTCAACACTGATCTGTTTTAGTGTTTAACACTAATTTGAAAAGCCTTGTTGCTGGTGTTTAACACCAATTATCTCTTAGTGTTAAACACCAACTTGTCAACCTCATTCCCAGTGTTCAACACTGATTGCTCTGTAGTGTTTAACACTAGGCTTCGGCCCAATTGACTAAATGGATAGAGGCAAAGCCTCTCCTGATTGGACTTAGCCCAAGATGGCCATAAGTCCTCAATTTGTGATTAACTGGGCCAATGGACTCATAACATAATTAATTCGTCTTGATCCCAAATTGGGCCAAGGACTATTTAATCCACTCCGGTTCTAGGGTACATCTCTTCACTCCTTTGATACTTGGCATTGTAATCCCTCAATGTCTTCAAAGAGGTGACGGGTCCCGACGACCACACATTGATACGGACTGCGGGGTCCTTAAACCCGTGTTTAATGCAAAATTCCTGGTTACGTGGAACGCGGATAATGTCACTCTTTGACCCCGTGGAAAACGTCCAGAGCGGAGCCTGGTCCTCGCAGAGTACGGCAGTGAACCCGTGTGAAGCATCCAGAGCACATAATGGACTGTGGGGTCCTTAAACCCATGGACTACGACGTCCTTAACCTTGACCGAGATGTCTTAAAACTAACAATGGACTGTGGGGTCCTTAAACCCATGGACTACGACGTCCTTAACCTTGACCGAGATGTCTTAAAACTAACAATGGACCGCAATGTCCTTAAACTACCCATGGACCGCAATGTCCTTAAACTACCCATGGACCGCAATGTCCTCAAACTACCCATGGACCGTAATGTCTTTAAACTAGAACAATAGAGCCCCGTATGCTCTTTTGTCGGATCTAAACGGTCCCGTTTAAGTTGATCTTAGCCTCAAAAATGGCTAACGTATCCTTAAACCTTCAAACAGACTGGACTATGAATCCCCCCAATTGACTCTGGCTCGAGGGTACATCTCTGAACTCCTCTGACATCTGTCGTTGTAATCCTTCAACGTCGTCAGAGAGGTGACGGGTCCCGATGGCCATACATACGATGGACCACTAGGTCCCTAAACTGGAACAATAGAGCCCAAACGCTCCTTTGTCGGATCTAAACGATCCCGTTAAGTTGATCTTAGTCACAAAGTCAGACTAACGTATCCTTAACAAACGTTTGAGTCGATCTCAGCCTCGAGTACGGCTGACGTATCCTCAAACCAAACCCCCAAACCCAAATCTAAGATAATACGGATTTGGACTAGTCCACGCCCTACGGGCGACGACATAACTCAGTCTCCGTAAACAATCCACGGGCAACAAAAGACAAAACAAACACCCACGACACGAAGCGACCATCTGGAGAAGGAGAAAGTTGTTACCGCAATGCGGTAGCGTAATTAACTGCAGGGGCTTGCGCCTGCAGGGAAGAGCGTCCCCACAATCAAAAACCCCTCAAGCGAGGGGGAATCTGACGAAGTCTGCTACATCGGACGCATCCGTCTAAACCTTCGATACACGGTGCCATAAATCAACTTGGCATCTTCGGAGAGGTGGACGAATAGCACCAATTAGCATCTGCCCCGAATCTCAGGCGAGACGCCCGCGTCTCGGCCGTCTTTCGGAGGGGAACAATGCCTCATGTGCTATTTCTTTTTGCACATAAGCCATAGGCTTTACAAAAATTTGGCTTTATGCCCTTTTTCTTACATTTATTCACAAAATAAAAATACAAGAAATACAACAAAATTATTTATTACCAAATTTTTATTTTGGCATGGGGGGAGGCCATCCGCTTCATGTTCGGGCTCGACTCGGGCATTGACCCACTTGGCTTGGGGTTGACTTTGATTTTGACTTGGTCAACCGGGGTGCAAATTTTGACCCCAACACACCCAATCGAGCAGTTGTTAGAAGCGCCGCTAGAGCTTGCCCGAGATGCCTTGTTGCTTTGTCGGTGTTGATGGAATATGTAAGGTGTTTTTCGTCACCCCATTGAGATGGGAATACGCGCGTGTTTGTCAGGCGCATTACAGATTCCCCCTGCCTAGGGTAGGCTGGGGTTTATTGATTGTGGGGATCCGAATCTCCGGCAGCCGCGGACTAAGCTGCCGTTAATTACCCCTCACATTTGGAGCGAGAGAACCTCCGATTGACGGGTTGAACTGGTCATGCGAACTCAATGTGCGGTGTTGTGTTTTGAAAAGGTTTTGGATATATCGGGGACCCCGCAGAGTTTTTACGGGGGTCCCGCTACCCAGATAGCGGGCTGGGGGTCAAGGGGGCTAGCAGCCCCCTTGCGGGTGCGGGGCAGCGCCCCGTTAAAAAAAATTCTAACATGGACGGTGTCGTGGAGTATGTGTGTGTGTGTGTGTGTGTGTATAAAGGTAAAGGGCATCCAAAGGATGCGTGGGCAAAAAGCGCCAGCGCTTTGGGTGCTAGCACTTTGAGCGCAAGGGCGCTAGCGCTTTGGACGGTAGCTCCCCACGTGCCAAGCATGTGAGCGCTTGGGCACTAACGCTTTGGGCGCTAGCGCCCTACGTACCAGGCACGTGGATGCTCGGGCGCTAGCACTTTGGGCGCAAGAACGCTAGCGCTTTGAGTGCTAGCGCCCCACGTGCCAAGCACGTGGGCGCTCGGGCGCTAGCGCTTTGGGCGCAAGAGCGCTAGCGCCCCACGTGCCATGCACGTGGGCGCTCGGGCGCTTGCGCTTGGAGCGCAAGGGCGCTAGCGCCCAAAAGCGCTAGCGCCTCACGTTCCAGGCACATGGGCGCTCGGAAGGCAAAACGGACTTGGTCCCTGCAATGGGAGTTGTACTCCCAGAAAGGGGCACTTATTATTTTGTGTGTGTGTGTATG
The DNA here is from genome assembly GCA_030015575.1 of Agapanthus africanus. Classification (NCBI taxonomy): domain Eukaryota; kingdom Viridiplantae; phylum Streptophyta; class Magnoliopsida; order Asparagales; family Amaryllidaceae; genus Agapanthus; species Agapanthus africanus. The sequence goes on along the minus strand of CM057337.1, from coordinate 831,249,960 downwards.
TGTGTGTGTGTGTGTGTGTATGAGGAGTTAAACTCCTAGGATATTTTGAGGCTGATGAAGAGGCTTCTCCCCTTGAGCCCTGGATCTTCCCCAAAATAGGGTTTCTGGAGATGGGTCTCCTTCTTCTTCCTTTGTTGGCCGGATCTTGAAGATCAAGAAGTATGATTTTTTAAAAATCTCACCTTTCTGAGATCTGTTGGAAGATCTGAGTTCCCTTTTATGGGTTTTGTGGTGAAAAACTATTTAGTTTTATAAAAAGAAGAGTAAAACTCTTGATTTAATTCAAAAGAAAGAAGAAGGTTTTAGAACCTTGAGGAAGGAGAAGGAGAAAGAGGCACAGGCCTTAGTTTTTGGGGAGAATGAAAAAGTATCTTCTTTTATTCATCATCATGTTGCCTTATATAGGCTTACATATTTACATATAACCCCTTAGGCTTTACAAAATGGCATTTTGCCCATCCCATGTCTCATGTGCTATTTCTTTTTGCACATAAACCATGGGCTTACAAAAATTTGGCTTTATACCCATTTTTTTTACATTCATGCATAAAAAATTACATAAAAATTATTTATTACATGATTTCATTTTGGCACGGGGGAGGGCTGGCCGCTTCATGTTCGGACTCGACCTGGACATGGGCCCACTTGGCTTGGGGTCGACTTTGACTTTGACTTGGTCAACCGGGGTGCAATTTTCGACTTCAACAAAGTGCTCCCCATCAATAAATGCACACCACATATGTGAGTCGTGTGCATGAAATTGATGGATCTTCTTTTGCGTGGAGGCGACTTGCTTTGGTTCCTACTTTTGGGATGCACTGCCCTTTTTACGACATGGACGGTCGACGCTTGACGCGTCTCCGAGACGGAGTGTATGTGGTAGACGTTTCCCTGGCCCGGAGCGATTTGGTTCCCGCTTTATAGGAAGCCTGCACTGCCCTTTTTGCGACATGGACGGTCGACGCTCTGATCCGGAGTGATTTGGTTCCCGATTTGTGGGAAGCCTGCACTGCCCTTTTTGCGACATGGACGATCGACGCTCTGATCCGAAGCGATTTGGTTCCCAATTTGTGGGAAGCCTGCACTGCCCTTTTTGCGACATGGATGGTCGACACACTGATCCGGAGGGATTTGGTTCTCGATTTGTGGGAAGCTTGCACTGCCCTTTTTGCGACATGGACAGTCGACGTTCTGATCCGGAGAGATTTGGTTCCCGATTTGTGGGAAGCCTGCACTACCCTTTTTACGACATGGACGGTCGACAGTTGACGCGTCTCCGAGACGGAGTGCCCGTGGTATACTTTTCCCTGGCCCGGAATGATCTGGTTCCTGCTTTGTAGGAAGCCTGCACTGCCCGTTTTGCGACATGGACGGACGACGCTCTGATCCGGAGCGATTTGGTTCCCGATTTGTGGAAAGCCTGCACTGCCCTTTTTGCGACATAGACGGTCGACGCTCTGATCCGGAGCGATTTGGTTCCCGATTTGTGGGGAAGCCTGCACTGCCCATTTTGCGACATGGACGGTCGACGCTCTGATCCGGAGCGATTTGGTTCCCGATTTGTGGGAAGCCTGCACAGCCCTTTTTACGACATGGACGGTCGACGCTTGACGCGTCTCCGAGACGGAGTGTCCGTGGTAGACTTTTCCCTGGCCCAGAGTGATTTGGTTCCTGCTTTGTAGGAAGCCTGCACTGCCCTTTTTGCGACATGGACGGTCAACGCTCTGATCCGGAGCGATTTGGTTCCCGATTTGTGGGAAGCCTGCACTGCCCTTTTTGAGACACGGACGGTCGACGCTCTGATCCAGGCACGTGGGCGCTCGGAAGGAAAAAGGGACTTGGTCCCTGCAATTGGAGTTGTACTCCCAGAAAGGGGAACTTATTATTTTGTGTGTGTGTGTGTGTGTGTGTCTATATATATATAGATGAGGAGTTAAACTCCTAGGATATTTTAAAGCTGATGAAGGGGCTTCTCCCCTTGAGCCCTGGATCTTCCCCAATGTGGAGTTTCTAAAGATGGGTCTCCTTCTTCTTCTTTTGTTGGCCGGATCTTGAAGATCAAGAAGTATGAGATTTTAAAAATTTCTCCTTTCTGAGATCTGTTGGAAGATCTGAGTTCCCCTTTGTGGGTTTTGTGGTGAAAAACTATTTAGTTTTATAAAAAGAAAAGTAAAACTCTTGATTTAATTCAAAAGAAAGAAGAAGGTTTTAGAACCTTGAGGAAAGAGAAAGAGGCACAGGCCCTAGTTTTTGGAGAGAATGAAAAAGTATCTTCTTTTATTCATCATCATGTTGCCTTATATAGACTTACATATTTACATATAGCCCCTTGGGCTTTACAAAATGGCATTTTGCCCATCCCATGTCTCATGTACTATTTCTTTTTGCACATAAGCCATGGGCTTACAAAAATTTGGTTTTATGCCCATTTTGTTTACATTCATAAATAAAAAATTACATAAAAATTATTTTTTACATGATTTCATTTTGGCATGGGGGAGGGCCGACCGCTTCATGTTTGGACTCGACCTGGGCATGGGCCCACTTGGCTTGGGTTCGACTTTGACTTTGACTTGGTCAACCGGGATGCAATTTTCTACTTCAACAGCGGGTAACTTGCCACGCTCGTAGGGGTCTAGGTTTCATTGCACAGGCTATCCATACGACAGGGAACGTCGGGTCCCATTCAGTATTGCTTCTGTGATGCTTCTGTGATGTTGCTTTATATCATGCCTGGGACGATTGTTATATTTATATTTATATATACTAGTAGATATTGTATATGTTTTGCACCCGCGCTAGTCCAGTCCCCGCTCTGTCATTAGTTAAGTAACCTAACGGGTGATGACAGGACCCATTGACGAATGCACATGGCATATACGTACATTTTAATTTCGTTCTTTTCTGGTGTGATTAATTGATGGGACTGCATTGATTCTGATCAATGCAAGGATAAAACAAACCTATATAATGTTGTTGGAACCAAGTTTTTAAAAACTGACATTACAGACGTTCTCTTTTGCTTTGCACAGTGGTATTCGGTTATGAATATCCAGCACCTCATTCGACGAGGCAAAGGCCGAGATCCCTTCATCGGGAGTGACCCCTTGAGTAAAAGTTTGCGTCAACGTAATAACTTCATTATAGTCGATTATTTTTGCTTTGCATCGTGGTATTCAGTTTGGAATATTCTGCACCTCATTCGACGAGGAAAGAGCCGAGATCCCTTCACCGGGAGTGACCTCTTTAGCAAAAGTTTTCGCCACTATAAATTTGTAAAACCACTCGGTTCCTTCAACGATATCAAGTTCATTACGTTGTATTCAGTTTGTAAAACCACTCGGTTCCTTCAACTATAAATTTGTAGAACTGTGATTTGATTCAGAACGTAAAATCCGTTACATAACGCACCAAACCCAATCAACACTTGATTTAGATAAATGTTCATAACATTATTCTCTACTACAAAGTTATATCCTTCTTTATTAATAAAGAAATTGATATTAAATTGCATATCATAGAGGGTACGTAGTAACAGTAGTTCAGGATCAATGTACTCCCTGTTGGCAATATAAGGTGATAATCACCAACTGCTTTGGCTGCAACATTTGCACCATTCCCTACTTTTAGGGTATGATCGCCTCTTCCCAGTTCTCTACCTTTCCTCAGCCCATGCAACATATTGTATATATGGGATCCCGATCCGGTATCTAATACCCAGGACGTAGAGTGAACTGAGAAACAGTTCTCTGCAACTGACACACCTGAAGAAGATGCATCAACATACTTATTCTTCGTTTGGGTGGCGTGGGAATCCGTATAAGTTTCTATTTCCTGATCAGACTTATAACACTTATAAGTTGGAGCGGAACCAACTTTCTCTTGCTCAGTATAACAAGAGGGTTCGGGCAATATATCCATATTATTATCTTGATTAAGGCGTGACATTGGTTGCTGCCAGGAGAAAGATAGAAGGAAACGCGTTAGCGTGCGCTCTTTGCAAGATTAGATTGGTTATTATCATATCTAATCAGGACGTCTCCCACTATTTTTATCAAATCTTCCTTCAAACCGTAAAAGGTAAGATTAGCCGGGATTAATTACACCTTATAAGTTCGCCAATGTTTCAGCCAGGCCAGTGTTGGTAGTTTGAAGGATGTTCCCCGTGCTTTCGCATGGACCTAATTAGAATAAATCTCGTTTTCTTAGGGGCGTAACCCCGTTAACTCCTTTCTAGACACCTACTTGATTGGCTAATTGTTATGTGTAAAACTCTCCCAGGAATAACACTTACTCGCAGTGGGTATCGGGATCCAACTATCTCATAGAAGGTATGCAATCTCATTGCAAATTTCAACACTTGAAATTCCCGATAATACTTTTACCCCTAGCACACTATGCTTAACAGAGGTCAACAAATCATAATGCAATAGTCAAGTTCAACTCGTCATTTCTGATTGACTCAAACCTACCCGTACGACCCTTGACAGAGGTCAACAAAGTCGTACGACTACCCTAATCCAATCGCATTACATGCTTTACAGATAAGCACTAATCAGCTACCGCACACTACGCCTTGACAGAGGTCAACAAACGCAGCACGAATACTAAATAGTATCTATCTGAAATGACGGAGAGTTACGCAGGTTTTTAAGAAAACCATGAGCGTAATGAACTTGATATCGTTGTAGAATCAAGTGATTTTGAAAAGGAGTGTTTTTGAGGCTGTTCTAGCTTTGCTAAAGAGGTCACTCCCGGTGAAGGGATCTCGGCTCTTTCCTTATCGAATAAGGTGCTGGATATTCTACAAGGAATACCGCTATGCAAAGCAAGAACTATAGAAGCAATCAAAAACTAAACCGAGTGATTTGTAGCATTTGCTAGTTTCGCTAAAGAGGTCACTCCCGGTGAAGGGATCTCGGCTCTTTCCTTATCGAATAAGGTGCTGGATATTCTACAAGGAATACAGCTATGCAAAGCAAAAACTAGAGCTACCATTTTTGAAAATTTGATTCTACAATATCTTTAGGTTTCTTTTCTTTAATTAATCTCATTAATGAAGTCCCATCAATTAAGCTTCCCAAGCATCACAGAAGAAACGAAAATACATCGCACATATAAAGTGATCATATCACAGAACATCAGCAGCAGAAGATAACATATGAAATATTGGATATACTAGGAATTCCGTGTTTTAATTTAAGCCAGTATAAAACACGGATTCCATGGTTGCGATGAATAGCCAAACCCACATCCCTAGGCCCCTATGAGAGCGACAAGCAACCCTACCAATTCTAGAGTTAGGAGACCCGGACTCGACTCCTAGAGATAGTCTCCCACTGGACTCTAGAACCCGGTTGCTTATGCTCCCCTCCTTGGGTCTATCCTAATGCGGAAAAGTAAATAATATACAACAATGGTGACATCATCCTCAACCCGAAAGTGCCCCAATAAAAGAATATTACATACATTGAATTTTACATGAATGAAAATAAAAACTCTCATCTCACATAAAACCCCCGGCTATTCAAAACGCGACAATCCAATATAACATATCCAAGTAACATAGAACATCACATGTCATCAAATTATTAGACGGTGTTAAACATTCCAATCGAATCAAAAAACACCCACAATTACCCAATAAGCTCAACACTTGAGCGTAGTTTGAAAGTATCCATCACATACCACAGTACCAATGAACCAGCCGTAGAAGGGCCAACCAATGCCTCACATGTGGCACCGCTGAACCACCACGAACCCTAGGGTTCAGTGGCGGTTCTGACGGTCGCATAATCGAGTTAAGGTTTCGTTCTTCTAGAGGGTTCATCGAATAACTTGCACGATATTTGAATGTTTCAAACTACGGAAAAGATCCAACTCTTGAATAAATTTCCAGCGAGGGTCAATGTGGATATCTGATATCCGTTCGAACTTTTTAACACCGTCTAAAATATCCCGAAAACAGTTAGAATTACGACTACGAAATATTCTGAGTTGTTGTTTTGGTAAATAAACATCACATGCAAATTTAGCAAAAATAAACAACACCTGAAACACCAAAACCTAGAAACCAGAACACACTACAAAACCCATCCCCAAACTCCTTAGGAAATTCGGCGACGCCGGAATTTAGTGCTTGGTCGCCGGCCAAAAACCGAGCCCTTAGGGTGAGGTTTGTACTATGTTCTTATATTGTCCCATACTACATTCTGCACATGTTTAAAAAAAATTTTGACAACTTTTAAAATTCGACAGAAACTGGAATTTTAGGGTTTCAAGTTTCGGAGTTTTTCGGTTTCGTAATTCTACGCAATCTGTCTAATTCTCTAGTTTGGCTCTGATACCACTGAAGGGTTCCTAGCAACGACAGCAAGGTTTTAGGGGGCATCGTGCATGCCGTTTTAAAAATTTGCCGTTACAAAGAACCCTACGCTAGAATCGTTAACTAGAGATTTAGTCGGAATAGAATGTAAACAACTTTACATCTAAAAGGATCAAGAATACAACCTTTGTAGACGGTCCTTCTCTTCAATATGCTCCGTGTAGTAGTCCCGCGACTTCACTAGGCTTCTCTTGAGACTTTGAACAAGCTTCCTTTGTTGCCTTCGCGCCAAAGATGATCCACCCCGAAGCTCCTACTAGTTCAAGCTACCACTACACTAAACCCTTTAGTGTATGAAACACATCACACTAATTTGCTAAAATGGTGTGGGATGATGAAGTAGGGGATGTTAAGAGCTCACTAATTTGTGCTCAAGATTCATGATTCACATCACATGTGAGGGTTGAAGCTTGAGGAAAAGCAAGAGGAGAAAGAAGAAGCAAGAGCAAGTATGAGAGAAAAATGGCTAAGTCTTTTGGAATGAGCAAGAATGAAAATAAAATCAAGACCCCTCACTCATTCAAACATGGAATTATGCAATATTAAATTGCAACCATGCTTGAATAGTGGGTCAAGAATGAATAAACAAAAGAATAACCCATGCTTGCAACCATGCTTCATTTTACACCTCATTTCTATTTTCACAAATTAGAAACATAAATACCATGCTTCATTTTAATATATATATTTATATATCATATATATTAATATATATTTAATGAAGAATAATTAGTGAGCTAATGATATTAGTTAATATATATATCACATATAATTTATATCACATTATTAAATAAACACTTGATTTAATAATCCGGTTATATTACATATGACCGACTAATATCATTTATCTGTACATCATATTATCGAATCAACACTTGATTCGACAATCTGGTTATATCACATATAACCATACTGATAACAGATGTCTGCCAGATTACAATACGATATCACATACTCGTATTTAATCAGGCCCACACACATATCACATATATGTCCTACTTCGTTTCGCTTGAATCAGGGAATTTCTGTGTGGGAATCTAAAGACTCGTCAATACGCCGGCAGTAGGTGATGATCATATCAGTCACCTACAAGCCGTCAGCGGTACTAGCTGGACGTAACGGCTACCCGGGTATTGAGCGATATGAAAATCAACAAGCAAGCCTGTCCACAGTCTCTATGAAGCCTATCAGTAACACTCCCGTACAGTCCGATCTCTTCGTCTGATATGTCGCATATCATGTCTAAGGGTGGAAATCGTCAGACCCCAGTAACGTGATAAGTCATGTCGATGTCTGGCCTATAACGGTTCGAGAAACTACTGATAACACTTATCAGTATATCTCGACAGCAGCCCTGGCCAGGGACTTCCAGTTATAGCCAATCGTACATAGCGCAACATCAACCCCCAATACCGGGAGAGACGAAACCCCTCTTATCGCTCATTGCCTCCATACGACTCGGGATTGTACACAAAATCCACCTGTTTGCACGACTCCTCTTGAGCGTGGTAGGGAGGAAATCAAAGCACAGTGGGAGCCGCACAAGACTCTATGACGATCTCGGGTCTACAGACTAACATGTACCAGTGTCACCAGAGGACTGCTATCTGACGATAGGTATACTTCCACATAGGAGTCCTTGGCGAGTTATGTTCAGTGTACCCAGTCTCCACTGAGCACCCGTATACCATCTCTGATGTCAAATACCAATGGATATAGGATCATCCATCGCCCATCATATGGGTCAAGAAGCGTATACGCTAGTCTACTCTGGAATATCGATACCCTGTCTCGATATTCCCTCGACTAAGAACAATTAAAGGATGTACTTATGAACTACCCTGGCCCCACTAGTATGATCTCCATCATAGTCCTAGTAGTCAAGTACATATCCTAAGGGCTTTATCAACATGTGAGAGCAAGACAGTGTAACAATATATAAGTCTACATGTTAAGATAAAGGTAACCAGATACCATACTATCATGTCGAGCATGAAAGTCATCTCTAAATATATCCAAGCATCCACTATAATATGAAAGGTTCCTAGGCACCCTAATGAGGTCTCACAAGGCATCAACCATACCAATTTCAAAAATACGGTGCCGAGAAACCCTAGACTACGGATCGTTAGCTAGATGTCTAGGCGAAAAAGAAACTAGTTAACAACTTAACTAAAGTTTAAACGGAAATACAACCTTTGTAGATCCGGTGCTCCACCTCCATAGCTCCACAACGAAGTCCCCTCGCTGTCCAAATGAATTCCCGGGCTCTAGCGTCGGCTTCGTCGGAGAAATGGCGAGCTAGGTCGTCGATGTCCATGCCGAAGATGATCTACGTCGAGGCATCGCTAGATCAAGCTCCAACTTCACCAAGTCAAGAAACTTGTGAAGAAAACATACTCTACTACTTGGCAAGAGGTAGAGGATGAAGAAATAGGAAGTGGGTAGACTTTAGAATTGGATTTCTCACTCTTTTTCTCACTTTGCCATTAAAGCTTTCAAGCTTTTTCTTGAAGTGAAGAAGAAGAAGAAGATGAAGAATATGATAAGTGTTAATTCAAAAAGGAAAAGAAAATCAAACCTTATCATATTCAAACCATGGTTTAGTGTAGAGAATGAATCATGGTTAAATAGAATGGTTAGGGTCAAGCATGAGACAAAATGGTCACTTGGTCAAAGTCTTCATGAAGCTTCAAGAAAGATCAAAGAAAGCCACCATTTTTCTCTTTTGCTATTATTTTCCAAAACTAATAAATAAATGAATGAATGAATGAATAATCATAACCCTAACCATTCATATAATCATGGTTCAATCTTCACACAAACACAAGTAGACATGTATCATCAAACATGATACAATCAAGTGCACAAAACTATATCGAATATACAATGTGCACATCCGAGCGAGAAAATCCATCTTAAGTAAACTGATACTAGTTGATGCAAACTAATATATCAAATATATAATTATGCATTAAATCATTAAATCAACACTTGATTTAACGATCCGGTCATATCGCATATAACCGACTAGTATCCTATGTATCAGCTTATCGAATCAATACTTGATTCGATAACTAGGTTATATCGCATACAACCAATCGATACATTCATCGCGAGAATAGAATACGGTATCACATACACGCATTATTCTCGGTCCCGCACATATCTCATATGCACTCCTATTTCGTTTCGCTTGAGCCAGGAAACCTCTGTGTAGGACTCTAAAGACTCATCAATACGCCGGCAGCAGGTGATGATCATATCAAACACCCACAAGCCGCAAGCGGTCTGCTAAACGTAACGGCCACCCGGGTATTGAGCGATCTGAAGATCGACGAGCAAGCCCGCTCACAGTCCAGTGAATCCAACCAGTAACACTACCGTACAGTCCGGTCTGATCGTCTGATATGTCGCATGTCTCGCCTAGGGGTGGTAAACGTCAGACCCCAATAGCTCGATAAGTCGTGTCGATATGAGGTCTATAACAATTCGAGAAACTACTGGTAACACTTACCAGTATATCTCAGCAACCCTGGCCAGGGATTTCCTGTTATAGCCAATCGAACACAGCGCAACATCAACCCCCTATACCGGGAGAGACGAATCCCCTCCTATCGCTCATTGCCTCCATGTGACTCGGGACTGTACCCAAAAACCACCGTTTTGCACGCCCTCTTGGACGTGGTAAGATGGAAATCAAAGCACAGTGGGAACCACACAAGACTCTATGACGATCTCGGGTCAACAGACTACTCTGTACCAGTGTCACCAGAGAACTGCCATCTGACGTGAGGTATAATACCATCTGGGAGTTCTCGGCGAGTCCGTCCAGTGTACCCAGTCTCTACTGAGCACCCGTATATCATCTCTGATGTCAAACACCAATGGATATGGGATCATCCATCGCCCATCTGTATGGGTCGAGAAGGTACATGCTAGTCTACTCTGGTATATCGATGCCCCGTCTCGATACACCCACGACTAGGGACTTTGAAGGATGTACTTATGGACTACCATGTCCCCACTAGTATGATCCGCATCATAGTTCAGGTAGTCAAGTACACATCCTAAGGGCTTTACCAACATGTAACAGAGAGACAATCAGTGTACACGTTAAGGTAAAGTTCAACCAGATAGCATACTATCATGTCGAGCAAGAAAGTCCTCCCTATATATGTCCCAGCATCCACTACAATATACATCCAATGTACAGCAATGGCCTCTAGGGCATACATATAACTAACAATCTCCCACTTGCACTAAGGCCATCTGATAGCAGTGGTTGTAGTATCTCATACTCAACCATCCCATAAAAATCTCTCTTTGGGAACAGGCCTTTGTGAGTGGATCCGCTGTGTTTGTCCTCTGAGTCTACTCTCCTAACCTCGATCCCTTGGAGATCAAGCATCTCCATGATCTGGTGACACTGCCTTAGAATATGTCTGGATCACTGATGGGACCGGCGTTCCTTGGCATAAGCCACAACTCCATTGTCTCACAATGGTAGGAACGTAGTTCATCTCATGAACCAATATACACCCAAACAGCCTCTTTGATAGCATCTTAAGTAGCGATGTATCCTGCCTTTATCTTCTAGTATGCCACGGTATTTAGCTTGGAACTCTTCCAACATACCGTCCTTCCACTGAGGGTAAAGACAATGCCTGTGACTGACATTCAGTCGTCTTTATCACCCTGGAACCCTTCCAGTGATTCTCCCCAGGATCGATTGATACCATCTCACTACAACTAGTGAGAATCCTAACATCCAATTAGATCTATCTCATAGATCCAAAACCCAGGATTTAGGAGGTATCACTTTGATCCTATATGGAGAATCATTGTGATAAGCGGAGATTGACCGAGCGTAGCATAGGAAACTCCTTTCTTATCAAGAGTATGTTATCCACGTACTCTACGAGGATCATCACCATACTCCCTACTACCTTTTTGTATATACAAGGTTCATCTACCATTTTGATGATGTCAAACTATTTGACTAATCCATCAAAACAGATGTTCCAACTCCGCGATGCCTGCTTTATCCTATAAAGCATCTTGCACACGTTTCCGCTGCTCCCACTGTCTACGAAGCCCTCTGGCTGTGTACTTATAGACGCTCTCTTCCAAATCATCATTTAGAAAAGCAGTCAAGACACCCATCCGCCAGATATCGTAGTCATGGTATGTAGCCGTGGCAAGTAGGATCTGAATGGACTTAAGCATAGATACTGGAAAAAGGTTTCATCATTATCCACGCCTGGTCAATGACGAAAACCTTTAACAAGTCTAGCTTTAAAGTCTCAACTTTTCCATCTACACCAAGTAATCTTCTCAAGATATACTTGCTCCTGATGGGGATTTAACCCTTCAGATATTGCAACCAAAGTCCATACTTTGTTGGTGTATAAGGATTCCATCTCAGATCGCTAAGCATCCAGCCATTCTTACAGAGTCCCACTCCTGATGGCCAGCTCGAAACTAGTTGGGTCATCATCTCATGATGCAATCCTCGCTCCCACTGTCATAGAGAAACCGAAATATCTCTCAGGTGGGTGAGGAACCCTACTAGATCGGCGAAGAGGCTGAGGTTCATTGGTAATTATTGAATCCTTTGGTTCTGTCAAATCTTCAGCTGCAGTTTTGTATAGCTGGAACATTTCCAGTTCTACATGACTGACCTTGCCTTGAGCTTGTCCGGATTTTGCTTATCAGACATAGGCCGGACAACCCCAAATCTTAACTAACTTAAGAAATGGGCTCTTCCCTTTCCATATCACATATGAAATGGTAGGCAACTGATTTGATTGGAACCCTATTCAATAGGTATGCAGCTTCTCAAGTGCATAACTCCCAAAAAAGGAAATAGGTAACTCAGTAGTACTCATTATAGAGCACACCTTATCATATAGGGTGAGATTGCTCCGCCCCGATATACCATCGTGCTATGGTGTATTCGGAGGAGTAATGCTGAGAGAGAATCTCATTCTCCTTTAGAATAGTCCAGGAATTCTATGCACAAGTATTCTCCTCCCTGATCACATCAAAGGACATAATACTTATACCCGTATTGGTTCTCTACTTCTAACTTATATTCTGTGAATATCTCAAAAGGTTCAGACTTGTGTTTCAACAGGAACATATGTCTGAATCTTGAGAGATTATCAGAGAATGTAACGAAGTACAAAGAACCAGTCCTGGCATATGTAGACAGGGGACCTAACATACATCAACATGTATCATCCCAAGAGTTTACTAACTCTTTCTCTTTTTCCAATAAATAGGGCTATGGTCATTTTATCTTTGTGACATGACTGGCAAGTTTCATAAGATGTAAATTCAAACTGATTTAAATATACATCTACATGTAACTTCAACTAGTCGGGTCGCATTGATATGACCTAGTCTACAATGCCTCAAGAAGGATTCGTTCAGTTCTGAACTCTTCCTCTTGTGTGTGTTCTGTATACTAAAGAACTGTAGTTTGATTTAGAACGTCAATGCTTTTAGACAACGTGCCTGAACCGATCAACTTTTGATATAGGAAATGTTCAAAACATTATCCAACAATACAAAATTTTATCATTTCTTTAATAATAAAGAGAGTGATATGATTTTGTATATCAGGTTCGATATCTAATAACATTCGTTCCGAATCAATGTATTTGTAATACAGGGTGACAGTGACCAACAGACTTGGGTGCAACACTTGCCCCGTTTTCTGCCTCATGAAACTTATCACCCGTTCTCAGTTTTCTAACTTTCTGTAGCCCTATGTAACAGATTACATATCTGGGATCCTGATCTGGTATCACATACCCAGGACGTAGAGGATACTGAGAAACAGTTCTGTATAATGAACACACCCGAAGATGATGCATCAGCATGCATTCTCTTCGTTTGGGCGGCACGGGAAATCTGGTATTCCCTTTATTTCCTGCTCTGTCTTATAACAATTATAAGTTGGAGCGGGACCAACGTTCCCCAGCTCAGTATAACAAGCGGGTTCAGTCAATATTCCGTATTATTATCTTGATTAAGGCGTGATATGGTCGCTACCTGGAGAGAGAGAGAAGAAAACAATCAGCGTGCGCTCTGTCAAGAATAGATTGGTTATTATTTTATCTAATCAGGATGGCTCCCACTGCTTTTTATCAAATCTTCATTCAAACCCTAAAAGGAAAGACTAGCCGGGATTAATTACACACTACAAGTTCGCCAATCTTTCAGCCAGGCCAGTGTCGGTACTTTGAGGGAGGTCCCCCGTGCTTTCGCACGAACCTAATTAATGTAAACCTCGTTTTCCCAAAGACGTAACCCCGTTGACACCTTTCTAGACACCTACTTGATCGGCTAATTGTAATGTGTAAAACTCTCCCAGGAGTAACTCTTACTCGCAGCGGGTATCGGGATCCAACTATCTCATAGAAGGTATGCAATCTCATTGCAAATTTCAACACTTGAAATTCCCGATAATATTTTGCCCCTAGCAGCTATATGACCTTAACATAGTCAACAAATCATAAGTGCTAGTCAAGTTCAACCCGTCATTTCCCGATTGAATTAAACCCACCCGCACGACCCTTAACATAGTCAACAAAGTCGCACGACTACCCTAATCC